>CAMZMU010000082.1:43391946-43991946 GCA_947311845.1 Poa pratensis
CCTCTAAGTGTCGGAACTTACTGTGGATGAAGCGGGGTCGGTGAAGCGGGTCGCACCTCGGAGCTGTATCTTGGTTCCCACAACCTACCAACACACTCTTTTACATATATTAGGGACCCATGCAAGTTTTGTTGGGATTCCGACGCTCCGTACCCCGCGACGGCGAAACCCTACACCCGCTGGAAAAAAGTCAAACCTATCGATCCACCGCTTTGACCGCGCGCCGAGAGGGGGTAGACGCATGAACTTTTTTGCTTATTTGTGTTAGGTTGGTACATAGGACCATGGGGAACCAACAATTCATGTGATCCGTCGCATGATTCCATCCCCAGCACCCGAAACATGAGTTTTCACCTCTAAGTGTCGGAACTTACTGTGGATGAAGCGGGGTCGGTGAAGCGGGTCGCACCTCGGAGCTGTATCTTGGTTCCCACAACCTACCAACACACTCTTATACATATATTAGGGACTCATGCAAGTTTTTTTGGGATTCCGACGCTCCGTACCCCCGCGACGGCGAAACCCTACACCCGCTGGAAAAAAGTCAAACCTGTCGATCCACCGCTTTGACCGGCGCCGAGAGGGGGTAGACGCATGAACTTTTTTGCTTTTTTGTGTTAGGTTGGTAAATAGTACCATGGGTAACCAAAACTTCATGTGGTCCGTCGCATGATTCCATGCCCAGGACCCGAAACGTGAGTTTTCACCTCTAAGTGTCGGAACTTACTGTGGATGAATCGGGGTCGGTGAAGCGGGTCGCACCTCGGAGCTGTATCTTGGTTCCACAACCTACCAACACACTCTTATACATATATTAGGGACCCATGCAAGTTTTGTTGGGATTCCGACGCTCTGTACCCCCGCGACGGCGAAACCCTACACCCGCTGGAAAAAAGTCAAACCTGTCGATCCACCGCTTTGACCGGCGACGAGAGAGGGTAGACGCATGACTTTTTTGCTTGTTTGTGTTAGGTTGGTACATAGGACCATGGGGAACCAACAATTCATGTGTTCCGTCGCATGATTCCATCCCCGGCACCCGAAACGTGAGTTTTCACCTCTAAGTGTCGGAACTTACTACGGAGTAAGCGAGGTCGGTGAAGCGGGTCGCACCTCGGAGCTGTATGTTGGTTCCACAACCTACCAACAATGGTATTAACTAATACTAATAAACAATCCACAAAAATAGTATAGAAGAAAAACAATTAAAAGAAAAAACAAATAGAAAGAAAAAATAAAAAGAAAAGGGCACACGGTAATGGGGATCACACACGGCAAAGTGAGGCTTTGCCATGCGCTTTCCTCTTGCCCGCACGGCAAAGAGAGGCTTTGCCGTGTGCTTTCCTCTACATCGTCACGGCAAAGGGCAGGCACACGGCAAAGAATCTGTGCGTGCTGATTGGTCAGGAGAATTTGACGCGGATCACGCACCCGAGCCGTTGGATGATTGCCTGCACGATCAAACGGCTCACAGCATCTCCAAGAAAGCACACAATCCGTGGCACAGGCGCACAGCATACCCTACTTTTGTTTTTCTTTTCCTTTTCTTTTTTTCCTCTTCTTATCCTTTTCTTTTCTACCGACCGCACAGCATCTCCTTATCCTCACCTCACCTCGACCGCACAGCACCTGAAACTCTACCGCCGCCGCCGCCCTCACCTCACCCGCTGGAGGGCACCAAGAGCTCGCCCACCTCAGCCGCGGAGCACGACGCCGGCAGGGTCGGCGCACGGAGCAGGCAGGGCGGCGCAGAGGATGCAGAGGACGACGGCAAGGGCGAGCAGACAGGGGCGGCGCACGCGGACTCTGCACCGCTACTCCGCCGCGCTGACGCCGCCAGGAGCAGTGCATCGGCGCCGCCGACGCGCAGGGCGACGCCACCGTCTTCGTCGCCGAGTTCTTCGGCCGCGCATGCCTCCTCTTCTTCCTCTCCGCCTCTCCAACGACCAGCCGCCGCGACGAGGATGCGGCCACGACGGGGACCTCTACGGCCACGGCGAGGATGCTTCACCTGCGCCAGCACGGCGCTCCACGGCATGCTCCACCGGCCTGGACGTCATTCTGCTCGCGTTGGCGGCGAGGTGGACCCAACGGCGCCGTCCCAGCGAGGGACGCGGATTTTTTTTTTGGTGACATTCTTATTCTTTGTCGTGTTCGCTCGGGTAGGGAGCACGGCAAAGACGGGACGTGTGCCGCCAGGCCGTTTATCCGAACACACGGCAACGATTAGTATCACGGTAAAAGCCTGGCACACGGCAAAACTCTGGCACACGACAAAGACAGTTCTGTGCCGTGCAGTGCCCGCATGGCGCACGGCAAAACCGTTGTCATGTTGTTTTTGAAAAGCGCACGGCAAAGCTCTGTGCCGACGCGTATTATGCCGTGTGGCCTTTGCCGTGTTTGTAGGCACGACAAACGCTTTGCCGTGTTCCGCAAGCTCTTTGCCGTGCTGTTTTGGTGCACGGCAAAGACCTGGTTTCCGGTAGTGATATTAGTACCAGCGGACACGCATTTTTAAACTCGGCTAGATGGTATCATGGTAGTCGATAGAGCATCTTCACCAATTCATCTCTTTGGACGCTAGTTTCGCAGAATCATATGTTCGAGCATCCCGTGGACAGAAATAGTCTATACTTAACATACTTACAGGCTGTTTATACAACTCTAATAAAATTCAGCTCAAAATTTGACCTACACTTAGAGAAACAAAAATGCTAAACTTCACTGTGAATAGTGTCAAATTTGAGTGAATAGTGTTTCACACTATCCACACCCAAGTTTCTTTTGAGAAAAGCTACAGAGATGCGCCACACGGGATGTTTGGCTACGGCTGCTAATTGCCAGCACATGCATGCATGTAGTAGTCTGCCTCCTCATGGGTGACATCATCGCATTGATTTCCAAATTCTAAATTTTAAAATGATTTATCTTCTAAACCGTTATTCCGATTAACGATCTGTTTACACTGCTAACTTCGTCTCGACGAGGCCTTCAAAACTGGATCCCATGGTAAAATGTTTTGACGAAATTTATTTTGTCACACCAGTTACCAAATTATCTACTATAGCTATCAGATTAGCAACGAATGGTCACAACGATAATTGTTCATGGATATCAGATCAAATTGTATATGTTTCTAGACATTTACAATGATATGCATTTCCAGAGAGTAAGAGTTCCAACAATTTCAAAACCTAAGAGATGGTATCAGTCCACATAAAGTAGTATCATACAACCTTACATTGATACAGAATGAAGTACAGAAAACCTGGGATAAGTTAGTGATAATAATCTGGTAACTACTGATAGATTTTTTTTGTCAAAACATAGCAACATGGGATCTATTTTCGTAAATCTTGTTGCGACTAAGGCAACCACTACAAGGAAACACCTAATAACCGCTTGTAATCACCGGCGAGCTACCCAAAACCCACGCCGGTGATCTACTGGGACCAAATTCCACAGCGAATCACCGGCGAGGGAAAATTTCCACGCCGTACCACATAGAGCCATGCCGGTGACATGTGGGTCCAAAGAACCAACCACGGAGAAAACTATCTCCCCGGCATGGAAAGTAAGTTGCACGCCGGTATTATACTGCTTAGTTACTGGCGTGGGACCTGGTTGGCACGCCGGTGATTATATGTCTCGGGAGGGCATGAGATATCCTATGGAATCACCGGCATGTGGATATGTGGCACGCCGGTATTTTGATTCTAATCACCGGAGTGTCATACATGCACACGCCGGTAATATAGACGTTGTTGGACACTCCAATTCCCACCCCACACTTCCCCCCTCGTCAAAAAACATATTTTTTTGCCTCAGGAATATGCATTGCACGTAAAGGTAATTTTAAATTCCGTTACAGTAATATAAAATGTATAGTGTCTTATTTATATATAGTTTTATGAGTTGTGCTTAATTATGTTTTTTACTGTGCAGCATTACCCTCAAGACGCAGAGTTAATCAAGAGAGATCCCTGACTTCTTGTGGATGTTGATACTATGGGGTAAAGCACCCAAGGGGCGTCCGGCGATGACATGCTACGCTGATAAAATGAAGAGGGGTCTTGGAGTAAAGATCGGACCCAAAACCTGGAGTGTTGGATCATCGAAGGCACAAAGATCATCGAAGGCGGTAATGGCTGATGACAGTAGTGACGATGACTTCATGCCTCCTAAACGAGCAGGGATCATACCCAAGTCTAAGAGTGTCGTTGGAGGATCGAAGAAGGCAGTCGTCGCTGATGACAACAGTGATGATGACTTCATGCCTCCTAAATGAGCGCATATTAGGGTAAGTAAGGGCAACCGGTGAAATGTAATTTAGATGTATAGTACATGTAGTATTGTTATTTCAAATTTCTTTTAATTGTGTACTAGTATCACAATCGATTTATATTAATTGTGTATTGTATCTTCTCACTTTAAACGTCGTGAAATTTTGTGGCCATGTGAGCACCTTTCCCCACCACTCCTTTTGCTCTCTATATAGGACCATCCCCATGTTTGATATATAGCCACCTAAGTCAGTTAAACGAGTACTTTTGAAGAGATGGTCAGTTTAAAACAAAAAATTATTTTTAGACATAACCAAAATGGTGCCTAAATTTTTAGATCTCAGATCTTCATCACACCACCACCACACACACACCACACAAACCCTCTACACTCCCACATCCCGTCGCCACCCACACCCGCCGCCACCCACCCCGCCGCTGCCACCCACTGGCTCCCGTCCTTTCCCGCGTCTCGTCTCCGTCGATGTCGCCCACGCCGTCTCCATCCCTGTCCTCGCCGCCCTCGCCGCCCCGTCCCATCCCCGTCCTCGCCGCGCCGTCCCATCCCTGTCCTCGCCGCCCTCGTCGTGCCGTCCTATCCCCGTCCCCGTCCTCGCCGCCCTCGCTGCGCCGTCCCTTCCCTGTCCCCGTCCCCTTCCTCGCCCGCGCCGTCCCGTCCCCATCCTCACCGCCGCCGATCGCCCGCGCCGTCCCGTCGCCGGCACCAGCTTGGTGAGCCTCTTGTTCTTATCTTTTTTTAATTTTCTTACTTGTATGATTTAGATAGTTACTTGTATAATTTTCTTACTTGTATGATTGTTTGTTATATATAGTGCCATGGTTTTGATATCCGTCCCCGTCGGCCCTCGTCCGGTCTATGATTCAGATATGGTATATTATCTTTTATAATTATTTGTTTCATTTCGTGTTTATGACAATTATGCCGACCAACTTGAAATAGATATTTTTATCTTGGAGGTATGTGAACCGAAATTTTAACCGACCCTCTTGTCGGGAAGTTAAATTTAGTTGAAAAAGAAAACGATGATTTGAAAGAAAAATTGAAAAGAATTGAAGAAGAGAAGATGAAATTGGATTTGTATGTTGCCGATGTCGTCGATTATCACAAGATCAAGATGAATGCAATGCGCTTGAAGATTAGAAAGATTAGAAAATATGGCATTAATAAAGAGGCTTGGTATCATTATGATGTTGCATCAATTATTACCTTAGCTGCGATTTTGATCGCATTTGTTGTTGTATTTAAATGCTTTAGATAGTTATATGTTAGTTTCAATGTATGTTTTAGATGCTCTAGATAGTTGTATGTTGTTTTATGAGAACTATGTATGAACTTTAGATAGTTGTATGTCAGTTTGAAAATATGTGTTGTGATTGCTCCAAGCTATATTGGTGACTCATGTTTTCTTGTAACTATCTATCTAACATGATTTTCATTTTGTTTCCTTTCATAGGTTGTACCGTGCAATATACGGCTTCAGTTTAACGAGCTTGTCGGCAACATCGTCAACTTTGATGTTCACGGAACTATGTACAAGATATGTGTCAAGAAAGAAAGGTATAAGACCTACTTCTGGGGGACCATTTGGCCGAGCTCATTTCCATGAACAAGCTGAGCGGAGGTGATCTCCTTCATTTCTGTATGGATGGACCACAACCTCGGATCAAGCTTGTCTACTTTGGTAAAGTTGGTTCCGATGATGACACGAGTATGGAGGAGGATGGCGAGACTGCCGAGGAGAGTGACCAGAAGGACGACCCATTGAAGGATGTCCTCATCGTCCAAAGAGTCACTTTGAGTGACCCTGAGTGGGAGCGTCTTCTTCAAAGACTACGTCCCCGAGATAGGTACATTGGAGTGCCTTTTGTGCAGCGTCTCACGAGCACTAATCTCAACAGAAATCTCATGGTACGTATGTTTCTAATTCTCTCATCTTCCTATATTTGGTTATGTTACAATGTAGTTGTTGCGGGTATGTGTGACTTACTTGTTTTCTTGTTTCATGTGATCAATGTTATGTTCTTGCAGAAAATACCTAGGGCGATAGCGGAAAATGCTGGCATTCTACCTACCGGTACTCTTGGTGTATGCCTTGGAGAGGCAGGAAGGGTCATCGCTGTTCTGTACACCACAGACAGTTACCATCGCATTGTCTTGAGCTCTCAGGCTTGGAGGGAGTTCCATGCACCATGCCATTTGAAGGTTGGGAAAGCAATCGTCATCACTCTGAGGACCAGCCACACCCACAACTTGGATGTATTGTTGGTGCTCAACTATCTGTAGCGTTGAGATCGACAATTGTTTGAAAGTTCATTTGCACTATGGAGTCTAGATAAACTACTCATTTAACTTTGTTGAATAGCTAGCGCATGCAACTACTGGCGCGGATACTTCCTGGAATAATTTTATTTTTGTTAATTTTGTTGATTATTGTCGCTCAGTATGCAGTCATTCGTTTTTTTATTCTGACAAGAAACACCATGGCGTGTCCGCCCTCGCCAGTAATCCAAAACGTCACTGGCGTGGCCTCGCACACACCGGTGATTAGAAAAGCTCACTGTGGGACCCCGGACTAGCTGTCCAAAATACCCTTGTGCCTACAACATCAGCGATCCCATGATCAGTGTGTCGCCGAGCACAATCAAACTGGTATCAAAAGAACATCCATAAATACCGAATGAATTTACTTACTTGACTGAAGCCATAACTTGAACATGTACTTGCAGCGGAAATCATCAAACAACGTGGAGCCCAAGTCATTTGCCATAACCCTACAGGCAACTGACTGGGAAGCGCCCTAGTTCGCATCGAAGTCATTGAAAAACTTCTTCTTCGAACTGTTCCTCTTCAAAATCTGGCTAAGACAATAGCCAGGGACGAAACCAATATGAGTACATTTGATTGTACTCGCAAACCACCCCGAAATGAGCATGCACTACTCTTTTTATGGTTTAAATAAAACTTTGTTTGCTTTGGAAACTCTATATCCTTATTGAAAAAAAATAAGGATAGACTTTTGTTTAATAAAACATTGTTTGAAATCTCTATAACTTTAATTAAAAAAAGAAAGAAGAATTTTATAACTTTTCATAAGCCTTGTATTTTTAGAAAGACATCTCTATACCTTTGTTGAAAAAGAAACGAAGGCTTTTAGAACTTTTTCCCATAAATCTGTCTTTGTAAGAAGTCTCGTTTAAAACATTTTCCCGAAACTATATGTTTGTTGAAAAAGGTAAGAAATCTCTTTTAAAATGTTTTCCCCAAAATACACCTTTGTTGAAAAAGGTAGGAAGAATTTTAGAACTTTTTCCCAGAAAATCACCATCATGTTTATTTCTCCAAAACTCCTCCTTTTTCGACCATAGCCCTTCATGGTCAATCATTTCCCCACACCCTCATACCGACCCTTTGGTATAGTTGTATAAAACATTTTCCACTCCATGTTTAAAACACAAAACTTTGCCTTCTCGACCATAGCCCTTCATGGTCCTCCTCTTTTCCAGCAACCTCATGCCGACCCTTTGGTATAGTTGCATACATAAAACATCTCCATTTTATTTTCAAATCTCAAAACTTTGCACATGGTCAGAGGACAGCCTCCCAACTGTCCATTACCGAGGACTCGGCTATTCGAATAGTTTTACACTCTGCAGAGGTAGCACGCTTTTCCCACATCCATCCGGCAACTCATCGTGTCAGCCACGTCCCACCATACAAGGTGTATGCGAAGTTGAGTCACCGACCATAGCCTTTCCTTTGCTCATGCTAGTATAGGACCCTGCCCGTATGACACTTTCCATCGACACTCAGTCCAGCCCTTCGGAACCTAAGTGTGAGGACTCATAGTTCTGCCGGCGACCCAAAGGTGGCGTCTTCTATCCTCCTCCTTATTTTTCTCATTTATTTTGAGCGAGGACCCAGGCCAGGGGTAGGTCACCGAACCATCCCCTCATGGAACGGAGTCATCTCCGTTGTTGAGGCATCCCATACTAATCTGAGCAAATTATATGACTACGCCCTTGCCCATATGTGGGTAAATGTGGTCGCACATGGTAAGATTGGTCGTCATAGTACTTGGACACAATGTGCATTTTTTAAACATCACCATACTTCATTTCTTCACTTCCACACCGACATCTCGGCATTCCATATCCATACAAGTATTTTCAAAGGAGTTTTGAGTTAACAATATTTTTCCGATCCTATAGTTTGGGAAAATAATTTCCATCTAATACCTCCATATAGGGTGTCAAAATAATATACTTGTATTTTGGAAAAAGGGTTTTCAAAATCATAGCTTTAGTGGCAAACACCACATAAATCACTTATGCTCTTTATAAGTAAAACTTGTGAACCAAAATAGATGTATATAGATGCAAGCTCAGAGAAGTAGCTTGCCTGATTTCAGCATAATGTCCCTGAACTTTTCCTCACTGATCAGAGAAATAAACTCTGATTCTTCTTCAATAAATCCTTTTCAAAGACCACTCCGGTGGCGTTTATATCTAGCGTCGCAAACATGAAAATAAAACAACACTCAATAAGCAATCCAAACCACAAGTGGTATACAAACAAGTAACAAACCACAAGCATCAAACTAATCATTCAAGCAACAAACTAGGATCTACACTTACAAGGGCATTATACTAATCAGTAGTCTAACACTTATACACAAGCTAGGACCATCGATCACAAAACTATCTTAGGCAAAGATTAACAACAAGCACCTTCCTTTAAACAGGAAATACTTCAGACAAAAGTTAGGCCACCAATTATTCTCTGTAATTCAAAATATTTTACTAAACTAAGGTAGAGACATTAACCAGATACTCATGATAGTACTCAACTTAAGGACAACCAAGTTTAACAAGCAAGGCAACATATTAATCACAAAAACAATCTAACATCACACCAGTGGATTACCACCCTACACATGCTAAGAAACACTTTTATAACAATAAAATCATAACATAACAATTAATAAAGGCATAACAAAAATAGGCAGAAAAGGCCTAAATCTAGTAATCATCACCACAGTCAATCAGTGACTCCTAAATTCATACCAAGCTAGGAATATGTACTTCTACACATAAAGAAAACAAGCCAATTGATTTACTCCAAAAATCCTAACACAAAAATTCACAAAATTCACTAAAGAGCCCCTGGTGTGTTTACAAGAATGAATAGAACTTTTGTTTTCGGTTTCATTTGCAAGCAAGACCAACAGATCTGGAAAGGTATCACTTCAGGCTATCCAGGAAATTTTGGTTTGCAATTTTCTGAGGCTTAAAACTCAATCAAACAAATTTTGATTGAATTTGAACAGTCTTGCAAGAACATTTCTAGGAAATAATCCTAAACACCTTTTTGTTGTTTTTCTTCACTGGGTGGTTGGAAACGTGTTTAGGTGCCTCTGTGATTTTTGGTTTGGCCAGATTCAAACTGGAACTAATTTAGATGGATTTAAACCAAAGTGTCAGAAATAGATCTGTGAGAAAAGAATAAAAACAACTAAAAAAATGTCAGTGGGCTCGATCTGCCGCGAGCTGGGCTGCTCGGCTACGGGCTGGCCCGCCAGCTCGGGGGAGGCGAACAGGTACGAGGTCGTCGTCCTCCTCTCGACACGCATGGACGAGCGAGCCGCGCAGGGAGCAGCGCGAGGATGGCGACGGCGACTCCGGTGCTCCTAAAAAGAAAAGGTGATGTCCATGAGATAGCTCGCGATGAGGGGATCTCAGAGAAACGAAAATGGCGGAAGATGATGGACGAAATTGCTCGCGAGCTTCCCGGCAAGGTGGCGGCCGGTGAGGAAGAGGATGAACTCGGAGGAGACGATTCCGGGTTCCCTTCTCGATTCCTTGTACGCGAAGGAAGAGGGCGACGAGGCGGTGACGATGGCGATCTTCGATCTACTCTGGGAGGCTTCAATCGCCGGCGACGAGCTCGGCCGTGGTTCGGTTTTCGGTGCCGTGGGGAGGAGCAGAGAGAGAGGGAGCAGGTGAGATGTGGGAGAAAAGATCTGAGAGAGAGAGAGAGAGAGAGAGCAGCCTCGGCGGTGGTCTTATCCACCTCGAGCTGTACGGCGACGGGCGGAGGGCATGGGCGGCGAGCGAGCTGGTGCGGCTCGGCCGCTCGGGTCGCTACAGGAAGAAGATGAAGGTTTTGCAGAAAACCCCCTGCACTTCCCCTTTTCTGTTTCTTTTATTTCCTTTTTAAAACCAGTAGCATTTTAGGGATTTAATTGAGGCATAAAACCATTTCAAAAATTCTGAAAATATTCATGTAGCCTCCCCATAACATGTAGAAGCTCCAAAAAAATTGGTGTTGCAAAATAAAATGTTTTGAACCACATTAGTTCATAGGGTTTAAATATGTTATTTTTGTGTAAAACCAATTTGATACTCCTTTAGTATTTCAAAAGCAAGTGAGAGGTATTGTTTTGAATTCTTGGAACTTCCTTGACAAATATATTAGCTTCACATAATTTTTATTTTCATAGAGAAAGTATTTGTTTGAAAGAAATAGAGGGTTAGGTAGGGAAAATAATTTATTAAGATCATTTCTTTAACTCATGATCTTAATTTCCATTTGTTGAATAATTTGAGGAGTTTGTTTTAAATTTAAGTCACATTCCAAATTGTGATCTGTGTGTTTTCAACTTTATGATCAATTACATTTGTGTAATTAATCACCCAAGCAAACAATAAAACAAGGAAATAACAATCAACACAAACATAAGTCAAACAAGCAAACAATATAAGTTTTCAACCAAATTTCCAATATTCAGATAGGTGGTGGGATGGAAATCAGGTATCATCATAACAATAATAATGTTGAAACAAGCTTGACTCAATAAGTTTGATATTTTTCAAGAGGGGTTGCTAAAATACATGGGTAGTATATTTCCCACTTTTATGGTTTCCAAAAGAGTGAAAATAGGAGTTTATAACATAGGAGTTGAAAATATCAAGATTGAGCAATATATAGGAGATAGCATATAGATCCCCATATTTTTGGAAACACATAATTTTTGGGAATCACTTTTGTTCATAAAATAAATTAATAACCATTTCTAGCCTCTTTTGAAAAGAGTTAAAAACAAATTCCAAAGATAATTATTGTTTTGAGTGAGGTGAGAGAGTACAGAATATAGATCACAAAAGTGATTCTTAATAGAATCCTACTTTGAAAATATTTATCATTTCTTGTAAAACTTTGGAATTAGGCTTTTGGTTCATAAATAAGGGAACATAGGCTTCAAGCCTAAGAAAGATAATAAGAGTAATTTTATGCTCTCCCCACACAAGTAATTGCTAACTAGGATGAATTTGCAAGTGTGCACTCATCTTGCTTAGGTTCAGATAATAATACACACCAGCAAGTCACACAAGTCAAAGCATTCAACAAGCCAAAATCAAACAAGCAATTCAACATCCTAAGCACATCAAACACTCAAAAAATTGGGGAGATGATGATCAAACACAAACCAAAAGCAATCAACAAATCTCCAAAACCATTAATATGTTTAAGTGACATGATGACCACACATGACAATAAGATGCCGAGAGATCCACAACACATAATCTTATAGTCTTCAAAAGGCTTAGATAGTAGAAAACATATGGGTTAATATTTACCACATGCATTATTTCTAAAAGAAGTGAAACTAGGGGTTTTAATCATAAGAGTTGTAAATACCTTGAAAATTAGTAAGATTGAAAATAGGTAGGAGATATCATATGGATCTCCATAGTTCGTAAACATGTAATTTTTGGAAATACTTTTCTTTCTTGAATCCTAGGCTTTTGGGTAGTTAATAAAACCAAAGCATCATTAAAAAGGAGTTGGCCAAAATAAGAGTGGAGCAGACATATGGAATATTTTTCTTGTCATGACATGATCACCAAGAGTAAAGGTATTTCATCCAGATTGGGTTCATAGGTTGATATTTATTGGTCAAGCAACCTAAGCAACAAGGCACCCAAGGTGAAACAGAGCAATAGAAAAGAAAATACAATCATTAAGGAAGTATTTCAAAAAGTTTTTGTTGGCTCTGAATTTTGGGTCTTGTAAAACTAAGTTTTTCTTAGTTCCAAAATTTGGGATGTGACACTCACCGGCGTGGCCTCGCACACGCCGGTGATTAGACATAGCACTGGTGTGAGGTTACCGGCGTGGGCGTTTCTCGCCGGTGATCCCAAAAACACCACGCCGGTGATTAACTGTTTCCTGGTGGTGAACGGTGAAATCGGATTTTCAATCGGATTATTGCTTCGAGACATAAATCTTTTTTAATTTAAGTTTTGAGAGGAATCTCAGATTACATCATCGCTTATTGTACTGCATGCATGCATATTAGAAACCGCCGCACGGGATGATTTTGGTGCGGCGCCGCCATGTAGTCTTGTCCTTCTCTTTTTTGCCTCTCTAAGTATAAGTCGAATCTAAAGCAGCCAATTTTTGACGTTACATATATAACATTCATGCGTGTTATCAACTTTTTTGATAATATTTGAACATATTTTGTCCATTAAAAAAATTGATCTCCCAGATCCTATCTAATGTTGTCAGATCCTACCTAAGTTGCCCCTACGCATCCAAGCTAACAACCTCCTGCATGTTAGCGCCAGAACAAGCGCCAACCATTGAGAGGATGTGAGCTTAGTAGAAAACCTAATATTGTTACATTTTTTTCTCGCTTAAGCGCCTAACAAAGCGTCTACAGGTGAGGATGCTCTTAAGCCATTAGAAAATGTTTTTATTTGAGCAAGGCATAAAGACTGATCATCAATTGGTTGCAGCAGAATGACAAAAATGCCCTCGGCAGCTAAATAACACTTGCACTCACCAAGGGCATCCACAATCTGAGCCAAACACCGGTGCCAAATTGGTGCTCTAGATTTTAGATAACAAAGGAAAATGATAAATGCGCACCTTGAGGATGGAGTGACAAAAACTTAGTGAACAAGTTAGGTAAGTAAAAGTGACAGGTAAACATAAATGCACGCCACATTGACGAACTCGGTATGATCCAAATTATTGTCGGACTTGTATAGGCAAAATTTGAGAAATCGGAATATTGGTAAATGTTAGCCCCAAAACAATGGAGACATTGGCATGTTAAAATAAATTAAGTCAAACATGAAAACCAAACCAATTAGGCTCTTACCTTAACATTCACATGATCTAAAAGTCTGCTACAATAGACTCCCCACGATAGAGAAAAGGCGCCAACATGTTGTAAAGTGTCTAGTCAGTCGTCCAAACCATCGTGGTTAAACCGACATCATATCAAGATCGTCCAAGGCACCGCTTAGGTGGCGAATCATGTTTTACCGTCTTAATTTGGCCTCACGCCTGAGATAAAAATTGCACGGCCCTTCTTGTTATGGTGTTGTGATGTGCTTATCCGCCACCATTTTACACCGTTGTTATTCTTCCTATGATAGTTGTTGATGCTGGAATGGCCACTTGTTGTTGGGCCATGTCCCTCCACATGGAGATGTGTTTGCAGCCTAAATTTAGCCCAAGAAGTCCAACAAGTGTGAACCGTTGATCGTTGTATGCATTTGACCCGTCTGTCTTCAAGCCGGTGTTTGGAGACTCAAACGTGCTTGGATTGGCTCAAAACTTGGTGAGCTTGTCCCTTACTTTGAGTACTTATATCTGGTTAACTGGTTTGAGATTTGGGTCAGGGGAGCATTAGATTTGAGAGAGAGGTTTCGTCAGTTCAGACTGTTGTAGTTTCAGCACAGAGCCGTTTTGGTAGAGGAACAGTTTGTGTAGGCAAACGGTGTTCGATTGCACTCATCTTTGGCGGGTATGTTATTAAATCATATGACTGATTGTCTACAAAGTTTCGTGCAGTTTGAATCTGTGGTTTAAGAGCAGTTTGCTGATTACCGAAGGGGACATAATCTGGGATACTCTGCTTTGCTGCAATCTTACCTCTTGTGGTTGTTGTTGTTGCCGGTTGGCAAGAAGTTGAATTGTGTGTTGTAACATCTAGATGTTTCGGAAAAGATTATTTCGCATAGTGAAGCTTGCGTGGACCAGTTCACTAGTAGAGAAAATCCTTCTCGCAACGTGCCACTTTTGGCCATTGGCAACGTGTGGGGGCACGTTGCCAGTATCACGCTGTTGCTATTTTTACTAGCAATGTGCATTCTGTGCATGTTGTCAGTAGACTTCGTAGTGGCAAAGTGTGTGCCTTCAACAGTAAAATTATTGCAGCAAGGTGGGTCAGAAGCATAGGAATGGAACTGGCAAGTGATACTTGTGGACTCATAGAGGAAAACTTCTATCAACTATATGCATTTCTGGCTAGTGGAGTTTTGAAGGCTCTTTGCGTAAAGCAAGTTTTATCGTATATTTTAATAAACATTTTGACTCATTGATGCATGTAAAATGCATACATGAACTTTGCATTATTTTACTTATATTCCAATCATATTTGCATCATATAAGGGTTATATCAATGTTTTATAATGATTTTTGGAATATTTCATGATTTTCCTATTTTTATGGAATTAACCCTGGGCAGGCAGAAAACCCTATTTTCCATATTTTAATGTTTCAGGGACCCAAACGACGTCCAAATGACCTGGAAATTTACGAGCATCAGTTTTTGGAAGGAAGAAGACTTGGGAGCGAAGGAAGCGAACAAGCGGAGGCCCGAGGCCCAAAAGAGGGTGGCCCACGCGGCCAAGGAATCTGGCGCGTGGGACCCACCATCTGGAGCCTCGAGGCTCCGTTGCGGTCGATCTTTTCGCCCACGACTCCGTCTTGACCTAAAACCGACTATAAAAATAGTCCCCGACGCCCTTCGGAAAGGAGCGCCGCAGAAACACAGAAACCACAAAACAGAGACCTGGAGTTGCAGATTGAAATTTCTATGGTTTGTCATACTTTGGAGATATTCTATGATACATGTGATGGTTCGATTTATGCATAATGCCTTGTTTATCCTTGTCATGAGGTGATTGACACCACCGAGTGTGGATAGATGAGAGAGATGTGGTCATGCACACGAATTATGAATCATTGCACTAGTGTTTAGAATATTGTCCATTATGAAGTATGATGTATGTGGGTAGAGAGTGGCCTAGTGACAGAAGGCATAGGCATTAAGTGACAGTAATGTCGCCCAACATTCTTTATCTAGGGGTAAAAAGGAAGAAGTATGATGTGGGAGTGACAACAAACCACGCTAGCCTTACGAGGGTGACCTAGCAACACAAATGATTATTTTCTTTCAACTATGTGTTTTAGGACATGTAGCCGTCATAGAAGTTTACCATTAAAGCATGACAATTGTGTGTACTTTTTATCTATAACATGATAATCACCATAGATGGGAGGGAGGATTGAGTGAACCCATGAACCCATGTGCATTGTTCCTATAAGAGAAAACCTTTGTCTTGTCCTCTTGCATTGAAGAGGATTGGGACAATTTTACATTCTTGTTTTGTTACGTTAAACTTCATCCATTAAATCAACCATCTTGTTCTTTAAACTTGTTTAGTGCATAATCAACTAAAACTTGTGACACTTTAGTTGTAGGGAATAGATAACTTTTCCTTCTTGCTCCTGCGGATCGATACCCTACTTCCACATTGAGAGATGCTACAGTGATCCCCTGCTCTTGGGGGTTATCAAGTACTTTTCTGGCGCCGTTGCCGGGGAGCGTAGCGCTTAAGTTTCTATTCTTGTGTGCACTAGACTTTAGATTTATTTTATCTTGTTTTATATCTTGCAATCATCTAAGCTTGGGGAGGTTCCTTTAAACTTGTTTGGTTGTGAGTTTCTCATTAGTTTTATTTTCAGTTATATATATCAAAACACATAAAAATTAAAAAATAGAGAAACTTTCTGGAATGTCTATGGGTAATGATTATTTTAAAAAGTATGACGCCTACTCTGAATATCAATCAAGCAAAGAGGGAAATAGAGTGGGTAAATTGCTTAAAGCTCTTCACAAAATAGCTAATCAGTTTTGTGAGTTACATGGTATAACTTGTTGCAATAGAAGAGTTGTTAAACATTCCCACTATCAATGCAAGTATAATAGTGATCCTATAATTGCTTGTAATCGTGAAGATGAATGTTTATGCCCTGATATAGAACAAGTTGAGAAATATATTGATTATGTTGGAGCCCATGAGATAGACTCTCTTCTTGATAAATTTCTTGCAACCAGTCATGTAGCTCGTGAAATGAAAGGGCAAGTTTCTATTATTCTCCAAATTTGCAAAAAAGAATTTAGTGATAATGTTTATGTTAAAGAAAGAATTCTTGCTGACACGGAAAGCACTAACATTTTGCAGGAAGAGGAGGATAAGAACCTAAGCTTGGGGATGCCCGTGCAACCCCAAGAGGATGATGAAAACATAAGCTTGGAAGCGGAAGTATGTGAAGAGGAGATTGAAATGGATGTGTTCCAACCTAAGCTTGGGGATGTGAAGACAACCCCACTGGACCTACACACTCTCCGTTTGCACACGTGTAACTTCTGTTTTTCGATCGAAACACTTTATCGCATAAACTTGGAGCGTCTTTTTGTTTGTTTTGGTTTGATTTTTATTTTGTGAGACCACCACACTATCATTTATATATGAGAGAGCTACTGGAAATTTGGGTTGATTTATGTTGGATGCTATTATTAGATTGGGAAAAGGGATGTTGGAGTTGATTTTAAAAGATACACATAGTTGCATGATTCATGAGCTTGTTAATGAGTAATAATTTGCAAGTATTTTATCAAGAACTATCTTTTATTCATGTTTTGATGCTGAATGTTATTTTACCTTGTTTAACATGGACTGGTTAGTTCTATGGACACTCATGCATGCATTTAGATGGTCAACTTTCTCCCTCTTGCAAGTCCAAAAATTCCAACAAGTAAAAACTTGTTTCCAACACATTCAACCAAAGTTTTTCCAGTGAGTCCACCATATCTACCTATTAGCTTTATGCTATTTCGAGTATGTTTATCATGATATTTGTGTTATCTATACCTCTGAATGAAAATGCTTATGTTGTTGATTGTTATGGGAAAAGTTGGTTATAGAGCTCTCTAGAACTTGATGCACACTTTACTTTCATTGCATAGATAAAACATGACCCATTGTGATTAAAATTATGATGTTGTGGGCTTGAAAAATGTCTTTGGTTGAGAGTTAGCCCATATGTGCTGTCACACGGCAAGCTTTCAACATGCACTTCATTTCATTTAGTTGATATCATGTACTTTTGTTTATGGATGCTTACCATGGGTGAAATAAAAGTGGAAATGAAGTAGGTTTAAATGAGTTTGTATAAATGGTTAGAGAGACGCCTGGGCCGCTAATCTAAGCCATGCATCATTCATGGTGGAAATTTACTTACATGCGATGGTGAACCTTCTGTGATACACCTTACAATAAAAAGCTATCTAATGGTAAATAAAAAGGGTGTTGAGATTGTTCATTGTGTTTGTTTGTCTTGTCATTTTGATATGGCTTGTTCCATATCCTGGGACAAGAGGTACCCTAGTTGACGTTCTTAATGATACTATTATTACTTACAATGATATTTAACTTGAACTTGCTTTGTTTCCCAAGTTGAGTAACACATGGAGTAGGTACTTGTATTCAAGGGGCATGAGACTTTCAACCTGTACTTTGTCAAGCACACTACTCATATTTGCTTTCACTTTAAACTTAATCATTCAAGATGCTATGATAGGGGAATGAGAGCTTGACACCAAGGATTACCAAATTACAATCATTAACTTAAGTAGAGAAGTTCAGAAGTTAGATGAAACTTATTCATGCTTTACCTCTACTCATATATATCTTTCCAAAGTGTCCACCTTTTATATTCAGATTTTCATCTATACTCTATGGCCATTATAGGATGTTCTTTCTTCTCATTATGCATACATGTTGTCCATAGTACTTTCTTTTATGTTACACTTTGTGAATTATCATTGAACATCCTTGTATTGAATACTTGATATCACTTCATAATCTATCTTGCATATTGCTACTCCTTTTAAGAATGAATCATTTGACTCTATGTAGCAATAGTAATTGTGGGGACCCCGGACTAGCTATCCGAAATATCCGATTATGCTTAACACAACGATCCCGTGATCAGTCTGTCGTTGCACATAATCCGAATTGGATACCAAATTTTACATCCATTACAATACCGAATTAAAAGTCTTACATAAATGGTCATTTAGACCAAGTCTTACATAGGTGCCTTCATGGGCCAAACCAAAATATCAGCGGAAGCTACGGCGTAGTAGTCATCAAATCCTAACGAAGACGACCCGACAGGCAGCTGACTTATGGAGATCCTTAGTTCGCGTAGAAGTCGCCATACTCCTGCTCGGCGTAGTGCTCCTCCTCGTAGTCTGGCTAGGACAATAGCCAGGGACGAAACCAATATGAGTACATTTGATTGTACTCGCAAACTACCCCAACATGAGTATGCACTAGTTTTATTTTACTTTCATACTTTTATTTATTTGAAACATCTCTATATCTTTATTGAAAAAGGTAAGAAGAGTTTTATAACTATCTTTAAAGAATTCACCCTTGTATTTGTTTTCTCCAAAACTCCTCCTTTTTCCGACCATAGTCCGTCATGGTCTACTTCCTCCAACAACCTCATACCGATCCATTGGTATAGGTGTATGGAACATTCTCCACTTCATTTTCTTTTTAAAACTCAAAGTCTTTCAAAAACTTGCACATGGTCAAAGTAGGGCCTCCCAACTGTCCATATCCGAGGACTCGGCTATTCGAATAGTTTTACCCTATGCAGAGGTAGCATGCTTTTCCCACATCCATCCGGTAACTCATCGTGTCAGCCACGTCCCGTCATACAAGGTGTATGCGAAGTTGAGTCACCGACCCTAGCCTGTCCTTTGCTCATGCTAGTATAGGACCCTGCCCATATGATACTTTCCATCAACACTTAACCTAGCCCGTCGGAATCTAAGTGTGAGGACTCATAGTTTTGCCCGGCGATTTTTGGTGGAACCTTCAATCCTCCTCCTTATCTTTCCATAGAGTTTGAGCGAGGACCCGGGTCAGGGGTGGATCAACAAACCATCCCCTCATGCACAACGGAGTCATCTCCGTCGATGAGGCATCCCATACTAATATGAGCAAATTATATGACTAAGCCCTTTCCCATATGCGGGTAAATGTGGTCGCACAGAATATCGGCTGGTTGACGTAAGTACAGGGACACACTGTGCATTTTTCATAAACATCTCCATTCTCCACTTTTCCATTCCAACACCGACATCTCGGCATTCCATAATCACACAAGTATTTTCAAAGGAGTTTTGAATAAACCATTTTTATTTTTGCCATCCTATAATTTTATATAATCTATCCTATAATTCTACATAGGGTGGCAAAATAGTTTCTATATACTTTTGAAAAGGTTTTGTAAATCTTTGCCTTAAGAGTAAATTATGTTATAAAAGTAGATGCATATATTTGGGGTGCAAGCTCAGAGAGTAGCTTGCCTTGCTCGGCAAAGTGACCTTGGTCTTGATCTTCAGATTCAACAAACTCTCCTTCCTCGATAAATCCGACAGCGTTCTCGTCTAATTAATAAACAAACAAATACAAACAATCACTAAACTACTCAAGCAACATCACAACATTTCAATCCTAAATGCTCTAAATAGCCACTGCATACATCACACAATACAATTTGGTTTCAATTTAATTGAATTAAACATTAATTGTTTATGTCTAAAATTATGGCAGAAACTTGTTGAACATGTTTAATTCCATAACTTGAGTTCTGTTGGTCACAAAAATACAAACTAAATTTCTACAGAAAGCTACTGATGTGCAGAAGACAACACAATTTAGTTTGGATTAATTGGAGTTACCAAACTCCCTACACAAATGTTTTAATCCAGTAACTTAATAATCAAGTTTTAGCTACCAATTAAGTTCTGTTGATCCTAAAATTAAATCCTTTAAGGGGTAACTAAACATGACTAAATGTGATATAACAAAATTCGCCCTAACTCATTTAGATTAACCATTAAACATATTTAATTGTTTTAGTGCAGAAGGGTTTTCTAACTTCATCTTTATACTAAACAATTATTACTGCACAATTAATTCTACCAAAATTAGGGAAGCTAATACATCACAGTACTAAGCTAACAAAATTGGTTTGGAATTATTTGGCTTAACAGAGTATCAGAAACAAACAAGTTTAGAATTTAAACCTTCTTTAGTATTTTTAATAATACATTTTTATTATTTATCTAAATAAATTTAATCCACTTGGGTTGGTTAAACATTTTCATAAGCTTTCCAGAACAATTGGATTTGATTTATTTGGATGTCTAGATCTCAAGATATTGAATTTCTAAAATGGGTCCAGTACTGAAAATCCCTGGAAATCTAAAATAGGAATTTCCTCTGTGCGGATAATGTTTAAATCTATGACAGGTGGGGCCCATCTGTCAGTGACTCAGTGCACGGTGTAAAATGAATAAAATGCTGACGGGTGGGGTCAGCCCATCAGTGGCTAGCTAACGCGAACCGTTACGCTGCCGTTGGATCTAGATCCAACGGCCCGTGGAGCACGCGTTCTTCATCGACATGAAAATGGCGTCGCCGGAGCTCCGGCGACGGCGAGGTTCGCGGAAATCTCACCTAGGGCGCTCGGGGGGACGTGGGGACGGTGCAGAAGAACGGCGGAGGCTCGGGGAAGGTCGTGGGGCGAGTGGAGCTTGCTGGGGATGACTGGTTCGTCGGCGGCGAGCTCCTCTGGTTCCGCGGACGTGCAGCTTCTCCGGTGAGCTCCTGGCGACGCGTCTGTGCACGATTCAAAGAGGAAAAGACGGCAGGTGAGTGCGGTGGTGATGGAGAGCAATGTGCAGGGGTCAGAGAGGAAGGAGATGCAGCGGCACGGCGTGGCCGTGTCATCGTCTACCTTCGGACACGGCGGAGCGTCGCGGAAGCTCCAGAGCAACTGGGGCTTCGAGGAAGTGGCTCCGCCCTCCTGGCGGTGCACGGGAGAGGGTGGAGAGTGAGGGAGGCAGTGGGGTGGAGTGTGGAGAGCTCGGGCACGGGGTGGGTTAATTATGCCCGCCGCGCCGGCGCACGGTGAACTGGGCTCAGGAGAGGTCCAGGGGCGACGTGCTCTCGCCATAGGGGCGGTGGAGGTGTGGCTACGGTGTTGGGACGGCAGGGAGCAAGGTCGGGTGCGTGTCAAAGAGCTGAGCGTGCTCGCGAGTGGGACGGCCTGGGAGCGCTCGGGCGGTGCGCGGCGCGCACTGGTCACGGCGTCTCTCCGACGGGGGCGGGTTCCTGCGGGCTGCGGTGTTGCCAGAGAGGGGGCAGCGAGGTGAGGGAGAGAAGGGGGGCACGGGGCTGCGCAACGCGGCGTCGCCACCTCCACGACACAGTGCCGACCATGGCGCGGCCGCGCCGGTGCGTGTCCCCTCCGATGCTTCTGTGGGGACCCCGGATTAGGTATCCGAGATACTCGTTATGTTTCCTGCAACAATCCCATGATCAGTCTGTTGTTGCACATAACTCGAATTGGTATCACAGAACACCCATAAATACCGAATAAATTTACTTACTTGATGGAAGCCATAACTTCATCAGGTACTCGCAGCGGAAATCACCAAATCAACGTGGAGCCCAAGTCACTTGCCAACCCTACAGGCAGCTGACTGGGAAGCGCCCTAGTTCGCATTGACGTCATTAACCACTTCTTCTTCGAACTGCTCCTCTTCAGAATCTGGCTAAGACAATAGCCAGGGACGAAACCAATATGAGTACATTTGAATGTACTCGCAAACTACCCCCGGAATGAGCATACACTACTCTTTTTATAGTTTAAATAAAACTTCGTTTGCTTTGAAAACTCTATATCCTTGTTGAAAGAGAAGGGTATACTTTTGTTTAATAAAACTTTGTTTTGAAATCTCCATATCTTTATTGAAAAAGGAAAGAAGGCTTTTAGAACTTTTCCCATAAATCTGTTTTTGTAAGAAGTCTCGTTTAAAACTTTTTCCCGAAAATACATCTCTGTTGAAATAGGTAAGAAGTCTCTTTTATAAACATTTTCCCGGAAATACATCTCTGTTGAAATAGGTAAGAAGTCTCTTTTATAAACATTTTCCCGGAAAATCACCATTTGGTTTATTTCTCCAAAACTCCTCCTTTTCCGACCATAACCCTTCATGGTCATTCAATCCCAACAACCTCATGCCGGCCCGTTGGCATAGTTGCATAAAACATTTTCCACTTTCAAATCACAAAACTCTTCACTTCCGGACCATAGCCCGTCATGGTCAAATCATTCTCCAGCAACCTCATACCAGCCCGTCGGTAGAGTTGCAGATAGCACACATCTCCATTTTATTTTCAAATCTCAAAACTTTGCAAAACTTGCACATGGTCTTAGGAACAGTCTCCCAATTGTCCATATCCGAGGACTCGGCTATTCGAATAGTTTTAACCCTCTGCAGAGGTAGCACACTTTTTGCCCACACCCATCCGGTAACTCATCGTGTCAGCCACGTCCCGCCATACAAGGTGTATGCGAAGTTGAGCCACCGACCATAGCCTCTCCTTTGCTCATGCTAGTATAGGACCCTTCCCATATGACACTTTCCATCTACACCCAGTCCAGTTTCCCGTCGGAAACCCTAATTGTGAGGACTCATATGTTTTGTCTGGCGGTGTATAGGGGACATCCTTCTATCCTCCTCCTTATCTTTCCATAGAGTTTGAGCGAGGACCCAGGTCAGGGTAGGTCCTCAGACCATCCCCTCATGCATAACGGAGTCATCTCCGTCGATGAGGCATCCCATACTAATAAGAGCAAATTATATGACTAAGCCCTTTCCCATATGTGGGTAAATGTGGTCGCACAGGGTAAGATTGGTCGTCATGGTTCTAGGACACTGTGCATTTTTCATAAACATCACCATTCTCCATTTCTCCCCTTCAACACCGACATCTCGGTATTCCATAATCACACAAGTATTTTCAAAGGAGTTTGGAGTAAACAATACCTTTTTCCCATCCTATAGTTTGAAAAAGAATTTCCATCTAATATCTCCGTAGAGGGTGTCAAAATAGTATACTTGTATTTTGAAAACAAAAGGGTTTTCAAATTCATAACTTTAGTGGCAAACACCACATAAATAACATATGCTCTTTATAAGTAAAACATGTAAACCAAAATAGATGTATATAGATGCAAGCTCAGAGAGTAGCTTGCCTGATTTCAGCATGACGTTCCTGGACTTCTCCTCATTGATCAAAGAAATAAACTCTCATCCTTCTCCGATAAATCCTTTCCAAATACCACCCCGGTAGCGTTTATCTCTAGCGTCGCAACATGAAAGTAAAACAACACTCAATAAGCAAACCAAACCACAAGTGGTATACAAACAAGGAACAAACCACAAGTATCAAACTAATCACTCAAGCCACAAACATAGCACTAGTTTAATCAAGCAACGAACTAAATCTATATTTTCCAGGGCATTATACTCACAGGAGTATAACACCAAACACATGCTAAAAACATAGAGCACCCAGACATCCTCAATTAGAGGTAATTAACTACCACTTTCCTCTGATCAGGAAATACTTCAGACCAAAGTTAAACTACCAATTAATCTTGGTAATTCAAAATATCTCACCAAGCTAAGGTGGATACACTAACAAGATATTTAAGCTAGTACTCAACTCAAGTCCATCAAGTTCATCAAGCCATGCAAACATATTACCCATACCAATATGTCTAACAAATACCACTAACAGTGCTAACATATTATAACCTTCTAAACAGTAATAACATGCATACAACAGTACCACAACAATCTTTAACCAGCAAGGCACACATATTAATCACACACAATATTCTCACATCAAAAATAAACAAGCTTAACCACTTCCTAATTACTAGGGGAAAGTTATATAGGGAATAAAACCCTAACAAACCCATGACTCACATGTAGTTCCCCTAACATGCTAGTAAAACAAGGAAACATGTCATAACAGTGGATTACCACCACACACATGCTAGGAAACACATTTGTAATAATAAAGTTATAACACAACAACTAATAAAGTCCTAATAAAAATAGGCAGAAAATGCCTAAACCTTATAATGAGCACCACAGTCAACCAGTGACTCCTAAATTCAAACCAATTTAGGGATATGCTCTCCTACACATATAGAAGACATGCCAATTGGATTTACTCCAAAATTCATTTCCTAAAAATCTACAAAAATCATCAAAGAGCTACTGATGTGTTTTTAAGAATGAATAGAACTTTTGTTTTAGGTTTCATTTGCATACAAGGCCAACATATCTGGAAAGGTATCATCTCAACCTATCCAGAGAATTTTAGTTTGCAATATTTGGATTTGTAAAACTCTAGATATTAAATATTTAGTGAAAACGATACTTTTTACAAGTTTTAATCTAGACCTCAATTAAAAATATATTTTAGCAAGCAACCAGTTCTACCTGATTAAGAAAACACATAGGAACTCTACAAAATTGGAATCACTCAAATTGCTAGCATAGATCTACCACATTTGAATTAAACCTATACTGCCATTTAAACAGGAAATTAAAACAACAAAAGGATCTAATAAAAAAAAAAGGAACACGGGCCAGATCTGGCCGTGCGGCGCAGCAACCGGCCCATCCACGGCCCAGTGCGCGACGCGAAGCGGTACGGGGCCTCTTCTTCTTCGTCACGCACCGCGGCGCGAGGAGGCGAGCTGGAGCTCCGGCGAGGACGGATACGGCGACTCCGGTGATCCCTGGGCAAAAGGAAGGGTGCATGAGAGGGAGCAGAGCACGGGGATCTCGGGGATGCAACAATGGCGAAGGATGACGGACTACATCGCTCGCGAGCTTCCTGGAAAGGTGGCGGCCGGAGAGGAAAGGGGATGAGCTTGCGCGCTTCAATGACGATGAACGGGCTCGATTCCTTCTTCCGAGGGGTAGAGGACGATGAGGCGGAGACGTCTGCACGCTTCGATCTGCTTGGGGAGGCTTGAATCGACGACGAGGCGCGACGGCGAGCTCGGCCACCTGCGGCTAGGGTTTCGGGTGGAGGAAGAAAATGAGAGAGAGGGAGCAGAGGAGATGAGTGAGTGAGGGGGAGTAGAGGAGCGCCTGGGGGGCCTCTTTTCTCCTTCGAGCGGCAGAGGAGCGGGAGGGGGGGGGGCTGGCGACGAGCGGCGTCGTGCGAGGACGACACGGCGACGGGCGGTCACGGGAGCTACAGGAAGGGGATGACGTTATAGCAGAACGCCCCCTGGCGAAGTTTTCCCATCACAACTAGGTCCTTTTCTATTCCTTTTATTTTCCTTTTAAAACCAGTAGCATTTAGGGAATTTATTTAGGGTACTTAAACATTTTATAAAAATTTGAGAAAATTCAGGTAGCCTCCCATATACATGTAGAAGCTCCACAAAATTTGGGGTGTCAAAATAAAATGTTTTGAACAACTTTTGTTCATAGGGTTTAAATAAGGCATTTTTCTTAAATACTATTTTATAATCCTTTAGAATTTTTAAAGCAAGTTTAAAATATTAATTTTGAACTCTTGGAACTTCCTTGACAAATATATTAACTTCAAATAGTTTTTATCTTCATAGAGGAAATATTTATTTGAAGGAAATAGATAGTTAAGTAGGAAAAATAATTTATTAAGATCATTTCTTTTAATTCAAGATCTTAATTTCTATTTGTTGAATAATTTGAGGAGTTTGCTTTAAATTTAAGTCACATTCCAAATTTGTGACCAGTGGGTTTCCCACTTAACACTCAAGTATTATTGGTGTAATTATTCACCCAAGCAAACAACAAAACAAGAATTAACACTTAATACAACCATAGGTCCAAATAGCAAACAATCACGACAAGATCAACATCACCACCAAGTCCACACAATTCAAACCACAAAAGTTAATCATACCACCATTTCCATAATACTCTCTTGTAGAAATGATCATACTTAATTATGACAAGATGATGTTTAAGAAATATATCAACTCATACCTTAATAGTTTTCAAAAGGTTGGATAAAGGGAAATATGTGGGTTAATATATTTCCCCACTAGTGTTATTTTCAAATGGAGTGAAGGTAAGGGTTTATAAAATGGGAGTTGTAAACACCTGCAAAATACCAAGGTTGAGAAATAGGTAGGAGATAGCATATAGATCCCCATAATTTTGGAAACACACAATTTTGGAAATACTTTTACTTTCTCAACTACTGGTATTAGTTTTGGTTGCTGATAAACCAAGTATCATTGAAATGGAGTTGGCCAAAATAAGAATGGAAAAGATACATGAAATATTTTTCTTGTCATGACATGATCACCAAAGTTAAGTATATTTTTATATTGGTTGGGTCTTATTTTTACTAGTCAAAACAATTTAAACAACAAGTCACACTAGGTTCCACATAGCAAAGGGGAAGGAAAACACAATCATCAGTGAAACATTTCAAAAAGTTTTTGTTGGTTCTGAATTTTAGGTCTTGTAAACAAAGTTTTTCTTGGTTCCTAAATTTGGGATGTTACAGCTTCTCCTCGATTCCAACCTCCCCTCTTCGATTTCTTGAGCGCGGCGAGATCAGGGAGAGGAGAGAAAGAGATTGCCAGCAGCCATTTGACGAATAACACACGAATTCGATCAATTTGATTTCGGGTTTGGTTGATTTGGGAAGAACACAGTGCATGCTCACAATGTGTTTGATGAAATGGTTGAACCAAATTTGAATTTGAATTTCCGAAATTTATTTTCATAATTTGCTTCACATATTCAAATGTGGGTTTGTGGTGCTGTGGTGCAATTTATTTAACAAGTGTTGCACCACACACTTTGTGATTTAAAAAGATAAAGAAAGGTTTTAAATTTAGATTTGGAATTTTTGAAATTAATATTTGGAGAGGGAAAAGTGTAGGAATAATATTGAGAGTGATTAAATATCACTCCACTGAATTTTGTTTGGAATAAATTTAATTTCTCACTTGGAGAATTTTGTGTGACACTTGTCACATTATTTTTCTTGCTTTGCTTTTTATTTTACTTCTCTTCTTTTCTTCATGTTTTTATTTAGAGCAAGCAACACACAATTAGCAAGAAATAAATAACACAAGCAACAATATGAGATCAACACATATAATTTAGCAAAAGTTTTTGTTGGCTCTCATTTTTGAATTAATAATACTGATTAATAATTTTGGGATGTTACAGTAATCATCTTTGATATCCTTTGATAGTATTAAAATGCAAAGTCCATGTTAGTTTTATCACCTTCATACTCGAGGACGAGTATAGGTTAAGCTTGGGGATGTTGATGCATGTAAAATGCATACATGAACTTTGCATTATTTTACTTATATTCCAATCATATTTGCATCATATAAGGGTTATATCAATGTTTTATAATGATTTTTCGAATATTTCATGATTTTCCTATTTTTATGGAATTAACCCTGCGCAGGCAGAAAACCCTATTTTCCATATTTTAATGTTTCAGGGACCCAAACGACGTCCAAATGACCTGGAAATTTACGAGCATCAGTTTTTGGAAGGAAGAAGACTTGGGAGCGAAGGAAGCGAACAAGCGGAGGCCCGAGGCCCAAAAGAGGGTGGCCCACGCGGCCAAGGAATCTGGCCGCGTGGGACCCACCATCTGGAGCCTCGAGGCTCCGTTGCCGTCGATCTTTTCGCCCACGACTCCGTCTTGACCTAAAACCGACTATAAAAATAGTCCCCGACGCCCTTCGGAAAGGAGCGCCGCAGAAACACAGAAAACACGAAACAGAGACCTGGAGTTGCAGATTGGAGGGGGAAAACTCCGGCGGGGCGCTGCCGGGGTGGTCTCCATCTTCTCCAACGACTTCTCCACCGTCTCCATGATGAAGGGGGAGTAGTCCACCCCCTGGACTTTGGGTTTGTGGTGGTAACTTGATCCAATCTCTCTATGTATGATCATTGTTGAATTCCATATGATGTGCCTTGCATGATTATGGAACTATCTTTATAATTCCTATGGTGAATATTGTGGTATGAGATGATATTATGTTATGCATTTACCGTCATGTTGGGATTTCTATGGTTTGTCATACTTTGGAGATATTCTATGATACATGTGATGGTTCGATTTATGCATAATGCCTTGTTTATCCTTGTCATGAGGTGATTGACACCACCAAGTGTGGATAGATGAGAGAGATGTGGTCATGCACACGAATTATGAATCATTGCACTAGTGTTTAGAATATTGTCCATTATGAAGTATGATGTATGTGGGTAGAGAGTGGCCTAGTGACAGAAGGCATAGGCATTAAGTGAAAGTAATGTCGCCCAACATTCTTTATCTGGGGGTAAAAAGGAAGAAGTATGATGTGGGAGTGACAACAAACCACGCTAGCCTTACGAGGGTGACCTAGCAACACAAATGATTATTTTCTTTCAACTATGTGTTTTAGGACATGTAGCCGTCATAGAAGTTTACCATTAAAGCATGACAATTGTGTGTACTTTTTTATCTATAACATGATAATCACCATAGATGGGAGGGAGGATTGAGTGAACCCATGAACCCATGTCCATTGTTCCTATAAGAGAAAACCTTTGTCTTGTCCTCTTGCATTGAAGAGGATTGGGACACTTTTACATTCTTGTTTTGTTACGTTAAACTTCATCCTTTAAATCAACCATCTTGTTCTTGAAACTTGTTTAGTGCATAATCAACTAAAACTTGTGACACTTTAGTTGTAGGGAATAGATAACTTTTCCTTCTTGCTCCTGCGGATCGATACCCTACTTCCACATTGAGAGGTGCTACAGTGATCCCTTGCTCTTGGGGGTTATCACTCATTAAGTGGTAACACTGGGAAACTCCAGTGAAACCGTGACAACACTTGGGAAACTCCAGTGTGTCAGGTGACTACACACGGTAAACTCCGGTGAGTCCCTAATGTTGTTCACTAACGAGTTTTATTTAGAAGTTGGCATGATGAGATCCTCCGTCGTCTTCCTTGTTCGGCTGATCAGAATTGTCCGTAACCGGGGACACGGCTAAGTACTTAGTTTTGATACTCTCGAGAGGTTGTGCACGTTCACCATTAGACCAATCAGCCCAAACTATCCTCTACACTCCATTAGTGATAAGGAAAAGGAGAAGATTGAGATGAGATTTTTCGAAAGCATTTTCCAACCCCATACTGGCTTGACCCATTCCACCTACATCCATCTACATCTGCTTGTCAAGCCGGAGATGAGTCCACGCAACTTAATCCATCAAGACAGACCCCATATGACCAATGGCTGCACGGGAAGCAATCTTCACTTGGAGTAACTTCAAATCTCTTTAGTCCTGGGTGGCTCTCCGCAGTGTGATCCATCCTCCCGAGTCTGGGAAATCACGTATGATCCATGCTCAAAAAACGGGGAAATCTCCCTCTTCTAGCAACTTTATACTCCCAAAACTGGGGAAATGCTTAAATCCATCCACACACCCAGGTAGTTATTTAACTTAGTTATTTTTCAAGACATGTACCAAAAACAATTTATCTTGGCATAGCTAAGCAATTCTACTAAGTTAAAGGCTACTACATTAACATGGTAAAAAAAGGGGTGGCTACACTATTCTGGGATTTCATAGCATATCATAGTGGTAGTACACCTATCATGCATACTACTCAAAAATAGCTACTCATGCATAGACAAAATACTTAGGGAAATTTATGCAGTAAGCATCACTTGCCTTGGCAACGGGTAGAGCAGGAGCAACACTTACTAGAATTCCCGGGTCTCTCTGAATATTCTAAATAAATTAAAACAAGGCACACATAAACATACAAAACAATTATAGCAATACAATAAAATATGCCATGCATGAAATGCAACTAAAATCACAAGAAAAATATTACACTAACTTTTCTGGTTTATGAAAACAAGCATGAAGTCAAAATGCAATTAAAACAATTTTTAATAAAACAACTAAACAAATTATTCCCAAAAAGGGAATAAACACAACTTAAATACTACTATAATTTACAAAAATATGGGAGGGGTCCCTCTGGACAGAGGGCAACTATACAAAACTAATGCAATTGCATTCACTCAAAAAAACTTTTTTATATTAAGAGATATGCCAAATTTACTCAAATAACACATTTGAAATTTGAATAAATTTAAACTTTGGCAAAACAGAAAACTAACAGAGCCATAACATTCTACACGTCCAGGGCTTTTTAATGATATAAAGTTTGTAAAATTTTGACTTGTGGCTAAAAAGATATGAATTTTACAAGTTTAGGCTATTTTCTGGAATCTATTATATAATTAAAACACAGGATAACCAACGCTTTAGATTTGTCTCCCTAAAACTAACGGTGGAGATTAGGTCAGCTAGACGCGAGCGTGCGGATAGACGTACGGTATCAGCACATGAATTTAAAAAGGTAAGGGCCAAGTTTTGGAAGTACACGTAGGATGGCTGATGGCCCGACTAAAAGCACCACGTACATCAATCTGAAAAGAAAGAGACCAAGTTCTAGAAGTAAAAGAGAGTTCTAGAAGAACACGATTAATAGCTCATGTCTCGATTCAAAACGTACATGAATCTGGAAACCAAACCGGACACTGATTCATATAAGAACATATACGTGACACGGACACAAAGACCAGACGCCTGGAGAACGGCAAAAGGAAACACACGCCTAGACACCGGCGAATCGAAACACACGCAATACAAGTCGCATCGGCAACATCAGCAGAAAACAAGGCATCAGGAGGCCGGCGGATCAGACGCACCACACCAACAGCAGGCCGGCGGATCTGAGGCACGACACCAAAGTTGAGTAGTAGCCGCAACCTTCAGGTAATAGTAGCTGCAATCTTCATGTAGCTTCAGTCTTCCACTTTAAACATGCACAACAACCTGTTTTCACAGTGCAATATTGTTATTTTATTAGATTAATTTTTTTGACGAAGTATCTAAATATTAGAATTATTTTTAAATCTGTTTTTAGGCATTAATTCTATGGGGTACAAGAATGTAAGAGAGCTAACCACAAGTGGACAAACATGCAACATCAAAGTCAAAGTAATAAGATTGTGGGAGTCAATCAACCCATCTACTGATGAGCTTATAAGCATCGACATGATATTGATGGACGAAAAGGTATTTTCTTTGCATATTTAGCTATGGATGTTTTTTATTGTCTAACCTACTACTATGATTTTATTTCTTTTGTTTTCAAGGGTGATACGATACATGCTATCATATGGAAGAATATGGTAGACACATATAGATCAAAGATCAATGAGAATTCTGTATATATTCTTAGCAACTTTAAAGTTGTAGAATCTACAAAATATCGTCCAGTCAGCAATGAGATTAAGATTAATTTTGTACACAATACAAAAGTGAAGGAGGTGAAGGGAACATCGGATAAATTTTCAGATTACTACTTTGAGTTTGCTTCCATGTCAACCCTACAAGAACGAAAAGAAAAAGACCAGCAATGCTCGGGTATGTTTAATAGGTGTACATTTGGATTTTAAGTGTTCAATCTTTGACTTTTCAGTCATATGTTCATGTCAGATTTGGATTCTAACAAAAATCTTTAATTTCAATTTGCAGATGTCATTGGATTACTAACTCATATTAAGCCGATACAATCAAAGATAACGAAGAGGAACACAACCACAGACATACGAGAGATTGAAATTTTAATACAAGAGTAAGTGCATATCCATTCTGCAACGTTTTCTCATCCATTGATGATCATTTTCTGGCTTTAACCATATTATTTGCATTTAATTCTTTGCAATAAATACTGCAGGGGTGATAAAATAAGAATAACATTATGGGGCAGATTAGCTCATCATCTAAGTGAGGATGTAATAGGGAAACCAACTGTCATTATTGTTACCTCCACAATGGTTCAAAAGTTTTATGGTAAGACTAATAATATAACACTAAATCCTGTTATTTCTTGACCCAATATCTAACAAAATTATTGTTGATTTAATAGGTTTGTCCCTAAAGTCAACTAGCGCCACAAGATTATACACAAATCTAGATATACCCGAGGCTTGGGAACTTCATGACTGGTAAGAAACACAACTATTAGTTACTTATCAAAAATAAATAATTACATGTTCTGCTTTACTAATTGAAACAGTACTCCCTTTTTTAGTCATTCGACAGATGAAACTTTACCAAAAATTATGGAGATAGACAAAAGTACTCAAGGCACATTGGAAGAACAAATGTTTTACAGAAGAAAAACATTGAAAGAACTTACAGGAATCAGGCATGACAACCCAACAGATGAGGTAATGCATCAGAATTCTTTTCAGATATGACACCACAAAACCTTCCAGGACCTATAAATGTGTTTGACATACTTCTGTGTGGTATAGCATACTGTTTGAAGAGCTTACTTTTTTGTGCGGATTTTCAGGACTTTGTGTTCACAACAATAGCCACAATTGATCGTTTAGAAGAAAATATTCAATGGTGGTACATGTCATGTGATGAATGCAACAAAATTACTGTCAAAGAATTTGACAATTATTATTGCAAGAGCTGCAACATATATCCGGAAGGTTTAACACCACGGTAAGAATATATACTGATTTGAATATTACTGTTTACTCTAAATTTTTCAACACTAATAAAATGGGTTATTAGGTATCGCATTCGGTTCCAAATTAGTGATCATACAGCTACTACAAGTTGCACTTTATTTGATGAAGAGGCCAAAAGAATCCTCAATACATCAGTTACAGACTTGCTAGACTCCTTAGATGGAAAATCTCAAGAAGTTCCAAAGATCATACAACAATTATGTGGACAAAGACTTATCTTTCGATTCAAGCTAAACAATAAAAATCTCACTCTGGGTATGCAAAATTATGCGGTTAAAAAAACATTTATGCCCGATGATAAGCTTGAGATGCGGTACCTGGATGATAAAGCTGAAGAGGTAATGGTTCATTTTATCGGTTTAAAATTAAGTACTGTACATTTTTTCTAATTTTTTTTTAGAATATTCATTGTGCTGAACAGGATTTGATGGATAGTGATGTGGATGACATGTTAAAACAGGAAACAAACAAACTGAGCGAGCCAGTTACAAAGGTGATTGCATACTTGACCATATAACCTTTTCTATATACATGTCTCTTACTTTATTGATATAATTCAATATTGCAGGTACAAGACAACAAACGCCAACCTAGCAAAAGCACATTCAAACTGGTCCGTGTGAAAGAAGAGCCAGAAGATACAAGAAAAGAGGACGAAGATAGAAGGTCATCAAGAAGTGTCAATGAAAAAAAGAAGAGACAAAGAACTGTTGTCCTATCTGATGAATCAGGGGATGAAGGAAATGAAAAAATAAAATCTACAACAGTAGAGAAAGAAGTCCCAATAAAAAAGAGAAGTGTTCGGGGAAAAACCAAGGATACCAAGCTTGAAGATGAAGGCTTAGATGTTGGCTATGAAAAAAATAAAGCTTCTGTTACTGCAGCCAAGAGGATGACACGCAAACTTGAAGATGAAGGCTCAGACGTTGGCTATGAAAAAACTAAAGCTTCTTTTACTGCAGCTAAGAGGATGACACGAAGCGTCGCTAAAAAGGCTAACGGGATCAAGTAAGAAAAGCTGATGTGAAAGGTGCATAGGCACAAGAAAGAAGAGACAGTCTAGAATTAGTATGCTATTACAGACGAAAATATGTTCCATAATTTATAAATTTGTTTTTGATATTACATATAAAACACTGAGATTTATTATGTGAAAATGAAGTTATGAAACATCCAAATACAATTGGATGAGTTTTCCTTCATTTATGATCTATATATGTGTATGCAGTCTGACATATGTATTTAAGATGCAAGCTGATTGCGTCACCATGATATGTTGGTCCGTTCGTGCTAAATCCAGCCTCAGATACAGATTAGGAACTTTAATATGCAAGACGGCCAGATGGCATTGGTTGCTTAGATTAGTGTACTCGACCAGAATAATTTGAAGAGAATTGTATAGCAATGATTTTTTTTCATACCAAACACAAACGTTTTGAAAAGGATATTTCCAAGGAGAATGAGATGAACAGATCAAGTTACACGGAAACACCAATCTCTTCTAACTACTGAGCTGGAAGCAGATTCAACGATCAGCGAGTTTTCAGATAAAAACAAATGCCAGCTTTTACTCCCTTCAAATTTGCAGGTGCTCCTCCTAATTCCGCACTTGGACAGGAGTGTAAGCACCAGAGACAGACACAACGGACTCACCTAGATTGTTCCTAATAATCGCAGTGTACATATCATTAAAATTTACTTTGTCCAAAAAGAATTTTGGTTTCGTCGAGCCTGTGGGTCTCTCTCTGCTTAATAGATTTATAAAGAGCAGGCATGCAACCAGCTAACTGAAAAGAGCATTGGGGACAAAATTGGGCGTGAATCAAAATTGGAGCAAACCTGCGCTGGTACATGCGGCCACACTGTACTCTCCCTGACGATTGGTGTACAGATTTGCTCGACCCAAATCATCTCAAAGTGCCGCCGGCCACATCGCCAGCGTCGTCAGCCGGGGATTCTGTAATAACCCTAGCCAAGAATCAATTAACCTGCAGCGTATGCATATGCACGGTAGGAGACCTCGATTTTAAGGTGGAAGCTCAGACGCCAGCTGCTAATCGAAGGCGATGGCTAATGCTCTGATTAGGGGAATGGAAAAGGAGAATGAGGAAGGAGACTGACGTGAAGAGGATAAATCGATGCGACCAGGAAAGTGAGACTGTCCTTTTTTCTAGCGATGCGTACAAGGCCCAAACTGGTAGCAATTGGACTAAAATTCAGTTTAATATTGTACGTACCGGTTGGGCCCAAAAATTTGGGGCCTGAAACTGCTCAGGGCCAGACCTGCCGACTTCCATACAATGTAGGATTCGTATCCGATCGCCTCTAGGAAACTTCGACCGAGAAGCAAGATAAATAAAGAAATCACCCATCGAAACAATTTCTCGACACGACTCGCCGAGAAATCACCGATCGAAACAATTTCTCGACACAACTCGCCGTTTAGATCAAAAGACGCAACTAGCTGATTCAGTACACAACAACGTCATTATACATCACCCAGGTGCTCTCACGGTAAGTTTCCTCATTATAATCAGAATATTCCTCAATATAAGTCATCATGTACTTTCTTCAATCATTCTTTTCAATGTCTTTCATGCTCAAAATTCAATGAGGCATTATTTTCTACAATAATTCATATCGACATGCCTTCATACTGAAATTCTTCAAAATTATGCCATGACGGAGATTTATTTACAAATACAGGACGCCCAGAAGATGGCGGAACGCTCCAAGGCAGACGCAAACTATACACCTGCAACACCAAGACGATCAAACAGACACCATGCACTTCTTGGTATGCTCCTTCCGTGTCAAAACTATTCTGATGTTGATTTAGGAAGCGTCGTTTGTGCTGCTGCAAATGGAACCGTATTAAAATGCTGCATTGTAAATATGTAACACGTACACAAATATCAAGAGTACTCAAACAACTATTAGATTAATAGTACACTAGCAGCAAAAAAATCCTTCTTTTTAGATCAGACTTATCTACCAAGAAATCCTAAAAAATACTATTAAGTTTTGCATAAGCCATCTATTTTATTAACAGAAAATACATATATGACTAACGCGGTCATTTGCAGGTTCAAGGGTCCAAAACAAATCTACGCCAGCAGCAAGTGGTAGGAAAAGAAACAATGAACAACCTCAACAACCAATGAGCGCGAAGAGAACAAGGGTTAACAGTACCACATCTTCCCCATTGGCTAATAGCAAGCCATGGAACTTTGGAAGGCCAACATGCAACTGCAAACACTGCACTTCATTGCTATGGTGTGAAGAACGGTTAAATTCAAACAGAGGAACTAGAGAAGCATCTTTTGGAATATGTTGCAAGCAAGGAAAAATCAGTCTGCCACCACAGGAAGTTCCTCCACCGTATCTTCAAAGCCTCTTAACAGGTGAAGGACAAGATTCAGTAAACTTCAAAACAAATATCAGGGCATACAACTCAATGTTCTCATTCACATCAATGGGAGGAACTGTGGACAAAGAAATAAACACTCGCAAAGGACCATATATATTTCGTTTGCATGGAGAGAACTACCATCACATTGGAACTCTTTTACCTGAAGGTGACAACAAACCTCGGTTCAGTCAGCTGTACATCTATGATACTGAAAATGAGGTGAGCAATAGGATAAATGCATCAAGAAGCAATGCTGAAAAACCTACAGTGGACCCACATATTGTCGAAGAAATGCAAAAAATGCTAGATGAAACCAACATTATTGCAAAAACATTCAGAATGGCGAGGGATAGATTCAAAGAAGGTGATTACCATGACTATACACTTCGAATACTAGACAAACGAAACGGAACTCACAACCTTCCATCCGCATCTGAAGTTGCAGCATTAGTCGTCAGAGATCCAACTGGAGAGAGCCAAGGACGCGACATCGTTGTTGAGTACAAAAATATGGTACCACAAAGGATATCAGAAATCCACCCGAAACTCATGGCCATGCAGTATCCACTACTCTTCCCATACGGGGAAGATGGTTTCAGACTTGAAATACCATATAAGAAAACAAATGGAGCTGAAAAAGGGAGAAAACATGTAACCATGTTGGAATACTACGCATTCTACCTACAACAGCGTCCTCGACAGGGAATGCTGTTGCTGAAGTCTGGACATCTGTCACTTCAATTTTGGGTTGATGCTTGGACATGCATTGAGCAGAATAGACTAAACTGGCTATGGCACAATCAAGGAAAGCTAAGAACTGAGCTTTACAGCGGGCTGCAGGATGCACTCGAGCGGGGGGACACAAGAACAGAGCAAGTTGGAAAGAGGATAATAGTTCCTTCATCTTTTACAGGTGGTAGAAGAAACAAGGCACAGAACTTACAAGATGCATTTGCAATATGCCGTTGGGCTGGATACCCAGATCTGTTTATAACATTCACATGCAATGCAAATTGGCCTGAGATTCAGTACATGCTAGACGAAGCAGGAGGTGGCCAGAAGCCAGCCGATAGACCAGATATTGTGGTCCGAGTTTTTATGATTAAACTCAAAGAGCTCATGAGAGACATAAAAGAAAAGAGACACTTTGGACAAACAGTTGCAAGTAAGTGCCATCAACTATAGAATTATCTTCCATGAATCCAAGAAACTTAATTATCTTTAGAAAGTACAATGTGAATTGGGAACAATAATACTAATTTTAATGAATCTAACAAAATTTCTTTATCATTTACAGTCATATACACAATAGAGTTCCAGAAGAGGGGACTCCCTCATGCTCACATACTAATATTTCTTAAGGACAAAGACAAGTACCCTGAACCATGTCAAATTGACAAAATAATAAGCGCGGAGATCCCCGACAAGGATGATGATCCAGATGCATTTGCAGCTGTCGGGAACTTCATGATGCATGGCCCGTGCGGAGAGGCAAATCAGAAGTCACCATGCATGATGGACCATAAGTGCAGCAAGCACTTCCCAAAAAGGTTCAATGAAAATACTACGATTGACGAGGATGGCTTTCCAGTATATAAAAGGAGGAAAGACGGAAGGCAGATAAAAAAGGGAGATGTCATGCTCGACAATGGATTTGTCGTCCCATACAACCGGGATCTGTTGGTCAAATTTCAGGCTCACATAAACGTCGAGTGGTGCAACAGATCAAGGTCAATCAAGTACCTATTTAAGTACATCCATAAAGAGGACGACCAAGTCACAGCCATGTTGAAGGAAACAGACGCGGCAAACGATACTGACGAGATCAAGAAATACCTACAGATGAGGTACATATCAACAACAGAAGCCTGTTGGAGGATATTCCAGTTTGATCTACATTACCGTGAACCACCCGTCGAGAGGCTTCCATTCCATCTTGAAAACGAGCAGCAAGTCATTTTTCCTGACTCGACTGATCTTGAGAGCATAGTGAGAAGGGAAGGATTAAAAATTACAAAGTTCACTCAGTGGATGGAGGCGAATAAAATACACGAGCTAGGAAAAGAATTAACCTACACAGAGTTCCCTTTGAAATTTGTATGGAAAAGCAAAACAAAAACCTGGGAGAAGAGGAAGACAAGGGAATTTGCAATTGGAAGAATCTACTACGCTCATCCAGCAAGTGGTGAGCGATACTATCTAAGGATGCTTCTAAACACGGTCAAAGGATGCACATCATTTGAGAACATTAGAACCGTCAATGGAGTCATTCACCCAACATACAAATCAGCATGCCAATCGCTAGGATTTCTTGATGATGACAATGAATGGATTGATTGTATCAATGAAGCATCAAGCTGGGCATCTGGAACACAGCTACGCCAGCTATTCACCACCATATTGACACATTGTGAAGTAACAAGCCCAAAAGATTTGTGGGATTCAACGTGGGAGGCATTGTGCGAAGATATGCAATACAAAAGAAGAACTATCCTTAACTTTCCAACTCTGCAGCTTACAACCACACAGAAAAAATCATATGGTTTGATTGAGATAGAGAAGCTGATGAGACAGGTAGGAAAGTCACTAAAAGACTATCCAGACTTAGACCTACCAAATGTTGCTGAGATAGAGGAGCTTGGGAACAGACTAATAAATGAAGAGGTCAGCTACGACATGGAAAAGCTAAAGGCTGAACACGAAAACATACTAAACAATCTAAACCAAGACCAGAAAAAAGCCTACGATGCGGTAATGGAATCTGTAGACAAAAGGCTAGGAAAACAGATATTTGTCGAAGGATATGGTGGCACAGGCAAAACATATCTATGGAAAGCAATCACGACAAAGCTAAGATCGGAGGGAAAAATAGTGCTTGCCGTAGCATCCTGCGGCATTGCAGCGTTGCTTCTACAAGGTGGAAGAACAGCACACTCAAGATTCCGTATTCCACTGAATATAACAGAAGAATCAACATGTGAAATAAAACAAGGATCCGATTTGGCTGAACTGATAAAGAAGACCTCACTAATATTGTGGGATGAAGCTCCGATGGCAAACAAATATTGCTTCGAGGCGTTAGATAAAAGCCTTAGAGACATTCTCAGGTTCACAAACAAAAACAGCGATGGAAAGCCATTTGGTGGGATGACAGTGGTACTAGGAGGGGACTTCAGGCAAATCTTACCAGTTATAACAAAGGGAAGGAGAGAGCAGATAGTTAATGCTTCAATAAAAAGGTCGTACCTATGGAAGCACTTTGAAATATTTCAGTTAAAAAGAAACATGCGGCTGAAGTGTTTGTCAGATGATCCAATACAAAAACAAAAGGTCGCTGAATTCGCAGAGTGGATACTACAAATAGGAGACGGAAAAACAACATCAGAAGAAGGAGATGATTGGATTAAAATACCAAAGGACCAAGTACTACAGAAAGGAAAAAATCCAAAACAAGAAATAGTCGAAAGCACATACCCAAACCTGCTGCAAAGATACCGTGAGAGGGAATTCCTAGAAGAAAGAGCAATACTATGTGCAAGAAATGATACAGTGAGGGAGATAAATGAGCACATAATGGGTCAGATACAAGGTGAAGAGGTGACATACCGAAGCCTGGATACCATGTGCAAGACAAGTAACAGCAGCAGATTGGAAAACATGTGCCCAACCGAGTTCCTCAACACCTTGAAGTTCCCAGGAATCCCAGACCATCAGCTAAAACTGAAGGTAGGTCTGCCAGTGATGCTCCTACGTAACATCAACCAAGCTGCAGGTTTATGCAACGGAACGAGAATGACCATAACACAGCTTGGAAACAAATACATTGAGGCACAAATAATTACAGGAACACACGTTGGCGATAAGGTATACATACCTCGCATCATCATGTCACCCAGCGACTCAAAATATCCTTTCGTGGTGAAACGGAGGCAATATCCATTATCGGTCTGCTTCGCGATGACCATAAATAAGAGCCAAGGTCAGTCCTTGAACAAGGTAGGAATATATCTGAATAAGCAAGTATTCTGCCATGGGCAATTGTATGTGGCATTGTCAAGAGTCACAAACAAAGAAGGACTAAAGATGCTAATTGATGACAATGAGTGTCCAGGTGAAGATAGCGCAAAGAATATTGTTTACAAGGAGATATTGTAATTGGGCCGATGAACAACCTAGCTTTTTTATTGCAAACTCTCATAGACGATGTAACTATTGGTTGAAGCAGCAAGTTTCAGACGCACTCTTTTCCTTACCAGGGTACCTAACGGGACTGGAAGGTTTTTAATGAGGCGGCTTGCTAGCTTAATATATTGATTTTAAAAAAAACCTAAATTCTCGACAACGAATAATACAAAAAGACGCAAATCTACAATCAAAGAGGTTTCCAAGATAGCTTAACTCTCCTTAGGATGGATACAGGATGGTGGATTTAACATGGCTGATCCGGCTACAAGTTAAATGAAACACACACACACTATTAGAGATTTCGCAATATTGCTATTGTATGTTAAGCAATTACAATGCCATTCAGGCTGAAATAATATCAAACCTAAAATCGATGCCACGTACATTTCCGCGATACAAACGTCATAGAGAAGAGAACAGATATCACTATTAATCAAAGGCTAATAACAATGAGTAATGGATCATCTTATGATCAAAATTTGGGGGAAAATAGAAATGTGTTAAGGTTCGTGCCGGGTCGTGCATGGTGCAGTCCACACAGACATTACCAGCCACTGCAATCTACCTTTCAAAATAAGGGACGGCAAGATAAAGCCTCGACACCTTAAATCGTCTCTCTAAAGAAATGGGATAATGTATCTTTATAATCTCTCAATCATGAATTTGGTCTTATTATGCTTCACATGCATTTCCTCGACATGGTCCATTTTAAATACCTACATACATATATGCTAAAATTAAGATCAAACACGAGAAGTGAAGTCAGATTAAATAGCTCTGTTGCTACTGTTATGTTTCCCGGTGACAATACGAATCCTGTTGAAATTAGATCAAATGCTAGAATCAAATTGGGGAAAATAAAATATTACAAATATAAATGCGGAATCAACGGTGTAGCATTGCAAGGTGAGACTGGAGCAGCGAGGCATGAGATACCTTGCCTGCTGAATGTATGCTGCAGCTGTCGCCACTGAACGAGGGCGACGCGAGAGGCGAGCGGCGGAGCGGGAACAGCCGGGCGGCACCGCGGGACCTTCAGATCGAGCCTTCAGGGCGGACGCCGTGGCGCTCCGCTCAAGTCCTCTGCCGCAGGTCGACCTCCAGGCAGTGGGTAAGCTCCCGGTATCGCCATGTCCGCTGCCAATCAATCGTCCAGGATGTAGGGATTTGTCTAGAGCAGTAAGGAACTGAGAGCTAAGCAAGAAGAGAGAAGCAGAGAGTTTTCCTTACCTACCACAAAAAGAAACGCTGGTATAAAGCAATGCATCGAAAGGATCATCGTTGGTCAACAAAAAAAAACTAGGAACGTGGTGCACTGAGAAATGTACATACTTTGTGGCACAACAACATATTAGAGATATGCAAATGTTAATTAAAATATACTATATATTATTTTCCTTTTCACCAAATCAAAGAATAACATTGAACGGATTGGGAACACAAATTATGAATTCGCCTGACACATAACCTGTTTAAGTGATATATGTTTATGGTTGAGTTAAAAAAGGAAGCTGATAAAACCAAATGCTACAAAAAATTATTTAAGACCAAATAAACATTCAAAACTCTTATAATCTCATAATGTTTAACTAACATATAAAAAGTTTATCTAGCCGCGCAATTGCGCGGGCCACCCCGCTAGTTTTATTAAAATCGTGGAAAAACTAGTTGACTGGCCGACGACGTGGCGCTGACGCGGCGCTGATCGTGCAGCTGACGTTGCGGCCACGCGGCGGCAGCTGATTGGCCTGTACCGGTTCACTAACCAGATCTAATTTGGACAGTAGATCGCAGATCCAACAGACGAAAACAAAATAGCCATGGTGCTCACCGGAAATGAAGGAGACGGCGGCGCTGCGGCTCGGAAAAGGACGGCGACGACGCTCCGGTGCTCATCTGGGATTGGGAAGGCGAAGACGTGGTGCGGCACGGAATGTCGAAAAGATGAAGGTGACGGCGTCCTCGATTTTGTCCCGGTGCGGCGCTGGAGCACGAACGGAGATGCGGCGGCGCGGGTGACCTTCGGGTTGAGCACCAACTTGACGATATGGCTGCGATATAAATCGAACGAGGGGTCAGGAGCGTGCGCCCAGACAAGGTAAGAAGGATGGATGTGGTCTCGGGCCTAGGCATGGACTAACCTCGCCGGAAACAAAGAAAAACGGTGGCGGCCGAGCGAATTCCGGCGAGGCAATTGAGCAGCCTGGGGGCACGATTCAAGTGGCAGGGAGAGGGTAAATGAAGAGGAGGCCACGAGCTTTAAGTAGGAAGAAATGGCGCTCGATTTGGTGGAGTAATTGTCCGGAATCAATTCGAGAAGAAGCGCATACGCTGAGTTAACTCGGGCGCGATTTCCGTTTCTGGAGCTTGAAGACGACGCTAACGTCATCGCTGATGTCAGCAAATTTTTTTTTCCGTTTTTTCTTATTTCTTTCATATCTTTTGTTTTAAGTGTCCAAATCACTTCAAACTTGTTTCTAAAAATTTGTAAAAATAATACTTTCATTTAAAATATTCAAGCATGCTTTTCCAATATATTTCAAAATTACAAATTTAAAATATTGCATAATTGCTTAATTGACACTTTATGTCAATTTTTAAAATAGGGTTTTAAAATCATTTGTGGCTTATTAAAATCAAATAAAATATCACAAATGTAAATATTTGAAAATTAGCTATTTTAAACTTTTTTTCAAATAAATATAATTGAATCAAAACCAATTTTTAAAATAGAACAAATACAATCATAGAAAACATAAATATTATATAGAGCATAATAAAGCCCATTCATTTTATTTTCTCAAATATGGTTTAAAGTGGAAATAAAATTCCAGCTTTTGAAATTTCAAATGCAATCAAGGCAAGAAGATGATGAATCCATGCATGATTTTAAACTTTTAAATCAAAATATATATAACTTTCAAAAAGTTTTTGATCTTTCTGAATTTTCAAAAATTTGTAAATCTTGGGATGTTACATGCGCGTTGCCAGTGGCCTAAAGGCCTGCAACGTGCGCATCCTCGCATGTTGCCAGTGCAGGATATGTACCAGTAACATGTAGCCTTGTGCATGTTGCTAAATATTTTTTGAATTTATATAATTCGTAATTTATTTTTTTATTTCCAGCATTTTCACAGTAAAGTAACACAACATATAAAGTGTACCAAATAGCAATAATAACATACAAACTGATATAGATCAAAGCTATGCATCGAAAGTCTCGAATAGGTACATAAAAGAGTTATCCATGTGCATACAAAGTCTCGAATACCAAACATGAAGAGTTATTCATCCTAAGGAAGCAGTAGTTCGCTCATCATCTGAACTATGATGAGATACAATAGAATCAAAATGGCAAGCAGCAATACAGCGATAATGAAGTTCTTTAGCCCACGGTCCTCCAAGTACTCCCTCTAAGAACTCCAAGTCGCTTGCTTCTGCCTGCTGTCTAGTCCTGAACGACTTGTGGGGACTTGTCCACCTGCGGGTGACAAAGATGTCTTATAACGAAGAGTCATAGATAATTTGAAACATAAATATAAGGCAACGAAGCGCAAGAGTAAAATTGTTAGCAAGAGAATCAACATAATTGAAAGATTCATAACATCAGAAGTTCATTGTTCGAAAGCATAAAAAGTTCTCACTTTAATTTGATTTCTTTAGCGGCCGCTCCGGAAGAATGTCACCTAACTTGGCAAATGGCCTCATGTCGCCCTGTCCCTCTAAGCGTTCTTTTATCTCCGCCTTCGTTAGTTTGTTGTTGGCGTGGAACATTCCGTCATGTAGGACGACATCCCTGTAGATGGATGACACAAGCGCATGTTGGATACGATACAAATGATTCCTGACCTCTTTATCCGGACCGTTTGCTATGTCATCACACCATCTGAGGATATGAGGTAGTTTTCTCTCTGATGGCATTGTAAGCTTATCTTGATACCTTACGAACTCTTGTATTTGAAGCATGACATAGGATGCATCAAGCTTAGTGTTCTCTGCTTGCTTGAGGCAGGCGAATTCGGTAGTGTGGATGCATACTCTCCTGCATGACTTGCGTTTTTCTGTTCTGAGCAAGTTCCCACGCATGATGAACCTGGCGAGACAATCATTCAGAAGACGCTCAATTTTCTTGTACTTCTCTTTCTTCGTGTTTTGGTCTGAGTCCAAATACAAAGCTTGAGATACCTTTGGCCACAGAACGATGAGAAAATGTGGCGGTCGCACGCTGCGCAAAGTAATTGAAATCAACCGTCATCCTCAACGAGTAAAAGAATGATGGAAATCTGCTAAAGCATATATAGCATATGGTGGCTAGAGAATGACTTGTCCCTACAGTCGACCATGAACGCGTCGATGATGTATTCCAAGACAATTCGAGTTCCTTTTGTGGTTCTCAACATGTTCTCTTTGGGGTACTCTCTTTTGCGATCATGTATGCTTGTTGAAGCGCATGATAGCTGATCAGGGAAGAATCGAGGTGATGCATATGAAACAGGCCGAAGATGTCCTCAAATCGCAGCAAGATAATGTCCGCGGGGAATGTATCGACAAAGGACAAGCCCGGTGGCACCTCAGCCGCGAAAAGCGGGCGTCTATCTGGATTGCCTTGGGAAAGAAGATGGCTCTCATATGACAGAACACGACATGTAGTTCTTTCGCATCCCCAAGGTAGGCTCTCAGCATATCGAGGGGTAGCATTGGTTGTCCCCCGAGATGATAGTGTCGCACATTCGGCCAGGGTATCCTATCAAGTAACTGTTTCATGCTTGGAGTCGGCTAGCTGTGGGACTTAGAGGAGTCACTTTTTTTCTTGTACCTTTTCCTCACCTTCTTCTCGTTGGGCACAGGCGCCTTCTTCTGGGTGGGCACGGGCGCCTTACCATATATAAACGCGTTTAGTGTCTTAGTAAATGTGTCCGGGCTAATCATGGTGGCGGGCGCCGGTTGGGTGAAGGCAGCTAGAGCCGTTTCTAGAGAATCGATGAACTCTAGAGACTTTTTGCACTCACGACGTTGTTGGTCCAGGAGGTCCTCATGCATTTCATTAATGGGATCATGGTAGGGTGAATCTTCTTACTGAGCACCCACTAGGTATGCACCGGTATAGAGGTATTGATTATCATGGTCTTCTTCCGCGGCCTCACCCTGAGCAGCCTCCACAACGGTTGGACCTACTATTTTGGGTCTGCTCTGACCCAAGACAGATGGTGGCAGTTGTTGAGTGGTCGTACCATGAGTTGGCAGCGTCGGGGCGCCAGGTGTTGTGTGTGGGGTGCAGAAGTCCAAGCGGATTTGGGTTTTCAGCCACAGAACGAGCCAATCCTTGTATTCTCCGAGCCTCGTGGGGGGATCTTCTATGCCATTGGGAGGTTTCTCATAAGGAACCATATCCTCGTGACCCGGTAAGGTACGAGCCAGGTGGACCTTAATCACGCCAGGGGACATGATTGGTACTCCGTGTAAGATGCAGTCAGCTGGATTAGATAACTCACCCTTGGCAACAGGCACAAAATGTTCGTTCAGTAGAATGCATGGGGTTCTGTCGGCCTGCGAGAACATATAGGGCATTAGTGATCCGATCAACCATGGCAAGGAAACGAATCGAAGATATCTTGACGCTTAATTAGTTACCGTGATGGTGTTGAGTTCAGCCAATGTCGCCACACAGCTGTCGGGCATGCCAGAGACAGAGGAGGGGCTGCTATGCTGAGGATCAGTACCAACTCGAATACCATCCTTCTCCAGGATGTTCATCGAGTTGCTGGCGTTGAAGCTGGGAGTAGGAAATTCTTCTCCAGGATGTTCTCTTATCCACTACGCATGGGCAGGCAGAAGGGCTTTTATCTGGAGTTGACATTCTTGTTTGGCCGCAAGTACGCCACTTTTTCTCACTTCTTTAATCTTCTTCTCGAACTTGCTGTGCTGGGATTTCCTTCTCTTCTTTTGCCTCTGGGGGTCCTCATCAAAAAAGTAATTCCAACTGGCACCGACTCTTTGCGTGAGAACACGGCCATTTGCCGGCTTTTGATCTTTCAGCTTTCCCAGGGTCTGGTTCACCACCCGGTTAAAAGGATTGTCCCACGGGCCCAACGACTGAGATGAATCACTTAGACCTCGAGCTAGCTTGTTTTGCTCATGCTGCATAAGGAAACGTGAACCATTTAGAAATGCGGCTATGAATGTAATCGAACTGATTAGAAGCTAATTAAGTTGGTGAAGTAAATTACCTGTTCTTTCTCGAGATCCTTGACCTTATCGGACGCGTGAAATTCCTTCTTCATTGGGTCCCAATGGTATCGGGCCCTGATGAAGGCACGGGCCGTTGGGTCTTCGATTATGTCCCAAGGGTTGGCTACGTTAAGTCATGCAAACTCTGCATCCTCCTTTGCCCACACGGCCTCCTTCCCGGGGTAACCATGGCTTCCGAAAGGATGAGGAGCTATGTTCTTGCTCTGTAAGTCCTTCCCCCATGCCCTCGACACAATGGTTGAAGGATCCACTATGTGATTTTTGAAAGCATCAAATTGGTCTCGATTAATACTAGGTCATTTATGGTGGACTTCCTTGATTGTGGAACCTTCATAGATCTTGGCTCTCATCTTGTGTTTCCATTGGCCTAAGGCCTTGCTGAACTTGACCATGGCTTTGTTGTTAAGCAGTTCAAAATTCTTGTCATTGGGTGGCTCTTTCTCAGGAACACCTCCCAGGAACTTGTATACATTGTGCAACCTCTGAAGGAGGAGGTCGCGCAAAGGTTTTTTGCGGGGATTCTGGATATTTGAGTTCGTTGATGGATATGTTATCTCGGAGGATGGCTCCAATGGTGTTGCCACAACTTTTTTTAGCCGACTCAGGACATGTAGGAAACCCGGAGCCGGGGTGCACCGCAAGGATCTCAGTTGTCAGGGTGCTGACCGAATTTGCGCGCCACTCTCGCTTCTGGACGGTTTTGTTACCATCATTGCGATATCTGGCTCCATCAGTGGTCTCGATGCCTGACGTGCCATTGCCGAAATCCGTGGTCTTGGCGCCTGGAGCCACATTTTCATCTTCTAGGCGGTGGTGGTCGCCATCACATAATTTCAGTAGTCTTGCGAACTTCCTAGTTCATCTTCCGGGAGTTCAAATAATACCTTACTAGAACACTCGGCCTCTTCGTTGTTCATCTTCCGAATTCTACAATTAAAAGTCTCATAGTAAGCACCTAAACTTAGGCAAATATATGATGAATGTGCAAGAATTGATCCTATAGACTTAAATTTTTAAAACTTACATTTTGGGCGCTCAAATATGTCTTATTTTCAGCAAAAGGGATGCCAAAATTCAAGAAAACATTCGGCATGACTTTGCTAAAAATACGACAATGGAGTCCCCAAATTTGTCGGAACGGAAGTTAATCAACATTTCGGAAATCTCAACGGCCTCATTCCCTGCAAACATGCAAAAACCATGCATCTTTGGCACCAAAATGGCACACTTCTCATTTTCATCCATATTTTACACAAATCATCCTTGGCACCAAAATTTATTACATCAAACTAGATGTAAACATACACAGATCATCCTTTGCAGCAGCTAGTGACACACTTTTGGCACCAAAAACGAAATAAAATTCCTGTTGGGCATTTCACACCTTCGGTGTAGGCGGTGAGCACGTGAATAGGGCCCAAGGCAGAGGAAGGACGGCGGCGAGCACGGGCATCCGAGCCGGTCGATGGTGGCAGAGAGGGAGGGAGATGCTCACCAGAAGGATGGGGCAGTGATGCTCACCAGGAGAGGGGGCGGTGGCGGAGGAAGCTCGGGGAGGGCGCACGCGGCATGGATCTCGGTCTTGCTCGGACTTGGGCGCAGCAGCGTACGTTGGAGCAGGCGGGCGTCCTGGAGGGCGCGGCGCGTTTGGAAGGCGACGGCGACCCAAGGGAACAGAGCGTGCGCGCGTTGGTTTGGGGGTAACTGAGCAAGCAGAATGCGCACGTTTCGATTTGCGGGGACGAACTTATACTGGTAACATGCCCCCTTATGTCACGCGTTGCCACTACGAATACTTGCAACACGCCTCCTTATGTCACGCGTTGCCACTACCACTAATGGCAACAGGCGGCATTGCTACACACATTGCCACTATTTCTTGCCATGTTTATCTCAAGTTTTTCTTTTATGTTTTTTTTTAAGTGCGTATTTAGAGAAAGTCTGCTGTACATAATGAAAGTCTAATCGATGGCTCATTTTTCACGGGTACGTTCACACTAGTACTTTTGACATCAGGTATATACATGGTAGTGAAATAACGGTTTTCTCTATCGACGCCCTTCGCCCATCTGACACGGAACATCGGCACATTCTCTCCAAAGCCATAGTCACGCTCCCAGATCTCTTTGAACCTTTCATAGTATCTTTCTTTTACATCACCGGTTATGGATTCCATCATCACCCCTGAGTTTTGGTAATCACTATTTTTATCTTTTTCCTCGGTGTAGAATGTGTATCCATTCATATCGTATGCCTGAAAAGTCACGAGGTTGCACACGGGGCCATGTGCTAAGCTGTATATGAGTTCTCTTTCCTAGTCCCCCTCTGCCGGGGGATTAGGCTGAAGTTCCTCTTTGAACCAATGCAAGAAAGAGGAGTTGTGCTCTCTAGTAATATCAGCATCCGTCTTGTGTATTCCCCGGTCACTGTACTTTTTCTGATGCTATCTTTGTGAAGTTTCAACCAAGGATCTACTACTTTTAGGTGTTGTAGCACTACTAAGTTTGCTCTGTCAAAGTCGTTGTGTCGACCCGAGTGGTCAACATGTAATTCCCTCCAGCCAGTTCTGTGACCAACTCCTTGTAGCCTGCCAAGGTGCTTGTTGACGGGCAAACCAATAGGGTCTTCGACGTCTAGATAATTCCTGCAGAAAGAGATGCACTCTTCGGTCAGATAACCCAGAACGATGCTTGCATCCGGACGGGCTCTGTCACGAACAAATCCTTTGATTACGCCATTCATCCTTTCAAACGCCAACATGTTGTGCAGGAACGTTGGTCCTAGATCAATAATATCATCCATAATATGGACAAACAGATGCACCATAACGTCGAAGAATGCAGGCAGGAAGTACATCTCAAGCTCACATAGTATGACAGCGATCTCTTCCTTTAGCCTCTTCAGTTGCCTTAGACTAATCGACTTTCGAGAGATAACATCGAGAAAGTTGCAAGGGCCAATAACAGGTTTACGGACGTGGTCGTCCATTATCCCTCTAAGTGGAACCGAAAGTAGTTGCATCATCATCACGTGACAGTCGTGAGACTTCATCCTGGTTAATTTTTTTCCTTATCGTCCAGATATCTGCTTACCTTTACCGAGTAACCGGAACTAAATTTGAGTCTCTGGCATGTTGAGCACTGTGCCAAACAAGCTCTCAAAAACATTCTTCTTCATATGCATGACATCAAGGCCATTAGGCGTCTCGAGAATGGGCCAGTAATACAGGTCCCAAAAAACAGACCTCATTTTTCATATGCCCAGCAGAGGCTTCAGCGCCTTTCTCTTCTTTCTCGGGGCAGGGCACTCTTTCCAAGTTCAACAACTAATCGATCTCGATGTCGCTTGATACGTCTCAAACGTATCTATAATTTTTGGTTATTCCATGCATATTATATATCATTGCCACATGCTTTTATAATGTTTTTATATCATTTTGGCACATTTTTATGGAACTAACCTATTAACAAGATGCCCAGTGTCAGTTCCTGTTTTTGCTGTCTTTTTGTTTCAGAAGAGCTAGTCGGGGAATTTTCTTGGAATAAGCTGCCAATTTACGGGAATTATGTTTACATGGAAACAAAGACTGCGCCAGGAGGACGCCTGCAAAGGGCCCCATAGGGGCCAGGCGACCCCCAGGCGCGGCCCAGCCTTGGCCGCGCCTGGGCCCCACCTGGGCGACTCCGAGACCTCCTCGAGTCGCCCTTTCACCTATAAATTGACTTCGTCCCGGAAACACTCGAGACCCGATCAGAAATCCACGAAAAGTTTCGTCGCTGCCGTCGTCACCAACCCTAGATCGGGAGGGTTCTGCTGCTCTTCCTGGCACCCTGTCGGAGGGGAGATCATCACTGGAGGCATCTACACCACCATGCCTGACTCCGGAGTGATGCGTGAGTAGTCCACCACAGGACTACGGGTCCATGGCAGTAGCTAGATGGTTGTCTCTTCTCCCTTGTGCTCCATTGTTTAGATCTTATGAGCTGCCTACATGATTAAGATCATCTTTATGTAATACTATGTGTTGTGTTTGCGGGGATCCGATAAATTATGGAGTCTTGACATTATGGTTCAGTTTATCTATGATATGTTTTATTTATGATCTTGCATGCTCTCCGATGCTTGTGTATGCTTTGGCCGAAGTAATTACTTGTGTCAGTAGAGGGAGTATTTATGCTAGATAGTGGGTTCATGCTTCTCTTGTGTAAGTAGTTCATTGTTTAGACATAGATTTGCTCTGTTTTTAGTAGACATTGTTTAGACATAGATTTTAGCTCTGTTTTATTTGTAACTAGTTAATTGTTTAGGCATAGATTTGCTCTGTTTTTAGTAGGCATTGTTTAGACATAGATTTTAGCTCTGTTTTATTTGTAATTAGTTCTGTTTCTATAATGTCGATGATTAAAATTAGGTGACACCGTGTGATCCGGGGGTGGCGCTAGTGATCCTTGCGATATGCACAAATGCACATCTTGTGCATCCTACTTGGCTCGCTTGCTCCATCCCTGGAATTTGTGTGTCCAATCTACATATATCTGAGGCATTGTTTAGGCTATGTTCTAGTTGTAATTAATACTATTTTTCTATAATGCCAATGATTAAAATAAGGTGACACTGTGTGATCCGGGGATGGCGCTAGTGATCCTTGTGGTATGCACAAATACACATCTTGTGCATCCTACTTGGCTCACTAGCTCCATACATGGAATTTGTGTCCAATCGACATATATATGAGGCATTTTGTAGGTTATGTTCTAGTTGTAATTAGTTCTATTTTTCTATGATGCCGATGATTAAAATTAGGTGACACCGTGTGATCCGGGGGTGGCGCTAGTGATCATTGTGGTATGCACAAATACACATCTTGTGCATCCTACTTGGCTCACCAGCTCCATCCCTGAAATGTGTGTCCAATCTAATTATGAGGCACAAATCCAAATCATTTTTGTTTAGTTTTGTCTTTTGTAGAAAGCCGATGATTAGAATGATGTCTTGGCTTTTCGTTGCCTAATATTATGTTGCATATTTATTTGTCTTGTTTATAGAGATGAAGAAGCTTAACTTATGAATTTTTCATCTCTTTAGGGCGAGGAGGAAACCTGGAGACTATGCGGTGGCCGTGAAGACGTAGGAGCGGGGCACCATCCACACGGTCCACTGAAGCCGGCGCCTCCAGGAGTAAGACTTTTTTGCGGTACTAAATAGGTAGAAGAAGACCACGCAAGGCAAAGTGGAAGCTGAAGAACCGGCGGCCGTCAAGGAGGAGCCAGTGCTCCGTCGATGGTGCAGCAGGCGTCACCGGCTTTTTTTGTTTCCTTTAGCCCTCATTACAAATGGTTATAAACTAATCTTCGTATCTGATGGAAAGACTTTAGGTAACGATTATATATTATGTATGTTGCCAAACTTATTGCAAACGATCAAAATCTCTGTTGCCATAGTGCGGCTTCACATCAGCAGCGGAGGCGGGGACACGGACCGTTTCTCCTTTCCGATGAGGATTTTGGCCCGTCTCCGATGTGTTGTTTTGTACTAGTGGCATTCCAAGCAGGTCAAACAAGCTCATCACCACAAACTGGACAGAAAGAACAACAAGGAGCAAACAAATCAGGAAAAATACCACTAAGCATGCACATTGGAAAAGAGATTAGGCAAGGAACCATAACAGACTTGAGCTCATACACTGCAAGAATCAGCAATCGAACAAGGATGAAGATCTTGATTTGGCGTGATGGAGTGTGTGTGTGTGTGTGTCCGATGAGGGAGGCAGAGATGTGTGGATGGATAGAACTTGTGAGGGCAGCTGAGAAAGCTTTTTTTATTAGTTCCCCCAATTCGAACCAAGTAGTTTCCGCAGGATGGAGCCGGGATGGCTTATGGCGGTTCTTTTCATACCAAATCATATACAGTATTACCGCCGTAAATTTGCTTTGATTTTCACCTTTTATTCCCAATCATGCGGCGGGGAGAACACTACCAGACCCTCTTTCGAAATATTGACTCCCGCTCGAAATTGGGTTCTACTTCTCTTTCGCCCGGCCTATCCCAAAATCAAAATCATTCCTCTTCTCTTTCACCTGGCCTATCCCCTAAATCAAGTAAATCATCCCCGCCATGTCGTTGTCCTGCTGGAGGTTGTTCCCAGACGAAACAGACTTGCCACCGTGCAGTGACCCCAAGGCCTGTCCAACCGGAGGCCACTGCGTGTTGTTGCGCAGCCGCGGCTTGAGGGCGCTGCAGAAGAAGTTCCGCCGGGGAGAGAGAGAGAGAGAGAGAAATTACCTTGACCGTGCAGGTTGTGTCAGGACAACGTTGCTCTAAAAGCGCGCGCGCTTCTTCAAAAAGGACCTCAAAATAAATAGCAAATACAATCACCCCTTGAATTTTACAAAAAGGGACCCCAACTATTCATTTGCCTATGCGCGTCTCGTCATTACATACAAAGACCCGACCAAATTTTCCACAAACTTTATTAAAATTTGCCCATATTCGGTTTACATGCTTTTGTTTTTGCAATGGGGGACGACAAAGAAGGATTGAGACAAAATTAATCGGTGGGTTTACAAATTACAAAAGGACCTCAAAATATAAGAAAATACAATCAAGTCCTTGACTTTACAAAAAGGTCCCCAACTACAGCTACACATGTGCCTATGTGCGTCTTGTCATTACAAACTAAAGAACCGGCAAAATTTTCCACAGACTTTTAAAATTTGCCCATATTCAGGATACATGCATGATTTTGTTTTTTAATATGGGGTGACTCAGAAGGGCCCAGACTGAATTAATCGGTGGGTTTAATTACAATTTACAAAAAGGATCTCAAAATAAAAAAGCAAATACAATCAAGTTTTTGACTTTAACAATAAAGGACCCTGACTATACATGTGCCTGTGCGTGAGCTCGCCTCGTCATTACAAACAAAGACCTCACTAAATTTTCCACAAAGTTTTTAAAAATTTGCCCATATTCAGGGTACAAGTTTTTGTTCTTGAATAGGGGGAGGACGCAGAAGGGCCCAAACTTAATTAATCGATAAGGTTATGGTTTTCAAATAGGATCTCAATATAAAAATAAAATACAATCAAGTCCTTGACTTTACAAAAAGGTCCCCAACTACACATGTGCCTATATGCGTCTTGTCTCATTACAAACAAAAGACACGACAAATTATTTCACATCATCGACATATATTGAGCTTGGCAGGTTGTGCTTCCTTCCCTGAATACGCTAGCTTTGGGTGGGCATCCACGTGTGCTGCTCTACATGTTTGTGTGGTCCACTATACATTAAATGGCTTGAGTGTAAGAGTGTGAATCTTTTTTTATAGGGAAATGGAGTGTGAATCTTGGCCAGAGCCTTTCCACACAGCCTAGGCTTCACGGAGAAGGAAGATGAGGGTGTTTTGAATCTTTATTTTAACCTTGCGAGGAAGGGTGGGCAACTCAATACTACTGACCATGTGGCGACCAGGGATTGCAGCTGTTAGCAGCGCAAGCGCTTGTCGATCGAGAGTATTCACACGACTGAGTTGGGATGTTGTCCCACGTCACTGGTCTAGGGTGTGTACGACATGAAAAATGGAAAACATATGTATTACTAAAATCTGTAAAAATCATAAAACATGCATGGGAAACTTTTGTAGATAGTAATCTTATGTGACACGCTTTATACAATAAAAATACCAAATCTGTAATATGGATTTTTCGTAAAAAAATGTGTTGGCAAGAATGTGTGTCATTTATGAACATTCATGGGTTTCAAACCTAGAGATGACCAAGGCGATGGCCATATCCATGGTATAACTTGTTGAAATTTACCAATATTCGGCACACATGTGCATTTGGTCATTTCACGCATTTGTAGTTTTAATTTGACCTAATTTGGAAAATCAGCGAAAACTTATAAAAAACACAGGTCTCTAAAAAACAAGTTAATTGATTGTTAAAAACTTGTACTTGACCGTCTCACGAGGTCTACTTTGTATGAAAATGGTGTCGGCGCCATTTTGTCACATATTAATTGTCTGGTACTATACCGCGCAACCTGCACGTGACTACTACTGAATTAATCGGTGGGTTTACAATTTACAAAAAGGACCTAAAAAAAAGCATATAGAATCAAGTCCTTGACTTTTACAAAGAGGGACCCAACTATATAAGTGTGCCTATGCGCGTCTCTTCATTACAAGCAAAGACACGACCAATTTTTTCACAATTTTTTAAAAATTTCCCCATATTGGGGATACATGTTTTTTGTTTTTTGAATAGGGAGAGGACCTAGAAAGGCCTAGGCTGAATGAATCGGTCGGTTTTATGATTTACAAAAAGCATCTCAAAATAAAAAGCAAATATAATCAAGTCCATGACTTTAACAAAAAAGGACCCCAACGAGACATGTGTCTATGTGCTTGCTCGTCTCGTCATTACAAACAAAGACCCGACCAAATTTTCCACAAATTTTTAAAAATTGCCCATATTCGGATACATGTTTTTGTTTTATAGGGCGAGGACCTAGAAGGGCCTAGAATGAATTAATCGATGGGGTTAAAGTTTACAAAAAGGACCTCAAGATGAAAAGAAAATACAATCAAGTCTTTTACTTTACAAAGAGGTCCCCAACTACACATGTGCCTATGTGCGTATTGCCATTACATAAAATAAAGAGACACGACAAATTTTTCATCCTCGACATATATTGAGTTTGGCCGAACCGCGGCCGTGCTTCCTTCCATGAATGCGCAGCTCTGGGTGGGCATCCATGTGTGCTGCTCTACATGTTTGTGTGATCCCCTGTATATTAAATGCCTTAAGTGAGAGAGTGTGAATCGTTTTTTTAGGGAACAGGAGTGTGAATCTTGGCCGGAGCGTTTCCACACAACCTAGGCTTCCTGGAGAAGGAAGAGGGAGTTTGGAATCTATTCTTTAACGTCACGATGAAGGGGGTGGGCCACTCAAGTCAACTAACCATGTGGCGTCCAGGGGATTGAAGCTGCGAGCCACGCAAGCGCTTGTAGAGTAGTCACACGAACCGCTAAGAGCATGTACAATAAGTCTAAGTAAGCGAAAGTGGAATTTTGATTATATGGAGGAGAGAGAAGGGAAGTGAGCTCTCATGCAAGAGCCAACTCTAGCACGTGTTTCTAGCCTGCTGTTGGCTCTATTGAACTTGCTCTAAGGGACTAGAGTGTACTACATGTGCCCATGCGCGTCTCGACATTACAAATACCATTAATCGTCTGATTTACAGTTTACAACAAGGATCTCAAATAAAAAGCAAATACAATCAAGTTCCTTGACTTATACAAAAATGGAACCCCAACAATACATGTGCCTATGTGCGTCTGTCATTTCAAACAAAAGATCCGGTGAAGTTTTCCACAAACTTTTTAAAATTTGCCCATATTCGGGATACATCTTTTTGTTTTTGAATAGGGGGGAGGACCCAACTGAATTAATCGGTGGTCACAGTTTGCAACAAGGACCTCAATATAAAAAGAAAATACAATCAAGCCCTTGGCTTTTACAAAAAGGGACACCGACAATACATGTGCCTATACTATGTGCGTCTATCATTCAAACAAAAGACCCGACAAAGTTTTCCACAAACTTATTAAAATTTGCCCATGCATATTCGGGATACATGTTTTTGTTTTTTAATAGGGAGACCAGAAGGGCCCAAAATGAATTAATTTGTGGGTTACAGTTTACAACAAGGACCTCAATATAAAAAGAAAATACAATTAAGCCCTTGACTTTTGCAAAAAAGGGTCCCCAACAATACATGTGCCTAGGCGCGTCTATCATTTCAAACAAAAGACCCAGCGAAGTTTTCCACAAACTTTTTAAAGTTTGCCCATATTCGGTATACATGTTTTTGTTTTGAATAGGGGGGAGGACCTAGAAGGGCTGGACTGAATTAATCTGTGGTTTTACAGTTTACAACAAGGACCTCAAAATAAAAAAGCAAATACAATCAAGTCATTGGCTTTTATAAAAAGGGACACCGACAATACATGTGCCTATACTATGTGCGTCTATCATTTCAAACAAAAGACACGACGAAGTTTTCCTCAAACTTTTTAAAATTTGCCCATGCATATTCGGGATACATGTTTTTGTTTTGGAATAACGGCCCAGACTGAATTAATCTGTGGGTTACAGTTTACAATAAGGACCTCAATATAAAAAGAAAATACAATTAAGCCCTTGACTTTTACAAAAAAAGGGACCCAATAGTACTTGTGCCTGTGCGCCTCTATCATTTCAAATAAAAGAGACGGCGAAGTTTTCCACAAACTTTTTAAAGTTTGGCCATATTCGGGATACATGTTTTTGTTTAGAATAGGGGGAGGACCTAAAGGGGCCGTGACTGAATTAATCTGTGGGTTACAGTTTACAGCAAGGACCTCAAAATAAAAATAAAATACAATCAAGTCCTTGGCTTTTACAAAAAAGGGACACCACAATACATGTGCCTATACTATGTGCGTCTATCATTTCAAACAAAAGACCCGATGAAGTTCCACAAACTTTTTAAAATTTACCCATGCATATTCGGGATACATGTTTTTGTTTTTGAATAGGGGGGGGACCCAGAAGGGCCCAGACTGAATTAATCTGTGGGTTACAGTTTATAACAAGGACCTCAATATAAATAGAAAATACAATTAAGCCCTTGACTTTACATAAAAGGGACCCCAACAACAATACATGTTCCTATGCGCGTCTATCATTTCAAACAAAAGACCCGGCAAAGTTTTCCACAAACTTTTTAAAGTTTGCCCATATTCGGGATACATGTTTTTGTTTTTGAATAGGGGTGTAGGACCTAAAAGGGGCGAGACTGAATTAATCTATGGGTTACAGTTTACAACAAGGACCTCAAAATAAAAAAGGAAATACAATCAAGTCCATGGCTTTTACAAAACAGGGACCCCAAGAATACATGCCTATGTGCGCCTGTCATTTTAAACAAAAAACATGGTGAAGTTTTCCACAAACTTTTTAAAATTTGCCCATATTCGGGATACATGATATGGTTTTTGAATAGGGGGACCCAGAAGGGCCCAGACTAAATTAATCGGTTGGTTTATATTTTACAAGAAGGACCTCAAAATAAGAAAAAACAATTAAATCCTTGACTTTTACAATAAAGGACCCAACTATACATGAGCATGTACGCGTCTTCGTCATTATAAACAAAGACCCGACCAATGTTTCCACAAACTTTTTAAAAATTTACCCACATCGGGATACATGTTTTTGTTTTTGAATAGCGGGAGGACCCGGAAGGGCCAGACTGAATTAATCGATGGGGTTAAAGTTTACAAAAAGGCCCTAAAAATAAAAAAGGAAATACAATCAAGTCCTTGACTTTACAAAAAGGTCCCCAACTACACATGTTCCCATGTGTGTCTTGTCATTACAAACAAAAGACCCGAGAATACGGTAGCTTTGAGTGGGCATCCACGTGTGCTTCTCTACACGTTTGTGTGGTCTACTGTACATTAAATGAATTGAGTATGAGAGTGTGAATCGTTTTGTTTAGGGAACGAGAGAGTGAATCTTGGCCAGAGCCTTTCCACATAGCATAGGCTTTCCTAGAGAAGGAAGAGGGAGTTTAGATTATTTTTTTAACCTCGCGATGAAGGGGGTGGGCCACTCAAGTCATTAGACCACGTGGCGACCAGGGGATTGCAGCTGTGAGCCGCGCAAGCCGGAGTAGTCACACGGCCGGGTTGGGATGGCCCACCTCGCTAGTGTAGGTTGCGTACCATAAAAAATGGAAAACATATACTAAAATCTGTTAAAATCATAAAAAATGGAAAACTTGTGCAAATAGTCATCTTATGTGACATGCTTTACAGCAAAATACCAAACCTGTAATATGGATTTTTCAAAGAAAAAAAAGGTGCTCACAAGAATGTCTGTCTTTTATGAACTTTCATGGGTTTCAAACCTACATATGACCAAGGCGATGGCCATATCCATTGCATAAATTGTTGAAACTTGTCAATATTGGGCACACATGTGCATTTTGTCATTTCACGCATTTGTAGTTTAAATTTGACCTAATTTGGAAAATCAGCGGAAACTTTAAAAAACGGGCCTCTAAAAAGCAAGATGATTGTTAAAAACTGGTACTTGACGGACACGGTGTTTTGGCTCATGGGTCTACAGACGATCCTTTAGTCATTTACATTATATATGTGGACGCAAATTTTCCACCAGATTCACTTTGAAATGTAGAATCCCAACATACAAGTCATCAGTCAATGTAAACTTACAACTTCACCAGCTGTGTCTTTACAACAACACTTGTATATTATGAAGCCGGATTTCTTTTAGGGAAGGTCATCTATCTATTTTAGGGAAGGTCATCTGTCTAGCTTTATTAATACCAAACATTAGTTATATTGTCAATGAGTTCACTCAAATGGAAGTTTGGGGGTCATCGACCCAGTTACATGATTTTTTTATGATAACACGTACTAGCTATCTCATGAACACCGTCATTCTCTTCTCTCAACAATGTTTTGTAATCGACCTTCCGAATAGTTGTAGTTGTATCGACACAACTCACACTAGTTGCATCCCACCATTGGCTTGCCCTGTACGTACAAGAATTGATGACTTCCTTGTAGTCGGATTCCGCCAGCAAATAATTAGATCTCACCGAATTAGTAATAAGAAGTCCCTTCCTCATAGCCATTGACAACGTCGGCATCATATTGTACAAAGCCGCAACGAGCTGCATGGCAATGTCCCTTCAAATATCTAATTATCATTTTCGTTTTCCCCGATCCTTCATTCCCGTGATAAGCCGCAGCAACATTAACCTTCACAAATTTTGGATCCACCTTGCTCCGTTTGTAATCAGCCCGTGTAGTTCCAAGGGCATTTGCCTTCGCTGCATTTGCTGAGATGGCAAGGAAAAGAAAAGGTCACCACATACTTTGCGGAACATTTCCTTCACGTGTCAACTATCATCGCCACCACCAAATATACCAGCATCCTGTTACTGCCACATGTATCTAGCGGATCACCTCATTTATCTAGCGGATCAAAGTATGCTAGGGTTTCAGATGTATGATGCCATGCGAAGCCCACAAACAGAAAATGTGATTTTTTTTTTCTCCTGGAATTTAAACATCCAAAAAGCTTGACATATCGGATTCGACACTGGAGTACTTGGAAATAACGGCGGGGTAGTACCTCCTCTATATCTGTGTCCCCACTCAACATGATAAGCACTTCAAACTATAAAATGCCTGTCTGAGATAAATGTCATGGATAAAATCATCGAAATCACTGTGATTCGGTGGAATCTTGAGGATTATGTTTGCATCCACATAACTGAAGATTATTTAAATTAAGTCTTCATCATTTCTTTCAGTTACTGGTTCGATAAGACCAATAACCTTAGAATAGGTGCTTGTCCTCGTACCTTGGTAACCATTCTACTAGGTCTAGATGGAATCCATGGATCGGACCATATGTTCACTTTATCATCACTTTCAGTTCTCCATATAGGACATCTTTTAAAGGTTGTAATACCCACTAATATATGCTGACAAGTAAAAGACGGTCCATACTTTGGTCCCACACTTAAGATATCTCTATACGGGTACTATTTATCGCGAAGAGCTTGAGCACATAGGGAATCGGGATTCACAATTAATTTACCTCCAAACCTATTTTGCCAACATGGCCAAATTAAATGAGTGAAGGTCATGAAATCCCATTCCTTCATCCTTCTTTGTGAAACATTATTCTCTTCATCCTCGCCCTACCAAACTGGGATATAGTATATGTGATGTATTTTTGTACTCGTTTTGGCAGGTTCAATACCGACATTGCAAAATCTGGAATTGATTAGGCCACAACCTTCAGTAAAAATTTCTTTTCCACCAAGAGACAATTATTTCTCCATCCAACCATTTATTCTTTGAATTTTTTTGATTGATATATGAACATAAGATTGTGTTTCGAATGACATGTAAAGAATTTCCTCTTATGACATCCATGAACTCCAATTTATAACTCAATTATTCCCAACTACCAACTCCGTGACATTTTACAACTCCTGACCTCTAAATACAAAATTGGGCTGATAATTTATTCATCCACCGTACGTAGACTTAAGTAAACAATAATAGATTTAAAGTCGGTAAATCAAGTCAAAATTGCTTACCGCAGCGCCGTGCATGATTTGGACTTTGGAGGGGTAGCTCCATCATTGGGCAAGGATCTTTGGAGGGTGGCTTGATCGGGTGGACCGGGTGATAACGTGTAGTGGGATGAGAATGGACGACTTAACATATTCATTTTGTTGCAGGTCGACGTATGTTATTGATGATATAGAAACACAATAAGGAAAAGACTCAAAGTCTCTGTACAAGTTGGACGTGTTCACGTTTCCGACGATCAATTAAACGTTGAGAATTAGCCGCCCCGTCAGTATAAAATTACCGATCGTACCGTTGCATCGCATAACAGAACCGGTCAGAGGATATCACACAACAGAATATCTTGAAATAAGAAGACTCTGGACACAGACACGGTGTAACCGAAGTTTAGTTCGTAAAGTGTTGCTCTCTACGCGATACTCAAAATTAAGTAACCGCTTCAAAATACGCAACGATGCTGCCAACATGTGCTTATTAATTATCCTCGACGCGTAGATTTCGATATAAACAATTAATGGGGTGTTGAGGTGAAGGTGGTAGTTCGGGTGGGTGTGGCTTACGTCGATTGTTTATTGCACAGCAATTTTGTAGAAGTGCATACGTTTGTGCAATAATACTGCCTAGCTACGTACGTGATATTCAAAACAAGCTATAGTCAGTCATGTGTTCTGACTTTAGAAAACGCGCGAACATATCTTAATTTGGGTTGACCTAGTCCGCACGAGACGAGCGCTTAATTAGACTAGATGACCCGTTGCGCGACTGCGCAACGCCGGATGCAACTACCACATTGTTGCCAACTAATTTTATTTGCATTCATTTAACTTATACCATACAGAAACCCATAACTTGTATGAAGCAGACAATGAGAGCAAAATAACTTAAAGAAATACTGAGGAAATAAGGATGAGCAAGCAGTAAGCATTTGCCATCTAAAGAGGTAACAGAAACAAATTACTTGGGGATGGTTCATGCAGCAATAAATACTCTCTTAGTCTATTACATAACATAGCTGAGTGAAGTCAAGCTACAATTGTTCAAATTTAATAACATAGTTACATTAGAAGGTCGAACTATAAGATTGGGTTCATTGGCCTGAGTAGAAATAGGCAGACGCCGTCTACTTCACGCAGCATGAAAGTCTAAGAGCGAATTCGCCATAAGCATCACCATGGTTCAAATCCCCTGATAAAGACTCATCTCCTTATTATTGTTTTATCTTGCAGCAAAACTTAAACCTGAAATAAAATATTGAAAACGAAACAAAGAACAGTTTCCTAATCCGTTGCGCAACTGCCAGAAGCAATACCGTATTGTTGTCATAGGCTAATGAGATAAAAAGGAGTCGACATCATAAGGTATTCCTAAAACCACCTCCTTGCAAAATAAAATGGAGATTGTCTATTGACACAACTCGAGTAATAATTTTATGAGTGCCGGAAGCAGGACCGTATTGTTGCCATAGACTAATGAGAATAAAAAAGACTTCACATCATAAGTTATTCCTAAAATCACCTCTTTGCATAATAAAAAGGGAGATTGTATATTGACACAACTCGAGCAATAATATTACAGCGGTAGAAAAATAGGAAAGCTAATGCTGCCATGAAACTGAACCTGGGAGCAAACAAACTGGGGATTTATCTCAGTGAAAGCAAATCTATATTGAATTGATATTTTCCATTATACAGAGACATTGAATTGTGAAAGATACTTATGCAAAAGAATCACCAGAGAAAAAGAATGACTGAAAACAGATGTAACTGCGATTGTAGCTCCAGCTTAGCTATTGTTTGTAACTACCAAGTGCTAATGCAGAGGCAAGTAAACAGCAGGAACTGCATATGTATTGCATCATAATAACAAAAGCGAATGTAACTTGGAGGAACATGATAATAGCACCAAATCAAGCTGTATCAGTAGTCGCCTTGACCTCTGTCGCCCAAATAAGCACACCCAGATTTTGCTTCAAGACAACAATCATAGTGGATACTTCAGTTAGATGGTTCCCCAAGAAGAACAATAAGTTCGTTTGAAACCGGGTCTTGCACGAAGCACATGGTCCATGTACGCAGCAACTTACTACGTTTGAGCTTCCTGGCTGTAAGTTTGGAAACAACTCCATCAGCACATGGTCCATGTAGGCCGCAACTTACTACATTTGAGCTTCCTGGCTGTAAAGTTTGGAAACAATTGCATCAGCACATTGCATAGATATTAAGATATAAACATTGAAACAAACATTCTATATGTAATTCTAAAATATGATATACCCAAACAAAGATTAAGGTGAAGAAGATGCAGTTAAATAGTTTCTGGTACATGCGTAACCTACATGATTGGATGATTTTATATTTCCAGTCAAGCTATTGTCCTAGTGCGAATGCCAACATTCAGATGGTCTCGTCTTCTCAATTGGTCATCTTTTTCCTTGGCAACAGTTAGATATGCAGCTCACTCATCTTGTTCTTCTAATTTACGAAAATATAAGAAAATGTAGTTTACATATATCTTCACAAACTAATTATCTTGTTTGTCATGGAGAAATTTGGCTACTGTTCTTTAGTGTGGAACTACAACTAAACGGAAAATAGTCCACCAAGTAATAGCATGTATGAGAGAACATGTATATCCCAAACACAATGAGTGAAATCCTTGTTGAGGTGTGACATACAAAAGTTTAAATGAAGGCGTGCCATTTCTGCAAAGATGAGAGCGTGGGTTTACAAAATAAATTTATGTTAGATATTTGAAGTTAGTGAAAAGCAAACAATATAATGTCGACTTAAAACAGGTATAATCTCTAATTAAAACAAGTAACCGACAACACATTGCAATCAAATTTTGCGGATCAAAATTATGGAATACTTATTACGTTGACAAAAAAGTATATATACCAGGGTCCTAATCGTTTGAGTGAAGAGTTGATGTACTAAGTATATTAAATGCTCACACATACATCGATCATCGTGATTTGCCTTCCTGGTTAGATGGCAATGTCATACAAAGAAAATAGTGTTGAAAAAAGCAAGTTATAGCTTTCTTAATCTCTACCAGGCAAAAGATCCGATCATGCCAAATACTACATGGTGTTTTTGTTTTCTTTAAGAAAGTGGAGTGAAGAAAGGTGGCCTTGGGAAATAGCTTCTATTTTGTTAGAGAAACAGAGGCATGGTTTAGGGTAAAAACCAAAAGGATGCCTGCACAAGACGGTGGTGGTCCTGTAAGGCCTCCTAAGCCAACGGCTGCATATTGCTACCATGGAGGCTGGATTAACCGTTGTATAACCTTATGGCCGTTTATTCTAGGATTAGCGTGAGCCATTGAAAAGAGGGTACAATTGCTAAATGTAATAATCCTTATATAACCTAATACGATAATACTGTAGAAAGATAATAAGTGGAAGTAATTGTACAACTCTATCTTAACTTTTATGATAACTAAAAAATTATTTGTAATTTTGAATCTGCCATTGAAATATCATGCAGCCAACAAACTGTCGCATAAAAAGAGGTAACCTTGATATACGATATCAGTATCTTGATTTCAGCACATGACATAAGAGCATACCTTATGTAATGAAATATTTGCATCGTCGGTCCTGCTATCCCTGCACAATAGCAGAAATTCTCAACGATCAAATGCACTGTAATACCTACTATCTCCTCATAAACTAAATGGTGGAAGAGGCAAAACTGAGCTGTTAAATGAAATACTAATGAGAAAGCCGGTGAAGGCACAATGGCGGTCACATTTAATCTGCCACAATCATACATAGTTTTTCTTTTTAGTAAGCTGTTCAGAGTGTCAGCGGACCTATTGTATACATATGTCTGCACCTATTGAACACGCAGCCAAAATAAAACTCATGTGGTTTTAATGTGCAAAAAGCTCAAACCACCTAACTAAAGAGGCATCAATGTACTTTTTTCTGAGGCCTGACAGAAAATAGAATATAGATAAGCTCAAATCGCCTGATCAGAGACTCACCTACATATTATATTATTAAATTGCTCAGTCACCCATTGACCTGAAAAAGCACAATCACATGGTAGAAGATTGACCAGTTTTCTTTCAGCTAACTGAAGCCTGAAACGGTACTGAAATGAGATATCCAATGAAGCTAAGAAATTGAGATGATAATCACCAATAAGGAGCTGAGAAGATAATGCGATATGCTTGTGGCCTACCCTGGTGTGTTTCTTTTTGTTTGATCAATGGATATTGAAAGGCGATGTCGTTGTTGTCATTGCATCTGTTACGCTATATCATGGAGACGGAAAAACAATCCACAAAGTTTGAGATCAACCTGTCCACGGTAAACCTGCAGAAATGAGAGAGCACCAAAGAATCAGCTCATGCCATGTCTTAAGTTAAAGATGAAAGTCTTTGGAAGACCCATCAGAATTAGCTTGACATGCAATTTTGAACCTAAAACTGAGCATTCACCACCGAGCATGTTTATTAGGTATAAAACAACCACCATCTTTCTAAGATAGGGACTGTCCTATGTAGCATAGCACAAATAATTCTAACATTAAAGCTATAAGAACAGAGTAATAAAATACATACTGGAACAATATTGATTCATCCATTTGATGTTCAAACCATACACGGAAATGGCGCAGATATAAATAAATAGCAATTAATTCATCCATGGAGTAAGCTTTACATAGCACATATATAGATAACTCACAAATCAGTTTATTCACCAGCTAGCTTCAGTTAACGTTATTTCTGGCTCAATCCGGCATAATCAGCTCTATGCGGAACAAGGGAAGGTCTTTTTTTCGCAATGGTGACACACTGTGTATATAAAGGGAAAAGCCTATAAATAACTCACAAATCAGCTTATTAACCAGCTAGCTTCAGTTATTGTTATTTCTGGCTCAATCCGGCAAAATCATCTCTATGCGTAATAAGCGAAACAGGTACTTTTTTTTTTGCAATGGTGATGCATTGTATATATAAAAGGGCAAAGCCTGACAACTTGGAAATTATTCAAAATAACATATATCATTACTCTTCTTTCCTTCCCCTAGCTAGCTTCTCCCAGATCCCTGTACTAATAAAATTATCACTTTACGACCCCTATCAAAATAACCATAAATACTTCAGATCTAGCAAATCGCAAACTAAAATGACCAAGCGTGAGTTGAATATGTCAAATAATACACATTCACACATGATCAATAAAAATGACTTTTATTGACCGAGAGCACAACAAACAAATCTTGTAGCCACGAATATGGAAAAAAAGACAATATGCTACTGCAGAACTGAATAAAAACAAGACAATACACAACAACACAAAATGTTCGGAGTACTTTATTAGAGCACTTAAATCGCTCCTTCCATCAAGAGGGTGCACATCAAAGAGGCACTGGCTGTGTTGATAGCTGAACCTGAGAAAGCTCAAAGACACCAAGATTAGCAGAGACATAAAAGATACATAGACCTTGAGGTTAGATACATAAAAGATAGCTGAAACTGAAAATGCATAAAGGTTAGATACATAGACAACTAAACGAAATGCTCGTTTTGCAGTATAATCTGCTGACCACACTTTCTAGCATAATTCAACAAAATTCCAGGGAAATGCGTTTACTGATATCATAAAAATGTTGTACCTGCTGCTAAGCTTCTCTGGAGTAGTGGTCTACCAGGAAACAACAAGTCCCTAATTCTCTCATTGTAGACCTTGAGGTATGACAACTGGATTGAGTAGCTACCGCCAGGGCTCCTCTGCCTCACCTTCAAGAACCATTGCCAGGGTTTTCCATCGCCAGGCTACAATGGGAAAAAGAAGCAGAGTAATTAACTGGCTAGCTTAATACCAGTTAGTAGATAGAATCTGTTAATCTTGTGGCAGACAGATGATCCTATAATGCATATATGAAATGAGTAAGTAAATTGATTACTGCCTGAATAGTCCAACAAGAGGCAAGGCAACACAGTTTCTAATAAATTTCCAACAATTAAATATCTCACAGAGAACAGAACCGAGTCCTATAACAAGGAAAGGTTTGGTAGGCAGCATATGCACCTTAAAGCTGTGAGCAAACCAAAGACCAATATCAAGAAGCAGCTTATTTCTAGATGAATCTTGCTGCTCTGAAAAGGGTGTGCTTTCGCAACAATATTCTGGCTCTCTGAGAACACGGATCCACTTATATCACATGAACATAATAAGCATTGCCTTCCCCACTTCACCGCTAGACAACAGCCACATAATATGGTATATTTTCATTTACTTGCGCTCCAAAATACAATGTTGCGCTGCAAATGCTGGCTCCTATTCAATAGAATGACTTCGATATATAACTTCATTTGTAAAAAAAAAACGGCTTGTCCAGAACAAAATGACACGCTGCTTTGGTGATTCAAATTAGGTTCACACTATACATACCTAAAGCTTATGAAGTACTTTTTGTGTGTAGGGCTGCAGATATAAGTTTTCCTACCAAGTAGAGGCAAATATATACTATGGAATATCGATTTATGCTGTCGGAGAATGACTCCCACGAAACAGGGATAGTCAAGCTCACGAAGAGAGTTCGTGTAAGGGGCTGAACACGTTGGTCAAACAACCCTCAACCTGCATGGCGACGGTGCTCGTCGAGCAAGAGGAGGGACATCACGACAGAGATGAACACCAGCCCGTACCCAGGTTCACGGCCCTCGTGTGGAGGTAACACCGCTACTCCTGCTTGTCTGTATTGCACTGCTTGTAGAGGTTACAGTACAATGAGCTTGCCGAAGGCTCTCTTTTGGCAATGGAGTACACGAGGAAGGGAAGTTGTGGTCTTCTTCTTCCTTGTGCGTAAGTGGCTAGGCTAGAATGAGAATGCGATTCTTTGCTACGGTGCTGCTCCTCCTCCTTTTATAGGCGCCCTGAGCTTCCTCCCCGCGCTTGCGCTACGGAAGGGCTATCACGTGGCGGCAGAAGGCGGAGCGCGGTGCACCGCAGCTCAGCTGTCCATGGACGCGGTCCATGGGCGTAAAGCTGATGCCTGTGGCAGAGTAACCACCGTCCATGCAGGACGGCCAGCTGGGGCCGCAGAGGAACGTGGGGGTACCCATGGTGACGTTGGCCGTGGAGCGTAGCGCCGGCCGGTCCCCTTATCACCAAAGAGGAAATCCTTGTAGTCCGGTGCGGGTGGCACAGCTTTGTTGACTCCTTTAATCACCAAAATGGCAACTGCGGCGTCGTCGTCACCGCGCGCAGAGGCGCGCGTCACTCTGCGGCCGCTACAGAGCCCTTGTGCGCTCTGCAGAGGTTGCTTTGCAGCGAAGCGATCCCCACGAGGGCTTGGATGCCCTGTAGAGGATTCGGCGTTGACCTCTCTCCAGGGGAGATCACCTTGAAGAGGGGCAGCAGTGAAGAGGGCCTCCGCAGGCCTCTGCTGCCTCCAAAGCCCTCGTGAGGCAAATAGCCTCGCGAGGCTCTCAAGCCGTAGGCTTGGTCCTTAACGAAAATTGGCCATCAAGTGTCGAGGGCCGTAGAGGACAGGCCCATCATACCCTGGATTTCACTGGGCCGACAGTAGCCCCCGGGCCCATGATGGGCACGATGTAGTCCAATGGACGCAGGCGAATCGTCATGGGCCCAAAGTGTCCGGCCGGCCTGAGACACGTGTAGGGCAGTTACGCCGCGACGACACGTTCTCCTCGGAGATGATGGGCGTAGTGGGGGGACCCACCACGTCTCGGTAACCGCTCTGAGGGGAATAAAGCCTGCAGCGCCGGTTCAGGCAGCAGTTACTGCATCATTTGCGCGCCCGTCTCCTCGCTCTTGACTTCTGCGCTTCCGTGTCTCCGGCGCTCCTCCTTCTCACCAAGCTGAAATGGCGCCCAAGAAAGCCTCCGCGGCCTCGAAAGGCAAGGCAGTGGTGCAGGCGGCGAGCCTGCCGCGATGCAGCAGGCCGGAGACTTCGAGCCGGCTCTGAGCGGCTTCCGCTTCAAGAAGAAAGCGCAGCTGGAGAAGGTGCGTCACATGGCAGCTTCGGCGACCAACGAGCACGGCGCTACGATGCTTAAGCCGGCGGACAACTCTTTCGGCGGCTTCTATCCCATCTTCATGCACACCCTATTCGCCGGCTCGTGCCTCCTTTCTCCGACTTCTTCCTGGCGGTTCTGGAGCGCTACGAGATCCAGGTTCTTCATCTCCATCCTAACTCCATCCTTGTCCTCGCCATCTTCGCCTACCTCTGCGAGGCATACATCGGCATTCGAGGCGTGGTTCGCTCCGCTGAGGAAATCCGCATCAGCGTGGTTCGCGAAGTTGAGGAGACCCTTGCGGACCTGGGTGCTAGGCGCGAGGCTCTCGAGGCGGAGACCGAGGCCAAGCATCAGGAGCTGGCGGCGCGTGAAGCGGCGGTCTCCGCCAAGCACAAAGAGCTTCTAGATCGTGAGGCGGGGATCGTTGCCGAGTCGGAGAATGTGCGGCAGAGCTTGGAGAAATTCCGCGAGAACCTGCGCACTCGCGAAGACTCGATCGTGCAGCGTGGGGTTGAGCTCGACGCCCGCGAGACCGAGGCACGCAAGCGCGAGGAACAGGTTGAACAGATCGAGAAGGATCAATCCGCGCAGCGGGAGCACCTGGAAGCCCGCGAGAACAAGGTTACCCAAGACGAGGAGTTCTACCAGAAGCGCCTCGCGCAGACCAACGAGAACCTTCGCAAAAAGAAGGAGAAGATGGCGGGGGAGTCTGCGACGAAGGAGAAGCTCTTTCGCGACAACTGCAGGAAAGATTTCGCGGAGAAGGTCAAGAAGCAAGAGGATCGCTTCATGAAGAGACGCAACGAGCTTGAGGCTCGCATCAGGGATCTTGAGGCCCAGAAGAAGCGATTCGACTCTCGCCTCCAGGCTGCCGTGGAGGCCCGGCACGCACGGAGCAGAACCTTGCCTCCTTGATGGCTGACATGAAGGAGTTGACCGCTCAGGTGGGCCCTATCGTGGAGCGTGCTTTGGAGGCTGAGCATCGCGTGCAGGCGGCTCAGGTCTTGACGCAGCAGCGGGAGCGCATGTTCCAGTCCTTGGTGGCTCGGGGGAACTCCCTTGGGCAGCTGGGAGTGGACGCCCTGCGTTCCCGTCATGGGAACGCTGACGCCGCCACATACCTCGCCTACTTCGATCAGCTCTTCTCCGCGCTCGAGGGCCCTGTGGCGGAACTTGGCGACGTTGTTGATGAGGAGTGCCGCAAGCTCTTGACGTGGCGATCGATCGCGTCTTCGCCAACCTCCAGCGCCTTCAACCCGGCTTCGACTTCGAGTCAGTGACCGAGCCCGTCGAGGAGGACCAAGCCTGGAGCTCTCCAACTGGTTCGAGAAGAAGTCAACGATTACGTCGACCGCTTCAAGAGGGTTGAGGCGGAGCAGGCCGCTGAGGAGGATGAAGGCGCCGAAGAAGAAAGGCTGAAGAGGACGGCGATGGTGAACCCTCTGCCTAGGCCACTCCTGCAACAAGATGCGCTTGACGCGCAACTATCTTTGTTTTAAGACTTGTTTTAATTCATTCTGGCTTGTAAGATACTTTGATCGTACGCAAATGTGTGTGTGCCCCTCGATGGGCCTTTTATCCCTGTTCCATGTCTTTCTTCGCTCTACGTCGTCAGGACCCATCTCTTTGCGCTATGACACCGCCGCTGCGGTATGCCGGAGCGTGACTCGGCAAGGCCGGGGGGTGTTTAAGGCTTGGAGAGGTAAGGGCTCTCGAGTCGCGGTGCTCGAGGGCCCCCTTTGACGCACAAGCAGTCCATGGAGTGTGAGAGAGAAAAAACCGCTCGAGGGACGACAGGTGCTCGTGAGAGGGAGGAAAAACTCCTGAGGGGCGCGAGCGCTAGACTTAGCTTGGCGAGACTTTGGCCTCGTAGAGGGCGTTGGCTTCCCTGATGGTGCGCTCCCTCTAGGGTCGGAGCGTGACTTCTCGACCTTGGGGAGGACTCTTGTTCCCTGTATTGGTTAGAGAGGCAAACCCAAAGCAGCACATGGTAGTAAACACTCATGCGCGCTTATAGGCTTCCTCATGAGTATCTCGCGAGGAGAGTAAGTACCAAGGTCCTTTGGTGAGGTGGCGTGTTTGGGAGCAAGCCCATGGGCCAGAGCTCTTTGGGAGGTAACAGGCGTGAGAGCGTGCTCACGTGTTAGAGCTCGGATCCTTTGGATTTTGCGGTGCTGTTGGGGTGCTCTTGAGGCACAGTCACCGTACTCAGCCCCCGCTCGCGAGGTGCGCATGGGGAAGAATATGAGCGCGAAATGAACTAAGATGATGAAAAGTAAAACTCACCACCAAAATATTACATAGCGGCGCCTCAGCGCAATGTTTCATTGAGAAACGAATTGGTTCATTACACTTGGTGTTACCAAGATAAAGTTTTCCATGTCGAGGCATGGGGACCACATTCAGTGGCTGAGACTCTTCACGGCCTGCGGCGGCACGTAATCAGGAGAGCTCAGAGGGGCTGGCCCTCGGGAGGAGAAGCTTTTGTGAAGCTTGGAGGTGAAGTTGTGTGCTTCCCTCTAGAGACAAAAAATGTCTGGCGTGACTATGATCACGGGTAGAACTTGCGTAGATGCGCGATGTTCCATGGATTCTTGACCGGATGCCGTCCTCCGTTTCGAGGCGTACCGCGCCAGGCCTGGCGATGTGTGAGACCCTGTAGGGGCCTTCCCACATTGGCGAGAGCTTGTGGAGACCTTCCCTGGAGAGGATTCTCCTGAGGACGAGGTCGCCTGTCTCGAGAGTGCGCGGACGTATGTGGCGGCTGTGGTAGCGTCGCAGGTCTTGCTGGTACTTGGCTGCCCTGAGGGCGGCACGGCGGCGCAACCCGTCAAGGAGCAGCAGGTCGTCGCTGTGGAGGTCTGCTTGATCGTCCTCGTTGAAGGCAAGGACCCGTGCGGATCCATGCTTGATCTCTGTGGGGAGGACTGCTTCAGCTCCATACACGAGGGCAAATGGCGTCTCACCAGTGGGCTTCGTGGGGTTCGTGCGGATGGACCAGAGCACGGACGGGAGTTCGTCTATCCAGCCCTTGCCGTAGCCCTTCAGGCGATTGAAGCTTCTTGTCTTGAGGCCCTTGAGGACCTCAGCATTTGCTCGCTCGGCTTGGCCGTTGCTCTGTGGGTGAGCCACCGAGGCGAAGCAGAGCTTGGTGCCGAGGCTCTCGCAGTAGGCCCTGAAGATGCCGCTGGTGAATTGTGAGCCATTGTCGGTGATGATGCGATTAGGCACACCAAACGGCAGACCAGGCCTCTGATGAATTTTACTGCTGCCCTGGCCGGTATGCTGCGCACTGCTTCAACCTCTGCCCACTTGGTGAACTTGTCGACTGCCACGAAGAGGAAGCGGTAGCCCCCTTGCGATCTCGGGAAGGGTCCCAAGATGTCTAGCCCCCAGACCGCGAAAGGCCACGAGAGCGGGATGGTTTGGAGTCCCAGTGCAGGCTGATGGACTTGCTTGGCGTGGAACTGGCACGCATCGCAAGACTGGACGATGGTGGTGGCATCTTGAAGCACTTGGGGCCAGTAGAAACCGCTCCTGAAGACCTTGCCTGCCAGGGTGCGTGCAGAGGAATGGTGGCCACACTCTCCACTGTGAATGTCTCTGATCAGCATGCGGCCTTCCTCGGGGGGGACGCACTTGAGTGCAATTCCATTTGGGCGCTTGCGGTACAGGTCTCCCTCGAGGATGTAGTATGACTTGGCTTGTCGAGCCACTCGTTCCGCCTCCGCGTCTTCTTCAGGAGGACTCCCTTCAGCAGGTAGTCTTTGAGTTCGTCAACCCAGCCTGTCTCTTGATGCACCATAGCCAGCAGCAGACGCTCCCCTGAGGATGGACCGCAGTTGGGTGCCCCACCTACAGGAGGTGGTGGGAGTACTTCGTCTGTGCTTGTGGCTGCTGCTTCTTGTGGCTGCTTTATGGACGCCTTGGAGAGTCTCTCTTCAAAGACGCCGGCCGGCTGGGCCTGCCTTCGTGATGCTCGCTTGGCGATGTCATCTGCCTCCTGGTTCTCCTTTCGCGGGATGTGCATGAGCTCCATGCCCTGAAGTGCTTCTCGAGCTTGCGGACCTCTTCAAGGTAGGCGGCCATGTGGTCGTCTTTAGGCGTGTAGCTCTTGTTGGAGAAGTTAACCAGGAGCTGGGAATCACCCTTTATGAGTAAGTGCTTGACGCCAAGGGCGATTGCGGCTCTGAGCCCGGCGAGGAGGCCCTCGTACTCGGCGATGTTGTTGGAGATCTTGTCTATTGTGAAGCACAGCTGGATGGCGTAGTAGAGCTTGTCACCTTTTGGTGAGGTTAAGACAACGCCAGCCCCACCATTGCGGCAGGCGAAAGCTCCATCGAAGTGCATGGTCCAGTGGCTTGGCATTGTATCTCCGATGACGCGGTTTCTTCTTCGCGAGGCTCTTCAGGAGTTGGGTCTGTCCACTCGGCGACGAAATCCGCCAGCGCTCTCCCTTTTATGACTCTTGTGGTGTCGAAGCGCAAGTTGAATGGTTGCAGCTCAATGTTCCATCCTGCGACGCGGTCAGTGCGTTGGGGTTGCGCAGGATCTGCTCCAGGGGGAAGGACGTGACCACCGTGATGGGGTGGCCCTGGAAGTAGTGGCGCAGCTTCCTGGAGGCGATGTAGCGCGAGGAGGAGCTTCTGCTGCACTGGGTACCGCTCGCGAGCATCTCGCAGTACAGTACTGACGAAGTAGACTGGATGCTCGACGAGGGTCGTTGATGGTGCGGCAGCGTCGGCTCCCTCGAGAGGCTCCTCAGGACCTTTGGCGAGGTTTGCCTGTGGAGGAGCCTCGGCAGGGGTGCTCGTGGACTCGACTTGAGGCTGTGGGTCTGGCACTGGGTCTGGAGAGACTGTTCCCTCGTCGGGAGGTTCTGGACTTGGTGTGGCAGTGCTTTTCTTGGGGAGAACTGGCTCTTCTCTTTCCACCACCAGGACGGCGCTTGCAGTTTGTGGAGTGGCTGCTAGGTACAGCTTCAGATGCTCGCCTGCCCTGGGGGCTACCATGACTGGTGAGCTAGCCAAGTATTTCTTCAAGTCCTCAAATGCTTTGTCGGCCTCTGGAGTCCACTTGAAGGTGCCGGATTTCTTCATGATCTTGAAAAATGGCAAGGCTCTCTCGCCGAACTTGGAGATGAAGCGGCCTAAGCTGGCCATGCATCCTGCTAGGCGCTGCATGTCCTTGAGGCGGCGAGGTGGCTGCATGTCTTCTATAGCCTTGATCTTGTCAGGGTTTGCTTCTATGCCGCGGTGGGACACGAGGAACCCGAGGAGCTTGCCTGAAGGCACCCCGAAGACGCACTTGGCGGGGTTTAACTTGATGTTCACCTTGCGCAGGCTGGCAAGGTTTCCTCGAGATCCTTCAAGAGAGTGTCTCCCTCGCGAGACTTGACCACGATGTCGTCGACATAAGCTTCTGCATTTCTTCCCATCTGAGCCCCCAAGGCGATCCTCATGAGCCTCTGGAAGGTGGCGCCGGCATTTTTCAGGCCAAAGGGCATGCAAGTGTAGCAATACACACCACAAGGGGTGAGAAATGCTGTTTTCTCCTCGTCTTCCTTGGCCATTTTGATCTGGTGGTAGCCTGAGAAGGCATCCAGGAAACAGAGGAGATCACAGCCGGCGGTGGAGTCCACAATCTGGTCTATCCTTGGCATGGGGTATGGATCCTTGGGGCAGGCCTTGTTTACGTCTGTGTAGTCGATGCAGAGCCGGCCTCCTCCATTGGGTTTTGGGACAACCACACCGTTGGAGAGCCAAGTGGGGTGGGCAACTTCTCGAATGATGTCTGCTGCTTTCAGCTTCTCTACTTCTTTGATGATGAACGCTTGCTTCTCGGGGGCTTGTTTCCGCGCTTTCTGCTTTACAGGGCGTGCGTCTGGACACACGGCTAAGTGGTGCTCGATCACCTCCCTTGGTACACCGGACATTTCTGACGGAGTCCATGCGAACATGTCAGAATTTGCCCGAAGGAAGGCGACGAGCGCGCTTTCCTATTTGGGAGGCAAGCCAGCGCCTATGGTGACGCTAGCCCCCGAGCCCTCAGCCCCCGAGCCGCTGGTGCTCAGCGACACCTTCTTTGTAGATGCTTGCTCTTGAGTGAACAGTGTTTCTTCTTCTTGGGCCTCTCGAGAGGCTCCATGTCCTCGTCAGCGGGGAATGCCATGGCAGCGGCCTTGTAGGCGATCTCGACAGCGCGCGTGGCGTCCTGTACGTGACCACGTATGGTGATGGTGCCACCGCTGCCAGGGATCTTGACCATGTTGTAGGCGTGGTGCGTGACGGCCATGAACTTCGCGAGGGCGGGGTAGCCGAGGATGGCGTTGTAGGGCAGGCCAATGTGCGCGACGTCGAAGTCAATTAGCTCGGTGCGGTAGTTCTCCTGCGTGCCAAAGTGACCGCGAGCCTCACTTGCCCCAGAGGCGAGATTGAGCCGCTGGTGACCCCGGTGAAGGGCCTGGAGGGCATGAGCCACTCGTAGGGCACTTGAAGCGTCTCGAAGGTCTCGACAGAGATGACGTTCAGGCCTGCACCCCCATCAATGAGCGTCTTGCCGACGGCGATGTTGTTGATGGTGGGGGTGCACACCAACGGGAGGGTGCCCACAGTCTTGTAGACTTGGGGTGATCTTTGGCGTCGAAGGCGATGGTGTACTGGGACCACTTGAGGGGGCGGGACGTCTCGACCCCGGGAAGCGCTGCGTTGAGCTCGCGAGCGAACTGCTTGAACTGGTTGTTCGACTTGGGCGCCTGGGATCCGCCGAGGATGCATGCCATGGCACCCTTGGGGGCCTGGTAGCCTCCAGGCTCTTCGTCGGGAGATTGTTGTTTTTCTCGGCGGCATTCGCCTGAGTTCCCTGGGCCTCTGGAAGTTGCCCTTGCGTCCACCTTTGCGGTAACCACGGCCTCTGCCGCGGCCACCGCTGCCTTCTTCTTGCTCACGCTTCTTGCTCAGCTGCTTGAGGTCATAGCAGTTCTCCGTCGCATGGCCGCGCCTGTTGTGGTAGATGCAGAACGGGCGGTTGTCCACCTTTTTCTCGCCAGCCTCTGGGAGTCCTCGCGAACATGCTTGGCGTCGGGTTCAGCTGCCAGGACTGCGGTAGGCTTGCGCTTTATCTCGTCACGCCTCTTCTGGGTCTTGGATCCCTCGACAGGGTCGTCTGTCGAGCCCACCTTGACGAAGAGGAGCCCTTCTTCTGCCTTGGCGCACTTGTCTGCGATGTCGAAGAGCTTCACCACGGAGGAGAGGGTATCATGGATGCCGAGCTTCTCGAGCATCCTGTGGTTGGTGACGCCCTCTCTGAAGGCCGCAATGACGTGCGAGTCCGGGATGTTCGGGATCTTGTTGCGGACTTGGCTGAAGCGCTGGATGTACCTGCGGAGGGTCTCGCCAGGCTTCTGGCGCACAGCTCGCAGGTCGTTGTAGGTGAGGGCGCGCTCGTACGTGCCCTTGAAGTTCGCAACGAACTGCTGGCAGAGCTCCTCCCACGAGTCAATGGAATCCTCGGGAAGGTTCAGGAGCCACGACAAGGCGGAATCCTTGAGAGCGTGGGAGAACCAGTTGGCCATGACCTTGTCGTCTCCCCCCGCAGCTTGGATGGAGGTGGTGTAGAGCTGCAAGAACTCGATGGGGTTGTTCGTGCCGTCGTAGCCCTTGGGTAGGTCAGGCCTGAACTTCTGTGGCCAGACGACGCGACGCAGGTTGCGGGTGAAGGCCGCGCACCTGTGGCGTACGAGGCGATGCCACCCTGAAGAGCACGGCGGTTCTGTCGCCCTGCTTGGCCGATTTCCTCGACGATGCGCTTCTGGAGGTCCTTCTGGCGCTCCATTTCCACCCGCGCGTCTGGGGGTGTCCGCTGCACGATTTGGCAATCGCGCGGCGAAGACGCGTGGGATGCGGCCTTGTGCGCCGCAGCTGGAGGCGGACCTGGCGGAGGCGGCGGCGGAGGCGGCGGCGGAGGTGCGCCATGCGCGGTGGTTCCAGCGCGTCCGGAGTTGTGGTGCACCAGAGAGCGCGACGCCGCGGAGCAGCGCGCGGTGCCGCCGCAATGTCGACGAGGTGCTGGAGGCGGCCGAGCCAGTTGTCGTGCGCCTCGGCTGGGGGGGGTAGCGGAAGAGCTCCGCGGCCATGAGCAGCGCGGTGTTTGGGCTGGGCGCTGGACGCCCAAGAGTGGAGGCGCTGTGGCGCTGGGACGGATGCGAGGACTCAGCGTCCTCGCCGTGCCCGTGGTCGACGTCTTCGTCGAAGCGGTCGTCGTGGTGGCCGTCGTCGTCCTCGGGGTGCTCCACACGCGGTTCAGCGGTGTTGCGCCCCGTGGCGCGGCTGGCACGGGGACGGCCGCGAGGGTTGGTGGTGTTGGCAGCGGGCTCGGTGGTGCCCTGCCTGACGCCCGCCGGGTGGCGCGAGCTGCGCGAGTGTCCGCCATGGTGCAGAGGTCGATGAAGGTTGAAGACGCGCCTCAGCCCCCTACCTGGCGCGCCAATTGTCGGAGAATGACTCCCACGAAACAGGGATAGTCAAGCTCACGAAGAGAGTTCGTGTAAGGGGCTGAACACGTTGGTCAAACAACCCTCAACCTGCACGGCGACGGTGCTCGTCGAGCAAGTGGAGGGACATCACGACAGAGATGAACACCAGCCCGTACCCAGGTTCACGGCCCTCGTGTGGAGGTAACACCGCTACTCCTGCTTGTCTGTATTGCACTGCTTGTAGAGGTTACAGTACAATGAGCTTGCCGAGGGCTCTCTTTTGGCAATGGTGTACACAAGGAAGGGAAGCGTGGTCTTCTTCTTCCTTGCGCGTAAGTGGCTATGCTGGAATGAGAATGCGATCCTTTGCTACGGTGCTGCTCCTCCTCCTTTTATAGGCGCCCCGGCTCCTCCCTGCGCTTGCACTACGGAGGGCTGTCACGTGGCGCAGAAGGGGAGCGCGGTGCACCGCAGCAGCTGTCCATGGACGCGGTCCATGGGCGTAAAGCTGATCCTGTAGCAGAGTAACCACCGTCCATGCAGGACGGCCAGCTGGGGCCGCAGAGGAACGTGGGGGTGCCCACGGTGACGTTGGCCGTGGAGCGTAGCGCCGGCCGGTCCCCTTATCACCAAAGAGGAAATCCTTGTAGTCCGGTGCGGATGGCACAGCTTTGTTGACCCCTTTAATCACCAAAATGGCAACTGCGGCGTCGTCGTCACCGCGCGCAGGGCGCGCGTCACTCTGCGGCCGCTGCAGAGCCCATGTGCGCTCTGCAGAGGTTGCTTTGCAGCGAAGCGATCTCCACGAGGGCTTGGATGCCCTGTAGAGAATTCGGCGTTGACCTCTCTCCAGGGGAGATCCTTGAAGAGGGGGCAGCAGTGAAGAGGGCCTCTGCTGCCTCAAAGCCCTCGCGAGGCTCTCCAAGCCGTAGGCTTGGTCCTTAGCGAAAATTGGCCATCAAGTGTCGAGGGCCGTAGAGGACAGGCCCAGCACACCCTGGATTTCACTGGGCCGACATATGCGGAGAACAAACCTGTAACGATAGCCAGCAGCCCACAATCGTTCTCTGCACCATGAGGATGCAAGCCAAAACCGGAAAGTCACCTGTGAAGGAGTAAAAATGATCAGACGGATGAAAGGAAACAATTTTCAAGTAATGCCTATATGCTGCAGCTCATATAAGATTTTTGTACAAATAAATGCCATTCTAGCTGCAGCTACCATGTCATATCACTCAAGGGAGACAAAAAAGAATTATCTTTTGTACACAAAGCTAAACATCAATTCAGAATAAGCATTTGCAGCTAGTTAAATCATGCTTCAGTTCATAGAAAGATAAACACCAGCAGCGACAAAGGTAAACATCAGTTTCAGTAGGACCCATTCACCAAATTCAGAAGTGAAAAAATTAAACATTGCATTGGCAATCTGAATTCAGTTGAGACGAAGTTAAACATTTGGCCGTTACAAAGCTAAACATCAATTCAGAATAAGCATTTGCAGCTAGCTAAATCATGCTTCAGTACATAGAAAGATAAACATCAGCAGCGACAAAGGTAAACATCAGTTTCAGTAGGACCCATTCACCAAATTCAGCAGTGAAAAAGTTAAACATTGCATTGGCAATCTGAATTCAGTTGAGACGAAGTTAAACATTTAGCCGTTACAAAGCTTCACATCAAACTTCAGTACCGAAAATTAAAAGTACAGACACGCACCAAATTTCAGTACGACCCATAGATGCATCTAGACAAGAACAAGAACGACCCAGCCTAGAATCAGCTCGGCAACGACTCATTGAAACCACACCAATTCAAATAGAAGGCAGTTCCTTTTCAGATATAGCACAAGAGATTTTTCACTTATTTTGTTTATTCAAACTCTGAAAAATCTTTTAACAAAAAGAAGAGGAGAAACGAAGCAGAGCACGCCACACAAATCTTGGCGTCTTGACATCAGCTGTGCTCGCCGTTGCTGCATAGTGCAATTAACCGAATGAAAACCAGGAAACAAAAAAATGTTTGAGAAATACATATTTAAACGTAAATTCCGATCTTTGCATGGGGAACAATTCACATTCTCAAACTTTAAATGTACATTCAGCAAATATATTTACGGGACTATTGCAAGAATCTCGTTTGAGCACCAAATGCCCCTCAAAATTCAGAAACCCCCCCACCAAAGCAGCAACTTTCATATAGATGCATGAGATAACTTTGGGCATGGCGAAATTCTCTGCTCAATATACTCGATGATCTGTTAAAACAGAGCAAACTTCACGTCTGTTCATTCATTCATCTGCCTCTTTAAATAAAAGTAAGCTAAATCCTGATAATGCAATCAGCTAAGAACCATTTTACTATGACCCGGCAAGGTATACATCTTGACCGTATTTCTAAAAGCAATATGCTAGAAAACAGGGGCATCATCACTAAGAACCTGAGAGAACAGCGGCAATGCACATGCGTCTTTGGCCAGACATTCTTGTAGGCACCACTGATTGTGAGAATGTATGTGTAGAGTCACACAATTGAAAGAGTGAAAATAACAACAAAGCGGCAAAAGACACCCTTTCCAGAATGCAATACATGAGGCAAATACTGTCGAGGAAAAAACATGATTGGTACATTGCCTCATTCAAAACTATATAACAATATAGATCAGTCACGCAGGGAGTCATAAATGGTGCTTACCTGAGAAAAGATAACCATTAGAATGAATTCTGGAAGACCACACACTTAGCCACCTGCAAATTAGCATATGAAATTTGCATCAAAATTTACAGCAGAAGTAAATGCAAACTACTCCTAAAATTTTTCAGCCTGCTCGTATTGAATAACAATATAGATCAGTAAGGAGTCATAAAATGGGACATAATACCTGAGAAAAGACAACCATTAGAATGAATTCTGGAAGACCAACTTCCAAACACATAGCTACCTGCAAATTAGCATATGAAATTTGCATCAAAACCAGCAGAAGCAAATGCAAATTACTCCTAAAAATATGCGGCAAACAAAAGCAATACAAATAATGCCAAGATCCGGCAGACCAAAGGACTGTAGTTCCTCTAGAGCTAGAATCACACCTAAGATATGTGCTACAGCAGGGCTCTTGTATTAACACTATTCATAACTAAAAGCCAGAAATAAATTGTGTTGAGTTGACTGCATGGTCTCCATAAGAAATGTAAACCTACGGGGATTATATAATTTCAGTGAGAACCCTATATACCGTAGAGGTGCTAAAACCCGGAGTTCTCCATCTATTCTCTCACAAAGGGAAAGATAGGAGGCCGTTGTTTCTTGCTCTAGAAATAGTCATGTGTTCCCAGAGATCAGTTGACCCGCCACGCCTTCCTCGCCTAAGGCCTGAGGAACTACTGCGCCTGCCGTGGACAGAAGAACTGACATCGGAAGGTGACACTGCTCGCCGGCAACCACCAGCACGCCGACCACTCATACCCACAAAAACAGAGCCCAGCAGCCTACAGAAGGAAAAACAAATATATTTTTACGGCACCAGAAAATAACAACCGAGTAACCTGAGCTCAAGAAGCAAAAAAAGAAGAACAAACCAGTAAACGATGGCACGAAGAACCAGACGTTTGCAGCAGAAAGGCCGACATCGCAAAAGAAATCCTTATTGGTGGTATCATCAAGCTAGGGCACGAAGAAACCATCGTCGCAGCGGAAAGGGCAGAGGTCTTACACTGAAGAGAACAAGACAGAGCAATACATCTCAGTGTCTTAAACTGACAATTGTTGGGAATAGATCATTAACAGAAACAAGATAAGACTATAATTAACACTACAGAACAATCAGAAGGACCATATATTTATAATGCCTGACTAATTATGCACATCATTTCTTAAGTCTTAAAAGCATCATATCCTCAGAATTTATGTACAACAATCAAGTATGCTTGCTCTTATCAGTAAGCACAAATTAAAGAACCATGGCATTGGTAAATCCTCATGTCTGCACCTCTCATTTTGCATCTTTAATTCTGTCTCGACCACCAACGAACAATATACAAAAGTAGGAACAAGAAGAAAAGGCCCCCGGAAGGTCCAATCTGTCACAAATATAGGTATAAGAGGTATGGAAAATTTGCAGGTAGAACTGTAGAATAATATGTATCAAGCAGTGTTGGGTTATTATAATCTATAGAAATGAGGCCAACTAATCGTTGTACTTTAATGACGATAAAACTGGTAAGACTGCATGACTCCACCATTAACTACACATAAATAAAAGGAACCATTCGCCAAGTAAGAAGAAAAATTGGTGGAAGCCCAAATTGCTTCCAGTTTCTTCGACTGTTGATATCAGAACATGGTAGAACAAAAATCTACTCAAGGATTTCAGCATGGCTCTACTCAAGGATTTCAGCATGGTAGAACTGGGGCTATTGCATCACACACACTGATCATAAAACAATCACAATGGTGCGGCAGTGGATTAGGTTTCAGATCATCATGGCCTAGGAAACACTCATCAAAACCAACAGATGGGTCGTCTCTGCTAATAATGCTGTGACAGTGGCTTGGTTTTTATATTATTGACTCATTTTTGCAGAACTGAACATGAAAACCAATGTTGAAAATTTCTTTATATTATGAGAAGCATTATGTTTCATAGCTGGGGAAATCTGATTGCATTTAAGATGAAAACATGGATACGATGAATTTGACTGTAGTAGAAAGCAGAACATTTGTATAGTTTGAAACAAACCAATTTATAACTGTGGAGTTAAATCTAACTTGAATAAAGGTACACCCGTGTATCTTTCTTATGATCTTATTTACCTAAATTAGAGTAAAACATGTAGAGAAGCTAATCCAGTACTGTTTACCTTCTCTTTGCATCTTCAATACTACAACCTCCAGGTTTGTTTCGAAAAGAGGGATAGCACCCCAGCCTCTGCATCAGAATACAAACTCTAGGTATCTAGGAAGGCCACGAGCTAAGCTCCATACATGAAGAAACATTCAGAAAGCAACCGGGATTGAAGATCCATGGAGGCACAATATGCAAACCCATCAGAAAATCTGAATAAAAACATTGAGACGTATGTTAGGTTAACATTTATAAATAAAGAAACAATCAACCGTTAAAAGTTAAAACCCTTGTCATTCTCAAACTCTGTAAGGAAAGCCGGGTTAATTAAGCAGCCGAGTTAGTTAAAAATTGGCACGCACCTTTGTGCAGTTTACAAAGGGCGCATCACATTGGATCCATGTTAGGTCAGTCCCAGTATCAATGTCAAGAAAGTAGGGTCTTGCAGGATTGATAATACTTATGGAAGCACGCTGACCAAAATATACGATTAAAGAGGTCAATAGAACCATTCTGTAGTACCTAAAATTCTGAACACCAAAGAGAAGAGGCACAAAAGGGTTGACCGCGAGAACTACTACAAAGGTCATTTATCTCAGCTTTCATTATAATGGAGTATGGCCCAATATTTGTGCACAGAAATGATTGGATGACTACTAACCAACAAATCTATGACAAAAGCGTGTATATTTTTTCAAAAACCTGTTGTATTGCGATAGGATTCAGAAATCCAAGATAAGATTGAACCTAGTAGAAATATTTACTCAGAACAACGTTCTGAATGCAATATATCAAGCTGTAGCTATATAATTTTCCTACATTTACTCAGAACTTGTTCTCAAGGAAAGGAAGGTAAAAATTAGCAGCAGCTATGCACTACCAAAAACAGGGAGCATTGTACATATAAGTGGATTAAATGCCTCACCTCAAAGCAATAACAGAGGAACTGAAGCAATAACATAGAAAAGCTGCAGGATTATGATAGGAAGAGCAAACGCTGAAATAACAATCTGTCCAGTTTTCAGGCTCTGAAACAAACAAATGAGGCACTATCAAAAACGACAGCAGAAGAGTCACAATCTGTCCAGTTTTCAGGCCAATCCATTGTGGAAATAACCTGTATTTATCACTTGGATTTATCAATCAGTGCAGAAATGGCATGGGTGACGACTGACGATGAGCTGGTGGGTGGTTCCTCTGATCCTCTCCAGTTATCACCTGGATTTATAGCACAAATGGCATGGGTGAGAAATGGCATGGGTGACGATGAGCTGGTGTGTGGTTTCTCTGAACCTCTCCACTTATCACGCTCCTCTCGCAAACATGGCTGCCTCCAGGGAGAGATGAGATAAGCTAATAAGAACATAAATGAAGCCTGGAATGAAAAGCCTGCACAAGGCACCGAAGAATCATCTAAATTTGGTCAATCCACAAAATGGTGCGTAGACAATTAGGAGATGAGATTGTTCCAAACCAGAAGTTGAAGGAGATGCGGATCATACCATTGACTGTTTTCTTTTATTATCAACATCAGAGCTTCAAGAGAGATAAATCTACACATAGATTCAGCAACTGATGCATAAAAATGCTTCGACCATCAGAACTCCCTACAAATAATTAATCAAGCACTACATTAGCACAATAATTAGCTACCATTTTCAGCCCAGAGCTAAACTAAATACGAAACTATAGATGGTAAATTCAACCTCTTCCAGCTAGCAGTTTTAGAATAATGGTCCAATCAGTATCCAAGCTGCAAAAAATGTCACCTACATCCAAATCACCTTCATGTTACTCTTGTTGCTCAGATTCCTGTGAATGCTGCCAAAAAACAGCAGCAAATCAACATCAACATAAGCAGTTTTAAGGCCAAATCGATTCGGAACTCCAGATATGCATATAGGGAGTATATGACTAGAAAAAAAGCTAATACACATCAAAATGTATATGCTGACTCCAATCTCCCTGCAAACAGCCATCAGAGAGTACGAAGGACAAGAGAGGGAGCCCCGAATCTTAGAGGAGGTGGGCAGGGACGACCTCATGCAATATTTGGTGTGTATTCACCTCATGTAACTAATTTGAGGAGGAGGACCTCCCTATTTGAAGCTAGAGAGATGGATCCATGAATCTTAGCCACCATGGTAATGAGAGAGGATGTGTACACGGACGACCTGGGAGAGGAGAGGCAGGTACCTTCATCCAGCTGCCGCCGCCGCTCGCTGCCGCCATCTGCTGCGGTCGCTGCCGCCGTCCGCTGCCGCCGCCGCCGTCGCGCTGTCGTCCGCTGCCGTCGCGCCGCCGCCGTCCGCCGCCGCCGCCGTCACCCTGCCGTCCTCTGCCGCCGCCGACGAATTCTCCCCTGCTCTACGCCGCCAACTGCCGTGGGGAGCCGAGCACGTAGGGGTGGGCAGCAGCACAAGACCGAGAGGAAGGAGAGCTGGGCAGGGGTGGCGGCGTGCGGGGAGGAGAAAAGGCAAGGGGATTGGAGGAGGAGTGAGCTCGCACGATTGGTTAGGGTTTCACCGTGTTGGTTTTCCTCGGACGCGCGCCACGCAAGTGAGGCTGACCCACGGGCCCGAGCGAAAACTGGCCCCAGCTGTAAGCGCCTGTGCCCCTCAGTCATTTAGTGCAAAGAGGAATTCACCCGATCCAACGGTGAGAAATAGTGACAGCGTGACTTTCACCACGATCCAACGGATGAAATTGAAAGTTCGGGCAGGGAGGGGCAAGTAGGTGGATATGGCGGGTACACTACGAGCCTTTATAGAAGAGATTAACCTTGATCGACATTACTATCAACACCAGCTCACATGACCGTGTGACGACGCGGACATGAACATAGTATATTCTATGCACCGAAGATTACTATATTAGTACCAGCGGAGACACGCATTTTTAAACTCGGCTAGATGGTATCATGGTAGTCGATAGAGCATCTTCACCAATTCATCTCTTTGGACGCTAGTTTCGCAGAATCATATGTTCGAGCATCCCGTGGACAGAAATAGTCTATACTTAACATACTTACAGGCTGTTTATACAACTCTAATAAAATTCAGCTCAAAATTTGACCTACCCTTAGAGAAACTAAAATGCTAAACTTCACGGTGAATAGTGTCAAATTTGAGTGAATAGTGTTTCACACTATCCACACCCAAGTTTCTTTTGAGAAAAGCTACAGAGATGCGCCACACGGGATGTTTGGCTACGGCTGCTAATTGCCAGCACATGCATGCATGTAGTAGTCTGCCTCCTCATGGGTGACATCATCGCATTGATTTCCAAATTCTAAATTTTAAAATGATTTATCTTCTAAACCGTTATTCCGATTAACGATCTGTTTACACTGCTAACTTCGTCTCGACGAGGCCTTCAAAACTGGATCCCATGGTAAAATGTTTTAACGAAATTTATTTTTTCACACCAGTTACCAAATTATCTACTATAGCTATCAGATTAGCAATGAATGGTCACAACGATAATTGTTCATTGATATCAGATTAAATTGTATATGTTTCTAGACATTTACAATGATATGCATTTCCAGAGAGTAAGAGTTCCAACAATTTCAAAACCTAAGAGATGGTATCAGTCCACATAAAGTAGTATCATACAACCTTACATTGATACAGAATGAAGTACAAAAAACCTGGGATAAGTTAGTGATAATAATCTGGTAACTACTGATAGATTTTTTTTGTCAAAACATAGCAACATGGGATCTATTTTCGTAAATCTTGTTGCGACTAAGGCAACCACTACAAGGAAACACCTAATAACCGGCTTGTAATCACCGGCGGGCTACCCAAAACCCACGCCGGTGATCTGCTGGGACCAAATTCCACAGCGAATCACCGGCGAGGGAAAATTTCCACGCCATTGATACGTTGGTATCACCGGCGTGTACCACATTGAGCCATGCCGGTGACATGTGGGTCCAAAGAACCAACCACGGAGAAAACTATCTCACTGGCGTGGAAAGTAAGATGCACGCCGGTATTATACTGCTTAGTTACTGGCGTGGACCTGGTTGGCACGTCGGTGATTATATGTCTGGGAGGGCATGAGATATCCTATGGAATCACCGGCGTGTGGATATGTGGCACGCCGGTATTTTGATTCTAATCACCGGAGTGTCATACATGCACAAGCCGGTAATATAGACGTTGTTGGACACTCCAATTCCCACCCCACACTTCCCCCCTCGTCAAAAAACATATTTCTTTTGCCTCAGGAATATGCATTGCACGTAAAGGTAATTTTAAATTCCGTTACAGTAATATAAAAGGTATAGTGTCTTATTTATATATAGTTTTATGAGTTGTGCTTAATTATCTTTTTTACTGTGCAGCATTACCCTCAAGAGATAGAGTTAATCAATAGAGAGATCCCTGACTTCTTGTGGATGTTGATACTATGGGGTAAAGCACCCAAGGGGCGTCCGGCGATGACATGCTACGCTGATAAAATGAAGAGGGGTCTTGGAGTAAAGATCGGACCCAAAACCTGGAGTGTTGGATCATCGAAGGCACAAAGATCATCGAAGGCGGTAATGGCTGATGACAGTAGTGACGATGACTTCATGCCTCCTAAACGAGCCGGGATCATACCCAAGTCTAAGAGTGTCATTGAAGGATCAAAGAAGGCAGTCGTCGCTGATGACAACAGTGATGATCACTTCATGCCTCCTAAACGAGCAGAGATCAGACCCAAGTCTAAGGGTGTCGTTGGCGATCGAAGAAGGCAGTCGTCGCTGATGACAACAGTGATGATGACCTCATGCCTCCTAAATGTGCGCATATTAGGGTAAGTAAGGGCAACCGGTGAAATGTAATTTAGATGTATAGTACATGTAGTATTGTTATTTCAAATTTCTTTTAATTGTGTACTAGTATCACAATCGATTTATATTAATTGTGTATTGTATCTTCTCACTTTAAACGTCGTGAAATTCTGTGGCCATGTGAGCACCTTTCCCCACCACTCCTTTTGCTCTCTATATAGGACCATCCCCATGTTTGATATATAGCCACCTAAGTCAGTTAAACGAGTACTTTTGAAGAGATGGTCAGTTTAACAAAAAATTTATTTTTAGACATAACCAAAATGGTGCCTAAATTTTTAGATCTCAGATCTTCATCACACCACCACCACACACACACCACACAAACCCTCTACACTCCTACATCCCGTCGCCACCCACACCCAGCCGCCACCCACCCCGCCGCTGCCACCCACTGGCTCCCGTCCTTTCCCGCGTCTCGTCTCCTTCGATGTTGCCCACGCCGTCTCCATCCCTGTCCTCGACGCCCTCGCCGCCCCGTCCCATCCCCGTCCTCGCCGCGCCGTCCCATCCCCGTCCTCGCCGCCCTCGTCGTGCCGCCCTGTCCCCGTCCCCGTCCTCGCCGCCCTCGCTGCGCCGTCCCTTCCCCGTCCCCGTCCCCTTCCTTGCCCGCGCCGTCCCGTCCCCGTCCTCACCGCCGCCGATCTCCCGCGCCATCCCGTCGCCGGCACCAGCTTGGTGAGCCTCTTGTTCTTATGTTTTTTTAATTTTCTTACTTGTATGATTTAGATAGTTACTTGTATAATTTTCTTACTTGTATGATTGTTTGTTATATATAGTGCCATGGTTTTGATATCCGTCCCCGTCGGCCCTCGTCCGGTCTATGATTCAGATATGGTATATTATCTTTTATAATTATAGTAAAAATGCCCGTGCGTTGCACCGGGAGAAACAATTAGGCGTACAAACTCATAATCATCGTCTACATATTTGTTTTGTGGATAGGACGACATGAAATAAGCTTAGTTTGTGGGCGCACTCTATTCATTCTTTTCTCTTTTGACAAGAAATATTTTAATGTAAAATATAACCTAAAATTGCCTCAAGACAGCAGCTTAGCACATCAATCTATTTTTATTTTGCATAGTAAACACATACACGGAGGTACACACGCAGTACTACCCAGATCTAGGGGCGCTCTGCCGCTCTCTCCATGACCAGCAGAGCCACACTCGGCACGCGGAAACTACACCTATAAACTACATCTTCCTCTTCTCTGGCTCTCTCTACACACGAGCTCGCAGGCTTAAATAGACTGACCCACGCACACAGGTCAGTGGCCACACACACCACTAACACACGCACGCGCACTGGCCACTACCACATGACCCGGCTAACTAATCACGATCTATACGGCACGGCCGGCCATGCTGCTAACTAACCTATGCACGCGCTAAGAAATTTGCTGCCCGGATTACCAGCGTGATGAAAGAATTCGCCGTCTTCCGATGCCTGCTTGGAAGATGCTGCACTGCCGAAGGCCACCAGGTTGAAAGTTGATCCTGGCCAGTAGGAGTCCGCAGCGCCAGGCCCAGCCTGGTGCCCGTGCCCTTCCCCAACGCGGCCATCTTACCCGGAGCAGCACGCGTACATGGGGGAGCTAGCGCGTCCTGGACGCGCGGGCACGCGCTGCTGGAGATGCCGACGGACACCGGCAAGACGGGCGGCGCTCATCTCCCTCGTCACTTCCTACTCGCTCGCCAACCCGTCCCACCCGCTCTGCCTCTCTACTGCACCCGCACCGTGCATGAGATGGAGAAGACCCTCGCCGAGCTCCGCCTCCTCTTCGCCCACCTCCCGCCCGCCGCCGCGTGCTCCCTCCTCGCGCTCGGCCTCTCCTCCCGCAAGAACCTCTGAGTCCACCCGCAGGCCTCCGCCTCGCCCGCGACTCCGTCGACACCGCCAGCCGCCGCATCACTACGTCTTGGGTCCGCGAGAAGGCCACCTCCGAGGCTCCGACCCGGACTCCACTCCGCTCTGGTACTTCGAGTCCTTCGACCGCGCCGCCGGCGACCTCGCCTCCTACTGTCCTACATGTCGCCAGGGTCTACACCCTGCCACCGCTGGTCGTCATGCGTTGTCGCCGGCGCGCCAAGCTAAGCACCCGCGGCCGCATGCCTTGCCTGCTGCTGCCTCTGCTCAGCCTGCGTTGTCGCCGCGCACCCCCGTGACGGGCTGCCGGCGAGCAGAATTCCTGCACTTATTCCAGCCGAAGATGCATGGCCGACCTCCTCCGCCTGCTCTCCCTGTATCATAGCCACCCGCGCCTCACCGCCAAGAACGCCACATAGCCACATAGGACGCCGTCTCCGTCTCATGAAGAAACCGGCAAATAAGCCATCACCAACGCAGGTCACAGGCCCCATGGAAGCCGAAGCCGCACTCATCGACGACTCTCCCGCGGCGACGTTCGTGCCAAGTGCCTCGGAGCCCGACGATCACGTCGTAGTACCGCCGTGTCAACTACAAGCCTGTGGTCGTTACCTGCGATTGCCCCAGGCCGCCGCCGCGAGCCATCGTCGCGCCTCATGGTCCTGGAGGAGTCGTCGTCTTTGGCCTGGGCTCGCTCTTCCTCCCCCATGGCATCCGGGCTCTGCCTCGACTGCCTCGAGGGCTGCGTGCGCCGCTTCGACGCTAGTGGGAGGCATATTTATGCTAGTGTTCCACCCATAGCAGAGTCCGTATCGATTGCGCTCAAGATTCCAGATCGGGAGACGTTGTATGGAAAAGTTTCCAACGAGCCCAGAGCACAGATCGTGACGGTCAAGGAACGAGCGATGGGATGACGATGTACGAGTGCACGTGCGAAGGCCAAGGCCCACTGCAAAAAAAATTAGATCGAAGCGTTGCGTGACTTACCGATGGCATGGTGGGTAATTTTTCGCAACTTCAAGGTTAATTTCAATGACGTACGAGAAGAAGCCTTAATGCTTTTATTATTAGGTATAGATTTGTTTCATTTCGTGTTTATGACAATTATGCCGACCAACTTGAAATAGATATTTTTATCTAGGAGGTATGTGAACCGGAAATTTTAACCGACCCTCTTGTCGAGAAGTTAAATTTAGTTGAAAAAGAAAACGATGATTTGAAAGAAAAATTGTAAAGAATTGAAGAAGAGAAGATGAAATTGGATTTGTATGTTGCCGATGTCGTCGATTATCACAAGATCAAGATGGATGCAATGCGCTTGAAGATTAGAAAGATTAGAAAATATGGCATTAATAAAGAGGCTTGGTATCATTTTGATGTTGCATCAATTATTACCTTAGCTGCGATTTTGATCGCATTTGTTGTTGTATTTAAATGCTTTAGATAGTTATATGTTAGTTTCAATGTATGTTTTAGATGCTCTAGATAGTTGTATGTTGTTTTATGAGAACTATGTATGAACTTTAGATAGTTGTATGTCAGTTTGAAAATATGTGTTGTGATTGCTCCAAGCTATATTGGTGACTCATGTTTTCTTGTAACTATCTATCTAACATGATTTTCATTTTGTTTCCTTTCATAGGTTGTACTGTGCAATATACGGCTTCAGTTTAACGTGCTTGTCGGCAACATCGTCAACTTTGATGTTCACGGAACTATGTACAAGATATGTGTCAAGAAAGAAAGGTATAAGACCTACTTCTGGGGGACCATTTGGCCGAGCTCATTGCCATGAACAAGCTGAGCGGAGGTGATCTCCTTCATTTCTGTATGGATGGACCACAACCTCGGATCAAGCTTGTCTACTTTGGCAAAGCTGGTTCCGATGATGACACGAGTATGGAGGAGGATGGCGAGACTGCCGAGGAGAGTGACGAGGAGGACGACCCATTGAAGGATGTCATCATCGTCCAAAGAGTCACTTTGAGTGACCCTGAGTGGGAGCGTCTTCTTCAAAGACTACGTCCCCGAGATAGGTACATTGGAGTGCCTTTTGTGCAGCGTCTCACTAGCACTAATCTCAACAGAAATCTCATGGTACGTATGTTTCTAAATTCTCTCATCTTCCTATATTTGGTTATGTTACAATGTAGTTGTTGCGGGTATGTGTGACTTACTTGTTTTCTTGTTTCATGTGATCAATGTTATGTTCTTGCAGAAAATACCTAGGGCGATAGCGGAAAATCCTGGCATTCTACCTACCGGTACTCTTGGTGTACGCCTTGGAGAGGCAGGAAGGGTCATCGCTGTTCTGTACACCACGGACAGTTACCATCGCATTGTCTTGAGCTCTCAGGCTTGGAGGGAGTTCCATGCGCCATGCCATTTGGAGGTTGGGAAAGCTATCGTCATCACTCTGAGGACCAGCCACACCCACAACTTGGACGTATTGTTGGTGCTCAACTATCTGTAGCGTTGAGATCGACAATTGTTTGAAAGTTAATTTGCACTATGGAGTCTAGATAAACTACTCATTTAACTTTGTTGAATACCTAGCGCATGCAACTACTAGCACGGATACTTCCTGGAATAATTTTATTTTTGTTAATTTTGTTGATTATTGTCGCTCAGTATGCAGTCATTCGTTTTTTTATTCTGACAAGAAACACCATGGCGTGTCCGCCCTCGCCAGTAATCCAAAACGTCACTGGCGTGGCCTCGCACACGCCGGTGATTAGAAAAGCTCACTGTGGGGACCCCGGACTAGCTGTCCGAAATACCCTTGTGCCTACAACATCAGCGATCCCATGATCAGTGTGTCGCTGAGCACAATCAAACTGGTATCAAAAGAACATCCATAAATACCGAATGAATTTACTTACTTGACTGATGCCATAACTTCAACATGTACTTGCAGCGGAAATCATCAAACAACGTGGAGCCCAAGTCATTTGCCATAACCCTACAGGCAACTGACTGGGAAGCGCCCTACTTCGCATCGACGTCATTGAAAAACTTCTTCTTCGAACTGTTCCTCTTCAAAATCTGGCTAAGACAATAGCCAGGGACGAAACCAATATGAGTACATTTGGTTGTACTCGCAAACCACCCCCGAAATGAGCATGCACTACTCTTTTTATGGTTTAAATAAAACTTTGTTTGCTTTGGAAACTCTATATCCTTATTGAAAAAAATAAGGATAGACTTTTGTTTAATAAAACCTTGTTTGAAATCTCTATAACTTTAATTAAAAAAAAGAAAGAAGAATTTTATAACTTTTCATAAGCCTTGTATTTTTAGAAAGACATCTCTATACCTTTGTTGAAAAAGAAACGAAGGCTTTTAGAACTTTTTCCCATAAATCTGTCTTTGTAAGAAGTATCTTTTAAAACATTTTCCCGAAACTATATGTTTGTTGAAAAAGGTAAGAAATCTCTTTTAAAACGTTTTCCCCAAAATACACCTTTTTGAAAAAGGTAGGAAGAATTTTAGAACTTTTTCCCAGAAAATCACCATCATGTTTATTTCTCCAAAACTCCTCCTTTTTCGACCATAGCCCTTCATGGTCAATCATTTCCCCACAACCTCATACCGACCCTTTGGTATAGTTGTATAAAACATTTTCCACTCCATGTTTAAAACACAAAACTTTGCCTTCTCGACCATAGCCCTTCATGGTCCTCCTCTTTTCCAGCAACCTCATGCCGGCCCTTTGGCATAGTTGCATACATAAAACATCTCCATTTTATTTTCAAATCTCAAAACTTTGCACATGGTCAGAGGACAGCCTCCCAACTGTCCATTACCGAGGACTCGGCTATTCGAATAGTTTTACACTCTGCAGAGGTAGCACGCTTTTCCCACATCCATCCGGCAACTCATCGTGTCAGCCACGTCCCGCCATACAAGGTGTATGCGAAGTTGAGTCACCGACCATAGCCTTTCCTTTGCCCATGCTAGTATAGGACCCTGCCCGTATGACACTTTCCATCGACACTCAGTCCAGCCCTTCGAAACCTAAGTGTGAGGACTCATAGTTCTGCCCGGCGACCCAAAGGTGGCGTCTTCTATCCTCCTCATCATTTTTCTCATTTATTTTGAGCGAGGACCCAGGTCAGGGGTAGGTCACCGAACCATCCCCTCATGGAACGGAGTCATCTCCATTGTTGAGGCATCCCATACTAATCTGAGCAAATTATATGACTACGCCCTTGCCCATATGTGGGTAAATGTGGTCGCACAGGGTAAGATTGGTCGTCATAGTACTAGGACACAATGTGCATTTTTCATAAACATCACCATACTCCATTTCTTCACTTCCACACCGACATCTCGGCATTCCATATCCATACAAGTATTTTCAAAGGAGTTTTGAGTAAACAATATTTTTCCCATCCTATAGTTTGGAAAAAGAATTTCCATCTAATACCTCCATATTGGGTGTCAAAATAATATACTTGTATTTTGGAAAAAGGGTTTTCAAAATCATAGCTTTAGTGGCAAACACCACATAAATCACTTATGCTCTTTATAAGTAAAACATGTGAACCAAAATAGATGTATATAGATGCAAGCTCAGAGAAGTAGCTTGCCTGATTTTAGCATAATGTCCCTGGACTTTTCCTCACTGATCAGAGAAATAAACTCTAATTCTTCTTCAATAAATCCTTTTCAAAGACCACTCCGGTAGCGTTTATATCTAGCATCGCAAACATGAAAATAAAACAACACTCAATAAGCAAACCAAACCACAAGTGGCATACAAACAAGTAACAAAACACAAGCATCAAACTAATCATTCAAGCAACAAACTAGGATCTACACTTACAAGGGCATTATACTAATCAGTAGTCTAACACTTATACACAAGCTAGGACCATCGATCACAAAACTATCTTAGGCAAAGATTAACAACAAGCACCTTCCTTTAAACAGGAAATACTTCAGACAAAAGTTAGGCCACCAATTATTCTCTGTAATTCAAAATATTTTACCAAACTAAGGTAGAGACATTAACCAGATACTCATGATAGTACTCAACTTAAGGACAACCAAGTTTATCAAGCAAGGCAACATATTAATCACACAAAACAATCTAACATCAAAATAAACAAGCATAGCAATTCCTAATTACTAGGAGAAAAACTTTATAGGGAATAAAACCCTACAAATACATGACTCACAAGAAATCCTCCTAACCTCCTAGTAAAATAAGGAAACACATCACACCAGTGGATTACCACCCTACACATGCTAAGAAACACTTTTATAACAATAAAATCATAACATAACAATTAATAAAGGCATAACAAAAATAGGCAGAAAAGGCCTAAATCTATTAATCATCACCACAGTCAATCAGTGACTCCTAAATTTATACCAAGCTAGGAATATGTACTTCTACACATAAAGAAAACAAGCCAATTGGATTTACTCCAAAAATCCTAACACAAAAATTCACAAAATTCACTAAAGAGCCCCTGGTGTGTTTACAAGAATGAATAGAACTTTTGTTTTAGGTTTCATTTGCAAGCAAGACCAACAGATCTGGAAAGGTATCACTTCAGGCTATCCAGGAAATTTTGGTTTGCAATTTTCTGAGGCTTAAAACTCAATCAAACAAATTTTGATTGAATTTGAACAGTCTTGCAAGAACATTTCTAGGAAATAATCATAAACACCTTTTTGTTGTTTTTCTTCACTGGGTGGTTGGAAACGTGTTTAGGTGCCTCTGTGATTTTTGGTTTGGCCAGATTCAAACTGGAACTAATTTAGATGGATTTAAACCAAAGTGTCGGAAACAGATCTGTGAGAAAAGAATAAAAACAAATAAAAAAATGTCAGTGGGCTGGATCTGCCGCGAGCTGGGCTGCCCGGCTACGGGCTGGCCCGCCAGCTCGGGCGAGGCGAACAGGTACGAGGTCGTCGTCCTCCTCTCGACACTCATGGACGAGCGAGGCGCGCAGGGAGCAGCGCGAGGACGGCGACGGCGACTCCGGTGCTCCTAAAAAGAAAAGGTGATGTCCATGAGATAGCTCGCGATGAGAGGATCTTAGAGAAATGAAAATGGCGGAAGATGATGGACGAAATTGCTCGCGAGCTTCCCGGCAAGGTGGCGGCTGGTGAGGAAGAGGATGAACTCGGAGGAGATGATTCCGGGCTCCCCTTCTCGATTCCTTGTACGCGAAGGAAGAGGGCGACGAGGCGGTGACGATGGCGGTCTTCGATCTACTCTGGGCGGCTTCAATCGCCGGCGACGAGCTCGACCGTGGTTCGGTTTTTGGTGCCGTGGGGAGGAGCAGAGAGAGAGAGAGGGAGCAGGTGAGATGTGGGAGAAAAGATCTGAGGTGAGAGAGAGAGCAGCCTCGGTGGTGGTCTTATCCACCTCGAGCTGTACGGCGGCGGGCGGAGGGCATGGGTGGCGAGCGAGCTGGTGCGGCTCGGCCGCTCGGGTCGCTACAGGAAGAAGATGAAGGTTTTGCAGAAAACCCCCTGCACTTCCTCCTTTTCTGTTTCTTTTATTTCCTTTTTAAAACCTGTAGCATTTTAGGGATTTAATTGAGGCACTAAAACCATATCAAAAATTCTGAAAATATTCATGTAGCCTCCCCATAACATGTAGAAGCTCCACAAAATTTGGTGTTGCAAAATAAAATGTTTTGAACCACATTTGTTCATAGGGTTTAAATATGTTATTTTTGGGTAAAACCAATTTGATACTCCTTTAGTATTTCAAAAGCAAGTGAGAGGTATTGTTTTGAATTCTTGGAACTTCCTTGACAAATATATTAACTTCACATAATTTTTATTTTCATAGAGAAAGTATTTGTTTGAAAGAAATAGAGGGTTAGGTAGGGAAAATAATTTATTAAGATCATTTCTTTAACTCATGATCTTAATTTCCATTTGTTGAATAATTTGAGGAGTTTGTTTTAAATTTAAGTCACATTCCAAATTGTGATCTGTGTGTTTTCAACTTTAAGATCAATTACATTTGTGTAATTAATCACCCAAGAAAACAATAAAACAAGGAAATAACAATCAACACAAACATAAGTCAAACAAGCAAACAATATAAGTTTTCAACCAAATTTCCAATATTCAGATAGGTGGTGGGTTGGAAATCAGGTATCATCATAACAATAATAATGTTGAAACAAGCTTGACTCAATAAGTTTGATATTTTTCAAGAGGGGGTTTTTTTTTTTTTTTTTGAACCTAAGACTGTGAGGCAAAAGCCCCACAGTTTATTTAAATTATATTAAAAATAAAGCAACTGTACAGAGTTACAAGTTAAGGCAAGTTGTCCAGCCAAGCTTTTACAACCGGAGCAAACTTATCAGAGAACCTATGTACATGTAAATACATGTCATGCATGAAACGGCCCCTCCAAACACAAAACCGGGGTCTTTCATTCCTGAAGATCTTATCATTCCGAACCTTCCAAATATTCCAGCAAGCAATCATAACCACCTCCATAAAAAAAGGCTTTGAGAAACTCCTTTTAGCATCAGTAACAACTTGCAGCATATTATCACCTTGTTGCCAAACGATCTGCAAGTAATTCCACACTCTCAAACTGAAGTTGCATTCAAAAAACAGGTGTTGTCTGTCCTCGTATTGGAACCCCTGACATAGTTCACAATGTTCATCATCTGTGACATGCCAATGTCGCCGTTTCAGGAGATCCCGAGTGTTTAACCGATCCTTCAACAGAAGCCAGGTGAACACTTTAATCCGCATAATACATTTATTTTTCCAAATCCAACCAAAAACAGGGCAGACAACAATTCCACTATGTACACTAGCGTAGTACTTGGCTGCATAAAAATCACCCCCTTTCCAATTAGTTCTCCATGCATCAGGCCGTGTTTCATCCAACTGGAGATCACCTAACCAAGTCATCAGGATTTGAAACTCATCATATGCCCTAACCGAAAGCGGCAAATGAAAACATGTCGACTTGTCTGCTACTCCAAGTAATTCTTTCACAGAAATCTTTTCTTCCACAGCATAAGGAAATAATCTAGCAAATCTCTGGCTAAGGGGCACAGAATCACCCCCAATTTTCCACTCATCCAACCAAAATAGAGCCGAAGCACCATCATGTATCTCTGGCCTAGCAATCAGCCGATATTTATCCATAAGTTTAGCAACATCTCTCCACCAAAACGATCCACACAAGTTTTCAGCATGTGGCACCTTTCCAGTATAGTACTGATTCCAAACCAAAGACACCCAAGGAATATCCTCTTTATTATAAAACTTATGCAAGAACTTCATCAGTAGTGCATCATTTTTAATTCCAAAGTTTACTATACCCAAACCACCTTTATCCTTTGGTTTACAAATGGACTCCCAGGAAGCAAGAGACTGCTTTGGAGTATCTTCATTTCCTCTCCACAGACAATGTCGAATGATCCTATTCAGCTGATCAATGACTCCTTGAGGAATATGTAAGGTGCACAGAAAATGCAATGGAAGTGAAGGCAAGACCGAAGTGATGAGCTGCAGCCTAGCCCCTTGTGAAAGAGGGGTTGCTAAAATACATGGGTAGTATATTTTCCACTTTTATGGTTTTCAAAAGAGTGAAAATAGGAGTTTATAACATAGGAGTTGAAAATATCAAGGTTGAGCTGTATATAGGAGATAGCATATATAGATCCCCATATTTTTGGAAACACATAATTTTTGGGAATCACTTTTGTTCATAAAATAAATTAATAACCATTTCTAGCCTCTTTTGAAAAGAGTTAAAAACAAATTCCAAAGATAATTATTGTTTTGAGTGAGGTGAGAGAGTACAGAATATAGATCACAAAAGTGATTCTTAATAGAATCCTACTTTGAAAATATTTATCATTTCTTGTAAAACTTTGGAATTAGGCTTTTGGTTCATAAATAAGGGAACATAGGCTTCAAGCCTAAGAAAGATAATAAGAGTAATTTTATGCTCTCCCCACACAAGTAATTGCTAACTAGGATGAATTTGCAAGTGTGCACTCATCTTGCTTAGGTTCAGATAATAATACACACCAGCAAGTCACACAAGTCAAAGCATTCAACAAGCCAAAATCAAACAAGCAATTCAACATCCTAAGCAAATCAGAACACTCAAACAATTGGGATGATGATGATCAAACACAAACCAAAAGCAATCAACAAATCTCCAAAACCCTTAATATGTTTAAGTGACATGATGACCACACATGACAATAAGATGCCGAGAGATCCACAACACAAAATCTTATAGTCTTCAAAAGGCTTAGATAGTAGAAAACATATGGGTTAATATTTACCACATGCATTATTTCTAAAAGAAGTGAAACTAGGGGTTTTAATCATAAGAGTTGTAAATACCTTGAAAATTAGTAAGATTGAAAATAGGTAGGAGATATCATATTGTCGTGTCTCGGGTGACGGACACCGGGAGTAGATGATACCCCCTTTTTAGGTTCGGCACGGGGTGCGAAGGAGGCTGGAAGACGCCTTACCCGGGAGCAAGGACGCCAGAGGGAGAGATCGAACAACGCAGCAGGACACACAGAGTTACGTAGGTTCAGGCCGCCCGGAGGCTAAAAGCCCTACTCCTGCATGTCTGGATTGAGAGGTTCATCATGGTGGGGTGTACAAGGGTGTTCAGGGGTGAACCCGGCAGAGTTTCGGCCAGAGGTAGACGAAGAGTAGATCCTGCCATGGGGAGATCACCTCTCTCTCTACCTTCCAAACCCTAGTCTAGTCTTGCTTGAGCTCTAGCTTGTTTCTATCTCGTTCTGTCCCCCTCTCTTCGGTGCCATGGTCCTCCTTTTATAGGTTAAGGGGATCCGACCTAGGCACGCGAGAGGTGTGAGGGGTCTTGGCGGGAAAAACCCCTCGGCGGTCCTTGGAGGAGACGTGGCACTCTCTCCTCCAAGCGTTCTGAGGAGGGCGGTGTGGTCGTCCGCCCTTGGAAAAGGTGGGACGGACAAAGCCTGTCCGCCCCACCAACTACGCTCGTGGCAACGTCACCAGGGCGCGGGCTTCATCTTGGCGCCCAAGTCTTCCACCAGCTTCCTGCGAGCTGGCGATCTTATCCTCTCGATGGTACGGACGGATACCCGGGGGCGCGCCTGGCCTCCTGCCGGGAGCACGGACCCGCGGGTGTCTTGCCTGGTTCTCCGGGCGATGGGGTGACCCGGAAGTTCACCTGGTCCTTAGCCGCAGAGACTTGTTGTCGAACTTGTCGGGTGTCCTTGAGGCAGATGGGCTAACCCATCTGCTGTACTTGACTCCTTGCCTTGTCCATCTTCTTGGTGGGTCCCAGCGGAGGACCCACTTTGGCAGCATCAGGGGAACCCCATGTTCCACTGTTGCGACAGTAGCCCCCGGGCATGGTCCCGGTGGCTCTTGCTTCAGTTGCTGTCGGGGCTATGGCCAAAGAGTTGGCCAAAGTGGGTACCCGGCGCCTTGCCTGCTTTGCCCGGGGCTCGCCAGGGCGAAGTAGAGACGAGCCCCCAAGTTTCTCTTGGACTTGGTCGTGACGAACGTTGCAGTTCGCACGGACGGCCAACGTCTATCTTGAATCCAACGGGAGGGAGCGCTTGAAGCGGAATGCCCCCTCGATCCCCGCGTCAGTCGGAGTAATGGGGCCGCGACGTGACGCGTGGGAAGCCTTATGAGTCACACCTCGCAGTGCTGCGGCAGTTGTTCACCAAATCTTCCGAAATCCCCAAATCGCCGCCACCGGAATCTGACCCTTCCTCTTCGCCGAGCGCCGCCCTCTTCCTCCGGCCGCCTGGACCTTACTTCAGAGCGTCCACTCTTCTGCCGCTCATATCGCCCAGGCGCGAGAGGGGAGGAGTGCGGAAAGTGAAGCAATCCGTAGCAGAGAAAGCGGCGATTGAAGCCTCTCGCGCCGCCGCCGTGCCTCCCCGAAGAGGGTGATGCAGGTTGTGTTCTCTCCGAGCGCGTATGCTGATGAGAAGAAGGTGGATCCTGCTCGCCGCGCAATAGCTTTGGAGTTCCGTGGTGGAGAACAAGTGGGAATCCGTCCTGGAGAAGGTCTTCAGGGAGAAGATGAAGCGGTCATCTTCCACAACTTCTCGGCGATGGGACTATTGCCCCCCTTTTCATCGTTTTTCCTCGCCATCCTGGAGGCGTTCGGACTGCATATGCTTCATTTGCATCTGAATGCGGTGTTGATTCTGGCCTCCTTTGCCTATGTGTGCGAGGCATTCATCGGGGTAACGCCTTCGGTGGCCTTGTTCCGCCACTTCTTTGTTCCCCGCCTGGGAAGGTCGAAGTGGATAGCCGGCGGGGTTACCTTTCGATCGCCTCAGGAAGTCGTCGGCGCACAAATATCCAGTTGTGAAGCTTAAACCGGACTGGGGAGAGTGGAGACACAACTGGTACTTCATTTCAGTGAGAGGCTTCAATCCCCACCTCCTGACGCCAACCTTCCCTGCGGAGCGTCTGGCCAACTCCAAAGATAGAAGCTCCCAGGGTCCAGCTCTTACCCCAATCATTGAAAGACTAACCGAGCTCCGCGACCAAAAGCTGACATGCTCTGCCATTGTGGGTGACTTCATCCGAAGAGGAATCGCCCCGCTGCAGCACAGATCACAGCCGCTGTGGGAGGTTCAGCCGAGGATTGGATTCCTCTTACAATGGAAAGAATGGTAAAGCAAGATGCTATTTCTGCTTCCGGGTGTTCCTTTTCATCTTCCGCCAGGAGTGCTTCCCCTCTTTGATGGCTCAGGTGCTGCGGTTGCCCGGACCCGCATGCCGGCATGCAACGCATTTGGGATTGCTGGCACTGAATTTCTGGATCCCCTTCTGGTTCCAGCGCAGAAGATCGCGCCGGGTCAAGGGTCTTCTACAGCTGCTGACTTGTTTGGCGGAGATATTTCCCCGGAAGGTCCTGAACTATCCGACAACGAAGCTGGGGGAGAACTTGCCCCGGACGAGCCTGCCGGGTACGCGGACCTTGCCTCTCCCCGAGAGGCGAGGGAGGTCCAGACGAGGGTCGAGGGTGCAGCGGTGGAACTGCTCCCGGAGCAGCCAGCGCACCCAAACCCACTTGACGAGCCAGAGTCGGGAGATGACTCCGAAGCTCTTCCTCCTCCGCTCTTAGCGGATGATGGCACCAAGGAGAGCTTGTCGCTTCCGATCCCTTCCGGTGCTTTGAGAGAAAGGAGCTGGAGCGTCCCCGGAGCCAAGCGGACTCGAGAGTAAGTTAGAGTCCTTGCGACCCCGAGCGACGAATCTTTGCCTGACGCTTCAATGACGTGATGCCTTGTTTTCTTCGTAGATCCCCGGAACTCGGAAGTTCCAGGAAATGCCGCCGGGTCGAAGACGACGTTGAAGCTGGGGAAACCGCGGAGAGCTCTGTGGTCACGGAGAAGCCCCCGGCTCCTGTCAAAACTCCGTCTTTACAGCGTGACGTCCAGGAAAAGAGGGAGATGGCGGCGTGGACCCTCCTTCCCCGAACTCAAGATATGACTTCCCCGGCGGGACCGCCAGCGAGCTCCTCGTTGCTTCCGGGTACGTCCTCCCGAAGCTCTGGACATGGTCGTTTCGCGGCCATGGTACGGCCCTTGAAGACCGACTTGCCGCTTGTTGACGCAGAACTTGAGGCGGCGGGTTCTCCCGGGAGCAGGCTCGACGTGGAGCCCCCGAAATCTCGTCTAGAACGCAGGATTGAGACCGGTCAATCCTCGCGTGGAACTTCTCTCCCGCCAAGGGAAGGTACACGGGAAGCCGGCTTCTCGAGGGCATTCCCCGGCGCTTGGAGTTCCTTGCCTTTGCCCGAGCCGAGATAGAGAGGCGATCGGAGGCTGCTTCTGGTGACGGGGAGGATTTGAGTGCTCGAGAGGTGAGGATAGCTGCGGACGAGGAGATGCTCCATGCCCGCGAGCTTAGAATAGCTCGCGAAGAGTGGGAGCTACAGCAGCGTCTTGGCGACTTCGAGGAGCAGGAACAAGCCCAGTTCGAAGCCTTGGAGCAGTTGCAACTGAAATCCTTCCAAGACGAGGTCTGCCCGGAGCAGGGGATGGAAAAGGCGGCAGGGTGGACCCGACAGGAAGTTGAACTAGAAAACGCGGAGGCCTGCCGAGAAGATACGCTCCGGGTAGAGCGGCTGAAACTGGGCACTGCACTTCCAGAGTTGGAGCCGAACTGCCAGAGCTTGCCCCCCGTCGCAGAGTTCATTGCGAAGGTTGCTGCCGATGTTCGACCCTTCAAGAACAAGATGGCAAGCCAGCTAGCTTGCGACAAGCATGAGGCGAGCAAGCTGACAGCAACTTCAGTGATGGCGGCGTTCCGGGAGGCCAACCCGGGTGCTGTCATGCCAAATTTTGCGGCATCATCCCCTTCCGAAGACTCCCGCCAGGCGGTGAACGCTCCCGCGACCGCAATTGCCACGAAGATGTTCCCGCGCCGTTCGGTTTCCTGCAAGACATTCGAGCACGTCGTGCCCCAAATGTAATAAAACTCTGAGTCAGATTTCATGCTTTCACTCCAGAACTTGGATGTAATATGCTAGAACTTGCTTTGCTACTCTACTTTGCGAGTATTTTTACTGAGCTTAGCATGTTTTTACAGTCTCCACGTCTTTCTGAGGGATCCTTCGGGGATGTAAGCTTACCTGTGAGGCCCTGACCGATCAGGAATGCGCTCACAAGCCCTACCGATTCCCAGAAGGCCGCTCACTCTATTGGCACGCACGTCCCCGGGAGGTATCAGGTCTCGCACCGCTTTTTACCCCCGGGAGAGTCGCTACCCCATGAGTGCTCGCTTGACGGTCGAGCCACGTTCCCGATTTTTTACACATGTTTTATACCCGTGAAATAGATATCTTGTACGCAGAGAGGACTTGCTCAAGGAGAACTTATCTTTTATTGATCTCAGGAGCTCTTGGATTGGCAATGTGATTCTTCCGGGTACATCTTGCAATGACACGTTTCAGCGAGCCTGGCGGGGAGGAAGGTTGAGAGCTTCCTCTTCCCTGGCACATCGGTCAGCCATGCTCCACAGGTCCTCCAACGTGTCCACGGCGTGGAGGCTCAGTTTCTCGCGCATCTTCAGGTTGCGGACGTTAACGTGGAAGACAGCGATTACGGAGACTTTTCTGAGATCAGCCGGGGGAATGCGGTCGACGACACCCCAGAACCTCCAGATGTAATGACGCAGGGTCTCCCCCGTTTCTTGTTCTAGGTGATAGAGGTCGAGGACGGTCGCCGGGTACGGTGTGCAGCAGGTTCGGAGGTGCGGGCCCTCCCGACCCTCCATTTCTCCCCGGGAGCGCCGCCGGGGATTGGAGCTCTGACCAGTGCCTTCGTGGAGAGACTCCATGGGCCTCTTGCCGTGAGGATCTTCGGGACGCACTTCCTCCGGCGGCGCCGGTGCAGGGACGGTGGTGCCGGCATCGATGGTTGGTGCAGAACTCGCGGGAGCGTGGCATTGGTGAGCATAGTTCAACAGACTTTCCAAGCTAGCGATCCATGCCTTTGCACGGGGATCTGGCGGGAAAAAGAGAAGCGCTCGAGCTGCACCCAAAGCTTCCCCTAGCCCCCAGCTGTTCCGGCTTGACTGACTGGCTGGCTCACCAAGGACCTCCCGTGCTCCTGACATTTTTCCCGCTTGCTGATGAGGCGACCGTCCACCTTGGCCGGATGGAGCGGATGACCTTGCTGGAGAAGAAGAGTTGAAGGAAACTTCCATCGCGTACGAGAAACAGGCTGTCGAATCTGCCGCGAGCGCAGAGCTCGATGAAGGTCCCGAGATGGTCAGAGAGTTCGATTCAGATTTGGTCTCGGACGAAGTGCATGATGTAGAACTTGACGATGAACTTGACGCAGAACTTGAGGTCGATGAAGAAGAAGACGAATCCAGCGCTTGCACCCCCTACCTGGCGCGCCAGATGTCGTGTCTCGGGTGACGGACACCGGGAGTAGATGATACCCTCTTTTTAGGTTCGGCACGGGGTGCGAAGGAGGCTGGAAGACGCCTTACCCGAGAGCAAGGACGCCAAGTTCTTCGTCGAGAGGGAGAGATCGAACAACGCAGCAGGACACACAGAGTTACCCAGGTTCAGTCCGCCCGGAGGCTAAAAGCCCTACTCCTGCATGTCTGGATTGAGAGGTTCATCATGGTGGGGTGTACAAGGGTGTTCTGGGGTGAAACCAGCAGAGTTTCGGTCGGAGGTAGACGAAGAGCAGATCCTGCCCTGGGGAGATCACCTCTCTCTCTACCTTCCGAACCCTAGTCTAGTCTTGCCTGACCTCTAGCTTGCTTCTATCTTGTTCTGTCCCCCTCTCTTCGGTGCCGTGGTCCTCCTTTTATAGGCTAAGGGGATCCGACATGGGCACGCGAGAGGTGTGAGGGGTCTTGACGGGAAAAACCCCTCGGCGGTCCTTGGAGGAGACGTGGCACTCTATCCTCCAAGCGTTCTGAGGAGGGCGGCGTGGTCGTCCGCCCTTGGAAAAGGTGGGACGGACAAAGCCTGTCCACCCCACCAACTACGCTCGTGGCAACGTCACTAGGGCGTGGGCTTCATCTTGACGCCCAAGTCTTCCACCAGCTTCCTGCGAGCTGGCGATCTTATCCTCTCGATGGTACGGACGGATACCCGGGGGCGCGCCTGGCCTCCTGCCGGGAGCACGGACCCGCGGGTGTCTTGCCTGGTTCTCCGGGCGATGGGGTGACCCGGAAGGTCACCTGGTCCTTAGCCGCAGAGACTTGTTGTTGAACTTGTCGGGTGTCCTTGAGGCAGATGGGCTAACCCATCTGCTGTACTTGACTCCTTGCCTTGTCCATCTTCTTGGTGGGCCCCAGCGGAGGACCCACTTTGGCAGCATCAGGGGAACCCCATGTTCCACTTTTGCGACACATATGGATCTCCATAGTTCGTAAACATGTAATTTTTGGAAATACTTTTCTTTCTTGAATCCTAGGCTTTTGGGTAGTTAATAAAACCAAAGCATCATTAAAAAGAAGTTGGCCAAAATAAGAGTGGAGCAGACATATGGAATATTTTTCATGTCATGACATGATCACCAAGAGTAAAGGTATTTCATCCAGATTGGGTTCATAGGTTGATATTTATTGGTCAAGCAACCTAAGCAACAAGTCACCCAAGGTGAAACAGAGCAATAGGAAAGAAAATACAATCATTAAGGAAGTATTTCAAAAAGTTTTTGTTGGCTCTGAATTTTGGGTCTTGTAAAACTAAGTTTTTCTTAGTTCCAAAATTTGGGATGTGACACTCACCGGCGTGGCCTCGCACACGCCGGTGATTAGAAATAGCACTGGTGTGAGGTTACCGGCGTGGGCGTTTCTCGCCGGTGATCCCAAAAACACCACGCCGGTGATTAACTGTTTCCTGGTGGTGAACGGTGAAATCGGATTTTCAATCGGATTATTGCTTCGAGAGATAAATCTTTTTTAATTTAAGTTTTGAGAGGAATCTCAGATTACATCATCGCTTATGTACTGCATGCATGCATATTAGAAACCGCCGCACGGGATGATTTTGGTGCGGCGCCGCCATGTAATCTTGTCCTTCTCTTTTTTGCCTCTCTAAGTATAAGTCGAATCTGAAGCAGCCAATTTTTGACGTTACATATATAACATTCATGCGTGTTGTCAACTTTTTTGATAATATTTGAACATATTTTGTCCATTAAAAAAATTGATCTCCCAGATCCTATCTAATATTGTCAGATCCTACCTAAGTTGCCCCTACGCATCCAAGCTAACAACCTCCTGCATGTTAGCGCCAGAACAAGCGCCAACCATTAAGAGGGTGTGAGCTTAGTAGAAAACCTAATATTGTTACATTTTTTTCTCGCTTAAGGGCCTAACAAAGCGTCTACAGCTGAGGATGCTCTTAAGCCATTAGAAAATGTTTTTATTTAAGCAAGGCATAAAGACTGATCATCAATTGGTTGCAGCAAAATGACAAAAATGCCCTCGGCAGCTAGATAACACTTGCACTCACCAAGGGCATCCACAATCTGAGCCAAACACCGGTACCAAATTGGTGCTCTAGATTTTAGATAACAAAGGAAAATGATAAATGCGCACCTTGAGGATGGGGTGACAAAAACTTAGTGAACAAGTTAGGTAAGTAAAAGAGACAGGTAAACATAAATGCACGCCACATTGACGAACTCGGTATGATCCAAATTATTGTCGGACTTGTATAGGCAAAATTTGAGAAATCGGAATATTGGTAAATGTTAGCCCCAAAACAATGGAGACATTGGCATGTTAAAATCAATTAAGTCAAACATGAAAACCAAACCAATTAGGCTCTTACCTTAACATTCACATGATCTAAAAGTCTGCTACAATAGACTCCCCACGATAGAGAAAAGGCGCCAACATGTTGTAAAGTGTCTAGTCAGTCGTCCAAACCATCGTGGTGAAACCGACATCATATCAAGATCGTCCAAGGCACCGCTTAGGTGGCGAATCATGTTTTACCGTCTTAATTTGGCCTCACGCCTGAGATAAAAATTGCACGGCCCTTCTTATTATGGTGTTGTGATGTGCTTATCCGCCACCATTTTACACCGTTGTTATTCTTCCTATGATAGTTGTTGATGTTGGAATGGCCACTTGTTGTTCGGCCATGTCCCTCCACATGGAGATGTGTTTGCAGCCTAAATTTAGCCCAAGAAGTCCAACAAGTGTGAACCATTGATCGTTGTATGCATTTGACCCGTCTGTCTTCAAGCCGGTGTTTGGAGACTCAAACGTGCTTGGATTGGCTCAAAACTTGGTGAGCCTGTCCCTTACTTTGAGTACTTATATCTGGTTAACTGGTTTGAGATTTGGGTCAGGGAGCATTAGATTTGAGAGAGATGTTTCGTCAGTTCAGACTGTTGTAGTTTCAGCACAGAACCGTTTTGGTAGAGGAACAGTTTGTGTCGGCAAACGGTGTTCGATTGCACTCATCTTTGGTGGGTATGTTATTAACTCATATGACTGATTTTCTACGAAGTTTCGTGCAGTTTGAATCTGTGGTTTAAGAGCAGTTTGCTGATTACCGAAGGGGGCATAATCTGGGATACTCTGCTTTGCTGCAATCTTACCTCTTGTGGTTGTTGTTGTTGCCAGTTGGCAACAAGTTGAAATGTGTGTTGTAACATCTAGATGTTTCAGAGAAGATTATTTCTCATAGTGAAGCTTGCGTGGACCAGTTCACTAGTAGAGAAAATCCTTCTCGCAACGTGCCACTTTTGGCCATTGGCAACGTGTGGGGGCACGTTGCCAGTATCACGCTGTTGCTATTTTTACTAGCAATGTGCATTCTGTGCATGTTGTCAGTAGACTTCGTAGTGGCAAAGTGTGTGCCTTCAACAGTAAAATTATTGCAGCAAGGTGGGTCAGAACCATAGGAATGGAACTGGCAAGTGATACTTGTGGACTCATAGAGGAAAACTTCTATCAACTATATGCATATCTGGCTAGTGGAGTTTTGAAGGCTCTTTGCGTAAAGCAAGTTTTATCGTATATTTTAATAAACATTTTGACTCATTAAGTGGTAACACTGAGAAACTCTAGTGAAACCGTGACAACACTTGGGAAACTCCAGTGTGTCAGGTGACTACACACGGTAAACTCCGGTGAGTCCCTAATGTTGTTCACTACCAAGTTTTATTTAGAAGTTGGCATGATGAGATCCTCCGTCGTCTTCCTTGTTCGGCTGATCAGAATTGTCCGTAACCGGGGACACGGCTAAGTACTTAGTTTTGATACTCTCGAGAGGTTGTGCACGTTCACCATTAGACCAATCAGCCCAAACTATCCTCTACACTCCATTAGTGATAAGGAAAAGGAGAAGATTGAGACGGGATTTTTCGGAAGCATTTTCCAACCCCATACTGGCTTGACCCATTCCACCTACATCCATCTACATCTGCTTGTCAAGCCAGAGATGAGTCCACGCAACTTAATCCATCAAGACAGAGCCCATATGACCAATGGCTGCACGGGAAGCAATCTTCACTTGGAGTAACTTCAATTCTCTTTAGTCCTGGGTGGCTCTCCGCAGTGTGATCCATCCTCCCGAGTCTGGGAAATCACGTATGATCCATGCTAAAAAAACGGGGAAATCTCCCTCTTCTAGCAACTTTATACTCCCAAAACTGGGGAAATGCTTAAATCCATCCACACACCCAGGTAGTTATTTAACTTAGTTATTTTTCAAGACATGTACCAAAAACAATTTATCTTGGCATAGCTAAGCAATTCTACTAAGTTAAAGGCTACTACATCAACATGGTAAAAAAAAGGGGTGGCTACACTATTCTGGGATTTCATAGCATAGCATAGTGGTAGTACACCTATCATGGCATACTACTCAAAAATAGCTACTCATGCATAGACAAAATACTTAGGGAAATTTCTGCAGTAAGCATCACTTGCCTTGGCAACGGGTAGAGCAGGAGCAACACTTACTAGAATTCCCGGGTCTCTCCGAATATTCTAAATAAATAAAAACAAGGCACACATAAACATACAAAACAATTATAGCAATACAATAAAATATGCCATGCATGAAATGCAACTAAAATCACAAGAAAAATATTACACTAACTTTTCTGGTTTATGAAAACATGCATGAAGTCAAAATGCAATTTTTTTTTTAATAAAACAACTAAACAAATAATTCCCAAAAAGTGAATAAACACAACTTAAATACTACTGTTAAACAAAATAATTTACAAAAATATGGGAGGGGTCTCTCTGGACAGAGGGCAACTATACAAAACTAATGCAATTGGATTCACTCAAAAATACTTTTTTATATTAAGAGATATGCCAAATTTACTCAAATAACACATTTGAAATTTGAATAAATTTAAACTTTGGCAAAACAGAAAACTAACAGAGCCATAACATTCTACACATCCAGGGATTTTTAATGATATAAAGTTTGTAAAATTTGGACTTGTGGCTAAAAAGATATGAATTTTACAAGTTTAGGCTATTTTCTGGAATTTTATTAAAATCGTGGAAAAACTAGTTGACTGGCCGACGACGTGGCGCTAACGCGGCGCTGACCGTGCAGCTGACGCTGCGGCCACGCGGCGTTGGCTGATTGGCCTGTACCGGTTCACTAACCAGATCTAATTTGGACCGTAGATCGCAGATCCAACAGACGAAAACGAAATAGCCATGGATGGCCACGGTGCTCACTGGAAATGGAGGAGACGGCGGCGGTGCGGCTCGGAAAAGGACGACGACGACGCTCCGGTGCTCATCTGGGATTGGGAAGGCGAAGACGTGGTGCGGCACGGAATGTCGAAGAAGATGAAGGTGACGGCGTCCTCGATTTTGTCCCGGTGCGGCGCTGGAGCACGAACGGAGATGCGGCGGCGCGGGTGACCTTTGGGTTGAGCACCAACTTAACGATATGGCTGCGATATAAATCGAACGAGGGGTCAGGTGGGTGCGCCCAGACAAGGTAAGAAGGATGGATGTGGTCTCGGGCCTAGGCATGGACTAACCTCGCCGGAAACGAAGAAAAACGGTGGCGGCCGAGTGAATTCCGGCGAGGCAATTGAGCAGCCTAGGGGCACGATTCAAGTGGCAGGGAGAGGGTAAATGAAGAGGAGGCCGCGAGCTTTAAGTAGGAAGAAATGGCGCTCGATTTGGTGGAGTAAAATGTACGGAATCAATTCGAGAAGAAGCGCACACGGTGAGTTAACTCGGGCGCGATTTCCGTTTCTGGAGCTTGAAGACGACGCTAACGTCATCGCTGATGTCAGCAATTTTTTTTTCCGTTTTTTCTTATTTCTTTCATATCTTTTGTTTTAAGTGTCCAAATCACTTCAAACTTGTTTCTAAAAATCTGTAAAAATAATATCTTTCATTTGAAATATTCAAGCACGCCTTTCCAATACATTTCAAAATTACAAATTTAAAATATTGCATAATTGCTTAATTGACACTTTATGTCAATTTTTAAAATAGGGTTTTAAAATCATTTGTGGCTTATTAAAATCAAATAAAATATCACAAATGTAAATATTTGAAAATTAGCTATTTTAAACTCTTTTTCAAATAAATATAATTGAACCAAAACCAATTTTTAAAATAGAACAAATACAATCATAGAAAACAGAAATATTATATAGAGCATAATAAAGCCCATTCATTTTATTTTCTCAAATATGGTTTAAAGTGGAAATAAGATTCCAGCTTTTGAAATTTCAAATGCAATCAAGGCAAGAAGATGATGAATCCATGCATGATTTTAAACTTTTAAATCAAAATATATATAACTTTCAAAAAGTTTTTGATCTTTCTGAATTTTCAAAAATTTGAAAATCTTGGGATGTTACATGCGCGTTGCCAGTGGCCTAAAGGCCTGCAACGTGCGCATCCTCGCATGTTGCCAGTGCAGGATATGTACCAGTAACATGTAGCCTTGTGCATGTTGCTAAATATTTTTTGAATTTATGTAATTCGTAATTTATTTATTTTATTTCCAGCATTTTCACAGTGAAGAAACACAACATATAAAGTGTACCAAATAGCAATAATAACATACAAACTGATATAGATCAAAGCTATGCATCGAAAGTCTCGAATAGGTACATAAAAGAGTTATCCATGTGCTTACAAAGTCTCGAATACCAAACATGAAGAGTTATTCATCCTAAGGAAGCAGTAGTTCGCTCATCATCTGAACTATGATGAGATACAATAGAATCAAAATGGCAAGCAGCAATACAGCGATAATGAAGTTCTTTAGCCCACGGTCCTCCAAGTACTCCCTCTAAGAACTCCAAGTCGCTTGCTTCTGCCTGCTGTCTAGTCCTGAACGACTTGTGGGGACTTGTCCACCTGCGGGTGACAAAGATGTCTTATAACGAAGAGTCATAGATAATTTGAAACATAAATATAAGGCAACGAAGCGCAAGAGTAAAATTGTTAGCAAGAGAATCAACATAATTGAAAGATTCATAACATCAGAAGTTCATTGTTCGAAAGCATAAAAAGTTCTCACTTTAATTTGATTTCTTTAGCGGCCGCTTCGGAAGAATGTCACCTAACTTGGCAAATGGCCTCATGTCGCCCTGTCCCTCTAAGCGTTCTTTTATCTCCGCCTTCGTTAGTTTGTTGTTGGCGTGGAACATTCCGTCATGTAGGACGACATCCCTGTAGATGGATGACACAAGCGCATGTTGGATACGATACAAATGATTCCTGACCTCTTTATCTAGACCGTTTGCTATGTCATCACACCATCTGAGGATATGAGGTAGTTTTCTCTCTGATGGCATTGTAAGCTTATCTTGATACCTTACGAACTCTTGTATTTGAAGCATGACATAGGAGGCATCAAGCTTAGTGTTCTCTGCTTGCTTGAGGCAGGCGAATTCGGTAGTGTGGATGCACACTCTCCTGCTTGACTTGCGTTTTTTTGTTCTGAGCAAGTTCCCACGCATGATGAACCTGGCGAGACAATCATTCAGAAGACGCTCAATTTTCTTGTACTTCTCTTTCTTCGTGTTTTGGTCTGAGTCCAAATACAAAGCTTGAGATACCTTTGGCCACAGAACGATGAGAAAATGTGGCGGTCGCACGCTGCGCAAAGTAATTGAAATCAACCGTAACCTCAACGAGTAAAAGAATGATGGAAATCTGCTAAAGCATATATAGCATATGGTGGCTAGAGAATGAGTTGAGAGTGAAAGGAAGGAGCATGATTTCCTTGTCCCTACAGTCGACCATGAATGCGTCGATGATGTATTCCAAGACAATTCGAGTTCCTTCTGTGGTTCTCAACATGTTCTCTTTGGGGTACTCTCTTTTGCGATCATGTATGCTTGTTGAAGCGCATGATAGCTGATCAGGGAAGAATCGAGGTGATGCATATGAAACAGGCCGAAGATGTCCTCAAATCGCAGCAAGATAATGTCCGCGGGGAATGTATCGACAAAGGACAAGCCCGATGGCACCTCAGCCGCGAAAAGCGGGCGTCTATCTGGATTGCCTTGGGAAAGAAGATGGCTCTCATATTACAGAACACGACATGTAGTTCTTTCACATCCCCAAGGTAGGCTCTCAGCATATCGAGGGGTAGCATTGGTTGTCCCCCGAGATGATAGTGTCGCACATTCGGCCAGGGTATCCTATCAAGTAACCGTTTCATGCTTGGAGTCGGCTAGCTGTGGGACTTAGAGGAGTCACTTTTTTTCTTGTACCTTTTCCTCGCCTTCTTCTTGTTGGGCACAGGCGCCTTCTTCTGGGTGGGCACGGGCGCCTTACCATATATAGACGCGTTTAGCGTCTTAGTAAATGTGTCCGGGCTAATCATGGTGGCGGGCGCCGGTTGGGTGAAGGCAGCTAGAGCCGTTTCTAGAGAATCGACGAACTCTAGAGACTTTTTGCACTCATGACGTTGTTGGTCCAGGAGGTCCTCATGCATTTCATTAACGGGATCATGGTAGGGTGAATCTTCTTACTGAGCACCCACTAGGTATGCACCGGTATAGAGGTATTGATTATCATGGTCTTCTTCCGTGGCCTCGCCCAGAGCAGCCTCCACAACGGTTGGACCTACTATTTTGGGTCTGCTCTGACCCAAGACAGATGGTGGCAGTTGTTGAGTGGTCCTACCATGAGTTGGCAGCGTCGGGGCGCCAGGTGTTGTGTGTGGGGTGCAGAAGTCCAAGCGGATTTGGGTTTTCAGCCACAGAACGAGCCAATCCTTGTATTCTCCGAGCCTCGTGGGGGGATCTTCTATGCCATTGGGAGGTTGCTCATCAGGAACCATATCCTCGTGACCCGGTAAGGTACGAGCCAGGTGGACCTTAATCACGCCAGGGGACATGATTGGTACTCCGTGTAAGATGCGGTCAGCTGGATTAGATAACTCACCCTTGGCAACAGGCACAAAATGTTCGTTCACTTCTTTAATCTTCTTCTCGAACTTGCTGTGCTCGGATTTCCTTCTCTTCTTTTGCCTCTGGGGGTCCTCATCAAAAAAGTAATTCCAACTGGCACCGACTCTTTGCGCGAGAACACGGCCATTTGCCGGCTTTTGATCTTCCAGCTTTCCCAGGGTCTGGTTCACCACCCGGTTAAAAGGATTGTCCCACGGGCCCAACGACTGAGATGAATCACTTAGACCTCGAGCTAGCTTGTTTTGCTCATGCTGCATAAGGAAACGTGAACCATTTAGAAATGTGGCTATGAATGTAATCGAACTGATTAGAAGCTAATTAAGTTGGTGAAGTAAATTACCAGTTCTTTCTCGAGATCCTTGACCTTATCGGACGCGTGAGATTCCTTCTTCATTGGGTCCCAATGGTATCGGGCCCTGATGAAGGCACGGGCCGTTGGGTCTTCGAATATGTCCCAAGGGTTGGCTACGTTAAGTCATGCAAACTGTGCATCCTCCTTTGCCCACACGGCCTCCTTCCCGAGGCAACCATGGCTTCCGAAAGGATGAGGACCTATGTTCTTGCTCTGTAAGTCCTTCCCCCATGCCCTTGACACAATGGTTGAAGGATCCACTATGTCATTTTTGAAAGCATCAAATTGGTCTCGATTAATACTAGGTCATTTATGGTGGACTTCCTTGATTGTGGCACCTTCATAGATCTTGGCTTTCATCTTGTGTTTCCATTGGCCTAAGGCCTTGCTGAACTTGACCATGGCTTTGTTGTTAAGCAGTTCAAAATTCTTGTCATTGGGTGGCTCTTTCTCAGGAACACCTCCCAGGAACTTGTGTACATTGTGCAACCTCTGAAGGAGGAGGTCGCGCAAAGGTTTTTTGCGGGGATTCTGGAAATTTGAGTTCGTTGATGGATATGTTATCTCGAAGGATGGCTCCAATGGTGTTGCCACAACTTTTTTTTAGCCGACTCAGGACATGTAGGAAACCCGGAGCCGGGGTGCACCGCAAGGATCTCAGTTGTCAGGGTGCTGACCGAATTTGCGCGCCACTTTCGCTTCTGGACGGTTTTGTTACCATCATTGCGATATCTGGCTCCATCAGTGGTCTCGATGCCTGACGTGCCATTGCCGAAATCCGTGGTCTCGGCGCCTGGAGCCAGATTTTCATCTTCTAGCCGGTGGTGGTCGCCATCACATAATTTCAGTAGTCTTGCGAACTTCCTAGTTCATCTTCCGGGAGTTCAAATAATACCTTACTAGAACACTCGGCCTCTTCGTTGTTCATCTTCCGAATTCTACAATTAAAAGTCTCGTAGTAAGCACCTAAACTTAGGCAAATATATGATGAATGTGCAAGTATTGATCCTATAGACTTATTTTCAGAACTTACATTTTGGGCGCTCAAATATGTCTTATTTTCAGCAAAAGGGATGCCAAAATTCAAGAAAACATTCGGCATGACTTTGCTAATCAACATTTCGGAAATCTCAACGGCCTCATTCCCTGCAAACATGCAAAAACCATGCATCTTTGGCACCAAAATGGCACACTTCTCATTTTCATCCATATTTTACACAAATCATCCTTGGCACCAAAATTTATTACATCAAACTAGATGTAAACATACACAGATCATCCTTTGCAGCAGCTAGTGACACACTTTTGGCACCAAAAACGAAATAAAATTCCTGTTGGGCATTTCACACCTTCGGTGTAGGCGGTGAGCACGTGAATAGGGCCCACGGCAGAGGAAGGACGGCGGCGAGCACGGGCATCCGAGCCGGTCGATGGTGGCAGAGAGGGAGGGAGATGCTCACCAGAAGGATGGGGCAGTGATGCTCACCAGGAGAGGGGGCGGTGGCGGAGGAAGCTCGGGGAGGGCACACGCGGCATGGATCTCGGTCTTGCTCGGACTTGGGCGCAGCAGCGTACGTCGGAGCAGGCGGGCGTCCTGGAGGGCGCGGCGCGTATGGAAGGCGATGGCGACCCAAGGGAACAGAGCGTGCGCGCGTTGGTTTGGGGGTAACTGAGCAAGCAGAATGCGCACGTTTCGATTTGCGGGGACGAACTTATACTGGTAACATACCCCCTTATGTCACGCGTTGCCACTACGAATACTTGCAACACGCCTCCTTATGTCACGCGTTGCCACTACCACTAATGGCAACAGGCGGCATTGCTACACACATTGCCACTATTTCTTGCCATGTTTATCTCAAGTTTTTCTTTTATGTTTTTTTAAGTGCGTATTTAGAGAAAGTCTGTTGTACAAAATGAAAGTCTAATCGATGGCTCATTTTTCACGGGTACGTTCACACTAGTACTTTTGACATCGGGTATATACATGGTAGTGAAATAACGGTTTTCTCTATCGACGCCCTTCGCCCATCTGACACGGAACATCGGCACATTCTCTCCAAAGCCATAGTCACGCTCCCAGATCTCTTTGAACCTTTCATAGTATCTTTCTTTTACATCACCGGTTATGGATTCCATCATCACCCCTGAGTTTTGGTAATCACTATTTTTATCTTTTTCCTCGGTGTAGAATGTGTATCCATTCATATCGTATGCCTGAAAAGTCACGAGGTTGCACACGGGGCCATGTGCTAAGCTGTATATGAGTTCTCTTTCCTAGTCCCCCTCTGTCAGGGGATTAGGCTGAAGTTCCTCTTTGAACCAATGCAAGAAAGAGGAGTTGTGCTCTCTAGTAATTTCAGCATCCGTCTTGTGTATTCCCCGGTCACTGTACTTTTTCTGATGCTATCTTTGTGAAGTTTCAACCATGGATCTACTACTTTTAGGTGTTGTAGCACTACTAAGTTTGCTCTGTCAAAGTCGTTGTGTCGACCCGAGTGGTCAACATGTAATTCCCTCCAGCCAGTTCTGTAACCAACTCCTTGTAGCCTGCCAAGGTGCTTGTTGACGGGCAAACCAATAGGGTCTTCGACGTCTAGATAATTCCTGCAGAAAGAGATGCACTCTTCGGTCAGATAACCCTGAACGATGCTTGCATCCGGACGGGCTCTGTCACGAACAAATCCTTTGATTACGCCATTCATCCTTTCAAACGCCAACATGTTGTGCAGGAACGTTGGTCCTAGATCAATAATATCATCCATAATATGGACAAACAAATGCACCATAACGTCGAAGAATGCAGGCAGGAAGTACATCTCAAGCTCACATAGTATGACAGCGATCTCTTCCTTTAGCCTCTTTAGTTGCCTTAGACTAATCGACTTTCGAGAGATAACATCGAGAAAGTTGCAAGGGCAAATAATAGGTTTACGGACGTGGTCGTCCATTATCCCTCTAAGTGCAACCGGAAGTAGTTGCATCTTCATCACGTGACAGTCGTGAGACTTCATCCTGGTGAATTTTTTTCCTTATCGTCTAGATATCTGCTTACCTTTACCGAGTAACCGGAACTAACTTTGAGTCTCTGGCATGTTGAGCACTGTGCCAAACAAGCTCTCAAAAACATTCTTCTTCATATGCATGACATCAAGGCCATTAGGCGTCTCGAGAATGGGCCAGTAATACAGGTCCCAAAAAACAGACCTCATTTTTCATATGCCCAGCAGAGGCTTCAGCGCCTTTCTCTTCTTTCTCGGCGCAGGGCACCCTTTCCAAGTTCAACAACTAATCGATCTCGATGTCGCTTGATACGTCTCAAACGTATCTATAATTTTTGGTTGTTCCATGCATATTATATATCATTGCCACATGCTTTTATAATGTTTTTATATCATTTTGGCACATTTTTATGGAACTAACCTATTAACAAGATGCCCAGTGTCAGTTCCTGTTTTTGTTGTCTTTTTGTTTCAGAAGAGCTAGTCGGGGAATTTTCTTGGAATAAGCTGCCAATTTACGGGAATTATGTTTACATGGAAACAAAGACTGCGCCAGGAGGATGCCTGCAAAGGGCCCCACAGGGGCCAGGCGACCCCAGGCGTGGCCCAGCCTTGGCCGCGCCTGGACCCCACCTGGGCGACTCTGAGACCTCCTCGAGCCGCCCTTTCACCTATAAATTGACTTCGTCCCGGAAACACTCGAGTCCCGATCAGAAATCCACGAAAAGTTCTGTCGCTGCCGTCGTCACCAACCCTAGATCGGGAGGGTTCTGCTGCTCTTCCTCGCACCCTGCTGGAGGGGAGATCATCACCGGAGGCATCTACACCACCATGCCTGACTCCGGAGTGATGCGTGAGTAGTCCACCACAGGACTACGGGTCCATGGCTGTAGCTAGATGGTTGTCTCTTCTCCCTTGTGCTCCATTGTTTAGATCTTATGAGCTGCCTACATGATTAAGATCATCTTTATGTAATACTATGTGTTGTGTTTGCGGGGATCCGATAAATTATGGAGTCTTGACATTATGGTTCAGTTTATCTATGATATGTTTTATTTATGATCTTGCATGCTCTCCGATGCTTGTGTATGCTTTGGCCGAAGTAATTACTTGTGTCAGTAGAGGGAGTATTTATGCTAGATAGTGGGTTCATGCCTCTCTTGTGTAAGTAGTTCATTGTTTAGACATAGATTTGCTCTGTTTTTAGTAGACATTGTTTAGACATAGATTTTAGCTCTGTTTTATTTGTAAGTAGTTAATTGTTTAGGCATAGATTTGCTCTGTTTTTAGTAGGCATTGTTTAGACATAGATTTTACCTCTGTTCTATTTGTAATTAGTTCTGTTTCTATAATGTCGATGATTAAAATTAGGTGACACCGTGTGATCCGGGGGTGGCGCTAGTGATCCTTGCGATATGCACAAATGCACCTCTTGTGCATCCTACTTGGCTCGCTTGCTCCATCCCTGGAATTTGTGTGTCCAACTACATATATATGAGGCATTGTTTAGGCTATGTTCTAGTTGTAATTAATACTATTTTCTATAATGCCAATGATTAAAATAAGGTGACACTGTGTGATCCGGGGATGGCGCTAGTGATCCTTGTGGTATGCACAAATACACATCTTGTGCATCCTACTTGGCTCACTAGCTCCATACATGGAATTTGTGTCCAATCGACATATATATGAGGCATTTTGTAGGTTATGTTCTATTTGTAATTAGTTCTATGATGCCGATGATTAAAATTAGGTGACACCGTGTGATCCGGGGGTGGCGCTAGTGATCATTGTGGTATGCACAAATACACATCTTGTGCATCCTACTTGGCTCACCAGCTCCATCCCTGAAATGTGTGTCCAATCTAATTATGAGGCACAAATCCAAATCATTTTTGTTTAGTTTTGTCTTTTGTAGAAAGCCGATGATTAGAATGATGTCTTGGCTTTTCGTTGCCTAATATTATGTTGCATATTTATTTGTCTTGTTTATAGAGATGAAGAAGCTTAACTTATGAATTTTTCATCTCCTTAGGGCGAGGAGGAAACCTGGAAACTATGCGGTGACCGTGAAGACGTAGGAGCGGGGCACCGTCCACTGAAGCCGGCACCTCCAGGAGTAAGACTTTTTTGCGGTACTAAATAGGTAGAACAAGACCACGCAAGGCAAAGTGGAAGCTGAAGAACCGGCGGCCGTCAAGGAGAAGCCAGTGCTCCGTCGATGGTGCAGCAGGTGTCACCGGCTTTTTCTGTTTCCTTTAGCCTTCATTACAAACTAGCGGGGTGGCCCGCGCAATTGCGCGGCTAGATAAACTTTTTATATGTTAGTTAAACATTATGAGATTATAAGAGTTTTGAATGTTTATTTGGTCTTAAATAATTTTTTGTAGCATTTGGTTTTATCAGCTTCCTTTTTTAACTCAACCATAAACATATATCACTTAAACAGGTTATGTGTCAGGCGAATTCATAATTTGTGTTCCCAATCCGTTCAATGTTATTCTTTGATTTGGTGAAAAGGAAAATAATATATAGTATATTTTAATTAACATTTGCATATCTCTAATATGTTGTTGTGCCACAAAGTATGTACATTTCTCAGTGCACCACGTTCCTAGTTTTTTTTTGTTGACCAACGATGATCCTTTCGATGCATTGCTTTATACCAGCGTTTCTTTTTGTGGTAGGTAAGGAAAACTCTCTGCTTCTCTCTTCTTGCTTAGCTCTCAGTTCCTTACTGCTCTAGACAAATCCCTACATCCTGGACGATTGATTGGCAGCGGACATGGCGATACCGGGAGCTTACCCACTGCCTGGAGGTCGACCTGCGGCAGAGGACTTGAGCGGAGCGCCACGGCGTCCGCCCTGAAGGCTCGATCTGAAGGTCCCGCGGTGCCGCCCGGCTGTTCCCGCTCCGCCGCTCGCCTCTCGCGTCGCCCTCGTTCAGTGGCGACAGCTGCAGCATACATTCAGCAGGCAAGGTATCTCATGCCTCGCTGCTCCAGTCTCACCTTGCAATGCTACACCGTTGATTCCGCATTTATATTTGTAATATTTTATTTTCCCCAATTTGATTCTAGCATTTGATCTAATTTCAACAGGATTCGTATTGTCACCGGGAAACATAACAGTAGCAACAGAGCTATTTAATCTGACTTCACTTCTCGTGTTTGATCTTAATTTTAGCATATATGTATGTAGGTATTTAAAATGGACCATGTCGAGGAAATGCATGTGAAGCATAATAAGACCAAATTCATGATTGAGAGATTATAAAGATACATTATCCCATTTCTTTAGAGAGACGATTTAAGGTGTCGAGGCTTTATCTTGCCGTCCCTTATTTTGAAAGGTAGATTGCAGTGGCTGGTAATGTCTGTGTGGACTGCACCATGCACGACCCGGCACGAACCTTAACACATTTCTATTTTCCCCCAAATTTTGATCATAAGATGATCCATTACTCATTGTTATTAGCCTTTGATTAATAGTGATATCTGTTCTCTTCTCTATGACGTTTGTATCGCGGAAATGTACGTGGCATCGATTTTAGGTTTGATATTATTTCAGCCTGAATGGCATTGTAATTGCTTAACATACAATAGCAATATTGCGAAATCTCTAATAGTGTGTGTGTGTTTCATTTAACTTGTAGCCGGATCAGCCATGTTAAATCCACCATCCTGTATCCATCCTAAGGAGAGTTAAGCTATCTTGGAAACCTCTTTGATTGTAGATTTGCGTCTTTTTGTATTATTCGTTGTCGAGAATTTAGGTTTTTTTTAAAATCAATATATTAAGCTAGCAAGCCGCCTCATTAAAAACCTTCCAGTCCCGTTAGGTACCCTGGTAAGGAAAAGAGTGCGTCTGAAACTTGCTGCTTCAACCAATAGTTACATCGTCTATGAGAGTTTGCAATAAAAAAGCTAGGTTGTTCATCGGCCCAATTACAATATCTCCTTGTAAACAATATTCTTTGCGCTATCTTCACCTGGACACTCATTGTCATCAATTAGCATCTTTAGTCCTTCTTTGTTTGTGACTCTTGACAATGCCACATACAATTGCCCATGGCAGAATACTTGCTTATTCAGATATATTCCTACCTTGTTCAAGGACTGACCTTGGCTCTTATTTATGGTCATCGCGAAGCAGACCGATAATGGATATTGCCTCCGTTTCACCACGAAAGGATATTTTGAGTCGCTGGGTGACATGATGATGCGAGGTATGTATACCTTATCGCCAACGTGTGTTCCTGTAATTATTTGTGCCTCAATGTATTTGTTTCCAAGCTGTGTTATGGTCATTCTCGTTCCGTTGCATAAACCTGCAGCTTGGTTGATGTTACGTAGGAGCATCACTGGCAGACCTACCTTCAGTTTTAGCTGATGGTCTGGGATTCCTGGGAACTTCAAGGTGTTGAGGAACTCGGTTGGGCACATGTTTTCCAATCTGCTGCTGTTACTTGTCTTGCACATGGTATCCAGGCTTCGGTATGTCACCTCTTCACCTTGTATCTGACCCATTATGTGCTCATTTATCTCCCTCACTGTATCATTTCTTGCACATAGTATTGCTCTTTCTTCTAGGAATTCCCTCTCACGGTATCTTTGCAGCAGGTTTGGGTATGTGCTTTCGACTATTTCTTGTTTTGGATTTTTTCCTTTCTGTAGTACTTGGTCCTTTGGTATTTTAATCCAATCATCTCCTTCTTCTGATGTTGTTTTTCCGTCTCCTATTTGTAGTATCCACTCTGCGAATTCAGCGACCTTTTGTTTTTGTATTGGATCATCTGACAAACACTTCAGCCGCATGTTTCTTTTTAACTGAAATATTTCAAAGTGCTTCCATAGGTACGACCTTTTTATTGAAGCATTAACTATCTGCTCTCTCCTTCCCTTTGTTATAACTGGTAAGATTTGCCTGAAGTCCCCTCCTAGTACCACTGTCATCCCACCAAATGGCTTTCCATCGCTGTTTTTGTTTGTGAACCTGAGAATGTCTCTAAGGCTTTTATCTAACGCCTCGAAGCAATATTTGTTTGCCATCGGAGCTTCATCCCACAATATTAGTGAGGTCTTCTTTATCAGTTCAGCCAAATCGGATCCTTGTTTTATTTCACATGTTGATTCTTCTGTTATATTCAGTGGAATACGGAATCTTGAGTGTGCTGTTCTTCCACCTTGTAGAAGCAACGCTGCAATGCCGCAGGATGCTACGGCAAGCACTATTTTTCCCTCCGATCTTAGCTTTGTCGTGATTGCTTTCCATAGATATGTTTTGCCTGTGCCACCATATCCTTCGACAAATATCTGTTTTCCTAGCCTTTTGTCTACAGATTCCATTACCGCATCGTAGGCTTTTTTCTGGTCTTGGTTTAGATTGTTTAGTATGTTTTCGTGTTCAGCCTTTAGCTTTTCCATGTCGTAGCTGACCTCTTCATTTATTAGTCTGTTCCCAAGCTCCTCTATCTCAGCAACATTTGGTAGGTCTAAGTCTGGATAGTCTTTTAGTGACTTTCCTACCTGTCTCATCAGCTTCTCTATCTCAATCAAACCATATGATTTTTTCTGTGTGGTTGTAAGCTGCAGAGTTGGAAAGTTAAGGATAGTTCTTCTTTTGTATTGCATATCTTCGCACAATGCCTCCCACGTTGAATCCCACAAATCTTTTGGGCTTGTTACTTCACAATGTGTCAATATGGTGGTGAATAGCTGGCGTAGCTGTGTTCCAGATGCCCAGCTTGATGCTTCATTGATACAATCAATCCATTCATTGTCATCATCAAGAAATCCTAGCGATTGGCATGCTGATTTGTATGTTGGGTGAATGACTCCATTGACGGTTCTAATGTTCTCAAATGATGTGCATCCTTTGACCGTGTTTAGAAGCATCCTTAGATAGTATCGCTCACCACTTGCTGGATGAGCGTAGTAGATTCTTCCAATTGCAAATTCCCTTGTCTTCCTCTTCTCCCAGGTTTTTGTTTTGCTTTTCCATACAAATTTCAAAGGGAACTCTGTGTAGGTTAATTCTTTTCCTAGCTCGTGTATTTTATTCGCCTCCATCCACTGAGTGAACTTTGTAATTTTTAATCCTTCCCTTCTCACTATGCTCTCAAGATCAGTCGAGTCAGGAAAAATGACTTGCTGCTCGTTTTCAAGATGGAATGGAAGCCTCTCGACGGGTGGTTCACGGTAATGTAGATCAAACTGGAATATCCTCCAACAGGCTTCTGTTGTTGATATGTACCTCATCTGTAGGTATTTCTTGATCTCGTCAGTATCGTTTGCCGCGTCTGTTTCCTTCAACATGGCTGTGACTTGGTCGTCCTCTTTATGGATGTACTTAAATAGGTACTTGATTGACCTTGATCTGTTGCACCACTCGACGTTTATGTGAGCCTGAAATTTGACCAACAGATCCCGGTTGTATGGGACGACAAATCCATTGTCGAGCATGACATCTCCCTTTTTTATCTGCCTTCCGTCTTTCCTCCTTTTATATACTGGAAAGCCATCCTCGTCAATCGTAGTATTTTCATTGAACCTTTTTGGGAAGTGCTTGCTGCACTTATGGTCCATCATGCATGGTGACTTCTGATTTGCCTCTCCGCACGGGCCATGCATCATGAAGTTCCCGACAGCTGCAAATGCATCTGGATCATCATCCTTGTCGGGGATCTCCGCGCTTATTATTTTGTCAATTTGACATGGTTCAGGGTACTTGTCTTTGTCCTTAAGAAATATTAGTATGTGAGCATGAGGGAGTCCCCTCTTCTGGAACTCTATTGTGTATATGACTGTAAATGATAAAGAAATTTTGTTAGATTCATTAAAATTAGTATTATTGTTCCCAATTCACATTGTACTTTCTAAAGATAATTAAGTTTCTTGGATTCATGGAAGATAATTCTATAGTTGATGGCACTTACTTGCAACTGTTTGTCCAAAGTGTCTCTTTTCTTTTATGTCTCTCATGAGCTCTTTGAGTTTAATCATAAAAACTCGGACCACAATATCTGGTCTATCGGCTGGCTTCTGGCCACCTCCTGCTTCGTCTAGCATGTACTGAATCTCAGGCCAATTTGCATTGCATGTGAATGTTATAAACAGATCTGGGTATCCAGCCCAACGGCATATTGCAAATGCATCTTGTAAGTTCTGTGCCTTGTTTCTTCTACCACCTGTAAAAGATGAAGGAACTATTATCCTCTTTCCAACTTGCTCTGTTCTTGTGTCCCCCCGCTCGAGTGCATCCTGCAGCCCGCTGTAAAGCTCAGTTCTTAGCTTTCCTTGATTGTGCCATAGCCAGTTTAGTCTATTCTGCTCAATGCATGTCCAAGCATCAACCCAAAATTGAAGTGACAGATGTCCAGACTTCAGCAACAGCATTCCCTGTCGAGGACGCTGTTGTAGGTAGAATGCGTAGTATTCCAACATGGTTACATGTTTTCTCCCTTTTTCAGCTCCATTTGTTTTCTTATATGGTATTTCAAGTCTGAAACCATCTTCCCCGTATGGGAAGAGTAGTGGATACTGCATGGCCATGAGTTTCGGGTGGATTTCTGATATCCTTTGTGGTACCATATTTTTGTACTCAACAACGATGTCGCGTCCTTGGCTCTCTCCAGTTGGATCTCTGACGACTAATGCTGCAACTTCAGATGCGGATGGAAGGTTGTGAGTTCCGTTTCGTTTGTCTAGTATTCGAAGTGTATAGTCATGGTAATCACCTTCTTTGAATCTATCCCTCGCCATTCTGAATGTTTTTGCAATAATGTTGGTTTCATCTAGCATTTTTTGCATTTCTTCGACAATATGTGGGTCCACTGTAGGTTTTTCAGCATTGCTTCTTGATGCATTTATCCTATTGCTCACCTCATTTTCAGTATCATAGATGTACAGCTGACTGAACCGAGGTTTGTTGTCACCTTCAGGTAAAAGAGTTCCAATGTGATGGTAGTTCTCTCCATGCAAACGAAATATATATGGTCCTTTGCGAGTGTTTATTTCTTTGTCCACAGTTCCTCCCATTGATGTGAATGAGAACATTGAGTTGTATGCCCTGATATTTGTTTTGAAGTTTACTGAATCTTGTCCTTCACCTGTTAAGAGGCTTTGAAGATACGGTGGAGGAACTTCCTGTGGTGGCAGACTGATTTTTCCTTGCTTGCAACATATTCCAAAAGATGCTTCTCTAGTTCCTCTGTTTGAATTTAACCGTTCTTCACACCATAGCAATGAAGTGCAGTGTTTGCAGTTGCATGTTGGCCTTCCAAAGTTCCATGGCTTGCTATTAGCCAATGGGGAAGATGTGGTACTGTTAACCCTTGTTCTCTTCGCGCTCATTGGTTGTTGAGGTTGTTCATTGTTTCTTTTCCTACCACTTGCTGCTGGCGTAGATTTGTTTTGGACCCTTGAACCTGCAAATGACCGCGTTAGTCATATATGTATTTTCTGTTAATAAAATAGATGGCTTATGCAAAACTTAATAGTATTTTTTAGGATTTCTTGGTAGATAAGTCTGATCTAAAAAGAAGGATTTTTTTGCTGCTAGTGTACTATTAATCTAATAGTTGTTTGAGTACTCTTGATATTTGTGTACGTGTTACATATTTACAATGCAGCATTTTAATACGGTTCCATTTGCAGCAGCACAAACGACGCTTCCTAAATCAACATCAGAATAGTTTTGACACGGAAGGAGCATACCAAGAAGTGCATGGTGTCTGTTTGATCGTCTTGGTGTTGCAGGTGTATAGTTTGCGTCTGCCTTGGAGCGTTCCGCCATCTTCTGGGCGTCCTGTATTTGTAAATAAATCTCCGTCATGGCATAATTTTGAAGAATTTCAGTATGAAGGCATGTCGATATGAATTATTGTAGAAAATAATGCCTCATTGAATTTTGAGCATGAAAGACATTGAAAAGAATGATTGAAGAAAGTACATGATGACTTATATTGAGGAATATTCTGATTATAATGAGGAAACTTACCGTGAGAGCACCTGGGTGATGTATAATGACGTTGTTGTGTACTGAATCAGCTAGTTGCGTCTTTTGATCTAAACGGCGAGTTGTGTCGAGAAATTGTTTCGATCGGTGATTTCTCGGCGAGTCGTGTCGAGAAATTGTTTCGATGGGTGATTTCTTTATTTATCTTGCTTCTCGGTCGAAGTTTCCTAGAGGCGATCGGATACGAATCCTACATTGTATGGAAGTCGGCAGGTCTGGCCCTGAGCAGTTTCAGGCCCCAAATTTTTGGGCCCAACCGGTACGTACAATATTAAACTGAATTTTAGTCCAATTGCTACCAGTTTGGGCCTTGTACGCATCGCTAGAAAAAAGGACAGTCTCACTTTCCTGGTCGCATCGATTTATCCTCTTCACGTCAGTCTCCTTCCTCATTCTCCTTTTCCATTCCCCTAATCAGAGCATTAGCCATCGCCTTCGATTAGCAGCTGGCGTCTGAGCTTCCACCTTAAAATCGAGGTCTCCTACCGTGCATATGCATACGCTGCAGGTTAATTGATTCTTGGCTAGGGTTATTACAGAATCCCCGGCTGACGACGCTGGCGATGTGGCCGGCGGCACTTTGAGATGATTTGGGTCGAGCAAATCTGTACACCAATCGTCAGGGAGAGTACAGTGTGGCCGCATGTACCAGCGCAGGTTTGCTCCAATTTTGATTCACGCCCAATTTTGTCCCCAATGCTCTTTTCAGTTAGCTGGTTGCATGCCTGCTCTTTATAAATCTATTAAGCAGAGAGAGACCCACAGGCTCGACGAAACCAAAATTCTTTTTGGACAAAGTAAATTTTAATGATATGTACACTGCGATTATTAGGAACAATCTAGGTGAGTCCGTTGTGTCTGTCTCTGGTGCTTACACTCCTGTCCAAGTGCGGAATTAGGAGGAGCACCTGCAAATTTGAAGGGAGTAAAAGCTGGCATTTGTTTTTATCTGAAAACTCGCTGATCGTTGAATCTGCTTCCAGCTCAGTAGTTAGAAGAGATTGGTGTTTCCGTGTAACTTGATCTGTTCATCTCATTCTCCTTGGAAATATCCTTTTCAAAACGTTTGTGTTTGGTATGAAAAAAAATCATTGCTATACAATTCTCTTCAAATTATTCTGGTCGAGTACACTAATCTAAGCAACCAATGCCATCTGGCCGTCTTGCATATTAAAGTTCCTAATCTGTATCTGAGGCTGGATTTAGCACGAACGGACCAACATATCATGGTGACGCAATCAGCTTGCATCTTAAATACATATGTCAGACTGCATACACATATATAGATCATAAATGAAGGAAAACTCATCCAATTGTATTTGGATGTTTCATAACTTCATTTTCACATAATAAATCTCAGTGTTTTATATGTAATATCAAAAACAAATTTATAAATTATGGAACATATTTTCGTCTGTAATAGCATACTAATTCTAGACTGTCTCTTCTTTCTTGTGCCTATGCACCTTTCACATCAGCTTTTCTTACTTGATCCCGTTAGCCTTTTTAGCGACGCTTCGTGTCATCCTCTTAGCTGCAGTAAAAGAAGCTTTAGTTTTTTCATAGCCAACGTCTGAGCCTTCATCTTCAAGTTTGCGTGTCATCCTCTTGGCTGCAGTAACAGAAGCTTTATTTTTTTCATAGCCAACATCTAAGCCTTCATCTTCAAGCTTGGTATCCTTGGTTTTTCCCCGAACACTTCTCTTTTTTATTGGGACTTCTTTCTCTACTGTTGTAGATTTTATTTTTTCATTTCCTTCATCCCCTGATTCATCAGATAGGACAACAGTTCTTTGTCTCTTCTTTTTTTCATTGACACTTCTTGATGACCTTCTATCTTCGTCCTCTTTTCTTGTATCTTCTGGCTCTTCTTTCACACGGACCAGTTTGAATGTGCTTTTGCTAGGTTGGCGTTTGTTGTCTTGTACCTGCAATATTGAATTATATCAATAAAGTAAGAGACATGTATATAGAAAAGGTTATATGGTCAAGTATGCAATCACCTTTGTAACTGGCTCGCTCAGTTTGTTTGTTTCCTGTTTTAACATGTCATCCACATCACTATCCATCAAATCCTGTTCAGCACAATGAATATTCTAAAAAAAAATTAGAAAAAATGTACAGTACTTAATTTTAAACCGATAAAATGAACCATTACCTCTTCAGCTTTATCATCCAGGTACCGCATCTCAAGCTTATCATCGGGCATAAATGTTTTTTTAACCGCATAATTTTGCATACCCAGAGTGAGATTTTTATTGTTTAGCTTGAATCGAAAGATAAGTCTTTGTCCACATAATTGTTGTATGATCTTTGGAACTTCTTGAGATTTTCCATCTAAGGAGTCTAGCAAGTCTGTAACTGATGTATTGAGGATTCTTTTGGCCTCTTCATCAAATAAAGTGCAACTTGTAGTAGCTGTATGATCACTAATTTGGAACCGAATGCGATACCTAATAACCCATTTTATTAGTGTTGAAAAATTTAGAGTAAACAGTAATATTCAAATCAGTATATATTCTTACCGTGGTGTTAAACCTTCCGGATATATGTTGCAGCTCTTGCAATAATAATTGTCAAATTCTTTGACAGTAATTTTGTTGCATTCATCACATGACATGTACCACCATTGAATATTTTCTTCTAAACGATCAATTGTGGCTATTGTTGTGAACACAAAGTCCTGAAAATCCGCACAAAAAAGTAAGCTCTTCAAACAGTATGCTATACCACACAGAAGTATGTCAAACACATTTATAGGTCCTGGAAGGTTTTGTGGTGTCATATCTGAAAAGAATTCTGATGCATTACCTCATCTGTTGGGTTGTCATGCCTGATTCCTGTAAGTTCTTTCAATGTTTTTCTTCTGTAAAACATTTGTTCTTCCAATGTGCCTTGAGTACTTTTGTCTATCTCCATAATTTTTGGTAAAGTTTCATCTGTCGAATGACTAAAAAAGGGAGTACTGTTTCAATTAGTAAAGCAGAACATGTAATTATTTATTTTTGATAAGTAACTAATAGTTGTGTTTCTTACCAGTCATGAAGTTCCCAAGCCTCGGGTATATCTAGATTTGTGTATAATCTTGTGGCGCTAGTTGACTTTAGGGACAAACCTATTAAATCAACAATAATTTTGTTAGATATTGGGTCAAGAAATAACAGGATTTAGTGTTATATTATTAGTCTTACCATAAAACTTTTGAACCATTGTGGAGGTAACAATAATGACAGTTGGTTTCCCTATTACATCCTCACTTAGATGATGAGCTAATCTGCCCCATAATGTTATTCTTATTTTATCACCCCTGCAGTATTTATTGCAAAGAATTAAATGCAAATAATATGGTTAAAGCCAGAAAATGATCATCAATGGATGAGAAAACGTTGCAGAATGGATATGCACTTACTCTTGTATTAAAATTTCAATCTCTCGTATGTCTGTGGTTGTGTTCCTCTTCGTTATCTTTGATTGTATCGGCTTAATATGAGTTAGTAATCCAATGACATCTGCAAATTGAAATTAAAGATTTTTGTTAGAATCCAAATCTGACATGAACATATGACTGAAAAGTCAAAGATTGAACACTTAAAATCCAAATGTACACCTATTAAACATACCCGAGCATTGCTGGTCTTTTTCTTTTCGTTCTTGTAGGGTTGACATGGAAGCAAACTCAAAGTAGTAATCTGAAAATTTATCCGATGTTCCCTTCACCTCCTTCACTTTTGTATTGTGTACAAAATTAATCTTAATCTCATTGCTGACTGGACGATATTTTGTAGATTCTACAACTTTAAAGTTGCTAAGAATATATACAGAATTCTCATTGATCTTTGATCTATATGTGTCTACCATATTCTTCCATATGATAGCATGTATCGTATCACCCTTGAAAACAAAAGAAATAAAATCATAGTAGTAGGTTAGACAATAAAAAACATCCATAGCTAAATATGCAAAGAAAATACCTTTTCGTCCATCAATATCATGTCGATGCTTATAAGCTCATCAGTAGATGGGTTGATTGACTCCCACAATCTTATTACTTTGACTTTGATGTTGCATGTTTGTCCACTTGTGGTTAGCTCTCTTACATTCTTGTACCCCATAGAATTAATGCCTAAAAACAGATTTAAAAATAATTCTAATATTTAGATACTTCGTCAAAAAAATTAATCTAATAAAATAACAATATTGCACTGTGAAAACAGGTTGTTGTGCATGTTTAAAGTGGAAGACTGAAGCTACATGAAGATTGCAGCTACTATTACCTGAAGGTTGCGGCTACTACTCAACTTTGGTGTCGTGCCTCAGATCCGCCGGCCTGCTGTTGGTGTGGTGCGTCTGATCCGCCGGCCTCCTGATGCCTTGTTTTCTGCTGATGTTGCCGATGCGACTTGTATTGCGTGTGTTTCGATTCGCCGGTGTCTAGGCGTGTGTTTCCTTTTGCCGTTCTCCAGGCGTCTGGTCTTTGTGTCCGTGTCACGTATATGTTCTTATATGAATCAGTGTCCGGTTTGGTTTCCAGATTCATGTACGTTTTGAATCGAGACATGAGCTATTAATCGTGTTCTTCTAGAACTCTCTTTTACTTCTAGAACTTGGTCTCTTTCTTTTCAGATTGATGTACGTGGTGCTTTTAGTCGGGCCATCAGCCATCCTACGTGTACTTCCAAAACTTGGCCCTTACCTTTTTAAATTCATGTGCTGATACCGTACGTCTATCCGCACGCTCGCGTCTAGCTGACCTAATCTCCACCGTTAGTTTTAGGGAGACAAATCTAAAGCGTTGGTTATCCTGTGTTTTAATTATATAATAGATGGTTATAAACAAATCTTCGTATCTGATGGAAAGACTTTAAGCAACGATTATATATTATGTATGTTGCTAAACTTATTGCAAACGATCAAAATCTCTGTTGCCATAGTGCGGCTTCACATCAGCAGCGGAGGCGGGGACACGGACCGTTTCTCCTTTCCGATGAGGATTTTGGCCCGTCTCCGATGTGTTGTTTTGTACTAGTGGCATTCCAAGCAGGTCAAACAAGCTCACCACCACAAACTGGACAGAAAGAACACCAAGGAGCAAACAAATCAGGAAAAATACCACTAAGCATGCACATTGGAAAAGAGATTAGGCAAGGAACCATAACAGACTTGAGCTCATACACTGCAAGAATCAGCAATCGAACAAGGATGAAGATCTTGCTTTGGCGTGATGGAGTGTGTGTGTGTGTGTCCGATGAGGGAGGCAGAGATGTGTGGATGGATAGAACTTGTGAGGGCAGCTGAGAATGCTTTTTTTATTAGTTCCCCCAATTCGAACCAAGTAGTTTCCGCAGGATGGAGCCGGGATGGCTTATGGCGGTTCTTTTCATACCAAATCATATACAGTATTACCGCCGTAAATTTTCTTTGATTTTCACCTTTTATTCCCAATCATGCGGCGGGGAGAACACTACCAGACCCTCTTTCGAAATATTGACTCCCGCTCGAAATTGGGGTTCTTCTTCTCTTTCACCCGGCCTATCCCAAAATCAAAATCATTCCTCTTCTCTTTCACCTGGCCTATCCCCTAAATCAAGTAAATCATCCCCGCCATGTCGTTGTCCTGCTGGAGGTTGTTCCCGGATGAAACAGACCTGCCACCGTGCAGTGACCCCAAGGCCTGTCCAACCGGAGGCCACGGCGTGTTGTTGCGCAGCCGCGGCTTGAGGGCGCTGCAGAAGAAGTTCCGCCAGGGAGATAGAGAGAGAGAGAGAGAGAGAGAAGAAATTACCTTGACCGTGCAGGTTGTGTCAGGACAACGTTGCTCTAAAAGCGCGCGCTTCTTCAAAAAGGACCTCAAAATAAATAGCAAATACAATCACCCCTTGACTTTTACAAAAAGGGACCCCAACTATTCATTTGCCTATGCGCGTCTCGTCATTACATACAAATACCCGACCAAATTTTCCACAAACTTTATTAAAATTTGTCCATATTCGGTTTACATGCTTTTGTTTTTGCAATGGGGGACGACAAAGAAGGATCGAGACAAAATTAATCGGTGGGTTTACAAATTACAAAAGGACCTCAAAATATAAGAAAATACAATCAAGTCCTTGACTTTACAAAAAGGTCCCCAACTACAGCTACACATGTGCCTATGTGCGTCTTGTCATTACAAACTAAAGAACCGGCAAAATTTTCCACAGACTTTAAAAATTTGCCCATATTCAGGATACATGCATGATTTTGTTTTTTAATATGGGGTGACTCAGAAGGGCCCAGACTGAATTAATCGGTGGGTTTAATTACAATTTACAAAAAGGATCTCAAAATAAAAAGCAAATACAATCAAGTTTTTGACTTTAACAATAAAGGACCCCGACTATACATGTGCCTGTGCGTGAGCTCGTCTCGTCATTACAAACAAAGACCTCACTAAATTTTCCACAAAGTTTTTAAAAATTTGCCCATATTCGGGGTACAAGTTTTTGTTCTTGAATAGGGGGAGGACGCAGAAGGGCCCAAACTTAATTAATCGATAAGGTTACGGTTTTCAAATAGGATCTCAATATAAAAATAAAATACAATCAAGTCCTTGACTTTACAAAAAGGTCCCCAACTACACATGTGCCTATATGCGTCTTGTCTCATTACAAACAAAAGACACGACAAATTATTTCACATCATCGACATATATTGAGCTTGGCAGGTTGTGCTTCCTTCCCTGAATACGCTAGCTTTGGGTGGGCATCCACGTGTGCTGCTCTACATGTTTGTGTGGTCCACTATACATTAAATGGCTTGAGTGTAAGAGTGTGAATCTTTTTTTATAGGGAAATGGAGTGTGAATCTTGGCCAGAGCCTTTCCACACAGCATAGGCTTCACGGAGAAGGAAGATGAGGGTGTTTTGAATCTTTATTTTAACCTTGCGAGGAAGGGTGGGCAACTCAATACAGCTGACCATGTGGCGACCAGGGATTGCAGCTGTTAGCAGCGCAAGCGCTTGTCGATCGAGAGTATTCACACGACTGAGTTGGGATGTTGTCCCACCTCACTGGTCTAGGGTGTGTACGACATGAAAAATGGAAAACATATGTATTACTAAAATCTGTAAAAATCATAAAACATGCGTGGGAAACTTTTGTAGATAGTCATCTTATGTGACACGTTTTATACAATAAAAATACCAAATCTGTAATATGATTTTTTCGTAAAAAAATGTGTTGGCAAGAATGTGTGTCATTTATGAACATTCATGGGTTTCAAACCTAGAGATGACCAAGGCGATGGCCATATCCATGGTATAACTTGTTGAATTTACCAATATTCGGCACACATGTGCATTTGGTCATTTCACGCATTTGTAGTTTTAATTTGACCTAATTTGGAAAATCAGCGAAAACTTATAAAAAACACAGGCCTCTAAAAAACAAGTTATTTGATTGTTAAAAACTTGTACTTGACCGTCTCACGAGGTCTACTTTGTATGAAAATGGTGTCGGCGCCATTTTGTCACATATTAATTGTCTGGTACTATACCGCGCAACCTGCACGTGACTACTACTGAATTAATCGGTGGGTTTACAATTTACAAAAAGGACCTAAAAAAAAGCATATAGAATCAAGTCCTTGACTTTTACAAAGAGGGACCCAACTATATAAGTGTGCCTATGCGCGTCTCTTCATTACAAGCAAAGACACGACCAATTTTTTCACAAACTTTTTAAAAATTTCCCCATATTGGGGATACATGTTTTTTGTTTTTTGAATAGGGAGAGGACCTAGAAAGGCCTAGGCTGAATGAATCGGTCGGTTTTATGATTTACAAAAAGGATCTCAAAATAAAAAGCAAATATAATCAAGTCCATGACTTTAACAAAAAAGGACCCCAACGAGAGATGTGTCTATGTGCTTGCTCATCTCATCATTACAAACAAAGACCCGACCAAATCTTCCACAAACTTTTTAAAAATTGCCCATATTCGGGATACATATTTTTGTTTTATAGGGCGAGGACCTAGAAGGGCCTAGAATGAATTAATCGATGGGGTTAAAGTTTACAAAAAGGACCTCAAGATGAAAAGAAAATACAATCATGTCTTTTACTTTACAAAGAGGTCCCCAACTACACATGTGCCTATGTGCGTATTGCCATTACATAAAATAAAGAGACACGACAAATTTTTCCATCCTCGACATATATTGAGTTTGGCCGAATCGCCGGCCGTGCTTCCTTCCCGGAATGCGCAGCTCTGGGTGGGCATCCATGTGTGCTGCTCTACATGTTTGTGTGATCCCCTGTATATTAAATGCCTTAAGTGAGAGAGTGTGAATCGTTTTTTTAGGGAACATGAGTGTGAATCTTGGCCGGAGCGTTTCCACACAACCTAGGCTTCCTGGAGAAGGAAGAGGGAGTTTGGAATCTATTCTTTAAAGTCACGATGAAGGGGGTGGGCCACTCAAGTCAACTAACCATGTGGCGTCCAGGGTATTGCAGCTGCGAGCCGCGCAAGCGCTTGTAGAGTAGTCACACGAACCGCTAAGAGCATGTACAATAAGTCTAAGTAAGCGAAAGTGGAATTTTGATTATATGGAGGAGAGAGAAGAGGAGAGAGAAGGGAAGTGAGCTCTCATGCAAGAGCCAACTCTAGCACGTGTTTCTAGCCCGCTGTTGGCTCTATTGAACTTGCTCTAAGGGACTAGAGTGTACTACATGTGCTCATGCGCGTCTCGACATTACAAATACCATTAATCGTCTGATTTACAGTTTACAACAAGGATCTCAAATAAAAAGCAAATACAATCAAGTCCTTGACTTATACAAAAATGGAACCCCAACAATACATGTGCCTATGTGCGTCTGTCATTTCAAACAAAAGATCTGGTGAAGTTTTCCACAAACTTTTTAAAATTTGCCCATATTCGGGATACATCTTTTTGTTTTTGAATAGGGGGGAGGACCCCAACTGAATTAATCGGTGGTCACAGTTTGCACCAAGGACCTCAATATAAAAAGAAAATACAATCAAGCCCTTGGCTTTTACAAAAAGGGACACCGACAATACATGTGCCTATACTCTGTGCGTCTATCATTCAAACAAAAGACCCGACAAAGTTTTCCACAAACTTATTAAAATTTGCCCATGCATATTCGGGATACATGTTTTTGTTTTTTAATAGGGAGACCCAGAAGGGCCCAAAATGAATTAATTTGTGGGTTACAGTTTACAACAAGGACCTCAATATAAAAAGAAAATACAATTAAACCCTTGACTTTTACAAAAAAGGGTCCCCAACAATACATGTGCCTAGCCGCGTCTATCATTTCAAACAAAAGACCTAGCGAAGTTTTCCACGAACTTTTTAAAGTTTGCCCATATTCGGTTTACATGTTTTTGTTTTGAATAGGGGGGAGGACCTAGAAGGGCTGAGACTGAATTAATCTGTGGTTTTACAGTTTACAACAAGGACCTCAAAATAAAAAAGCAAATACAATCAAGTCATTGGCTTTTATAAAAAGGGACACCGACAATACATGTGCCTATACTATGTGCGTCTATCATTTCAAACAAAAGACACGACGAAGTTTTCCACAAACTTTTTAAAATTTGCCCATGCATATTCGGGATACATGTTTTTGTTTTGGAATAACGGCCCAGACTGAATTAATCTGTGGGTTACAGTTTACAATAAGGACATCAATATAAAAAGAAAATACAATTAAGCCCTTGACTTTTACAAAAAGGGGACCCAATAGTACTTGTGCCTGTGCTCCTCTATCATTTCAAATAAAAGACCCGGCGAAGTTTTCCACAAACTTTTTAAAGTTTGGCCATATTCGGGATACATGTTTTTGTTTAGAATAGGGGGAGGACCTAAAAGGGCCGTGACTGAATTAATCTGTGGGTTACAGTTTACAACAAGGACCTCAAAATAAAAAGAAAATACAATCAAGTCCTTGGCTTTTACAAAAAAGGGACACCGACAATACATGTGCCTATACTATGTGCGTCTATCATTTCAAACAAAAGACCCGACGAAGTTCCACAAACTTTTTAAAATTTGCCCATGCATATTCGGGATACATGTTTTAGTTTTTGATTTTCTTTGTGTCCTCTTGCTGTAACAAGAGACTTAGTTTTTAGTTTTGTTTCTGGAATTTTTAATAAAGTGCCAAGTTTTACCTATTTTGGTTTGAAAAAGTTGCTATTTGCATTCGGAGATTTTATTCCAGCACGAATCTGTGCACGGTATGATTTTTAATTCCTATTATGTAACTCCGAATGAGCTGATATTTGAACTGTAGTTGCAACTTTTCATCCTCTGTAAGCATGAATTTTTCCAGATTTTTTAGACAAATTTAAGTAGGGTAGAAAAATACGTTTTCTGCTGCTGTTTTTCTGGACAGATTCTGTCCCATTTTGTTTGATGCATTCTTTGAACTTTTAACTTGAATCTTTTTGATCCAATTGAGTTTATAAGTAGGCATACAACATTATACACTTTCTGGACATTCATATGAATTTTTGTTTAAGGATTTTATGCAGCAAGTAATTCGTTTGTCTATCACTACTAATGTCGCCCCCACAGAAAAGAAATGGGAGAAACGGTGTTTTGAATTTTTTTCACAGGGATTAGAGGAGATGCACCAAGAGCTATCCAAGGATGGTGAAGACCATAAGCTTGGGAATGTGAAGATAACCCCACTGGACCAACACACTCTCGGTTTGCACACGTCTAACTTCTGTTTTTGGATCAATGCACTCTATCGCATAAACTTGGAGCGTCTTTTATTTGCTTTTTATTTCGGTTTGATTTTTTGTTTGTCTAGAGACCACCACTATCATTTATATATGAGAGAGCTACTGGAAATTTGGGTTGAATTAAGTTGGATGCTATTAAAAATATTGGGAAAGGGATGTTTGAGTTGATTCAAAAAGATATATATAGTTGCATGATTCATATGCTTTTAATGAATATTAATTTTCAAGTGTTTTATCAAGAGCCATCTTTTATTCATGTTTTCATGCTGAATGTTACTTTACTTTGTTTAACATGGATTGGTTAGTTCTATGGACACTTATGCATGCATTTAGACGGTCAACTTTCTCCCTCTTGCTAGCCAGAAAATTCCAACAAGTAAAAACTTGTTTTCCAACACCTTCAACCAAAGTTTTTCCAGTGAGTCCACCATATCTACCTATTAGCTTTATGCTATTCCGAGTATGTTTATCATGTTATTTTGTATTATCTATACTTTTGAATTAAAATGCTTATGTTATTGATTGTTATGGAAAAAGTTGGTTAAAGAGCTTTCACGAACTTGATGCACACCTTACTTTTATTGCACTTAATAAACATGACCCATTGTGATTAAAATTATGAAGTTGTGAGCTTGACAAGAGTCTTGGTTGGGAGTTAGCTCATATGTGTTGTCACATCACAAGCTTTCAACGTGCTCTTTATATTTTGTTGATATCATGTACTTTCGTTTATGGATGCTTATCATGGTGCCAAATAAATGCGGAAACAGTTTATAACAAGGACCTCAATATAAATAGAAAATACAATTAAGCCCTTGACTTTTACATAAAAGGGACCCCAACAACAATACATGTTCCTATGCGCGTCTATCATTTCAAACAAAAGACCCGGCAAAGTTTTCCACAAACTTTTTAAAGTTTGCCCATATTCGGGATACATGTTTTTGTTTTTGAATAGGGGTGTAGGACCTAAAAGGGGTGAGACTGGATTAATCTGTGGGTTACAGTTTACAACAAGGAACTCAAAATAAAAAAAGGAAATACAATCAAGTCCTTGGCTTTTACAAAACATGGACCCCAAGAATACATGCCTATGTGCGCCTGTCATTTTAAACAAAAACACATGGTGAAGTTTTCCACAAACTTTTTAAAATTTACCCATATTCGGGATACATGATATGGTTTTTGAATAGGGGGACCCAGAAGGGCCCAGACTAAATTAATCGGTTGGTTTATATTTTACATGAAGGACCTCAAAATAAGAAAAAACAATTAAATCCTTGACCTTTACAATAAAGGACCGCAACTATACATGAGCATGTACGCGTCTTCGTCATTAGAAACAAAGACCCGACCAATGTTTCCACAAACTTTTTAAAAATTTACCCACATCGGGATACATGTTTTTGTTTTTGAATAGCGGGAGGACCCGGAAGGGCCAGACTGAATTAATCGATGGGGTTAAAGTTTACAAAAAGGCCCTAAAAATAAAAAGAAAATACAATCAAGTCCTTGACTTTACAAAAAGGTCCCCAACTACACATGTTCCCATGTGTGTCTTGTCATTACAAACAAAAGACCCGACCAGTTTTTGCATCCTCTTGGCCGGCCGTGCTTCCTTCCCGGAATACGGTAGCTTTGGGTGGGCATCCACGTGTGCTTCTCTACACGTTTGTGTGGTCCAGTGTACATTAAATGAATTGAGTATGAGAGTGTGAATCATTTTGTTTAGGGAACGAGAGTGTGAATCTTGGCCAGAGCCTTTCCACATAGCCTAGGCTTTCCTAGAGAAGGAAGAGGGAGTTTAGATTATTTTTTTAACCTCGCGATGAAGGGGGTGGGCCACTCAAGTCATTTGACCACGTGGCGACCAGGGGATTGCAGCTGCGAGCCGCGCAAGCTGAAGTAGTCACACGGCCGGGTTGGATGGCCCACCTCGCTAGTGTAGGTTGCGTACCATAAAAAATGGAAAACATATACTAAAATCTGTTAAAATCATAAAAAATGGAAAACTTGTGCAAATAGTCATCTTATGTGACATGCTTACAGCAAAATACCAAACCTGTAATATGGATTTTTCAAAGAAAAAAAGGTGCTCACAAGAATGTCTGTCTTTTATGAACTTTCATGGGTTTCAAACCTACATATGACCAAGGCGATGGCCATGTCCATTGCATAAATTGCTGAAATTTGTCAATATTGGGCACGCATGTGCATTTTGTCATTTCACGCATTTGTAGTTTAAATTTGACCTAATTTGGAAAATCAGCGGAAACTTTAAAAAACGGGCCTCTAAAAAGCAAGATGATTGTTAAAAACTGGTACTTGACGGACACGGTGTTTTGGCTCATGGGTCTACAGACGATCCTTTAGTCATTTATATTATATATGTGGACGCAAATTTTCCACCAGATTCACTTTGAAATGTAGAATCCCAACATACAAGTCATCAGTCAATGTCACTAGTAGAAAATGGGCCTATGGTCCCGGTTCGGTTGGGCCTTCAGTCCCGGTTGCCCAACCGGGACTGGCCAATCGGGACCAATGCTGGTCCCGGTTGGGCCACGAACCGGGACCAATGGTTGTCCACGTGGCCTGGTCTGGCTGCTCGTGGGGGGAGACTCATTGGTCCCGGTTCTTAATACGAACCGGGACCAATGAGTGCTTTTTTTTTTTGGTATTTAGGGTTTAGGATTCGATCTCGCCGGTGCCCCCTCTCGCCGGTGCCCCCTCTCCCTCTCGCCGGTGCCCCCTATCGCCGGTGCCCCCTCTCCCTCTCGCCGGTGCCCCCTCTCGCCGGTGCCCCCTCTCCTTCTCGCCGGTGCCCCCTCTCGCTATCGCCGGTGCCCCCTCTCCCTCTCGCCGGTGCCTCCGTCGTCTCCCCCTTCTTCGCATCGCCGACGAGCTCTCCATCGTTTCCGTACGCATATTATACGCTCTACTATATACACAGTACACGTTGATGCATATATAATTAATATTCGATCTCTTGCGAGAATACAACTATTTAATTACATGGAGATAGATCAAGCCATCAAGGCATATTTAGTTCATCGTCCGAAGCATAATGTTCTCCCTTTTCATCGATGGCCTCCCTAAGCAGAAATCCCGCCAATTCCTCTTGAATTGCTCCTACGCGCAGTTTTGGTCGAGCGTCTCCCGCAGGTCGCTCAAATGAGTTGTTCTCCGCTCAGTGGTCAACTCGCGAATGAACTCGCAAACGTAGAATCCACATAAATTACTCCCCGGTGGCTGCTGCGGACATGTCACCGATTTATAAGTTAGCTCATCTTTGAATGGACCTTCTACCTTCTGTTTGAAATGTGTCCAACACCTGCTTTGGCAAAGAAAATGAACAAAGGAGTTATTAATTACTTGACATAAGGGAACGAACGAAAGAGGGCGATATAATGCGATAATGATTGAAATTACTTGTTGAGCATTTCTTTCATGTCGGACCACATGTCTTGGTCCCAACTTAATGAGTCGTGGACTTCAACTGTGGACTTGTCAGGTTGAATGCTTAGCAGAATCCAGTGGAACCTGCGGACGTTTACATAAAGCAGACATGCATAGCTCATTAATTACACTTAACATCGAGAAAGCCAAATAAAAATATGTACAAGACAAAACACTCACTTGAAGTTGTAAGGAAATAGTATTTCCGTACAGAAATGTTGCATGGTTAAAAAGGTGGTCAGGTCATGCTCCACGTCTTTGGGGTGATTGACTAAGGTATATGAATTCACGATATACGGGTCAACGAACCCGACCTCAAAAACTTTAGTTCTTTTGCATTCCATCATCTTCATTCTGCATAATAGCGTACAAAAGGATATATATATAGTCAGGATAATATAATACAGGCAATGAACGAGCTGAGCTAGAGACTTAATTACGAAAATAAATCACTTACAGACAATAGCAAGAGAGGATAGATTTGTCGAGGGCGCGCTTTTGGAATAACTGGAACAGTTCAGTCAGTTGAACCTGTATAACGTAACGTTTGAAGAAATGCTCCACTCTAACGTCCACCGGAAACCAATCTTTCGCGTCCTTCTTTGATGTGTGCACCAGGTACCAGTTATGCAAATTTCGCATATGTGTTGATAGACGCGCGAGCTCCTCATTACTGACCATAGGCTCCCCTTGGACATATTTCCGTGCCATCTCTAACATTGGCGCAGATTCATAGCCTAAAAGTTGACCAAGGCTCATACCCAAGGCGGTAGCCTGTTCCTTGGCCTGCGATACAGTGACACCAAGTTCTTTAGCAGCAGCCATGGCTCTGGGGTCCAATAATTCCAGGTCCTTATCCATAGCGTCTCTGAAGTCCTTGTCGGCATCGGAACACACTATGAGCGGGGGGACCGATTGATTTTTCTGCTGTCCGAGCTGGGCAATTTGTTTCCCGCTTTTTGCACTTCTTCCCTTGTTCTGCTCAGACTGGGCACGTGCTAGCTTAGTAAGTTCACGACCATAGTCAGATGGCAGATTCATCGATATCTGGGATGGCTGCTCAAGGAAGGACTTTCTCCACTTTTTGGTTTTTGCATCATATACCGGCTTCTGCTCGGGCTTTTTTGGTGCAAAAAAAGCCTTATTGTAGGCAGCCACCTCCGCGGCGTTTTCCGCTACAGTCCTGTCATAAGGTCTAATGGGAAGATTCTTATGAGGTACTGTTGGGAGGGGCGACCTTTTACGTTTCGGTGATCGCTTACCCCTCATAGTACGAGCGGTGGGCGGAAACGGCTGACGCGGCGGCGGAGACGGCTGCGCTGGAGACTGGTGAGGCGGTGAAGAGGACTGTTGCGCTGGAGACTGGTGAGGCGGTGAAGAGGACTGTTGCGCTGGAGACTGGTGAGGAGTCGATGGCCTTGGCTGCCAGTTCGGAAGCACGATGAATTCCTTTGGCCATAGAATGGTCGCTTTCTTGGCTTCTCCAAGTTCAAGCACCTCCCCATCTTCACCTGCAGGGTGTTGCAGCTTCAGCTCCTCATAATCTTTCATCACTTCATCCACCGCGACAACAGCGTAGCCATTTGGAACCGGAGAGAAATGGTAAGTTGGATTAGGTCCAATTGGTACGACATAGCCGACCGCCACCTTAAAGGTTAAGTTAAAAACTTTCACATGCATCTCACAAGGTGTGCTCTCCATGATATCATCCACTGGGTAGCGACGAAGTGGAGCCACTGCATCATCATTACCATCCTGGAGCTCCGTGGAAGCCACGCTGCTTTTCCGATTCGATGGGACACCGGTACCATCGCATGCAGCTTCTACCATGTGCCGTTGAGATTGGCCGCTAGTACCTTGCTGGCTAAGCACGGCAATTTGTTCCTTCTGCAGCTTTAATTCTTCTTCTATATTACGCAGCCGGTCTGCACCAGCGCGTGCTTCCATTGCCTCCTTTTCCTTTCTCCTCTGATGGCTTCTATCAGGAAATTTCTTCCTGTGCTCGGGAATCGCAATTGTCTTGGGCTTGGAGCCAGGTACGCCTCGTAACCGTCCGTCGTGTTCCTTATTCCCAAGGGCGCGTGTGAGCTCGTCATCCTCTCTATCGGGAATGAACCGTCCCTCTTCAACATCCTTTACTGCATTTCTAATTTCTTGGATGGGTAGTAGGGGATTATCTTTGTGTCTTCTGTTATATATGCACTTCCCTTCTGCGTCCAACGTGCCCCCATGCCCGTAAAACCAATTTCTTGCCCGTTCGATCCACTTGAGTGGCTCTGGAGTGATCCCATTAGCCAGCAGGCCCGCCTCAAGTTTCTCCCACTTAGGCATGCTACCAGCGTAGCCACCAGGCCCCATAGTATGGTGGTACATCTTTAGAGCAGCATTTGCCGCATTTTTTGCAGACTTTTCCAGAGCTTCCTCTGATTTCTTGTACGCCACAAATTCTTCCCAGTAGTCCTTTATCTTCTCATACCCTTTATCGAAGTCTGGAGTCTTATTTTTCTTGACAAACAGTTTGTTCAATCTTTTCTTCCAGTTCTTGAATAGCTCGGCCATCTTCTTAAGTGCCCAGTCCTTGACTTTTTGCTCCATGATTTTCCGGGCAATCTTTTCTGCCTCATCTGGATCCTCCTCATCTGAATCCACCTCTGGCGCCGGCAGGGTGAAATTAACCATGAGCTTTCTCCAAAGTCTTTCTTTGCCCTCATCGCTGACATATAGCTGTCCTTTCTCGTTTGGCCGATGCCATTCTCGAACGGTGATCGGGATGAAGTCCCTAACAAGAACTCCGCATTGCTTTACCATTTTATTTTTAACACCAGGGGGAGCAGTCGGTGTGCCGTCTTCAGCGACTCTTTCGATCGTGTACCTTTCTTGGTCGCCCAACTTTTTGGCTGGGCCTCGTTTTGTCCTTACAGAAGATTTGCTCGATCCGGAGGGCTAAAAGAAGAAAGAGCGTTAATATATGTATATATACATCAGAGACTTAATTAATACAATCTTCGGCTTCATTAATATATGTATATGCACCTCGCCGGAGTTTGCAACATTTAATGTTCCACCGGAGCCTTCGGCTTCTCCCTCGTCGGCTTCTCCCTCGCTGACTTCTCCCTCACCCCGGCCGTCGGGTTCTACCTCACCGGAGCCGTCTCTTCGGTTGAGAGACTCATCTCCCTCACCGGAGTTGTTCAAAAACTCCGTGGTGACATCGACAATATCTTCCGGCCCGCGGATTATATCCTGGAGGATATTTTCCTGATCTTCGTCTCGTTCCATAGTTTCTGCAAATTAAGAACAATGCACAAAACTTTAGTTGGGTAACTTGTTCCATATGTCAAGATACATCTACAATATCATCTCATTTGCAAGAACAAATTAGAAACTTCATATGCTGCCGTATCGTAAACCCGTAAACTCGTAAACTCGTATCGTAAACCCGTAAACTCGTATCGTAAACCCGTAAACTCGTAAACTCGTGTCGTAAACCCGTAAACTCGTAAACTCGTATCGTAAACCCGTAAACTCGTACCGTAAACCCGTAAACTCGTAAACTCGTATCGTAAACCCGTAAACTCGTATCGTAAACCCGTAAACTCGTTAACTCGTATCATAAACCCGTAAACTCGTTAACTCGTATCGTAAACTCGTAAGGTCGGAACGAAATTGTTTCCCTAACACAAAAAATCCTAAGTGTTTGAATTTCTAAACCTAAACAAAAAATCCTTTAATTCATACATTCATATATTCATACAATTAAAAAATAGCAATTTCTTCTAAACCCTCACCGAGAGGGGGCGGCGCGAGTGGGGGCGTGGAGGCCGGCCGGCTTCGGGCTCTTCACGTACTGCCGCACTGCAATGTCACTGCAAATTTTTAAACAAAATTGCTAAGTTTCAAAATTGCCAAGTTTCAAAATTTCATTGCAACTAAAAACAAAATTGCTAAGTTTCAAATTTGCTAAAACTAACTAAAACAGTAGCTAAATTCTTATACACAATTTTATCAAATTCTATCTAAAATTCTATCTAAAAATTCTATCTAAAATTAAGTCTATCTAAAATTTAAAATATTTTCTATCTAAAATTTTAAACAACTATCTAAAATTCAACTATCTAAAATTCAACAATTTTAAACAACTATCTAAAATTCAACAATTTTAAACAACACTAACAAATTCTATCTAAAAAAATTCTATCAAATTGTAAACAACACTAACAATTTTAAACAACTATCTAAACAACTATCTAAAAATTCTGTGTGTTGAGCAAATTTGCTACAAATTTGTACTCCTAAAATAATAAACCGCTGATGTCATGCTGACGTCAGCAATGGTGCTACGGCTCGGTGTTGAGCACGAGAGGGAGGGCGTGGGCGCCGCGGCGATCACCTAGAGCAGGAGCAGGCCAATGCCAGTGGAGAGGGAAGGGGCGGGCGCGGCGGAGGCCAGGAGCAGGCCGCCGGCGACGGGAGAGGCGCGACGGCGCGGGGGGCGCGGCGGAGGGCAGGGGGCGCGATGGGAGGGCCGCCGGAGCAGGGGCGCGCGACGGCGGGGGCCGCGGCGGAGCAGGGCCGCCGGAAAAACGAGCAGGGCTTCGCCGGCGTGCACGGGCTCCTCCTTCCTCTGGTCCTTAGGCGTTTCTGCGAACTGAATCGGGGAAGGAGAAGGGGAAGCAGTTAAGTAGCAGGGGGTCTTTGGTCCCGGTTGCTCGCAAGAACCGGGACCAATGCCTCTTTGGTCCCGGTTCTTTCCAGCAACCGGGACCAAAGAGTGGGCAGATCAAGCGCGGCATCCACGGACTCATTGGTCCCGGTTCTTGGTAGAAACCGGGACCAAAGAGTCCTTTTTCAAAATTATTTCGAACTTTTCAGTTCTGAAATTTTGTTCCCGCCTTTTTTATTCTTATTTAGGTGTTTGGATATGAATTTCAAATGGTTTTGAATCTGAAAAGACTTTCAACATGAAAAGTTTTTAAATTTGAATAAATAATCCAAAACCATTTTCTGTTTTCTAAAATAATTATTCTAACTATACAAACTATTAACCATTTTGCCATTTTCAATTAAAAATGCATTAACTTTATTGCATATTTTGAATTGACAAAACTTTCAACATGAAAAGTGTTTGAATTTGTATAAATAATCCAAAATCAATTTTACATTATTATTGTCATTTTCAATTTAATATGGATAAATTCATATCTTTAAATCCGTAAGTCGAAACTCGACTAATAATACGTATAAATCGATAAAAATTGATTAAGTAAGATTTATGATTAAGTAATAATAATTATTAATTCAGTTAATTCTATTTTTGGTGTTGTAAAATCCCATGGCAAGCAGAAGTAAATGCAGAACAATTTCAGAAAACCTATATTTGTAAGATGAATGTTTGGTGTTGTAAAATGCAGAAGAAAGCTGATAAAAATTATTAATTCATTTATCTTAATGCATTACATAAAAGGTTTAATACATTATTACACATGATACAATGTCTCACAAGCGCTTGAAAGAAACACACCCCTGATCCAACATCACCAACATTATTCTACATAAACGGACTTGCTGGCTCGAAGGCCGTAGGATTAGGGGGAACGGCGGGAGGAGCCAGCCCCGTGGGCGGCCGCCCGGTTCTCGCGCGCACGTTTGCGGCGGAGGGCAAGATCCATGGAGGATGAGTCTTTCAGCGCCCAATCCAGATCGGAAGCCTCCTTCGCCTTGAGCTGGTAGGAAGTCTTGGCTCGCTGGACAGGGTAGTCGCGGACAGACTGGAAGGAGGCTTCCATGGCCTCCTGTATCTGCAACCCACAACCTTCTTCCCCGTCGTCGCTCCAGTCGAAGTCGTCGTCCTCCTCCTCCTCCGCGGGAGGAGCGGCGGCGCCTGGTGGAGGTGCAGCGGCGCCAGGTGGAGGTGCGGCGGCACCTGGTGGAGCAGGAGGCCGGTAGCTGGGCATTCCTCTCCACGCCGGGCTCGTGGGCATACGGCGGGATAGACTCCCGCGGTTGCGCCCAAGCGCGCTCTGCCGAGCACGCTCGACCTCGTCCAGAAGGCGCTGCGGCGGGCGTGGCGGATCCATCTCGTGGAGACGATGCGTTCGTGGCTAGGAATGGTGGATTAGGGTTTACCCCGTCGGCGACAATATATAAAGACCTCCAGGGCAGCGCTGGGGGAGGACACGTGCCCAGGGAAGCGCTGGGGGAGGACACGTGTCGTGACCGCAAAGCCCGTCTTTAGTCCCGGTTGGTGTTACCAACCGGGACTAAAGAAGCACACAGATCGTGTGTTTCTTTCAATCGCTTGTGAGCCGTTGGATCAGGGGTGTGTTTCTTTTGAGGGATTGTGAGCTGTTGGATCAGCAGTATCACGACCACTTCGTGAGCCACATGACCCGGTTGGTGTTACCAACCGGGACTAAAGAAGCACACGGATCGTGTGTTTCTTTCAAGCGCTTGTGAGCCGTTGGATCAGGGGTGTGTTTCTTTTGAGGGATTGTGAGCTGTTGGATCAGCAGTATCACGACCACTTCGTGAGCCACATGACCCGGTTGGTGTTACCAACCGGGACTAAAGAAGCACACGGATCGTGTGTTTCTTTCAAGCGCTTGTGAGACGTTGGATCAGGGGTGTGTTTCTTTTGAGGGATTGTGAGCTGTTGGATCAGCAGTATCACGACCACTTCGTGAGCCACATGACCCGGTTGGTGTTACCAACCGGGACTAAAGAAGCACACGTACCCTATATATAGCCGCCCTCCTCAGACAAGTTACTCACTCACACAAAACATTCCAGCGTCACTCGGAGAGGCATCTTTGGGCAACCAGCGGCAAGACGTCTCTGATGACCTGCGACCGTTCCAAACGGTTGCAGATCATCAGAGACGTCTTGCCGGACGGTTGTAGATCATCAGAGACGTCTTACCGCTGCTTGGATCGAAGTGGCGCTCAAACTCACGAGCCACCGTCGGGCTGTATGCAGGGGGAACTGTGTTTGGACGGGAGGTGTGGGAGCCGACAACCACCTACCACGCGTGTTTCACCACATAAAGGTTTAATACATTACTACACATCACATAAAGGTTTAATACATTACATTGATTTACATAAAAGCCATGAACCCTTCTTCGCGTATGTCCCTGGCCTATGATCGCTTCAGCCGTAACCATGGAGCATCTTCATTATTTAACGGGATGCTTGGGTCAGTTCTCACTGTGAAGGGCGGAATTTCATCAAACTTATCATAATCTGCTGACATGTCTGTCTTGTCCTCGACTCCCACGATGTTTCTTTTCCCTGAAAGAACTACGTGACGCTTTGGCTCATCGTCTGATGTATTCGTTTGCTTGTTTTTTCTTTTTTTCGGTCTGGAGGACATGTCCTTCACATAGAAAACCTGAGCCACATCATTGGCTAGGACGAATGGTTCGTTCTTGTAACAACCAAGATTCTTGAGATCCACTGTTGTCATCCCGTACAGCTGGTCTACCTTTATCCCTTCTCCATTCATGTTGACCCAACTGCACCGAAACAAAGGGACCTTAAAAGTAGGTCCATAGTCAAGTTCCCATATCTCCTCTATGCGACCATAGTATGTGTCCTTTTGCCCATCGTCGTTTGTTGCATCAAAGCGGACACCACTGTTCTGGTTGGTGCTCTTTTTATCTTGGGCGATCGTGTAAAATGTATTCCCATTTATCTCGTACCCTTGGAAATTCAATACAGTCGAAGATGGTGACGCGGCCAACAAGTAGAGCTGTTCTCCGACAGTGGTGTCATTCATGAGCTGTAATCGCAACCAACTGCCGAAGGTCTCCATGTGTTTTTCTTTAATCCAGGAGTCATCCTTCCCCGGGTTCTTGGAGCGTACATAATTCTTGTGTTCCTCGATATACGGAGCCACGAAGGTGGAACTTTGTAGAACTGTGTAGTGTGCTTGAGTTAAAGAATGCCCGTCCCTACATATCAGTGCTTTCTTTCCTAGCGTGCCTTTTCCACTCAGTCTCCCCTCATGCCGCGATTCAGGAACACCAATCGGCTTAAGGTCAGGAATAAAGTCAACACAGAACTCAATGACCTCTTCTGTTCCATAGCCCCTTGAGATGCTTCCTTCTGGCCTAGCACGGTTATGAACATATTTCTTCAAGACTCCCATGAACCTCTCGAAGGGGAACATATTGTGTAGAAATACAGGACCGAGAATGGCAATCTCGTCGCGTAGGTGAACCAGGAGATGCGTCATAATATTGAAGAATGATGGGGGGAACACCAACTCGAAGCTGACAAGACATTGGACCACAGCCTTCTGTAAACTTGGTAGAGTTACTGGATCGATGACCTTCTGAGATATTGCATTGAGGAATGCACATAGCTTCACAATGGGTACTCGAACATTTTCCGGAAGAAGCCCCCTCAATGCAACCGGAAGCAACTGCGTCATAATCACGTGGCAATCATGAGACTTCAGGTTCTGGAATTTTTTCTTTGCCATATTTATTATTCCCTTTATATTTGACGAGAAGCCAGCCGGGACCTTGATACTGCTCAGGCATTCAAAAAATATTTCCTTCTCTGCTTTGGTAAGAGCGTATCTGCTTAAGTATTGACGCCCTTTATCCGTCTGCTTGTTGTATGGGTCTTTCATACGTTGCTGGTCTGCCCGTGCTTCCGGTGTATCTTTTGTCTTCCCATACACGCCCAGGAAGCCTAGCAGGTTCACGCAAAGATTCTTCGTCACGTGCATCACGTCGATTGAAGACCGGACCTCTAGGACTTTCCAATAGGGTAGCTCCCAGAATATAGAGCACTTCTTCCATATGGGTACGTGGTTGTCAGCGTCATTCGGAACAGATAGACTGCCAGGACCCTTTCCAAAGATTACTTCTAAATCCTTGACCATGTCATATATAACATCACCATCAGGGAGGTTAGGCTTCTTCCGGCGATCTGCCTCACCGTTGAAATGCTTGCCGGGCTTTCTTACGGCATGACCGTTCGGAAGAAATCGACGATGCCCCAGGTACACATTCTTGTTTCCCAAATGTATACTTTCAGTCTTATCTAAACAGTGCGTGCATGCATTGTATCCCTTGTTTGACTGTCCTGAAATGTTACTAAGAGCAGGCCAATCATTGATGGTTACGAACAGCAACGCTCGTAGGTCAAATTCCTGTTGTTTGTGCTCATCCCACACACGTACACCTGGTTCGGACCACAACTGCAAAAGTTCATCAACTAATGGCCGTAGGTACACATCAATGTCGTTGCCGGGTTGCTTCGGGCCTTGGATGAGCACTGGCATCATAATGAACTTCCGCTTCATGCACAACCAAGGAGGAAGGTTGTAGATACATAGAGTCACGGGCCAAGTGCTATGACTGGAGCTCTGCTCCCCAAAAGGATTAAAGCCATCTGTACTTAGACCAAATCTTAAGTTCCTTGCGTCATCTGAAAATGTCGGGAACTCTCTGTCGATTTTTCTCCACTGGGACCCATCGGCGGGGTGTCTCAACTTCCCGTCTTTCTTACGCTCTTCTTTGTGCCATCGCAACAACCTGGCATGCTCTTTGTTTCTGAACAGACGTTTCAACCGTGGTATTATAGGAGCATACCACATCACCTTAGCAGGAACCCTCTTCCGGGGGGGCTCGTCATCGCCCTCAACATCACCAGGGTCATCTTGTCTTATCTTGTACCGCAGTGCATTGCATACCGGGCATTTATCCATGTTCTCGTACTCACCGCGGTACAGGATGCAGTCATTAATGCATGCATGTATCTTCTGCACATCTAATCCTAGAGGGCAGATAGCCTTCTTTGCTTCGTATGTAGTCTCGGGCAATTCGTTATCCTTTGGAAGCTTCGGCTTCATTATTTTCAGTAACTTCTCAAATCCCTTGTCAGAACAACCAGTCTCTGCCTTCCATTTCAGCAGTTCCAGTGTGGTACCGAGCTTTGTGCTGCCATCTTCGCAGTTTGGGTACAGCAACTTTTTGTGATCCTCAAGCATGGCCTCCAACTTTAGCTTCTCCTTTTCTGTATCGCATTCTCGCTTTGCATCAGAAATGACCCCACCAAGACCATCAGCGGGCTCATCTGATGCCCGATGTTCACCTCTTTCTTCTTCAACGTCTTCCATAACAGTATCACCGCATTCCTCAGGGAACATAGGATAGTTGTCATCATCCTCCTCTTCTTCATTGTCTTCCATCGTAACCCCTCTTTCTCCGTGCTTGGTCCAACAATTATAGCTGGGCATGAAACCTTTCCGAATCACGTGGTCTTGAATGGTTCTCGGGTCAGAGTACTCCCTGACGTTCCGACACTTCTCACATGGACAAGGCATAAAATTATTCACTTTGTTTGCCTCAGCCACATCGAGAAATTTATGCAGGCCTGCAATAAACTCGGAACTGCGTCGTTCGCCGTACATCCATCGCATCCGTGCATCCATCTGCATCATATATATAATTAAGTTTATCAAATACCATTACAATAACATCTTGAATAGTGAAATGACCACCGTACATCGACACGTGCAATATTTCTGTATCAATTACAGACGAAAAGGATAAAGTTGCTAACCTCGGTGCGGGTCGGGCATTTCATCGAACACATCTTGTGCGTGGCAAAGAGAAAAAAAACTAGCACCCCCACTTCCCACCAATCCAGGAAAAAAAAACAGAGGAGAGAGGGGGGTGGGGGCAACAATATATAGGCAGGGGAGGGGTATTGGTCCCGGTTCTTGGCACGAACCGGGACCAAAGCTCCGCGGCATGCCACGTGGTCCGGCTCTGGAGCTTTGGTCCCGGTTCTTGGCATGAACCGGGACCAATGCCCCCAACCGAACCGGGACCATTGCCCCACGGGGCCCTGGCAGCTCGAACCGGGACCAGTGCCAGGCACTGGTCCCGGTTTTTGCCTGAACCGGGGCTAATGGCAAAACAGTACTCCGGACCAAAAGTCCTTTTTCTACTAGTGTGTAAACTTACAACTTCACCAGCTGTGTCTTTACAACAACACTTGTATATTATGAAGCCGGATTTCTTTGAGGGAAGGTCATCTATCTATTTTAGGGAAGGTCATCTGTCTAGCTTTATTAATACCAAACATTAGTTATATTGTCAATGAGTTCACTCAAATGGAAGTTTGGGGGGTCATCAACCCAGTTACATGAATTTTTTTATGATAACACGTACTAGCTATCTCATGAACACCGTCATTCTCTTCTCTCAACAATGTTTTGTAATCGACCTTCCCAATAGTTGTAGTTGTATCGACACAACTCACACTAGTTGCATCCCACCATTGGCTTGCCCTGTACGTACAAGAATTGATGACTTCCTTGTAGTCGGATTCCGCCAGCAAATAATTAGATCTCACCGAATTAGTAATAAGAAGTCCCTTCCTCATAGCCATTGACAACGTCGGCATCATATTGTGCAAAGCCGCAACGAGCTGCATTTCAATGTCCCTTCAAATATCTAATTATCATTTTCGTTTTCCCCGATCCTTCATTCCCGTGATAAGCCGCAGCAACATTAACCTTCACAAATTTTGGATCCACCTTGCTCCGTTTGTAATCAGCCCGTGTAGTTCCAAGGGCATTTGCCTTCGCTGCATTTGCTGAGATGGCAAGGAAAAGAAAAGGTCACCACATACTTTGCGGAACATTTCCTTCACGTGTCAACTATCATCGCCACCACCAAATATACCAGCATCCTGTTACTGCCACATGTATCTAGCGGATCACCTCATTTATCTAGCGGATCAAAGTATGCTAGGGTTTCAGATGTATGATGCCATGCGAAGCCCACAAACAGAAAATGTGATTTTTTTTTCTCCTGGAATTTAAACTTCCAAAAAGCTTGACATATCGGATTCGACACTGGAGTACTTGGAAATAACGGCGGGGTAGTACCTCCTCTATATCTATGTCCCCACTCAACATGAAAGCACTTCAAACTATAAAATGCCTGTCTGAGATAAATGTCATGGATAAAATCATCGAAATCACTGTGATTCGGTGGAATCTTGAGGATTATGTTTGCATCCACATAACTGAAGATTATTTAAATTAAGTCTTCATCATTTCTTTCAGTTACTGGTTCGATAAGACCAATAACCTTAGAATAGGTGCTTGTCCTCGTACCTTGGTAACCATTCTACTAGGTCTAGATGGAATCCATGGATCGGACCATGTGTTCACTTTATCGTCACTTTCAGTTCTCCATATAGGACATCTTTTAAAGGTTGTAATACCCACTAATATATGCTGACAAGTAAAAGACGGTCCATACTTTGGTCCCACACTTAAGATATCTCTATACGGGTACTATTTATCGCGAAGAGCTTGAGCACATACGGAATCAGGATTCACAATTAATTTACCTCCAAACCTATTTTGCCAACATGGCCAAATTAAATGAGTGAAGGTCATGAAATCCCATTCCTTCATCCTTCTTTGTGAAACATTATTCTCTTCATCCTCGCCCTACCAAACTGGGATATAGTATATGTGATGTATTTTTGTACTCGTTTTGGCAGGTTCAATACCGACATTGCAAAATCTGGAATTGATTAGGCCACAACCTTCAGTAAAAATTTCTTTTCCACCAAGAGACAATTATTTCTCCATCCAACCATTTGGGATTCCGACGCTACGTACCCCCGCGACGGCGAAACCCTATACCCGCTGGAAAAAAGTGAAACCTGTCGATCCACCGCTTTGACCGGCGCCGAGAGAGGGTAGACGCATGAACTTTTTTGCTTGTTTGTGTTAGGTTGGTACATAGGACCATGGGGAACCAACAATTCATGTGTTCCGTCGCATGATTCCATCCCCGGCACCCGAAACGTGAGTTTTCACCTCTAAGTGTCGGAACTTACTGTGGATGAAGCGGGGTCGGTGAAGCGGGTCACACCTCGGAGCTGTATCTTGGTTCCCACAACCTACCAACACACTCTTTTACATATATTAGGGACCCATGCAAGTTTTGTTGGGATTCCGACGCTCTGTACCCCCGCGACGGCGAAACCCTACACCCGCTGGAAAAAAGTCAAACCTATCGATCCACCGCTTTGACCGCGCGCCGAGAGGGGGTAGACGCATGAACTTTTTTGCTTGTTTGTGTTAGGTTGGTACATAGGACCATGGGGAACCAACAATTCATGTGTTCCGTCGCATGATTCCATCCCCAGCACCCGAAACATGAGTTTTCACCTCTAAGTGTCGGAACTTACTGTGGATGAAGCGGGGTCGGTGAAGCGGGTCACACCTCGGAGCTGTATCTTGGTTCCCACGACCTACCAACACACTCTTATACATATATTAGGGACTCATGCAAGTTTTTTTGGGATTCCGACGCTCCGTACCCCCGCGACGGCGAAACCCTACACCCGCTGGAAAAAAGTCAAACCTGTCGATCCACCGCTTTGACCGGCGCCGAGAGGGGGTAGACGCATGAACTTTTTTGCTTGTTTGTGTTAGGTTGGTAAATAGGACCATGGGTAACCAAAACTTCATGTGGTCCGTCGCATGATTCCATGCCCAGGACCCGAAACGTGAGTTTTCACCTCTAAGTGTCAGAACTTACTGTGGATGAATCGGGGTCGGTGAAGCGGGTCGCACCTCGGAGCTGTATCTTGGTTCCCACAACCTACCAACACACTCTTATACATATATTAGGGACCCATGCAAGTTTTGTTGGGATTCCGACGCTCCGTACCCCCGCGACGGCGAAACCCTACACCCGCTGGAAAAAAGTCAAACCTGTCGATCCACCGCTTTGACCGGCGACGAGAGAGGGTAGACGCATGAACTTTTTTGCTTGTTTGTGTTAGGTTGGTACATAGGACCATGGGGAACCAACAATTCATGTGTTTCGTTGCATGATTCCATCCCCGGCACCCGAAACGTGAGTTTTCACCTCTAAGTGTCGGAACTTACCACGGAGTAAGCGAGGTCGGTGAAGCGGGTCGCACCTCGGAGCTGTATGTTGGTTCCAGAACCTACCAACAATGGTATTAACTAATACTAATAAACAATCCACAAAAATAGTATAGAAGAAAAACAATTAAAAGAAAAAACAAATAGAAAGAAAAAATAAAAGAAAAGGGCACACGGTAAAGGGGATCACACACGGCAAAGAGAGGCTTTGCCGTGTGCTTTCCTCTACATCGTCACGGCAAAGGGCAGGCACACGGCAAAGAATCTGTGCGTGCTGATTGGTCAGGAGAATTTGACGCGGATCATGCACCCGAGCCGTTGGATGATTGCCTGCACGATCAAACGGCTCACAGCATCTCCAAGAAAGCAGACAATCCGTGGCACAGGCGCACAGCATACCCTACTTTTGTTTTTCTTTTCCTTTTTCTTTTTTTCCTCTTCTTATCCTTTTCTTTTCTACCGACCGCACAGCATCTCCTTATCCTCACCTCACCTCGACCGCACAGCACCTGAAACTCTACCGCCGCCGCCGCCCTCACCTCACCCGCTGGAGGGCACCAAGAGCTCGCCCACCTCAGCCGCGGAGCACGACGCTGGCAGGGTCGGCGCACGGAGCAGGCAGGGCGGCGCAGAGGATGCAGAGGACGACGGCAAGGGCGAGCAGACAGGGGCGGCGCACGCGGACTCTGCACCGCTACTCGCCGCGCTGACGCCGCCAGGAGCAGTGCATCGGCGCCGCCGACGCGCAGGGCGACGCCACGTCTTCGTCGCCGAGTTCTTCGGCCGCGCATGCCTCCTCTTCTTCCTCTCCGCCGTCTCCAACAACCAGCCGCGACGAAGATGCGGCCACGACGGGGACCTCTACGGCCACGGCGAGGATGCTTCACCTGCGCCAGCACGGCGCTCCACGGCATGCTCCACCGGCCTGGACGTCATTCTGCTCGCGTCGGCGGCGAGGTGGACCCAACAGCGCCGTCCCAGCGAGGGACGCGGGATTTTTTTTTGGTGACATTCTTATTCTTTGTCGTGTTCGCTCGGGTAGGGAGCACGGCAAAGACGGGACGTGTGCCGCCAGGCCGTTTATCCGAACACACGGCAGCGATTAGTATCACGGTAAAAGCCTGGCACACGGCAAAACTCTGGCACACGACAAAGACAGTTCTGTGCCGTGCAGTGCCCGCATGGCGCACAGCAAAACCGTTGTCGTGTTGTTTTTGAAAAGCGCACGGCAAAGCTCCGTGCCGACGCGTATTATGCCGTGTGACCTTTGCCGTGTTTGTAGGAACGACAAACGCTTTGCCGTGTTCCGCAAGCTCTTTGCCGTGCTGTTTTGGTGCACGGCAAAGACCTGGTTTCCGGTAGTGATATTAGTACCAGCGGAGACACGGATTTTTAAACTCGGCTAGATGGTATCATGGTAGTCGATAGAGCATCTTCACCAATTCATCTCTTTGGACGCTAGTTTCGCAGAATCATATGTTCGAGCATCCCGTGGACAGAAATAGTCTATACTTAACATACTTACAGGCTGTTTATACAACTCTAATAAAATTCAGCTCAAAATTTGACCTACACTTAGAGAAACAAAAATGCTAAACTTCACGGTGAATAGTGTCAAATTTGAGTGAATAGTGTTTCACACTATCCACACCCAAGTTTCTTTTGAGAAAAGCTACAGAGATGCGCCACACGGGATGTTTGGCTACGGCTGCTAATTGCCAGCACATGCATGCATGTAGTAGTCTGCCTCCTCATGGGTGACATCATCGCATTGATTTCCAAATTCTAAATTTTAAAATGATTTATCTTCTACACCGTTATTCCGATTAATGATCTGTTTACACTGCTAACTTCGTCTCGACGAGGCCTTCAAAACTGGATCCCATGGTAAAATGTTTTAACGAAATTTATTTTTTCACACCAGTTACCAAATTATCTACTATAGCTATCAGATTAGCAACGAATGGTCACAACGATAATTGTTCATGGATATCAGATTAAATTGTATATGTTTCTAGACATTTACAATGATATGCATTTCCAGAGAGTAAGAGTTCCAACAATTTCAAAACCTAAGAGATGTTATCAGTCCACATAAAGTAGTATCATACAATCTTACATTGATACAGAATGAAGTACAAAAAACCTGGATAAGTTAGTGATAATAATCTGGTAACTACTGATAGATTTTTTTTGTCAAAACATAGCAACATGGAATCTATTTTCGTAAATCTTGTTGCGACTAAGGCAACCACTACAAGGAAACACCTAATAACCGGCTTGTAATCACCGGCGGGCCAAAATTCCACAGTGAATCACCGGCGAGGGAAAATTTCCACGCCAGTGATACGTTGGTATCATCGGCGTGTACCACATTGAGCCATGCCGGTGACATGTGGGTCCAAAGAACCAACCTCGGAGAAAACTATCTCACCGGCGTGGAAAGTAAGATGCACGCTGGTATTATACTGCTTAGTTACTGGCGTGGGACCTGGTTGGCAGGCCGGTGATTATATGTCTCGGGAGGGCATGAGATATCCTATGGAATCACCGGCGTGTGGATATGTGGCACGCCGGTATTTTGATTCTAATCACCGGAGTGTCATACATGCACACGCCGGTAATATAGACGTTGTTGGACACTCCAATTCCCACCCCACACGTCCCCCCCTCGTCAAAAAACATATTTTTTTTGCCTCAGGAATATGCATTGCACGTAAAGGTAATTTTAAATTCCGTTACAGTAATATAAAAGGTATAGTGTCTTATTTATATATAGTTTTATGAGTTGTGCTTAATTATCTTTTTTACTGTGCAGCATTACACTCAAGACGCAGAGTTAATCAATAGAGAGATCCCTGACTTCTTGTGGATGTTGATACTATGGGGTAAAGCACCCAAGGGGCGTCCGGCGATGACATGCTACGCTGATAAAATGAAGAGGGGTCTTGGAGTAAAGATCGGACCCAAAACCTGGAGTGTTGGATCATCGAAGGCACAAAGATCATCGAAGGCGGTTATGGCTGATGACAGTAGTGACGATGACTTCATGCCTCCTAAACGAGCAGGGATCATACCCAAGTCTAAGAGTGTCATTGAAGGATCAAAGAAGGCAGTCGTCGCTGATGACAACCGTGATGATCACTTCATGCCTCCTAAACGAGCAGAGATCAGACCCAAGTCTAAGGGTGTCGTTGGAGGATCGAAGAAGGCAGTCGTCGCTGATGACAATAGTGATGATGACTTCATGCCTCCTAAATGAGCGCATATTTGGGTAAGTAAGGGCAACCGGTGAAATGTAATTTAGATGTATAGTACATGTAGTATTGTTATTTCAAATTTCTTTTAATTGTGTACTAGTATCACAATCGATTTATATTAATTGTGTATTGTATCTTCTCACTTTAAACGTCGTGAAATTCTGTGGCCATGTGAGCACCTTTCCCCACCACTCCTTTTGCTCTCTATATAGGACCATCCCCATGTTTGATATATAGCCACCTAAGTCAGTTAAACAAATACTTTTGAAGAGATGGTCAGTTTAACAAAAAATTATTTTTAGACATAACCAAAATGGTGCCTAAATTTTTAGATTTCAGATCTTCATGACACCACCACCACACACACACCACACAAACCCTCTACACTCCCACATCCCGTCGCCACCCACACCCCGCCGCCACCCACCCCGCCGCTGCCACCCACTGGCTCCGTCCATTCCCGCGTCTCGTCTCCGTCGATGTCGCCCAAGGGCAGGCACACGGCAAAGAATCTGTGCGTGCTAATTGGTCAGGAGAATTTGACACGGATCACGCACCCGATCCGTTGGATGATTGCCTGCACGATCGAACGGCTCACAGCATCTCCAAGAAAGCACACAATCCGTGGCACAGGCGCACAACATACCCTACTTTTGTTTTTCTTTTCCTTTTTCTTTTTTTCCTCTTCTTATCCTTTTCTTTTCTACCGACCGCACAACATCTCCTTATCCTCACCTTACCTCGACCGCATGATACGTCTCAAACGTATCTATAATTTTTGATGTTTCATGCTTGTTTTATACCAATTGCTACATGTTTTGCATCTACTTTATATCACTTTTATACATTTTTTGGACTAACCTATTAACAAGATGCCGAAGTGTCAGTTCCTGTTTTCTGCTGTTTTTGTATTCCAGAAAAACTAGTCTGGAAATATTCTCGGAATTGGACGAAACTTCACAGGGATCCCTATTTTACCAGAACTCACCTGACGGACCAAAGGAGCAGCAGAGGAGGGCCACCAGGGCCCCACACGCCACTAGGGCGCGGGTCCCCCCTCTGCCGCGCCCTAGGGTGGTGTGGGCCCCTCGGGGGTCGTCAGCCGCCGCCCTTTCGCCTACTTATTCCCCCCGACGCGAAAACCTTAAGTGCCTGAGCAAATATCCACGAAAAGTTCCAGAGACGCCGCCGCCGTCAACCCTAGCTCGGGAGGGTCCAGAACCTCTTCCCGGCACCCTGCCGGAGAGGGGAATCGTCACCGGAGGCTTCTACATCGCCATGCCTGCCTCCGGAGTGATGCGTGAGTAGTTCATCCTTGTACTACGGGTCCATAGCAGTAGCTAGATGGTTGTCTCTCCAATTTGTGCCATCATGTTTAGATCTTGTGAGCTGCCCTACATGATCAAGATCATATTATTGTAATGCTACATGTTGTGTTTGCTGGGATCCGATGAATATTGAATACTATGTCAGGTTGATTATCAATCTATGCCCTATGTTATTTAAGATCTTGCATGCTTTCCGTTACTAGTAGATGCTTTGGCCAAGTAGATGCTTGTAACTCCAAGAGAGAGTATTTATGCTAGATAGTGGGTTCATGCCTCCGGTAATCTGGGAGAGTGACAGCAACTTCTAAGGTTGCGGCTGTGCTGTTGCCACTAGGGATAACCTAACAATGCTATGTCCACGGTCATATGGATTTGTTTACATTACGCACTTTACTTAATGCAATTATCCGTTGCTTGCAACTTAATACCAACGGGGGACTCGGATGACAACCCGGCGGTGGATTATTAGTCATAGACGCTGTTGGATGACGGTCTATGTATTATGTCGTAATGCCCAATTAAATATCATAGTAATCATCATGTCATGTATATGCATTGTCATGCGCTCACTATTTGTCAATTGCCCAGCTGTAATTTGTTCACCCAACATGTTAGTTATCTTTTATGGAGAGACACCACTAGTGAACTGTGGACCCCGGTCCATTCTTTTACACTGATTAAACCACCACAAACTATAAACTGTTCCTTTTTCATTCTCTGCAATTTAATACTCATTTTCCACACCATACGTTTAATCCTTTGTTTTCAGCAAGCTGGTGAGATTGACAACCTCACTGTTTCGTTGGGGCAAAGTAGTTTGATTGTGTTGTGTGCAGATTCCACGTTGGTGATCGTATTGCGCCGTGCGAGCCACCAACAACCTTCTGAAGAGTTGCTGCTCCTACTGGTTCGATAACCTTGGTTTCTTTCTGAGGGAAGACTTGCTGCTGAACTGCATCATACCTTCCTCTTGGGGTCTCCCAACGAGCGTGTGATTCACGCCATCAAGCTCTTTTTCTGGCGCCGTTGCCGGGGAAGTACTCATCATCACCATCATCATCATCCTCAAATACTCTCCCGTCAACCAGGCGCCAGCATCTTTTTCTGGCGCCGTTGCCGGGGAGACAGCAGTCTTTTGCAAGGGGAGTTTCACGCTTCCAATCTCTTTACTTTGTTTTTGTCTTGCTTAGTTTATTTTATTTTATCTTGTTTGCTTTCAATTATCAAAAACACAAAAAAATTAGCTACTTGCATTTAGTTTATTTTCGGTTCTGTTTCCTGTTAGTTATTATGTCTAGCTCTTTACTTGCTATCAATGGTTACTTTCCTTGAAACTAGTCCTATGGCTGAAAACAACATGGAGAGCTTTATGAAATTTATCTTGAGTTGGGACATGAAGTGTTTGAAGAGAAAATTAAAAAGCCTATGGAACTTTATTTGCATAACAATCATGATAGTAGCAATGTTATTAGCATACATTCTTTGAACACCATTATTGCTAATGCCATGGAAAGCTCTAAGCTTAGGGAAGCTGGTTTTGATAAAAATGATATTTTTAGTCCCCAAAGCTTGGAGGAGGAAGAATGCTATACTGTTGAATGTCATGATTCGATTGAAATATCTCTTTTTGATAAATTTGAAAAAACATCCTCCTTGACTCAAGTAAAAGAGGAAATTGCAGAAAGTAAAAATGTGCTCCCTAATGTTATGTATGATAATGCTCTTGATGATGGTCCTATATTGCCTAATGATATTAATTATACTACTATTGTCAAAAGTGGGTTTGATAACCCTACTGTTTTTTAGCTTAATAAAAATTATGTGTTTGTAGATCATGAAAAGAATGCTTTATGTGATAGTTATATTATTGAGTTTGTTCATGATCTACTGAAAGTTATTATGAGAGAGGAAAATATGGTTGTAAAAGTTTTCAAGTTACTAAAACACCTCTCTTTATGTTGAAAGTTTTGAAGCTATATTTGTTTCATCTTTCTATGCTAGTTGCTTTATGATTCAATAATTTATTTTGTTACAAGATTCCTTTGCATAGGAAGTGGGTTAGACTTAAATGTGTTTGATATTTACCTCTTGATGCTCTCTTTTGTTTTGAACTCTTATTCTTATGAGAGCATCATTAAAATCTTCTAAGCCTAGCTAAAAGGCATTAAAGAAAGCGCTTTTGGGAGGCAACCCATTATCTTTTATTTTCAGTTTTTGTCAAGGAGGATGTTTACTTCTGTAGCAACTCCTTTGTATCTTTATTTTCTCGCATTGTTGTGCCAAGAGTAGCCTCTAATGTTAAGATGATGCTTAATTTTGATTGCTGCGCAGAAACAGATTTTTGCTGTTCACTGTACGAAATTCCTAAAATCACCAGATTGTTAATTAAATCTGAAATTTTTGTGCGTAATCTTTATGAATGTCTGAATCTTTCATTAGTTCAAAGTTTTTCGATCTGAGCGTCGTAAGTGCCTTGAAAAATTCGTCTTTGCGACTGTTCTGTTTTAGACAGATTATGCCTTTTTATTTTGCATTCTCTCTTTTACTAGTGTTGAGTGAAATTCTTTTTTGGGTGGAAGAGCTTCACATAACATCAGTGGCTGTAGCTAATGTTTAAAGTAACAAGTCATATTGCGTCTATATAGAACATGTGAGTTTTGATTATGCACTAACCCTCTAATGAGATCTACTTTGAGTTTGGTGTGACGAAAGTTTTCAAGGGTCAAGAGAGAAGGATGATATAATAGGATCAAGAAGAGTGAAGAGCTTAAGCTTGGGGAGGCTCCATGGATCTCCCCAGCATATTTCAAGAAGACTCAAGCGTCTAAGCTTGGGGATGCCCAAGGCATCCCCTTCTTCATCGTCAAAATTATCAGGTCATCTCTAGTGAAACTATATTTTAATTCTTTCACATCATATGTGCTTTTCTTGGAGCGTCTGTGTGCTTTTATTTTCAGTATTGCACTTTTATTTTCAATAAAGCTTGACTGGACCCTAGCATTCTTGATTGGGAGAGAGACACGCTCCGCTTTTTCATGAGAATACTCCTATTCTTCACTTATATTTGTTGAGTATTCATATCTAGCGCTGTTCAGCTTTTAGCTCTTGTTTTCATGTATCTCTTGTCAGAGCTATTAGCTTTCTTTTGTAGAAAGTACTCTCTTGCTTCACTTATATTTGTTTGGAGAGTTGATTAAATAAATTGATTGGTGTTTGGTTGGTTCAGAAAATGTTGCATGTGGTAATTGGTATAAGGAAAAACTTGCTTAATCTTGTAGATCACTAATTTGGATAACTTGATGCTTGTCAATTGTTTTGAGTTAACAAGTAGATCATGATTAAATTTGTGCATCATGAGTTAAGCCTATTAGTGAAGAACTACCGTAAAGCTTGTTGAAAATTTGGTTTGCATCGGTGGTATCTCTAAGGTCTAGATATTTTCTAATAACAGGGTTTGGTTAACAAGGAAGACGGTATGAAGTCTTATAACGTTTGCAATATGTTTGTCATATAAAACTTGGTGTACGGGTTGATATTCTTGTTTGCTTACATAACCTTGCTAGCCTAAACTCTGTACTGAGAGGGAATGCTTCTCGTGCATCCAAATCCTTGAGCCAAAATCCATGCCATTTGTGTCCACCATAACTACCTATATGTGGTATTTCCTTGCCACTCCAAGTAAATTTTTCATGTGCTACCTTTAAATTATTCAAAATGTTATTATTCCCTTTTTGTGTCAATGTTTACTAGCTCATGAGGAATTAGTGTGGTTATTCTTTATTCTATTTGTTGAATGGACTTTTACACCTGGACTAGTGGCATATACATCCGCTTATCCAATAATTTTGCAAAAAGAGCTGGCAACGGGGTGCCCAGTCCCAATTAATTACAACTTTAACCAATTAATTCTCTTCACACTTTTGCCCTGATTCATCAGTAAGCAATGACAAACAGTGAAATACCTGAATGTGTGTAAACCAAAGAGAAAGAGGGATGATCTGCCTTGCTGGTAGAAATAACGTCCTTCATGGGAGCCGCTCTTAAAAGTCCGTTTGACAGGTAGAATACTGTTCTCACCCGCTACCATTCGTTGACAATTAACAAACACCTCTCAAAAATAGATACTCCTCCATGGTATGTGATTGATGGAAGGCACCCGAGGATTCGGTTAGCCATGGCTTGTGTTAGCAAGGTTGGGAGGAGTATCAAATATTTTATGCAATCTCTATATGCTTTCAAAAACCTAAAAGCTCTAGCACATGATTTAATCCCTGCTTCCCTCTGCGAAGGGCCTTTCTTTTACTTTTATGTTGAGTCAGTTTTCCTATTCTTTCTGTCTTCCACAAGCAAACACTAGTGTCAACTTTGTTACAACATGCGTTATATGCAATGTATTGGACTTGTTATACTACTTTGTGTTGACAATATCCATGAGATAAATATGTTGAAAGTTGAAGCAAATGCTGAAACTTAATTCTTCCTTTGTGTTGATTGAATACCTTTTATTAGAAACTATTGCTTTATGAGTTAACACTTATGCAAAACTGTTTGATACTTGTTCATTGTTTACTCATTATCTATTTGGTAGCAAATTATAGACCATTGACTTGGATCACTTCATTCATTTACATGTGCCTTGCAATATTATATGATCAAGATTATGATGGTAGCATGTCACCTCAAAAATTATTTTGTTTTTATCGTTTACCTACTCGAGGACGAGTAGGAACTAAGCTTGGGGATGCTGATACGTCTCAAACGTATCTATAATTTTTGATGTTCCATGCTTGTTTTATACCAATTGCTACATGTTTTGCATCTACTTTATATCACTTTTATACATTTTTTGGACTAACCTATTAACAAGATGCCGAAGTGCCAGTTCCTGTTTTCTGCTGTTTTTGTATTCCAGAAAAGCTAGTCTGGAAATATTCTCGGAATTGGACGAAACTTCACGGGGATCCCTATTTTACCAAACTCACCCGACGGACCAAAGGAGCAGCAGAGGAGGGCCACCAGGGCCCCACACGCCACTAGGGCGCGGGCCCCCCTCTGCCGCGCCCTAGGGTGGTGTGGGCCCCTCGGGGGTCGTCAGCCGCCGCCCTTTCGCCTACTTATTCCCCCCGACGCGAAAACCCTAATGCCTGAGCAAATATCCACGAAAAGTTCCAGAGACGCCACCGCCGTCAACCCTAGCTCGGGAGGGTCCAGAACCTCTTCCCGGCACCCTGCCGGAGAGGGGAATCGTCACCGGAGGCTTCTACATCGCCATGCCTGCCTCCGGAGTGATGCGTGAGTAGTTCATCCTTGGACTACGGGTCCATAGCAGTAGCTAGATGGTTGTCTCTCCACTTTGTGCCATCATGTTTAGATCTTGTGAGCTGCCCAACATGATCAAGATCATATTATTGTAATGCTACATGTTGTGTTTGCTGGGATCCGATGAATATTGAATACTATGTCAAGTTGATTATCAATCTATGACCTATGTTATTTAAGATCTTGCATGCTTTCCGTTACTAGTAGATGCTTTGGCCAAGTAGATGCTTGTAACTCCAAGAGAGAGTATTTATGCTAGATAGTGGGTTCATGCCTCCGATAATCTGGGAGAGTGACAAAACTTCTAAGGTTGCGGATGTGCTGTTGCCACTAGGGATAACCTAACAATGCTATGTCCACGGTCATATGTATTTATTTACATTACGCACTTTACTTAATGCAATTATCCGTTGCTTGCAACTTAATACCAACGGGGGACTCGGATGACAACCCGGCGGTGGATTATTAGTCATAGACGCTGTTGGATGATGGTCTATGTATTATGTCGTAATGCCCAATTAAATATCATAGTAATCATCATGTCATGTATATGCATTGTCATGCGCTCACTATTTGTCAATTGCCCAGCTGTAATTTGTTCACCCAACATGTTAGTTATCTTTTATGGAGAGACACCACTAGTGAACTGTGGACCCCGGTCCATTCTTTTACACTGATTAAACCACCACAAACTGCAAACTGTTCCTTTTTCATTCTCTGCAATTTAATACTCATTTTCCACACCATACGTTTAATCCTTTGTTTTCAGCAAGCCGGTGAGATTGACAACCTCACTGTTTCGTTGGGGCAAGTAGTTTGATTGTGTTGTGTGCAGATTCCACGTTGGTGATCGTATTGCGCCGTGCGAGCCACCAACAACCTTCTGAAGAGTTGCTGCTCCTACTGATTCGATAACCTTGGTTTCTTTCTGAGGGAAAACTTGCTGCTGAACTGCATCATACCTTCCTCTTGGGGTCTCCCAACGAGCGTGTGATTCACGCCATCACCGCACAGCACCTGAAACTCTACCGCCGCCGCCGCCCTCACCTCACCCGCTGGAGGGCACCAAGAGCTCGCCCACCTCAGGCGCGGAGCATGACGCCGGCAGGGTCGGCGCACGGAGCAGGCAGGGCGGCGCAGAGGATGCAGAGGACGACGGCAAGGGTGAGCAGGCAGGGGCGGTGCACGCGGACTTTGCATCGCTACTTGCCGCGCTGACGCCGCCAGGAGCAGTGCATCGGCGCCGCCGACGCGCAGGGCGACGCCACCGTCTTCGTCGCCGAGTTCTTCGGCCGCGCAGGCCTCCTCTTCTTCCTCTCCGCCGTCTCCGACGACCAGCCGCGACGAGGATGCGGCCACGACGGGGACCGCTACGGCCACGGCGAGGATGCTTCACCTGCGCCAGCACGGCGCTCCACGGCATGCTCCACCGGCCTGGACGTCATTCTGCTCGCGTCGGCGGCGAGGTGGACCCAACGGCGCCGTCCCAGCGAGGGACGCAGGATTTTTTTTTGGTGACATTCTTATTCTTTGCCGTGTTCGCTCGGTTAGGGAGCACGGCAAAGACGGGACGTGTGCCGCCAGGACGTTTATCCAAACACACGGCAGCGATTAGCATCACGGTAAAAGTCTGGCACACGGCAAAACTCTGGCACACAACAAAGACAGTTCTGTGCCTGTGCAGTGCCCGCATGGCGCACGGCAAAACCGTTGCCGTGTTGTTTTGAAAAGCGCATGGCAAAGCTCTGTGCCGACGCGTATTATGCCGTGTGGCCTTTGCCGTGTCTGTAGGCACGACAAACGCTTTGCCGTGTTCCACAAGCTCTTTGCCGTGCTGTTTTGGTGCACGGCAAAGACCTGGTTTCCGGTAGTGATATTAGTACCAGCGGAGACACGCATTTTTAAACTAGGCTAGATGGTATCATGGTAGTCGATAGAGCATCTTCACCAATTCATCTCTTTGGACGCTAGTTTCGCAGAATCATATGTTCGAGCATCCGTGGACAGAAATAGTCTATACTAAACATACTTATAGGCTGTTTATACAACTCTAATAAAATTCAGCTCAAAATTTGACCTACACTTAGAGAAACAAAAATGCTAAACTTCACTGTGAATAGTGTCAAATTTGAGTGAATAGTGTTTCACACTATCCACACCCAAGTTTGTTTTGAGAAAAGCTACAGAGATGCGCCACACGGGATGTTTGGCTACGGCTGCTAATTGCCAGCACATGCATGCATGTAGTAGTCTGCCTCCTCATGGGTGACATCATTGCATTGATTTCCAAATTCTAAATTTTAAAATGATTTATCTTCTAAACCGTTATTCCGATTAACGATCTGTTTACACTGCTAACTTCGTCTCGACGAGGCATTCAAAACTGGATCCCATGGTAAAATGTTTTGATGAAATTTATTTTTTCACACCAGTTACCAAATTATCTACTATAGCTATCAGATTAGCAACGAATGGTCACAACGATTATTGTTCATGGATATCAGATTAAATTGTATATGTTTCTAGACATTTACAATGATATGCATTTCCAGAGAGTAAGAGTTCCAACAATTTCAAAACCTAAGAGATGGTATCAGTCCACATAAAGTAGTATCATACAACCTTACATTGATACAGAATGAAGTACAGAAAACCTGGGATAAGTTAGTGATAATAATCTGGTAACTACTGATATATTTTTTGTCAAAACATAGCAACATGGGATCTAGTTTCGTAAATCTTGTTGCGACTAAGGCAACCACTACAAGGAAACACCTAATAGCCGGCTTGCACTGCTAGGAAACTGCATTTCTATAGACAGGTATTTTGTGGCGCACGAAATAGCCATGCGCACAGAAAATATTTCGGTGGCGCATGGTTCTGCGTGCGCCACAGAAATTTGCAATTCTGTGGCGCACGAAAGTCACATGCGCCACAGAATTGTGGCTTTCTGTGGCGCTTGTAGCCACATGCGCCACAGAAAACGTGGCGCTTGTAGCCACATGCGTCACAGAAAACCACATTTCTGTGGCGCACGTACAACCTGCGCCACAGAAATGTGCCTTTCTACCCATGCGCCACAGAAAGCACACATTCTGTGGCGCATGGCCTCATGCGCCACAGAAATCAGCAATTCTGTGGCGCACCAGGCCCCATGCGCCACAGATTTTTTTTTAAATCAGATCCCACCCCCCCCCCCCCCCAAGTGAATCGCCTTTTTAGTTTGCAAAAACTCAAAGAAAATGTTAAAACCTTCAAAAAATAAAATCCTTTGAGATTTAGTTAGGTTTTAGTGTCTAGTTTGTATAGAAATTTTGAAATATGAATTTTAACCTTTTTTGCAAAAACCAGAAAAAAATTCAAAAAAATCAAAAAAAATATAAAAAGATTCAAAAAATATAAAAAATTCAAATTTTTTGGGTTTGTTGAATTTTTGGATTTTTTGAAGTTTTCTGGGTTTTTGAATTTTTTGAATTTTTTTGGGATTTTTTGAATTTTTTAGGATTTTTGAACTTCCTTTTGAAACTTTTGAAGTTTTTGATTTTTTGAATTTTTTTTTAACACATATAAACACATACCACACATAAACTAAACACACATATATACACATACACAAGGGTTAAGAACTTGAGTAGTATAAGGGTAGCTGAATTGAATAGAATTTAGAAGTTAAGCGTGCTTGGGTTGGAGCAATCTGAGGATGGGTGACCTACTGGAGATATGCTTGGAGTGTTAAAAAGTTTCAAAAAATTCAAATAATTAGGGTTTTCCAAAAAAAATCATTTTCTGATTTTTTTGAATTTTTTTGATTTTTTTTGAATTTTTTGAGAATCCAGATCTAGATCTGGCCGCCCTTTTTTAAAAATTCAAAAAAAAATCTGTGGCGCACCCCCTGCGGATGCGCCACTAAAATAGTTTCTGTGGCGCATGGACCTGGGTGCGCCACAGAATGTTGAGATTTCTGTGGCGCACCAGGGGGTGCGCCACAGAATTCACATTTTTGTGGCGACGATTCTGTGGCGCACCCACCATGCGCCACAGAAAGGCAAAGTGGGTGCGCCACAGAAAGGTCTTTTCCTAGTAGTGTTGTAATCACCGGCGGGCTACCCAAAACCCACGCCGGTGATCTGTTGGGCCAAATTCCACAGTGAATCACCGGCGAGGGAAAATTTCCACGCCAGTGATACGTTGGTATCACCGGCGTGTACCACATAGAGGCATGTCGGTGACATGTGGGCCCAAAGAACCAACAACGGGGAAAACTATCTCACCGGCGTGGAAAGTAAGATGCACGCCGGTATTATACTGCTTAGTTACTGGCGTGGGACTTGGTTGGCACGCCGGTGATTATATGTCTCGGGAGGGATGAGATATCCTATGGAATCACTGGCGTGTGGATATGTGGCACGCCGGTATTTTGATTCTAATCACCGGTGTGTCATACATGTACACGCCGGTAATATAGATGTTGTTGGACACTCCAATTCCCACCCCACACCCCCCCCCCCCCCCCCCCCCGTCAAAAAACATTTTTTTTTGCCTCAGGAATATGCATTGCACGTAAAGGTAATTTTAAATTCCGTTACAGTAATATATAAGGTATAGTATCTTATTTATATATAGTTTTATGAGTTGTGCTTAATTATCTTTTTTACTGTGCAGCATTACCCTCAAGACGCAGAGTTCATCAACAGAGAGATCCCTGACTTCTTGTGGATGTTGATACTATGGGGTAAAGCACCCAAGGGGCGTCCGGCGATGACATGCTTCGCTGATAAAATGAAGAGGGGTCTTGGAGTAAAGATCGGACCCAAAACCTGGAGTGTTGGATCATCGAAGGCACAAAGATCATCGAAGGCGGTAATGGCTGATGACAGTAGTGACGATGACTTCATGCCTCCTAAACGAGTAGGGATCATACCCAAGTCTAAGAGTGTCATTGAAGGATCGAAGAAGGCAGTCGTCGCTCATGACAACAGTGATGATCACTTCATGCCTCCTAAACGAGCAGAGATCAGACCCAAGTCTAAGGGTGTCGTTGGAGGATCAAAGAAGGCAGTAGTCGCGTATGACAACAGTGATGATGACTTCATGCCTCCTAAACGAGCGCATATTAGGCTAAGTAAGGGCAACCGGTGAAATGTAATTTAGATGTATAGTACATGTAGTATTGTTATTTTCAAATTTCTTTTAATTGTGTACTAGTATCTCAATCAATTTATATTAATTGTGTATTGTATCTTCTCACTTTAAACGTTGCGAAATTCTGTGGCCATGTGAGCACCTTTCCCACCACTCCTTTTGCTCTATATATAGGACCATTCCCATGTTTGATATATAGCCACCTAAGTCAGTTAAGCAAGTACTTTTGAAGAGATGGTCAGTTTAGCAAATTTTTATTTTTAGACATAACCAAAATGGTGACTAAATTTTTAGTTCTCAGATCTTCATCACACCACCACCACACACACACACCACACAAAACCTCTACACCCCGCATCCCGTCACCACCCACACCCCACCGCCACCCACCCCGCCTCTGCCACCCCACTAGCCCCTGTCCTTTCCCGCGCCTCGTCTCTGTCGCCGTCGCCGGCGCCGTCTCCGTCCCTGTCCTCGCCGCCCTCGCCGCGCCGTCCTGTCCCTATCCCCGTCCTCGCCGCCCTCGTCGTGCTATCCGTCCCCGTCCTCGCCTGCGCCGTCCCGTCCCCATCCTCACCGCCGCCGATCACCCACGTCGTCGTCGGCACCACCTTGGTGAGCCTCTTGTTCTTATCTTTTTTTAATTTCCTTACTTGTATGATTTAGATAGTTACTTGTATAATTTTGTTACTTGTATGATTGTTTGTTATATATAGTGCCATGGTTTTGATATTCGTCCCCGTCGGCCCTCGTCGGTCTATGATTCGGATGTGGTATATATCTTTTATAATTATTTGTTTCATTTCGTGTTTATGACAATTATGCCGACCAACTTGACATAGATATTTTTATCTAGGAGGTATGTGAACTGGAAATTTCAACCGACCCTCTTGCCGAGAAGTTAAATTTAGTTGAAAAAGAAAACGATGATTTGAAAGAAAAATTGAAAAGAATTGAAGAAGAGAAGATGAAATTGGATTTTATGTTGCCGATGTCGTCGAGTATCACAAGATCAAGATGGATGCAATGCGCTTGAAAATAAGAAAGATTAGAAAATATGGCATTAATAAAGAGGCTTGGTATCATTATGCTGTTGGATCAATAATTACCTTAGTTGCGATTTTGATCGCATTTGTTGTTGTATTTAAATGCTTTAGATAGTTATATGTTAGTTTCAATGTATGTTTTAGATGCTCCAGATAGTTGTATGTTGTTTTATGAGAACTATGTATGAACTTTAGATACTTGTATGTCAGTTTGAAAATATGTGTTGTGATTGCTCCAAGCTAGTGCATTTGTAAGTGTGTAGATGATGGCATGAATAACACGCTCGTTGGGAGACCCCAAGAGGAAGGTATGATGCAGTTCAGCAGCAAGTTTTCCCTCAGAAAGAAACCAAGGTTATCGAACCAGTAGGAGCAGCAACTCTTCAGAAGGTTGTTGGTGGCTCGCACGGCGCAACACGATCACCAACGTGGAATCTGCACACAACACAATCAAACTACTTTGCCCCAACGAAACAGTGAGGTTGTCAATCTCACCGGCTTGCTGAAAACAAAGGATTAAACGTATGGTGTGGAAAATGAGTATTAAATTGCAGAGAATGAAAAAGGAACAGTTTGCAGTTTGTGGTTGTTTAATCAGTGTAAAAGAATGGACCGGGGTCCACAGTTCACTAGTGGTGTCTCTCCATAAAAGATAACTAACATGTTGGGTGAACAAATTACAGCTGGGCAATTGACAAATAGTGAGCGCATGACAATGCATATACATGACATGATGACTACTATGATATTTAATTGGGCATTACGACATAATACATAGACCGTTATCCAACAGCATCTATGACTAATAATCCACCGCCGGGTTGTCATCCGAGTCCCCCGTTGGTATTAAGTTGCAAGCAACGGATAATTGCATTAAGTAAAGTGCGTAATGTAAACAAACACATATGCCCGTGGACATAGCATCGTTAGGTTATCCCTAGTGGCAACAGCACATCCACAACCTTAGAACTTTCTGTCACTGTCCCAGATTAAACGGAGGCATGAACCCACTATCTAGCATAAATACTCTCTCTTGGAGTTACAAGCATCTACTTGGCCAAAGCATCTACGAGTAACGGAAAGCATGCAAGATCTTAAATAACATATAAGATAGATTGATAATCAACTTGACATAGTATTCAATATTCATCGGATCCCAGCAAACACAACATGTAGCATTACAATAATATGATCTTGATCATGTAGGGCAGCTCACAAGATCTAAACATGATGGCACAAAGTGGAGAGACAACCATCTAGCTACTGCTATGGACCCGTAGTCCAAGGATGAACTACTCACGCATCACTCCGGAGGCAGGCATGGCGATGTAGAAGCCTCCGGTGACGATTCCCCTCTCCGGCAGGGTGCCGGGAAGAGGTTCTGAACCCTCCCGAGCTAGGGTTGACGGCGGCGGCGTCTCTGGAACTTTTCGTGGATATTTGCTCAGGCACTTAGGGTTTTCGCGTCGGGGGGAATAAGTAGGCGAAAGGGCGGCGGCTGGGACCCCCGAGGGGCCCACACCACCCTAGGGCGCGGCAGAGGGGGCCCGCGCCCTAGGTGCGTGTGGCCCTGGTGGCCCTCCTCTGTTGCTCCTTCGCTCCGTCAGGTGGTTCTGGAAAAATAGGGACCCCCGTGTAGTTTCGTCCAATTCCGAGAATATTTCCAGACTAGCTTTTCTGGAATACAAAAACAGCAGAAAACAGGAACTGGCACTTCGGCATCTTGTTAATAGGTTAGTCCCAAAAAATGTATAAAAGTGATATAAAGTAGATGCAAAACATGTAGCAATTGGTATAAAACAAGCATGGAACATCAAAAATTATAGATACGTTTGAGACGTATCAGCATCCCCAAGCTTAGTTCCTACTCGTCCTCGAGTAGGTAAACGATAAAAACAAAATAATTTTTGAGGTGACATGCTACCATCATAATCTTGATCATATAATATTGCAAGGCACATGTAAATGAATGAAGTGATCCAAGTCAATGGTCTATAATTTGCTACCAAATAGATAATGAGTAAACAATGAATCACACAAGCTAAACGTTTTCATGAATAGTACTTTCGAGACAAGCATCAAACAGTTTTGCATAAGTGTTAACTCATAAAGCAATAGTTTCTAATAAAAGGTATTCAATCAACACAAAGGAAGAATTAGTTTCAGCATTTGCTTCAACTTTCAACATATTTATCTCATGGATATTGTCAACACAAAGTAGTATAACAAGTCCAATACATTGCATATAACGCATGTTGTAACAAAGTTGACACTAGTGTTTGCTTGTGGAAGACAGAAAGAATAGGAAAACTGACTCAACATAAAAGTAAAAGAAAGGCCCTTCGCAGAGGGAAGCAGGGATTAAGTCATGTGCTAGAGCTTTTAGGTTTTTGAAAGCATATAGAGATTGCATAAAATATTTGATACTCCTCCCAACCTTGCTAACACAAGCCATGGCTAACCGAATCCTCGGGTGCCTTCCATCAATCACATACCATGGAGGAGTATCTATTTTTGAGAGGTGTTTGTTAATTGTCAACGAATGGTAGCGGGTGAGAACAGTATTCTACCTGTCAAACGGACTTTTAAGAGCGGCTCCCATGAAGGACGTTATTTCTACCAGCAAGGCAGATCATCCCTCTTTCTCTTTGGTTTACACACATTCAGGTATTTCACTGTTTGTCATTGCTTACTGATGAATCAGGGCAAAAGTGTGAAGAGAATTAATTGGTTAAAGTTGTAATTAATTGGGACTGGGCACCCCGTTGCCAGCTCTTTTTGCAAAATTATTGGATAAGCGGATGTATATGCCACTAGTCCAGGTGTAAAAGTCCATTCAACAAATAGAATAAAGAATAACCACACTAATTCCTCATGAGCTAGTAAACATTGACACAAAAAGGGAATAATAACATTTTGAATAATTTAAAGGTAGCACATGAAAAATTTACTTGGAGTGGCAAGGAAATACCACATATAGGTAGTTATGGTGGACACAAATGGCATGGATTTTGGCTCAAGGATTTGGATGCACGAGAAGCATTCCCTCTCAGTACAGAGTTTAGGCTAGCAAGGTTATGTAAGCAAACAAGAATATCAACCCGTACACCAAGTTTTATATGACAAACATATTGCAAACGTTATAAGACTTCATACCGTCTTCCTTGTTAACCAAACCCTGTTATTAGAAAATATCTAGACCTTAGAGATACCACCGATGCAAACCAAATTTTCAACAAGCTTTACGGTAGTTCTTCACTAATAGGCTTAACTCATGTGATGCACAATTTAATCATGATCTACTTGTTAACTCAAAACAATTGACAAGCATCAAGTTATCCAAATTAGTGATCTACAAGATTAAGCAAGTTTTTCCTTATACCAATTACCACATGCAACATTTTCTGAACCAACCAAACACCAATCAATTTATTTAATCAACTCTCCAAACAAATATAAGTGAAGCAAGAGAGTACTTTCTACAAAAGAAAGCTAATAGCTCTGACAAGAGATACATGAAAACAAGAGCTAAAAGCTGAACAGCGCTAGATATGAATACTCAACAAATATAAGTGAAGAATAGGAGTATTCTCATGAAAAAGCGGAGCGTGTCTCTCTCCCAATCAAGAATGCTAGGGTCCAGTCAAGCTTTATTGAAAATAAAAGTGCAATACTGAAAATAAAAGCACACAGACGCTCCAAGAAAAGCACATATGATGTGAAAGAATTAAAATATAGTTTCACTAGAGATGACCTGATAATTTTGACGATGAAGAAGGGGATGCCTTGGGCATCCCCAAGCTTAGACGCTTGAGTCTTCTTGAAATATGCTGGGGAGATCCATGGGAGCCTCCCCAAGCTTAAGCTCTTCACTCTTCTTGATCCTATTATATCATCCTTCTCTCTTGACCCTTGAAAACTTCCGTCACACCAAACTCAAAGTAGATCTCATTAGAGGGTTAGTGCATAATCAAAAACTCACATGTTCTATAAAGACGCAATATGATTTGTTACTTTAAACATTAGCTACAGCCACTGATGTTATGTGAAGCTCTTCCACCCAAAAAAGAATTTCACTCAACACTAGTAAAAGAGAGAATGCAAAATAAAAAGGCATAATCTGTCTAAAACAGAACAGTCCGCAAAGACGAATTTTTTCAAGGCACTTACGACGCTCAGATCGAAAAACTTGAACTAATGAAAGATTCAGACATTCATAAAGATTACGCACAAAAATTTCAGATTTAATTAACAATCTGGTGATTTTAGGAATTTCGTACAGTGAACAGCAAAAATCTGTTTCTGCGCAGCAATCAAAATTAAGCATCGTCTTAACATTAGAGGCTACTCTTGGCACAACAATGCGAGAAAATAAAGATACAAAGGAGTTGCTACAGAAGTAAACATCCTCCTTGACTAATACTGAAAATAAAAGATAATGGGTTGCCTCCCAAAAGCGCTTTCTTTTAATGCCTTTTAGCTAGGCTAGAAGATTTTAATGATGCTCTCATAAGAATAAGAGTTGAAAAACAAAAGAGAGCATCAAGAGGCAAATATCAAACACATTTAAGTCTAACCCACTTCCTATGCAAAGGAATCTTGTAACAAAATAAATTATTGAAGCATAAAGCAACTAGCATAGAAAGATGAAACAAATATAGCTTCAAAACTTTCAACATAAAGAGAGGTGTTTTAGTAACTTGAAAACTTTTACAACCATATTTTCCTCTCTCATAATAACTTTCAGTAGCATCATGAACAAACTCAATAATATAACTATCACATAAAGCATGCTTTTCATGATCTACAAACACATAATTTTTATTAAGCTAAAAAACAGTAGGGTTATCAAACCCACTTTTGACAATAGTAGTATAATTAATATCATTAGGCAATATAGGACCATCATCAAGAGCATTATCATATATAACATTAGGGAGCACATTTTTACTTTCTGCAATTTCCTCTTTTACTTGAGTCAAGGAGGATGTTACTTCAAATTTATCAAAAAAGATATTTCAATAGAATCATGACATTCAACAATATAGCATTCTTCCTCCTTAGGTAGGCATGGAGGGTAATTATATAATGTAAGAGTTAAAGAGTTACTGTCATTAGAAGGTAGATCCTCCTTTTGTTCATCACTCTCTTCCTCTTTTTCATCAAATGAGCTTTCAGCTTCAGCAATTTCTTCTTCCACATTTTCCTGCAAGGCATTAGTCTCTTCTTTATGAGGAAAAATCCTCTTGACATGTTCAGTAATATAAGAATTTTCATCCTTATAGTTATCAAAACAATATTTAAGTATAGCAAGACTTTCAGATTTATAAGGGGCATCAATTTTATGCTCAAGATAAGAACTAATTTCAAGTGCACCCTTAAAGACAATAAATTCTTCCATCCTTTCTACCTCATAAGCATTATAGTAACCTTTAACATAAGAAGCTAAGGTTTCATTTTCATTACAAGCACATTGGAAAGGAAAGTGTTTAGACTTCCTATGACAATCAGATTCATTAAAGCAAAAAGATTTGCCAAATATATAGCATAAATTTCTAGCATATTCCTCTAGTTGATTTAACAATTTCCATAAGTACATCCCTTTTTGTGACAAGCGGTAATTCCTATAATATCTTCGTTCATCTTCCGTGGACCCACCTTGCCAACAAGATCTAGTTTCATAGAGATAAGCCATTGATAGCAAATAAACAACTAGACATAATAACAAACCGAAATAAACTAAATGCAAGAAACTAATTTTTTTGTGTTTTTGATAATTGAAAGCAAACAAGATAAAATAAAATAAACTAAGCAAGACAAAAACAAAGTAAAGAGATTGGAAGCGTGAAACTCCCCTTGCAGAAGACTGCTGTCTCCCCGGCAACGGCGCCAGAAAAAGAGCTGCGCTGGTTGACGGGAGAGTATTCGAGGATGATGATGATGGTGATGATGAGTACTTCCCCGGCAACGGCGCCAGAAAAAGAGCTTGATGGCGTGAATCACACGCTCGTTGGGAGACCCCAAGAGGAAGGTATGATGTAGTTCAGCAGCAAGTTTTCCCTCAGAAAGAAACCAAGGTTATCGAACCAGTAGGAGCAGCAACTCTTCAGAAGGTTGTTGGTGGCTCGCACGGCGCAACACGATCACCAACGTGGAACCTGCACACAACACAATCAAACTACTTTGCCCCAACGAAACAGTGAGGTTGTCAATCTCACCGGCTTGCTGAAAACAAAGGATTAAACGTATGGTGTGGAAAATGAGTATTAAATTGCAGAGAATGAAAAAGGAACAGTTTGCAGTTTGTGGTGTTTAATCAGTGTAAAAGAATGGACCGGGGTCCACAGTTCACTAGTGGTGTCTCTCCATAAAAGATAACTAACATGTTGGGTGAACAAATTACAGCTGGGCAATTGACAAATAGTGAGCGCATGACAATGCATATACATGACATGATGACTACTATGATATTTAATTGGGCATTACGACAAGATACATAGACCGTTATCCAACAACATCTATGACTAATAATCCACCGCCGAGTTGTCATCCGAGTCCCCCGTTGGTATTAAGTTGCAAGCAACGGATAATTGCATTAAGTAAAGCGCGTAATGTAAACAAACACATATGCCCGTGGACATAGCATCGTTAGGTTATCCCTAGTGGCAACAACACATCCACAACCTTAGAACTTTCTGTCACTGTCCCAGATTAAACGGAGGCATGAACCCACTATCTAGCATAAATACTCTCTCTTGGAGTTACAAGCATCTACTTGGCCAAAGCATCTACGAGTAACGGAAAGCATGCAAGATCTTAAATAACATATAAGATAGATTGATAATCAGCTTGACATAATATTCAATATTCATCGGATCCCAGCAAACACAACATGTAGCATTACAATAATATGATCTTGATCATGTAGGGCAGCTCACAAGATCTAAACATGATGGCACAAGTGGAGAGACAACCATCTAGCTACTGCTATGGACCCGTAGTCCAAGGATGAACTACTCACGCATCACTCCGGAGGCAGGCATGGCGATGTAGAAGCCTCCGGTGACGATTCCCCTCTCCGGCAGGGTGCCGGGAAGAGGTTCTGAACCCTCCCGAGCTAGGGTTGACAGCGGCGGCGTCTCTGTAACTTTTCGTGGATATTTGCTCAGGCACTTAGGGTTTTTGCGTCGGGGGGAATAAGTAGGCGAAAGGGCGGCGGCTGGAGAACCCCGAGGGGCCCACACCACCCTAGGGCGCGGCAGAGGGGGGCCCGCGCCCTAGGTGCGTGTGGGGCCCTGGTGGCCCTCCTCTGTTGCTTCTTCGCTCCGTCAGGTGAGTTCTGGTAAAATAGGGACCCCCGTGAGGTTTCGTCCAATTCTGAGAATATTTCCAGACTAGCTTTTCTGGAATACAAAAACAACAGAAAACAGGAACTGGCACTTCGGCATCTTGTTAATAGGTTAGTCCCAAAAAATGTATAAAAGTGATATAAAGTAGATGCAAAACATGTAGCAATTGATATAAAACAAGCATGGAACATCAAAAATTATAGATACGTTTGAGACGTATCAGTAGACATGAAACTTTATAATGTAATAGGATATGGCGTGTCAAGTATGCTACTCCGCTTGTCGAGATGGGTTTTCACAGGATCCAGGTTCATGATTCAGCTGCTGGAGGGTCAGTCTAGTTTACTGATATGGACAATCTTTTGTTTTTATATTGGTGACTCATGTTTTCTTGTAACTATCTATCTAACATGATTTTCATTTTGTTTCCTTTCATAGGTTGTACCGTGCAATATACGGCTTCAGTTTAACGAGCTTGTCGGCAACATCGTCAACTTTGATGTTCACGAAACTATGTACAAGATACGTGTCAAGAAAGAAAGGTATAAGACCTACTTCTGGGGGGACCGTTTGGCCGAGCTCATTGCCATGAACAAGCTAAGCGGAGGTGATCTCCTTCATTTTTGTAAGGATGGACCACAACCTCGGATCAAGATTGTCTACTTTGGCAAAGCTGGTTCCGATGATGACACGAGTATGGAGGAGGATGGCGAGACTGCCGAGGAGAGTGACGTGGAGGACGACCCATTGAAGGATGTCCTCATCGTCCAAAGAGTCACTTTGAGTGACCGTGAGTGAGAGCGTCTTCTTCAAAGACTACCTCCCCGAGATAGGTACATTGGAGTGCCTTTTTTGCAGCGTCTCACGAGCACTAATCTCAACGTAAATCTCATGGTACGTATGTTTCTAAATTCTCTCATCTTCCTATATTTGGTTATGTTATAATGTAGTTGTTGCTAGTATGTGTGACTTACTTGTTTTCTTGTTTCATGTCATCAATGTTATGTTCTTGCAGAAAATACCTAGGGCGATAGCGGAAAATGCTGGCATTCTATCGGTGTCCCGGGAACAGGGGCCTCCCGGGAACCTGGCGCGTGGGAACCGGCCCCCGGCGAGCGAAGGGCAAAGAAGTTCCAGGCAACAGGAAGAAGATTAATTGTCGGCGTCCGGGGAACGGGGGTTCCCCCGCGCCCTGGGCGCGCGCTCCCGGAAGACACCGCCGACGTCCCCGCTAAGAGGACGCAGACGCCGTAGAAGACCCCGGGAGGGAGCCCCGGAGACTCCCAGGACCACACCTGCTGTGGGGCTCACCTCGGGAAGAGCACCGCCAACCCGGGAAGATGGAAGCCTGCAACGTGGCATGAGATTCCCGCGCCGCACCCCGGGAAGGATTGCTTCGCACGGAAGGAAGGCGAAGCTGGCGTCACAGACAAGACCACTCACGCCTGCTGTCGGGCGTGAGTGGGACATCGACAAGACCCAGCGCACTATCCCGTACGTGCAGGCGCAGCGCCCGGCGCGATGCTCGAGACCAGACTTGCCGTCACCTCCGTCCCGGCGTGGCAGGCGGCATGGAAGACAGCGCGGCGAAGCAGCGCCACAGAGATGGCCGGCGGCTGCCACCTGGGACAGGGCGCGACGCGTGCCCTGCCTCGGTGGCACGCTCCTAGCATGAACACTTGTGGTGACCCCTTGTCATATAAAAGGAGGGCCTAGGTCATTGTGTAGGGCAAGACACCATTACTAAAAGCAGCTCATAGTTCTCCACTTGTACTCGGGGGCTGGACGGGATGCACCTCGAGAACCTCTCGGTATGTACCTCAACAGCTCACGGGGATAGTGAGCGTTGGTAGTCTTCCAACTGTAAATCACCAACTCGACAATCCAACCAGACAAGCAGGACGTAGGGTGTTACGCGGCAACGCGGCCTGAACCTGGGTAAAATCTTGTGTGTTTGTGCTTGAGCTCGGGGACCGATTCCGGAGCACCTCACGCCCTCCTACTGAACAAATAGGGGGTGTCTAACATCCCCGGTGTCCGCGTACCGACACGCGACATTTGGCGCGCCAGGTAGGGGGCGCCCGCGCTTCGCATCGGAATCCCCCACGTCGTCGGCTTCCTCGGGACAGCCGAGCACCGGGCCTTGATGGTGGCGAAGCCAAGTCCAACTCGGGCTCCCCGCCCTCACGCCGACAGGGGCCTCCACATCAACGTCCAAGAACCAGGGGAGATGCTCCGGCACTACACGCACCGATTCCGCCATGCTTTGAGTTTCTGCCCAAGTGTGCCGGAGGCCGTTGCCATTCACACGTTCCGTCGGAATGTGCGTGACGTCCGCATGCTGGAGAAACTTGGCAGCCGCGACGTCGGGAGCCTGGAGGAGCTGTACGCACTGGCTGACAAGTGCGCCAAGATGGAAGAAGGGCGAAGGGACCCGGAGTTCGTAGCAGGAGCAGCTGTCGGTGGGGTGGCGGTCCCACCGCAGGGAAACCCGCGGAAACGGGGTCACCCACCAAGCCTCGTCGCCGAAGGCGCAAGTCTTGCGGTGGCGCCGGGGCCGTGGTGCCCGATCCATGAGGTTCACTCCCACGACGCGCGAAACTGTAACTCCGTGCGTAGCACCGCTGCCTCCCGAAGGAAGCGGAATGCGGCGCGCGAAACCAGTCTCGCAACCGGGGGCTGCTTCGCGTGTGGGGAGCCGGGGCATCGCGTCCAGGAATGCCCGAGTCGGCCTACCACAGAAAGGGACTCGAGCGATCAGGGTCGGTGACTCACCCCACGGAGAAAAGAAGGAGAGGACGGCGGGACGCGCGTCGACTCCCGGGGAGCGGCGCCCATACCCCGGGGACGCACCGCGGACCAGCACCCGGGACCGGCGGCGGACGGAGGATGGAAAGGCGAGATCCAGGAGGTCATGGGCGGGCCAGGGGGCTGGCCCTCCGCGGGGGCCATGATCCCGAAAGGGGTCTTCCTAGGCCCGGCCAGTATTCGCCAGGGAAAACACGAAGCCACGAGCGTCAGCGGGATGACAGTCGCCTTCACCAACAAGCTACGACTCGCGGGGGTGCTGCGACCACTCCTCATCCAACCCCGAGGGAGCGGCGGAGGAGCCGCCCTCTCGTTGCGGAGCTGGGAGACAGTCTCGGCCATGGAGAGTCCTGGGGAAGGATGCCCTGATGAATTGGTGATCGGCATGGCCAGAATCTCTCTTCACCAACACTTGGGTTCACCCTACCCCTCGAAGACCAAATTCCCCGCCAGCGACAACCACGGACAAGACTCTCCCGCTGGAGCTCTCGCCGGGCCGGGCAACCGAGATATAACCAGCAATGTTGACGTCTCGGCCATCGTGGGAAAAGAGGAAAGGAAGGCGGTCGGCCGCGACCTAGCCGCCCAAGGAAGCCCCGTCAAGAGGACCGAGGTGGACCTCGGCAAGCAGGGGGAGCACGGGGAGGGACTACTATCCTTGCCCCCTCCGCCGCTTCCCCAAGAAAAAACAGCAGGCCCTCGCCTGGCCCAACTGAAGACACCTTGTGATGTAGGTTGGTCCCGATTTTCACGGATTTGGGCGGAGGGAACGATGAACGCGAAGAACAAAGGATGAACTCAAGAACACCAAGAAGGGAAACTCACAAATCAAGGTAAATAGCAAGACATAACCCAGCAAGATTCAATTGGTAACAAATCCCCAAGGGCAGCCCCCAATTCTCCTCTCCCAAGCACACCTTACTCTTAGGATTGTTTCCCTAATTGCTCAATCCAACCAATCCAATCTAGCCACTTTAAGAGGAAAGATTAGCAAGTAGTATCACTACAAGTAGGAGTCTTGGTATCCACTAGAGGGATCTTCTCCACAAGGGGAGGCCTTGGTTCATCTCCACAAGGGGAGGCCTTGATTCATCTCCATAGGAGGCAACACCAACAAGGGGTGGAAAGGAGCAAAGCTCAAATCTATTCTCAACATAGTCTAACCCTAACCCTAGGGGAGATGGCAGCTATTTATAGTCTAGATGCGAAATATAGATGAGTGGCTAGGATTACATGGCTCAAGGGCCATCTCAGCACACAGGCTCGCGCAGGTCCGGTAGTACCGGCTAGGGGTGGCCGGTAGTACCGGCCAAGTCGGTAGTACTGGAATTAGTTCCGGTAGTACCACTTAGGGTGGCTTCGAATACAGTAGCGTCTGGCGATTCGGCGGTAGTACCGGCCTCGATGTTCCGATAGTACCGGCCGGCACTTCTTCAGGATTTCCATCTTCATTTCCTTGGCTCACTCCGTGTCCATCTTCGTCACTTGGTGAGGTGTTTTCTTGACTCGATCCTTGGCCATCATCATCACTTGGTAGCGTAGCTTCATGAGGCTTGTACCTTAGCACACACAAGGTATCGGAATGAAGTAGCAAGCCATTCAAAGGAGTGTCGAGATCACACATAGATAGGACTGAATTCACCTTATCATGGAGAGTCTTGACTCTAGCTCTAGTCATTGGACCACTTGGCGTGTCATGTGTAGGGCGCATTACATCACCTTGGGAGGGGGGACGCCCCAACTGGAGGCGCCTCCAGCCGACGTCCCTCCCTCCTAAATCAACTCGGGTGAAAGATGGGGGCACCCAGACCAAGCGATTCCGCGCGCCCACAGAGTACCCCATTTGGAAAGCCCTACCATGCGTAGGGCTGAGCTGTCGACCAGGTCTGGGTTCGCCGGGTCATAAACATGCTCAAGTCAACTCCGTTCCCCAGAATGGAGGGCAGGGGGAAGAGGGGGTGCCCCGGACGCTACGATCCCGCGCACCCCCAAGTACTCCTCAACCGAAAACCCTACCTTGCGTAGGGCAGGACATTCGGCTAGGTTAAGGTTCACCGAGCCCCAAAAAACCTGTATCCGGAAAGAAAACCCTAGGGACGAGTGTGTTGGCAGGGTCAGGGTTCGCCATGCCCATCGACACTCCTATCCGGCAATGGAACCCTAGTGGTAAGAGCAAAAGTTCGGCAAAGACGGAGTTCGCCGTGCCACCACAACTTGAATTCGGGGGTAGAAGCCCTAGTGGCGCGCAAGTCGGCGAGGTCGGAGTACGCCGTGTCATACAAACTTGCATCCGGAAACGGAGCCCTAGTGGTGGGCTTGTCGGCAAGGTCTGGGTTCGCCGTGCCATAAAAAGCAAGTTCCCGAGAACAAGGGTCCCCGCGGCACAACGCGGCTAGGTCAGGCTTCGCCGAGCCATCGTGCGGTAGGGACAACCACCAGCATGCGGCCTCTCCGAGGCCCATGCAAAAAAAAGAGAAAAAAAGGGGAGACGGAAGGAGTGCCGGTTGGACGGCTCGGACACACAAAAGCTTCATATGAGCCGGGACCCACAGGCGGGCCCGGGAAGTTACGTGGAGAGCCCCACCGAGAGCTGCGTCGGGGCTAGGAGCCCTCCCGGGGCGCCGGGGACTCCGGCTGTCGCATGAACTTCTCCTTTTCGGTGGCGAGACCAGATCGCAGGGCGGCAACCTCAGCTTCCAGAAGCTCGATGGTTCCCCGGGAAGCCTTTGTTTCAGCCTGCGGTTAGTAAAAGGGGCATTGAGTGACACGGACAGCGGGAAGAAAAAGAAAGGGACGAGTCAGGAGAGATACCTCCATTGCCTTGTCCAGCAGCCCATCAGCTGGGTGGGGTGAGGGAGACCGACCAGCTCGCTCCTCAACACCCCCGCTACCGCGACGCTGGTTGGAAGATCCTTGAAAGGGTACATGTGAAAGAGGCCCTGATAAATCAACCCGGTGCGAAAAACCGTATCGCCCAGCCAAAAGGAGCTCCGGTGGAGTAGCTGGAGGATGCGAAACAATCAGTTAGGGGATCAAGCTCCGGCGACCGACGGGAAGGGCCGATATGGATCGAACCCAGCCCTCCAGCTCATGGATCCGCAGCTCCCTCGTCGTGATGCGGGTATAGTCACCTTCCAGGGACCACTCCCCGATCGTGTGGATGCGAAGCTGGAGTGGCTGGATTCTCCGAGTCATCCAAGTCACCATGCATGCTCCAGGTCCACCCCATACGAGACACCGGCAAGCCTCGAGAAAAAGGAGGAAGACCGGGGCCACCGACAAGGGAGGAAGCTCAGGGTAGTAGAAGAACGAGCGGTGCCAGTCGCTGCATGCTTCCAAGAGGGCAAGGTCGGGGTAGAAGGAGCAGCGTGGGATGACTCTCACCGCTCCGCATTCTAACTCGGCGTCCCCTTCCCCGGAAATCCGGCCTTCCAGAGTAAAGAGGGAGCACCAGAAGCCCAGGTGGGCATGGGCACCGAGGAAGGCCTCGCAACAAGTAATGAAGCAGGAGATGTGGGTAATGCAGTCCGGCGTGAGATGGTGGAGCTGTACCCCATACAGGCGGAGAAGTGAGCGAAGGAAAGGATGGACAGGTGGAGAAAGCCCATGATACGTGCAAAACGTATCTATATTTTTGATTGTTTCATGCTACTTTTATGCTTTTAGCACTTGTTTTTATATTAAGTTTATTATTTATTTGGACTAACCTATTAATAGTTGTAAAAGTGCACAATGTTCTTGTTTTACACTTTGGTGTGTAGGAATTATCAAGAATACAAGAGGAAACCTTGTTGGAGTCGAATTGGGACTTTCCTGAAATCTGTCTGAAAACTATTTTCGAAGATGGATCCGTTTCGGCCCGAATATGATGTCCAATGGAATAAGTCTAGTCGCCAAAGTTTCAGGGAATTTACTGCCGAACGATCTGGACTTAAAATTCGGCCCAATCGGAGTCCGGACGCTCCAGATATCGCCGTCCCACTGCAACCCTAGATAGGATGACGGGAATCCGAGAAGCTATATAAAGGGAGAAAATCTAGGTCGTGGCCAACACCTTCCACCCACGAATTGCAGCCACCAAAGCCACGTTTTTACCTCCCCCATGGATCCCATCTCCATGGGAGGGCTCCCAAGAAGCCATCAAGGAAGGGGGCTAAGGGGCGGTGCTTCGCCTTGATGCCGGCGGCGCGGGAGGAGTTTCCCGCGCCTCCGCCGGCGCCGGCACCGTCCTGCGCTCCTCGCTGCCCCCTTCACCGTCTTCACCACCATCTCCATCACCAACTCCTCCTTGTATACAGTGGTTTATCCTCCCACACACCTCTGTACCGTCCTATGTAAACATGGTGTTTGATGCTATAAGTTATAATCCTTTGATCTATGTCATGTTTGTGTAGTTTCTTTGTTCTTAGATTGAATGGTTGAATGTCTTTGGTTCATTAGAGTTGTATGTTGATATGGTACAGTCCTTTGGTGTCCATTATATTTATGCGTGCATGGATCAACATCATAGGGTGTGTAGTATGTGTATAGGAAGGGGGTGGTTCTGCCGGAGCGACAGAAACCTGAGAACGCGGACCGGAATGTTACACGTATGGGAGTAAGAGGACCATTAACTTAAGGCTATGGTTGGGGAAACCTTAATGCATTGTTAGTAGTTATGGATGTTTGCTAACAATCCAATCATATAGTATGTGTAATCACAAGTAGTTGAGTGCATATATATTTAGCCTCTCCCACATGGAAAACTGCATCGAAGACAATGAACCAAGTATCTTCACTAGTTAATCTTGTACAAATCCATCACACTTTTCACCACTTCTCCACACTCATGGTTCTGTTAGTTTAGTGTTACTTAGTATATTTTATTGCTGCAGCAACTAACTTTACTTTCCTGTTATTTATTATCCTGCAAAGCTATCTCTCATACCCGTATTGTTACTCTAGTTTTATTTCCTAGTTAGAGCAAACGTTTAGTGTATGTAGAGTTGTATCAGTGGTTGATAGAACTTGAGAGAATACTTATCCTACCTTTAGCTCCTCGTTCGGTTCGACACTCTTACTTATCGAAAAGGCTACACACGATCCCCTATACTTGTGGGATATCAAGACCTTTTCTGGCGCCGTTGCCGGGGAGCAATAGCGTGGGTGAATATTCTTGTGTGCACTTGTTTGCTTTGTCTCTAAATAGTTTTTACTTCCAGTTCTAAGTTGTTCTCTATCTTAGTATGGATAGGGAATGCGAATTGCCAAAAAAATTAGTTGTACTTGTTATCTAAAAATGTTTTCAAAAAGAAAAGTGATTGGAAAGATGAGTAATGGTTTAGTGGGGGTCGACCTTGAACACTTGTGTTCATACCTATGAAACCAAAACAAATCTTTCCATAGAAACTTTTCAGCTAAAACATGTATATATTGTATATATTGTACATATTCCTCTGTACCATAAAAGTAAAGTGCTAATTGTAGTCTCTAGTTATAAGAAAGTGAAAGTTTTGCTTTGCTATCCATAAACAGATTTTCTGTGCTTCACCGCAGAAAATGTTTAAAATCATCAGAACGTGATCTTAATCTGAAATTTCTTGAGTGCAAAAAACTTCTTATTACCTTTCTTTCATTAGTTCTGACATTTCTGATTTGAGTTACGTAGCTGTCTCGAAAAATTCGATATTCACCGACTGTTCAGTTTAGACAGATTCCTGTGCATCACTGTATAAAATCGTGATAAATCTCAGGATAGTATTTTGATCTGAAAGTTTTTGTGCATAAATCTGAGATTATGATTTGTTTTTCATTAGTTTTGAGTTTTTCGAGTTTAGCTACGTAACTAACTCGTTGAGTGCCATCTTTACGGACTGTTCTGTTTTGACAGATTTCTATTCTGTTTATTCAATATTGTACTTAGTGCTCTTAGTTTCCTTATTTTTTCGACGGACAATGGAAATGATAAGAACCTCGGTATATACATTGGCTAATGTTTAATAAATATTATGAAATTTGCCAGCACTTGAACATGAATGGATTTTATTTAATGAGTACTAACCCTACTAATGAGTTTTGTGAAGTTTTATGTGGATGTAGCCTATAAGATATAATCAATATGGTGATATGAGATGAACAAGAAGACGCAAGAGCTCAAGCTTGGGGATGTGTAGGTGCATCCCAAGAACATATTCAAGAAGATACAAGCATCTAAGCTTGGGGATGCCCGAGTCATCCCCCTATTCATCAACTAACATGAGGTTGTCTCCTTCATACTCTATATTACCCGTCCACATGATATGTATTGTCTTAACTTGTATTATAATTGGTTTTATATGTCTTGGTTTTACCTTCTTTAGTTGTATTAGGCTCTTTATTTTGATTTTTATTGCCTCTTTACTTTCACTTATAAATTCGAAACAACAAAAATATTTTCTTTTCTTTTTGGCTTCTTAATTTGGTTCTTTGTTTGTGTTCTATTTGGTTTATACCTTTGGTTTTTATTTCGAGTTTTCCTTACTGTTGCTAGATAGTTTAGGTCTTGTTCTTCCTCTGGTATTAAGTTTAAAAATAAAATAATAAAGTGTCAAGTTTTACCCATTTGGTTTTTGTTGATATATATTTAAAAATGACTTTTCTGTTTTCAGCATCGGCTGTTCACTGTGCGATTTTTCATATTTTACTGGAAACTTTAAAAGTCACGAAATTTGGAACGATTACGTATCACCTAATCCTCTGCACACACAAAAATTGGAAAAAAATTCTGACATGTTTAAGTGCACCTAAAAATTACGTTTTCCAGCTACTGTTTTTCTGCACAGATTCTGACTTTTGTTGCAAAAGTGGCCTCTTTGCGTTTTCATTTGATTCTTGTTGGGGCTTACCTTTATTTAGAAGTTGGCCACTTGAGCAACCTTTCTGTAACTCTAAAACAAAATTTGATTTGGTTTAATAGCAGCAATTTGGAAATATTATCTATTGCACTAATGTCTAACCGCAGAAAAGAATGGGAAAGTTTTTGTGTTGAAGTTTTTTCACAGAGAATGAAGGAACACCAAACAGAGAAATATTGAAGAATGGCCAAAGCCATAAGCTTGGGGATGTCTCCGCATCTCTCTTCAGCAACAACCTCTCGGTTTGCAAACCTTTAAACTTTGTTTTTCGAGCAACATAGAAACTTGAATAAACTTGGAGCGTCTGTATCTTATTATTTATTTATCTTAGCATCAAACACCGGTTACTTTAATAAGTGGATCGTCACATATTTTATTTATCCTCTGTTTTCAACATTTACTTGGCTAATGGATTATTTGATGAAACTTAAAAATGATGTGTGAATGATATTGTTTAGTAGTTTATGTTTTCTTATGGTTAGTCTCAACTAGCTAATAGTGTATATTATGTTATTTTGATGTTAACATGCATTGTCCTGTTCATAAGATGGTATGGTATTGTGGTATCCTCTTCTGAATGATTTACTTGAATCGACTTGGCACATGCTCACACATATTTATGACTGAAAAATAAAAGTCAATTAAGCCTTGATGATCTATTTTGCCTCAGAGTTTTAGTATCATTTTTATGCCTCAGTTAATTTTATTCTGTCGCAAGTATGATTATGACGGTTATTGCTCTCTTGATTGTCGGTTCCTAGTCTATTGCTAGCCTTCACTTGTACTGAGCGAGAATGCTGCTCGTGCATCCAAATCCCTAAAACCAAGTTATCCCAAAGAGTCCACCATAAATTCCTATGCATGGTATTTCAAATCATTCCAAGTAAATTTTCATGTGCTACCTTTAAAATCTTCAAAATACTTCTCATTTTGTGACACTGTTTTTAGCTCATGAGGACATAGTAGTTGGGTTTGTTATCTTCCATGCTGAATTAAGTTTCCGACTTGCATGCTTCATCTGCTCGTCACTAATTTTACAAAGAGCTGGTTAGACCATTATAACATTAAAAGTAAAATAAAATAGGCACTCCTCCATGGTATGTGATTGTTGGCAGGCATCCGAGGATTCGGTTAGCCATGGTTTGTGTAAGCAAAGGTTGGGTGGAGTGTCATACTATATAAAAGTGCATGCTATAAATGCCTAATATCAATAACTCGGAACCGCTCTCAACTTATTTAGTATGGAAGATAACAAGAACACTATTACCGATTCGTTGACAGGAACAACTACCTCTCAAAACATTTCTACTTCTGTTTTTAATAAAAAGCTCTAGCACATGTTAATCCCTGCTTCCCTCTGCGAAGGGCCAATCTTTTATTTTAATTTTGAGTCACCATCCCTTCTTTGAGCACTTTTTCGAGAGCATAACTGTCATTCTTAGTGTAATGTGCTTGTCCCAGAGTGCGGTTAACTGCAGTATAACTATGATGCTTTTACCTTTGCTATCTTTACATCTAGTCTTCACTTGAACTTCAGAGGTGCCTTGGCATTTATGTTTTACTCTACAAATAAAGAGCAAGCGAGATACCACTCTACCATTCTTTATTATGATCATTACAATCTTGTTGATGTTTATAAATTTCATACTATGAACTCTTAGTTCGTTGATATCTATTCATTAGGTAACATAAGTACTAAGTTTCATTATCCTTACATCATTTGTCATACAATTGTTAAAGATCTGATCATAGCATTTACAATCAAAAATTATTTTGTTATCGTTTACCTACTCGAGGACGAGTAGGAACTAAGCTTGGGGATGTGGATATGTGCAAAACGTATCTATATTTTTGATTGTTTCATGCTACTTTTATGCTTTTAGCACTTGTTTTTATATTAAGTTTATTATTTATTTGGACTAACCTATTAATAATTGCAAAAGTGCACAATGTTCTTGTTTTACACTTTGGTGTGTAGGAATTATCAAGAATATAAGAGGAAACCTTGTTGGAGTCGAATTGGAACTTTCCTGAAATCTGTCTGAAAACTATTTTCGAAGATGGATCCGTTTCGGCCCGAATATGACGTCAAATGGAAGAAGTCTAGTCGCGAAAGTTGCAGGGAATTTGCTGCCGAACGATCTGGACTTAAAATTCGGCCCAATCGGAGTCCGGACGCTCCCGATATCGCCGTCCCACTGCAACCCTAGATGGGATGATGGGAATCCGAGAAGATATATAAAGGGAGGAAACCTAGGTCGTGGCCAACACCTTCCACCCACGAATTGCAGCCACCAAAGCCACGTTTTTGCCTCCCCCATGGATCCCATCTCCATGGGGGAGGGCTCCTAAGAAGCCATGAAGGAAGGGGGCTAAGGGGCGGTGCTTCCCCTTGATGCCGGCGGCGCGGGAGGAGTTCCCTGCGCCTCCGCCGGCGCTGGCACCGTCCTGCGCTCCTCGCTGCCCCCTTCACCGTCTTCACCGCCATCTCCATCACCAAATCCTCCTTGTACACAGCGGTTCATCCTCCCACACACCTCTGTACCGTCCTATGTAAACATGGTGTTTGATGCTATAAGTTATAATCCTTTGATCTAAGTCATGTTTGTGTAGTTTCTTTGCTCTTAGATTGAATGGTTGAATGTCTTTGGTTCATTAGACTTGTAAGTTGATATGGTACAGTCCTTTGGTGTCCATTATATTTATAAGCGCATGGATAACATCATAGGGTTTGTAGTATGTGTATAGGAAGGGGGTGGTTCTGCCGGAGCGACAGAAACCTGAGAACGCGAACCGGAATGTTACACGTATGGGAGTAAGAGGACTATTAACTTAAGGCTACGGTTGGAGAAACCTTAATGCATTGTTAGTAGTTACGGATATTTGCTAACAATCCAATCATATAGTATGTGTAATCACAAGTAGTTGAGTGCATATATATTTAGCCTCTCCCACATGGAAAACTGCATCGAAGACAATGAACCAAGTATCATCACTAGTTAATCTTGTACAAATCCATCACACTTTCCACCACTTCTCCACACTCATGGTTCTGTTAGTTTAGTGTTACTTAGTATATTTTATTGCTGCAGCAACTAACTTTACTTTCCTGTTATTTATTATCCTGCAAAGCTATCTCTCATACCCGTATTGTTACTCTAGTTTTATTTCCTAGTTAGAGCAAACGTTTTGTGTGCGTAGAGTTGTATCAGTGGTTGATACAACTTGAGAGAATACTTATCCTACCTTTAGCACCTCGTTGGGTTCGACACTCTTACTTATCGAAAAGGCTACACACAATCCCCTATACAAGTGGGATATCAGCCCGCGCTCCAGATGAGACGCGAACAACACGCACTCAGTGGGAGCTGGGCGGGGGGCTTCCTCCTCCTCCGTGACCCGCCACGAAGACCAGCTGGCACAGGGGATGAAACCCACGGCAGCAAAGAGATCCAGCCGCGCCAGGGGAGGCCTCCCACGCCCGAGGCGGCGTGGAGGACGCAGTTGTCGGGCGCGGGAGGAATGGCCGAGCCGGGCGGAGGAAAGAAAGGAGGCGCCATGTCCCGCGTCTTCCATGCGTGGGAGCGCGCGGTCTTGGAGGCTGAGGCACTCGAGCCACCCGTGGAAGCGGATCGCTTGGGAGGAGCCATGGAAGGCGAAGATGAAGGAGCCAAGACTAGAGGGAAACTGCAGGAAGAAGAAGGCGGACGGTTCCGTTTTTAAGGCCAACCGGTCCACGGTTACGGCCGCCTCGAAAGCGGAACTGCCCCGGAGGCGCATCATTACTCGCTAACCGCACCCGTTGGGGGCAGAAGTGATGGGACATGACGGGAACTTTTCTCCTTCTCGACAAGGTCGCCAACAGACACAACCACGTGTCCGGCTCGTGCGCGGCGAGAAAGCAGTGGTTGGCTGATGGGGCCCCACGAGCCTCGAATTGGACGCTCCAGGACATGGGCCCACCCAGGTTGCCCTAGGGCGCCCGGGGGCTACTGTCGGTGTCCCGGGAACAGGGGCCTCCCGGGAATCTGGCGCGTGGGAACCGGCCCCCGGCGAGCGAAGGGCAAAGAAGTTCCAGGCAACAGGAAGAAGATTAACTGTCGGCGTCAGGGGAACGGGGGTTCCCCGCGCCCTGGGCGCGCGCTCCCGGAAAACACCGCCGACGTCCCCGCTAAGAGGAAGCAGACGCCGTAGAAGACCCCGGGAGGGAGCCCCGGAGACTCCCAGGACCACACCTGCTGTGGGGCTGACGAGGTATCTTCTCGGCATATGCCACGGGATGGCTTATTTGAGGGGTAGCTACGGCGCGAGCGACGGCGTTCCGGCGGGATTGTGCGCGAGCACGGCAAACACTCGATGTACCCAGGTTCAGGGCCCTCGTGAGGAGGTAAAACCCCTACGTCCTGCATCTAATCTATATATCTGGTGGAGTATACGCATTACACGGTTGCTCCCGGAGCTGTACATGATATTAGCTTTGAGCTGTCTACTTGGCTGCTTGAGCCTTGTATGTGGGTGGGCGTGAAGAGCTAACTAGTTGGGTACGGGAGTGAGCTCCCAGGATCGAATGAATCGAGTTCTCTCTACCGTGGTGCACCTTATATAGTGATGCCCAGGGGACAAGCGGGAGACAAGCGGGGGACAAGTGAACAAGGGGGCAAGCGGGGAACAAGGGGTGGCCCACCGGGCCAACTTCACTATTCGGGGGACAAGTGAACACGGGTGTGCCACTGCGTAGTGTTCTTTGTCCCGGCTGCTTCATGCACAGGGCAGCGGGATGGTTTGTCTTGTCGGCGTGTGTCCGATGCGACGAGTGGTTGACTTCGTGTAGCAGGTACGCAGCCGGACGGAGAGCGGCCAGCCGGACTCGGCATCGCTAGCCAGAGTCGGACAGCCGGGCAGATGTCGAGTAGCCGGACTCAGGCCGCCAGCCGGAGTCGAGCGGGCGATGGAGGTCGGGCAGCCGGACCCGGGCCGCCAGCCGGTGTCGGGCAGCCGGGCTGCTTCTTCTGTTCTCTTGCTTTCTTGTCGAGTCGCCGACTGTGGTAACCCGGGGTTCATCCCCACGTCACTAGCCTCCAAACACGTTGGAGCGATGCCGCCGGCTACGGCGGGGAGGGCTTCTGCGTGTTCATCAAACTCTGCATGTATTGCCTGTAACATCAAGAAAACGAGTTGAATCTGCAACGGTGCCAAGTAAAATACTGAGGACGCCAACGGATATCTATATGCGATGCTGACGCCGGCTCGCTTTTGCCCGGTTCCTTTGATCTTTTTCGTGTGCACCTCGTCCGGCGCAGGCTCTTGCCGGCTGAACTCTGCAGCCGGATCAGAAGAGATGCCGGAACGACGAATGTGTCACAATACTTAGATCTAGAAGCTGGATAGAAGCGACTCGACGAGAAGACTGAACACTTATGCGATGCAGATGCCGGCTCGCCTTTGTTTTGCCACCCATGCCCCTTCCCGTGCATGCGGCCAACCGACCCCTGCTCTTGCCGGCTGAACTCTGCAGCCGGATCCGAAGAGATGGCCGGCCAGGGGCGCACGGTACTGAGATCTTGAGAGGCTAGACTTAGGCGAGCGACAGCAAGGGTTTTTCTGTCGCGAGCCGGAAACCTTTTCTTTCTTATGGGCGTTTCGCGTGTGCCCCCTAGCCGGTTTCTGCCCAACGTGTCAGTCGGGTTGCGGTCTGCAGCCGGATGCGAGAGTAGGCGTCGGGGTCGAGCACGGTACTAAGCTATCGTAAGCGAGAGTCGGTAGTCGGCTAGCCACAGTTGTACTGAATTTAAAGGATGCTAAGACTGATGCGTAAACGGGTGGAAATGTGAAGCGTCACTTAGCTGCTTTTATGTTCAGGTCGGAGAAGCTGTTCGCGTTGTCGAAGCGGGATGCCGGCGCAGTCGGAGGAGACCGGCCAGACGGCTATCCGGGCAGCCGGATTCGCCTCCAGCCGGATCGGGACGCGGCCGGTCCGGCATCCAAACGCGCGTAGCCGGAGTCGGGACCCCGCTGGTCGGACATCCAAACGGGACGCAGCTAGCCAGATCGGGACGTAGCTGGCCAGCCAACCAAACGGTGGAAACCGGACAGACCGGTACATTTCTTACTTTCTCTTCTTTATGCCTTCTTCCTTTTCTCCTCTCTTCAGGCCGCCGACCCGCCAGAGGAGCGGCCAGCCGGCGACGGCTAGCCGGAGCGGGGAGCCGCCCAGCCCGGGGCCGGAGACGGGCAGTCGGGGGGACAGAGGTGTCGCGGGCGGAGCGCGGCCGGGCGGCGGCGCGGAGCCGGCGAGGTAGGGGCGGCCGAGGCGCGGGTCGACGGGAGCTGGGGAGGCGGACGCGGGGGCCGAGCTGCGGCGCAAAGCCGGCGCCGAGGACGGCTAGCCGGGACCGAGGCGGAGCTGGAGGAGGGAGCCGGCCAGGGGAGAGGCCACGGCGGGGAGCCGGCCGGCGAGCGGTCGAGGCGGACGTGCGGGGACGACGACGGGGAGCCGGGGCTCGGCCAGCCGGGGCCGGCTACAGGCGGAGCGCGGCCGGCCGGAGCACAGCCAGCCGGGGCCAGCCTCGGGCGGACGAGACGCGCGGCGGAGATGCAGGCGCGGTCCCAGGGAGGACCTCGGGCCTCGAACTCGGACTTGGGCGCAGGAGAAGCCGTGAAGGCTAGCGCGGAGGGGTTCCGACGGAGGAACTTATGCGCGGGCGCGGCCGAGCCTCCGGGCGCCGCCCGGTGCGCAGAGGCGAGGCCGCACGGATGGACGGGCAGCGGAGCTTTTGGTGAAGACGAGCACGCACTAGTGCAGCCGGACGAGGACGTGGCGAGCACGGAGCCCAGCGACGCCTAGCCTCCGGGCCTCTCCGGCGATGGCGGAGACGGGCACACGCAGGGGCGCGGATGAGGACGGCGCCTAGCCTCCAGGCTTCTCCCGGAGAGACATTGGCGCGGCGATGATGATGACGATGGTGGCGAGCATGGGAGACTGGCGACGCTGAGCCTCCGGGAGACGACGCCGAGCCTCCGGGCTTCTCCAGGAGGCGGCGCCGAGCCTCCGGGCTTCTCCGGTGATGGCGAAACGGCAACGACGACGACGATGACGATGAGGATGAGGATGAGTGGTCCCGCCGGAACAGAACTCCGGTCACCGCTTAGCCCCACGGTGGGCGCCAAATGACGAGGTATCTTCTCAGCATATGCCACGGGATGGCTTATTTGAGGGGTAGCTACGGCGCGAGCGACGGCGTTCCGGCGGGATTCTGCGCGAGCACGGCAAACACTCGATGTACCCAGGTTCAGGGCCCTCGTGAGGAGGTAAGACCCATACGTCCTGCACCTAATTTATATATCTGGTGGAGTATATGTGTTACACTTTGCTCCTCGAGCTGTACATGATATTAGCTTTGAGCTATCTACTTGGCTGCTTGAGCCTTGTACGTGGGTGGGCGTGAAGAGCTAACTAGTTGGGTACGGGAGTGAGCTCCCAGGATCGAATGAATCGAGTCTCTCTACCGTGGTGCACCTTATATAGTGATGCCTAGGGGACAAGCGGGAGACAAGCGGGGGACAAGGGAACAAGGGGGCAAGCGCGGAACAAGGGTGACCCACCGGCCCAACTTCACTATTCGGGGGACAAGTGAACACGGGTGCGCCGCTGCACAGTGTTCTTTGTCCCGGCTGCATCATGCACAGGGCAGCGGGATGGTTTGTCTTGTCCGCGTGTGTCCGATGGGACGAGTGGTTGACTTCGTGTAGCAGGTACGCAGCTGGACAGAGAGCGGCCATCCGGACTCGACGTCGCTAGCCGTAGTCGGACAGCCGGGCAGAAGTCGAGTAGCCGGACTCGGGCCGCCAGCCGGAGTCGAGCGGGCGATGGAGGTCGGGCAGCCGGACCCGGGCCGCCAGACGGGGTCGGGCAGCCGGACTGCTTCTTCTGTTCTCTTGCTTTCTTGTCGAGTCGCCGACTGTGGTAACCCGGGGTTCATCCCCACGTCAGGGGCTCACCTCGGGAAGAGCACCGCCGACCCGGGAAGACAGAAGCATGCAACGTGGCACGAGATTCCTGCGCCGCACCCCGGGAAGGATTGCTTCGCAGGGAAGGAAGGCGCAGCTGACGTCACGGACAAGACCACTCACACCTGCTGTCGGGCGTGAGTGGGAGATCGACAAGACCGAGCGCACTGTCCCATCAGTGCAGGCGCAGCGCCCGGCGCGATGCCCGAGCCACAGACGAGACCAGACTTGCCGTCACCTCCGTCCCGGCGGGGCAGGCGGCATGGAAGACAGCGCGGCGAAGCGGCGCCACGGAGATGGCCGGCGGCTGCCACCTAGGCCGGGGCGCGACGCGTGCCCTGCCTCGGTGGCACGCTCCCAGCACGACCACTTGTGGTGACCCCCTTGGCATATAAAAGGAGGCCCTAGGTCATTGTGTAGGGCAAGACACCATTACTAGCAGCAGCTCATAGTTCTCCACTTGTACTCGGGGGCTGGACGGGATGCTCCTCGAGAACCTCTCGGTGTGTACCTCAACAGCTCACGGGGATAGTGAGCGCTGGTAGTCTTCCAACTGTAAATCACCAACTCGACAATCCAACCAGACAAGCAGGACATAGGGTGTTACGCGGCAACACGGCCTGAACCCGGGAAAAATCTTGTGTGTTTGTCCTTGAGCTCGCGGACCGATTCCGGAGCACCTCGCGCCCTCCTACCAAACAAATAGGGGCTGTCTAACATCCCCGGTGTCCGCATACCGACACGCGACACATTCCACCAACCGGTACTCTTGGTGTACGCCTTGGAGAGGTAGGAAGGGTCGCCGTTGTTCTGTACGCCACGGACAGTTACCATCGCATTGTCTTGAGCTCTCAGGCTTGGAGGGAGTTCCATGCGCCACACCATTTGGAGGATGGGAAAGCTATCGTCATCACTCTGAGGACCAGCCACACCCACAACTTGGACGTATTGTTGGTGCTCAACTATCTGTAGCGTTGAGATCGACAAGTCACTAGTAGGAAACTGCCTTTCTGTGGATTCACTATCTGTGGCGCACCAAACAGCACATGCGCCACAAAAAAAATCAGTGGCGCACCATGCTAGTGCGCCACAGAATACTGTGGCGCATAGGCACAGCCATGCGCCACAGAAATAAGGTGGGTCCCGCCTCCACAAAAATATGGTGACATTTTTGTGGCGCATTGAGCTGGATGCGCCATAGAAAGCAGAATTTCTGTGGCGCATCCAGCTCAATGCGCCACAAAAATGTGGTGGGCCCCTTCAATGATTGCATGGGTGCTTGTTCTGTGGCGCACGTGTCTGGATGCGCCACTGAAAATAACATTTCTGTGGCGCATCCCCACACGTGCGCCACATAAACATATGTGTGTGTTCTTTATTTTTTTAAATTTAACCAAAAAATATTTCTGTGGCGCATGCCACCATGGATGCGCCACAGAAATATTTGGTCTACTAACAATTAACTGTGTGTACATTCTTTTTTTATAAAATTTGTGTTTGTTCTTTCTTTAAATATAACAAAAAAAATTAAAATATAACCAAATGTGTTTGTGTTTTGAACATTTTTTAAAAAAATGTGTGTGTGTTCTTTCTTTAAATATAACCAATTTTTTTTAAAATTTAACCAAATGTGTTTGTGTTTTGTACATTCTTTTTTTTAAATGTGTGTGTTCTTTCTTTAAATATAACCAATTGTGTGTACATTCTTTTTTTTAAATGTGTGTTCTTTCTTTAAATATAACCAAATTTGTTTTAAATTTATCCAAATGTGTTTTGTACATTCTTTTTTTTAATGTGTGTGTTCTTTCTTTAAATATAACGAATTGTGCGTACATTCTTTTTTTTAAATGTGTGTGTTCTTTTTTTAAATATAACCAATTGTGTGTACATTCTTTTTTTAAAATTTAACCAAAAATATTTTTTCAAAAGAAAAAAATGTGAGACAGTCAGGATTCGAACCTGGCTGCCCCAAGTTGCAAGTTCAGTGGCTAACCACTAGGCTATGCGATGTGTGCTTGTCACATACTGTCAGCAGTGTCTTTTAGCACTTTTAGCCAAGGAATTCTGTGGCGCATCTGCTGGGGGATGCGCCACAGAATTCAGGCACTTAGCCATTTTGGCTCGGCCCTCCCCTTTCCCTTCCATTCTTTCCCCACACACCCGCGCGCGCGCTTGCCCTCGATCGACGCCCAACCGCCGCCGCTCGCCCTCGACGCCGGCCAACTGCCGCCGGCCGCCCCAACTCGCGCCGCCACGACGGCCAGGAGCACCTCTACCGCCACCCGCATCGGCGCCGCCCACCACGCGCCCGTGCTCGACCCGCCCCGCCGCCCGACGGCCTCGACGCGCCCTAGAGCATCTCCACCGCCACCCGCGCCGGCCGCCGCCCCAACTCGCCCCGGCACCGACGGCCAGGAGCACCTCCACCGCCACCCGCACCGACGCCGCCCACCACGCGCCGTGCTCGACCCACCCCGCCGCCCGACGGCCTCGACGCGCCCTCTAGAGCATCTCCACCGCCACCCGCGTCGGCCGCCGCCCACCTCGCCGCTCTAGGACCCGCCACAAGCCGCCGACGACCTCCACTCGCTACCCTCGACGAGGTGCTGCCCCTCTCTCCCTCCCCTCCCTCTCCAATCAAAAAAAATTAAAATTTTGGCTAAAAAAATTCATTTAGGCTTGTTGTAGTTTGTGTTGCATATAGTGATTATTGTGCATCATTATTGTCTAAAATCAAATTTTAGAGACGTACAAGTTTTGCCCCGAGGCTACAATTTTTTTTCTAAATTATATTCATGTTCTTTTGAATGGTTGTGGTGCAATAGTGATTTGTTAATCTTCTTGTGTAGTTGATCATCTAGTGAAAGCACCAAATCGAAAGCAAAATATTACTGGTTTTTTAAATTGCATTATGGAATGCATTATGTTTTAGGAGTTAGAATGAAACGAATATTGGTTCTCTCCGGTTTTTTAAATTGCATTATGGAATGCATTATGTTTTAGGCATTACTTGCCTTAGTTTACTTGTATGAGCCATGCTAATCAATGAGTACATATATACATTCTTCCCTGTATGAACCATTTTTAATTAACTAATGCATTATTTTGCCGTATGTAGGAAATTTAGAAGAACCTCCGCGTGATTTCAGGTGAGAAGTTGCGGCCATGATGTGGATGTGGATGTGTATGTTTGTGAGATGTGTATGTTTGTTGCCGGTCAGAGATGCCGACCGGAGATGTGGATATGTGTTGATGTGGATGTTGCCGGCCGGAGATGCCGCCAACAGGATTTGTGAAATGTCTGCAGGTACCCATGAGGCCCTTGAGTTTGCCGGAACGTCGATTAACTTCCGTCCCGGCAAATTCGGGTACTCCATATGTCCCTTTTTTAGCAAAGGTCATGCCGAAATTTTTCGTGAATTTTGGCATGACTTTGCTAAAAATAGGACATATGATTTGTTAAATGTCTGCAGGTACCCATGAGGCCCTTGAGTTTGCCGGAACGTCAATTAACTTCCGTTCCGGCAAATTCGGGTACTCCATATGTCCCTTTTTTAGCAAAGGTCATGCCGAAATTTTTCGTGATTTTTGGCATGACTTTGCTAAAAATAAGACATATGGGGTATTGCGACTAATGCATGGGCCGGGTATCTTATTACTTAATTAAGTCATTTTTCTCTTATATTTGTTGTACTAACTTTTTGCCTCTTTTTAATGCAGTGCAAACATGTCGGCCAACGAGGAGCACGGCCCTTCTAAGCACATGAGCGTCGAAGAAGAAGCTAGACATGCCAACAAGGCATTCTGGCAGGTGTCCCAACAGATGGAGGAGGTGGAGGCCGCCGATGCCGACAATGAGCAAGAGGACCGGGAGGAGGACGCCGAAACCACAGATGGAGCTGCTAGTGGCGGTCATGAGGATGACACCACCACCACCGTTGGTGGCGACCACACGGATGGTGCTACCGGTAGCAACCCGACCGCTCAGAAGCGGAAGAAGACAGGGAGGGTTCGGACACCGCAAGCGCTCGACAACGTCACAGACGTGTTCACCAAGGTCACGCCAAGTGGCCTACCAGTGGAGCCGGAAAAGCTTGCCAAAGGGTACAGCATGCAACTAGGGTGCATCATCCGGGAAAGCATGTCGATCAACACGAAGGACCTCAGAAGCAAGGCCAATGAGGGTTTGGTCAAAAACCTCCTCATGAAGCTTCACCAACGATACACGTTCCCGCTTCCGTTCAACAAAAAGGTGGACAGTTTAGCCACCACGAAGATGGGCACCGCCTTGAGCAGCTGGAAATTCTGGGTGAAGAAGAAGATCAATAAGGGTGACAGCTGGGAGGAGATAAGTGCCAAAGAGCCGACGCTCGACAAAGAAGAGTTCGAGATATTCAAGGAGTCCTTAAAGTCTGAGGAGGCTAAAAAATGGACCAAGTGGGGGAAGGATATGCGGGACCTGAACACAGGTAACCACCGTTTGGGAAGCGGCAGTTACCGAGGAAAATAGCCCGTTTGGGACAAGGAGGATGCCATTGTTCCACGTCTTGGAAAAGAGAACCCGTGGCACAAAATCACGGACGAGCAAGTGAGGAACTTTGTCCGGTCCCGCTACTATCTGAACCCAGCGGGGGAATTCGTTACCGACGATGAAGATGTGAGGAAATTCGAGAAATTGATGGTAAGGAATTTAATTTCTGCGGTTATCTCAAAGTCCATTGTGTTGATCTAATTAGATAACGAAGCCATATTTCTACATGGGTTCACCTTAATTTCCTTTGTCTGCAGGAGGAGGAGTTGAAGGCTGACGATGAGGATGGCCCGTCGTCCCAGGGGTCGACGGAGCCGTGGGACACGACTTTCAACAGGGCGACGAACGCTTTCAAGGAAAGGGACAAGTCGAAGCCGCCGACGTCAGCTGGCCGTGTGTCCGGCTTTGGTATGAGCATGAAGTTCCTACAGTACTACTCATCTGACCCGGAGAAGAGAAAGGAGAGGAGGAAGACGAAGAGGGATAATAAAGCCGAGGTTGTGGAGCTAAGGAAGAAGGTGGAGTCACTAGAGCAGCAAAAAGTGGACTCCAGCATGGTGGACAAGTTAGTGGACGAGAGGATCCGGGCGATCATACCCCCTGGGTTGCTGGAGGGGTTAGCTGCTTGGAATGCGGGAGGTCAACGTGGCCCATACACGTGCCCAGCTTCAGCGGCAGCAACTCAACCATGAACCAGGCCGTGTCGCCGGACCTGGTGACCCCAACGCCACGGTGCAGCCGCCACTCCATTTTGTCGCACCGACGTCCCCTCCCGCGAAAGATACCGAGGCGCCACCACCCGAGCTGCCGGAGGAGAATGTTAGGCTGGCCGCCGGCACCGGCGCCCTTGTCTCGACATTAGCCGAGATCAACGCCATCGACAAGGTAACTAATTAATTACTTAGTCCGCGTCATCTTCTATAACTCTGCCTTTTATGACTGCCACCTCATGATGCCCAACATTTGTTCACAAAAGGACACGCCTTGCATACTCCTGCGTAGGATGGTACCCGACGGCGAGTTGAAGGAAGTTGCTGAGGGCATGCTCATACAACCAATGTGCCGTGTTATGCACAACACTAGAATGGGCGAGGCCGTGATGAGGGTCATGGTGACTGAGGTAGTGCCTGAGTTTAGTGCCATCGACCCCCCCCCCCCCATGCAACCTCTGGGAGCCGAGGAGCACATGCTCCTTGGAAATTGCCCCAAGTGGATCCTGGAATTGCCGAAGACCCAAATTCGTCTTGGGGGCCCGGGGTTCTTCAACGGTTAAGGCGCCGCTCCACCGGCGCCACCTCTAAACTCCGGCCCCCGATCGTTCGGCCCTCGAAGCCGCCACGAAAACCTGTTGGGAAGGAACCGGTGCCACAAGCAGCAGTCGCCACCACCCGGAAGGAACCGCCGATCGTTGCCACCACCAGCCGCCACCAAAGACTGTTGGGAATGTCTGTACCGCAACTGCCGTCCGAAGCCAAAGACGTTGCACCTCAACTTGATGGCAACGACGATGATGATGATAATATCGACGTCAATGGCTTCCTCAACACGGGCGCGAGCAAAGATTTGTACATGCCTGCTATGGATGAGGAACCCTTCTGCGCTCACGGTGATCAACCTGGTCGTCACACTACATGCCAGCGCCTGAGTTTTTCTCAAAACACGCCTCCGGAAGCCGGCGATCAAGCTCCAGACAAACCGGGTAACATTTTCAGCCCTCGCACACTGCAACAGACGGTTTGCGCGGGGTTCACTGCACCCCCACCATCCCCAGAGATGAAGATCAAGAAGCCTAGGAAGAGAAGTAGGCAAGGCACCTCTACGAGCCAGCCAGCTCCTAAGGTTATCCGGGGTCATGAAGACATGATATCACCCCGTGCGGATGGCTTGACCCGAGTTCATGAAGCTGGTAAACCGATACTGCCTCCGGAGCTGCTCTGCCTCACAGAAGGACCCATGCACTCTTTGCATCAAGCTATATTGACGGTAGAGGGCCTGCTTCTTAAAGACAAGAATCGAAATTACCCGGTGTTAACAGTCCAGGTGCCAAAGAACGTGGACTTCGTTACTGAAGCCCCCACCGATCTGTTCTTCATAGCGTTCGAGGACGTCTTCAACCTGTTTCACTCTAGACGGCCGGACTATAACTTGGTCCGCCTATACGCGATCAATATGGCGAGGAAGATCCAGAGAGATGATACCCCGTACGTCACGGTAGTGGATCCCTACTACATGCGTGACAGTCAACTGGTGGAAGGATCAAGGACACGGACCATGGCCACGGAGTACCTCCAGAGGTTCATGCTGAACAACAAGAGGAAGAACAACCTTCTTCTGCCTTTTTTTCCCGAGTACGTACACATCCGCTCGCCGCCGTCGTATCTTATGCATTAGATTTGAGAGAGAGGTTTCATCAGTTCAGACTGCTGTAGTTCTAGCACAGAGCAGTTTTGGTAGAGGAACAGTTTGTGCAGGCAAACGGTGTTCGATTGAGCTCATCTTTGGTGGGTATGTTATTAACTCATATGACTGATTGTCTACAAAGTTTCGTGCAGTTTGAATCTGTGGTTTAAGAGCAGTTTGCTGATTACCGAAGGGGACATAATCTGGGATACTCTGCTTTGCTGCAATCTTACCTCTTGTTGTTGTTGTTGTTGCCGGTTGGCAACAAGCTGAATTGTGTGTTGTAACATCTAGATGTTTCAGAGAAGATTATTTTTCATAGTGAAGCTTGCGTGGACCAGTTCACTAGTAGAGAAAATCCTTCTCGCAACGTGCCACTTTTGGCCATTGGCAACGTGTGGGGCACGTTGCCAGTATCACGCTGCTGCTATTTTTACTAGATTTGTGCATTCTGTGCATGTTGTCAGTTGACTTCGTAGTGGCAAAGTGTGTGCCTTTTGCGCGTTGCCAGTGCAGGATATGTACCAGTAACATGTAGCCTTGTGCATGTTGCTAAATATTTTTTGAATTTATATAATTCGTAATTTATTTATTTTATTTCCAGCATTTTCACAGTAAAGTAACACAACATATAAAGTGTACCAAATAGCAATAATAACATACAAACTGATATAGATCAAAGTTATGCATCGAAAGTCTTGAATAGGTACATAAAAGAGTTATACATGTGCTTACAAAGTCTCGAATACCAAACATGAAGAGTTATTCATCCTAAGGAAGCAATAGTTCACTCATCATCTGAACTATGATGAGATACAACAAAATCAAAATGGCAAGCAGCAATACAGCGATAATGAAGTTATTTAGCCCACGGTCCTCCAAGTACTCCCTCTAAGAACTCCAAGTCGCTTGCTTCTGCCTGATGTCTAGTCCTGAATGACTTGTGGGGACTTGTCCACCTGCGGGTGACAAAGATGTCTAATAACGAAGAGTCATAGATAATTTGAAACATAAATATAAGGCAACGAAGCGCAAGAGTAAAATTGTTAGCAAGAGAATCAACATAATTGAAAGATTCATAACATCAGAAGTTCATTGTTCGAAAGCATAAAAAGTTCTCACTTTAATTTGATTTCTTTAGCGGCCGCTCCGGAAGAATGTCACCTAACTTGGCAAATGGCCTCATGTCGCCCTATCCCTCTAAGCGTTCTTTTATTTCCGCCTTCGTTAGTTTGTTGTTGGCGTGGAACATTCCGTCATGTAGGACGACATCCTGTAGATGGATGACACAAGCGCATGTTGGATACGATACAAATGATTCCTGACCTCTTTATCCGGACCGTTTGCTATGTCATCACATCATCTGAGGATATGAGGTAGTTTTCTCTCTGATGGCATTGTAAGCTTATCTTGATACCTTACGAACTCTTGTATTTGAAGCATGACATAGGAGGCATCAAGCTTAGTGTTCTCTGCTTGCTTGAGGCAGGCGAATTCGGTAGTGTGGATGCATACTCTCCTGCTTGACTTGTGTTTTTCTGTTCTGAGCAAGTTCCCACGCATGATGAACCTGGCGAGACAATCATTCAGAAGACGCTCAATTTTCTTGTACTTCTCTTTCTTCGCGTTTGGTCTGAGTCCAAATACAAAGCTTGAGATACCTTTGGCCACAAAACGATGTGAAAATGTGGCGGTCGCGCGCTGCGCAAAGTAATTGAAATCAACCGTCATCCTCAATGAGTAAAAGAATTATGGAAATCTGCTAAAGCATATATAGCATCTGGTGGCTAGAGAATGACTTGAGAGTGAAAGTTAGGAGCATGATTTCCTGGCCCCGTCGATGATGTATTCCAACACCATTCGAGTTCCTTCTGTGGTTCTCAACATGTTCTCTTTGGGGTACTCTCTTTTGTGATCATGTATGCTTGTTGAAGTGCATGATAGCTGATCAGGGAAGAATCGAGGTGATGCATATGAAACAGGCCGAAGATGTCCTCAAATCGTAGCAAGAAAATATCCACGGGGAATGTATCAACAAAGGACAAGTCTGGTGGCACCTTAGCCGCGAAAAGCGGGCGTCTATCACTAGTAGAGAAAAGCTTATAGGTAGACGGTGATTCTGTGGCACACCCCTAATCGGTGCGCCACAGAATTATTTCTGTGGCGCATGGAACAAGGTGCGCCACAGAAGTTTTTGCCTTTCTGTGGCGCATTTCTTGCCCATGCGCCACTGAAACCAGGAATTCTGTGGCGCATGCACATGTATGCGCCATAGAAATTTTGTGGGACCCACGGCCAATCATTGGACCAGATCCATCTAGGCAATTTCTATGGCGCATGGTTGCTGATGCGCCACAGAAAGCCAAGTTTCTATGGCGCACGGACTTTCTGTGGCGCACCTAGCCCGTGCGCCACAGAAACTTGGCTTTCTGTGGCGCATCAGCAACCATGCGCCACAGAAATCCAACTTTCTGTGGTGCACCGAGCACCATGCGCCACAGAAAGTGGGCGCCAGATTTACAAAAAGGTGGCAGCCCCACTTTCCCCATGTGACCTTCTCCATTCTCCCATCTAGCTCGAGTTCCTCCTCTCTCCCATGCCATTTTGCCCATACTTTTCTCCATTATTTGTAGTTGAACCTACTTTGTTTGATATATAATTGGTGAGGGCTTGGGGAGAGCCTCCATATATACTCTCCTCCTCTCCCAATACATCTCTTTTTCTCCACTATTTTCTCTCCATCACCACACACTCTCTCTCATCGATCACGTCTCGGTAACGGATCTAGATCTACTAGGTGGGTATTGTTGGATGGATATGTATATATATGCATGTTTTGTGTGGCCGGCGGTGTGTATGGATGTTTGTTAATTGTAGGCATGAGAAGCTTGTCGGCGGGCGGTTTGCACGTATATGGCGCGACGATCGATGTTTATACATGAAGCTTGTGTGTGGTGTGCATGAATCTTTGCATGTTGTTGCCTTTTGTTGTTGCTTGCGCCGGCGTGGTGCATGGATGTTTGCCGAAATGTTGATTCATTTCCATTTCGGTAAATTTTTGCACCACCCATATGTCCTACTTTTAGGGGAAGTCATGCCGAATTTTTTCGTCGAACATGCATGTTTGTGTATGTGTGTGTGCATGTTGCGGTTAATTAATTCTAATTAATAACACATACTCTATATGTATACCGCGTAGGCGACCATGGTCATCAAGATGAGCTCCGTCGAATCAACAGCTACAAGGAAGAAGCGAAGGCGGAAATGATTCGGTGCAACGGGCCAGATACGATGTCCGTGTCGAAGTTGCAAACTTGTGAGATGGATCGACCCTGATTCCGGACAATTGGAGGAACACCTGCTCAGGCGCGGTTTCATGCAAGGCTTCAACCAAGCGCCGACAGCAAATGTTGCGCCTGAAGACGAGGGCGGGCAAGATGATCGTGACGAAGGAGATGCCGACGGACATGATGAAGGAGTAGATGGTGGTGGAGAAGACGCGAACACGCAGAGCTCGCTAATGTCGGCCTTGATGGAGTCTCATGTTCAAGAACTGCTCCTCAAGGAGACGAGCACCGTTAGAGAGAAAGCCAAGCTGGCGCAAATGGAGATAGACGGGAAGACTCCGTTGTATCCTGGGTGCCGGCCACAGGATACGCGCTTGCAAGTAACGCTTGATGCTCTGGAGATGAAGTCGGGAAACAAATGGACCGACGTGAGCTTCAACAAGAACATGCAATTCTTCCACGAGCGTCTTCCCGAGGGGAACACATTGCCAACTAGTATCGAGGAGGCCAAGAAAGTCGTGTGCCCTCTTGACCTACCGCACGTTAAATACCACGCCTGCATCAATGATTGCGCAATTTATCGGGGCGAGTACGAGGACAGAACCACATGTCCGGTGTGCGGCCAAGGACGGTACAAGAGCCTGGGAAGAAAGTTCCTCGAAAAGTGGTATGGTACTTTCCTATCACTCCCCGTCTGCAGCGGTACTTCGTGGACCCTAAGGAAGCAAAGCTCATGCAATGGCACGCGGAAAGGGAGAAGCCCGAAGAAGATCCGGAGAAGGGCAGGATCCTTACACACCCTTCAGACGCTAGCCAGTGGCAAGAGTTGGACGCCGTCGGAAATTTCGGAGGCGACGCAAGGAACGTCAGGCTCGGTATGAGCACCGATGGACTCAATCCGTTCGGCAACCAGAGTAGCACGCATAGCACCTGGCCCGTGTTTGTATGGCCTTACAACCTTCCCCCGTGGTTGTGCACGAAGCAAAGGTACATACACATGAGTATTCTCATTCAGGGGCCGAAACAAGCAGGTGTCCACATACATCTGTATCTCGCGCTGTTGAAAGAGGAGTTAGCCACGTTGTGGGAGACGCCAGCCCGTACGTGGGATGCCTACACTGGAGATTATTTCGACATGAGAGCCGCGTTGCTCACGACGGTGCAGGACTATCCTGGTTGCTCATATGTATCGGCCCAGGTAGGCCACGGATTCTGCGCATGTGTCAGGTGCATGGATAAGACCCCGCATCTCCAGCTACCAAGGAATCCCGGGTCTTCGAAAACCGTGTACCCAGGGGCTCGAAGGTGGCTTCGCATGGATCACCCGTGGAGAAAACGCGGTGACCTGTTCAATGGTAAGGACGAGATCGAAGGAGCCCCGAGCCCGAGGAGCGGCACAGAAATCGACGAGCTGTTGAAAAATTGGGAGGAGTGCCCCGCCGGGAAAGAAACGACCGAAGGTAGATCCGCTGCTGGGTGTATGGAAAGCGAGGTCTGTTTTCCACGACTTGGAGTACTGGAAGGTCCTCAAGACGCCACATAGCCTCGATATGATGCACATTACGAAGAATGTCACCGAGAGTCTGCTTGGCACTCTTTCCAACATGCCGGAAAAGACCAAGGATGGGACGAAAGCAAGATACGATCTGAAATGGCTTGGTGTCAGGAAAGATCTTCAGGCCCCGATAGTGATGACGATGATGATGATGATCAGACGGAAGGGACTCAAGGTCGCCGCAAAAGGGTAAAGAAGAACACGTGGTGCTTCCCGCTACGTGCTTCACTATGAGTCCGGAGGAGCTCGAGCAATTCTACAGGTGTCTCCTAGGAGTCAAATTTCCTCATGGTTACGCGGGGAGATAAGCAGATATCTGGACGGACGAAGAAGAGGTTTAGCGGGATGAAGTCTCACGACTGTCACGTGCTGTTGACGCAGATACTTCCCGTTGCGATTCGAGGGATAATGGACGAGCACGTCCGTGATACGCTGCTTGCCCTTTGCAACTTTTTCGACGTCATCAACAGGAAGTCGATCGGCGTGAAGCAGCTCGACAGGCTACAGGAAGAGATCGTGCTGATACTATGCGAGCTCGAGATTTACTTCCCGCCAGCATTCTTTGATATCTGCGTGCATCTCCTTCTCCATGTCGTTGATGACATCAGGCAGCTCGGGCCAACGTTCATGCACTACATGATGCCGTTCGAAAGGATGAACGGTGTCATGAAAGGATACGTTCGCAACAGGGCCCGTCCAGACGCAAGCATGGCCAAGGGCTTTCTAACCTACGAGTGCATCTCCTTCTGCCAGAATTATCTAAGCACCGAGAACCAGGATGTTGGTCTGCCCAGGAGGAAACACTTCGGCAGGCTCAATGGATATGGTCACCGCGAGGGCACCAGCTCACTCTTTGTCAGCATGCAGGTCGAAAGGACGACTTCGACAGGGCTCACCGGGTCGCGCTACAACACTTACAATTGATCGAAACTTGGGTGGAAGAGCACAAATGCTTACTCGAGCAACATTACATCAACCTGGGCCGGCCGAGGAAGAAGGGAGACGTAACCAGAGAGCACAACTCTAGCTTCACGCGTTGGTTCAAGCAAAGCAACTGGATCTAGCAAAGAGCAAAACGCCATCTACGGAAGATGAAAACTCATATTCTCCTTATCACGGGGCCCCGCACAACGTAAAGACCTATCAGGCGTACGACATCAACGGCTACAGATTCTACACCGAGGAAAAGGACAAGAATAACGAATATCAAAACTCAGGAGTAACTATGCTATCCTACGGCGATGAGGAGGCTACTGTCAAGGAAAGATACTTCGGAAGGATTGAGGAGATATGGGAGCTCAACTACTGTGGAGAGTTGGTGCCAATGTTCCGTGTGAGATGGGCCAAGGACGTCGTCAAAGAAGGCCGGTATTTCACCACCATGGTAATACCCGATGCCAAATCGAAGAACGCCTCCGCAAAAAAATAAGCAATGCTTCTTCATTACCGACCCGTCAAAGCCTAGCCGTGTTGTCGTGAGGAGGGGCAAGAGGAGCATCATCGGAATGGAAGGAGACGCCACCGAGGAAGACTTGGACAACGAGCCAAAGATCGAGGAGGAATTCGACAAGTACTTCGACATGCCTACTACTAGTACACAAAGAAGGAAGACCTCCCTACCTACTAAAGGTTGTCCGTTCACGCGAAGAAATCTCAAGGTGACCGGCCTAAAGTTTTCAACCGCGAAGAAGGGAAAGAAGAGAAACTAGCTCGGAACCGAGACGAAGAAGAGACTTTTTTGGTGTATTTAATTTGTGTGTGTGTGTGAGAGAGACAATGCAACCATATATATGTATTCAATGAATATGTATGAGACATTGTGTGTGAGACAATATTTTTTTAAAGAATACCAATAATGTGTTTGTGTTCTTTATTTAAATTTAACCAAAAATATTTTTTCAAGTTGAAAAAAAAAGTGAGACAGCCAGGATTCGAACCTGGCTGTCCAAAGTACAAGTTTGCCCAGCAAACCATTGGGCTAAGTTGCTGTCATGGTTGTAACACAGCAGAACAGGTTTTTAAAAATTCAGGCCACCTAATTCTGTGGCGCATCTCCCAGCGGATGCGCCACAGAATATCAGATTTCTGTGGCGCATGCTCTGGCCCATGCGCCACAGAAACAGAGAATTATGTGGCGCATCCCCTGGTGGATGCGCCACAGAAATAGTTTGCACCCACTTACATGTGGGCCCGCACCCGCGCTGCCTCTTTCTTCGCCCAAATTCTGCTAAGTCCCGCGCGCGCATCCCTCTCGCGAACCACCTCTCGCCACCGGCCCTCGCCGCACCACCTCGCCGCCAACCCTGCGCGCGCCCCGCCCTCGTCGCTCGTCGCCACGGGAAGCACACCTCATCCGCCCCCGTCGCCTCCTCCAAGCCCGGCCGATCCCGCACCCACGGTGGTCATGCAGACGACGCCACTACCCGCCCTCGACCTCCCCTCCCTCCCCTCCCCGAGGTGTGTGCTTCCCCTCTCTCCCTCCTCCCTCCCCTACCGAACATGCACGCAAGGTGTTTGACGAAATTCGTAGCTAGGATCAGTGCTAGTTTTCTGCTGCATTTTGGGTTTGGGTTACTGCCTTTAGGATCAGTGCTAGGTTAGTGTGTTTGTATATTTTAGTTTGCTGCTAGTTGTTGATTATTCCACTAATGGTCACTGGTTTGATTAGCTCCCAAAACCATCATGGATAATTAAGCAAACTATTTCAAATCCTTTCAAACTTGATTTGATAAGGAAGATGATATGGAGTAGATGAGATCTATAAAGGTGCATTTCCCAAATTTTCAAGATTTAATCAAATGGGAAAGGCCTAGAAATGCTATCTGTTAACATGAGTGAAGATAGGTTTTACTAGACAGTTTTGGAGTTAGAGAATTTTTAGATAGGGTAGATGAGTGAAGTGATTTTTGCTATTGCCACTATGGTGTACTAGAAGTGTTAATTGCTAATGCTTTGTTTGTAAAATAGCTTTGTTTGTAAAATTCATGTATGTTCTTGATCCTGTGATTGTGCTCAGTTCCAAAACACAAGTGTAAAGAATGCATCAATTAGTTCCTATGATGCATTAATGTGCATGATTGTTGTGATTCAGAAATGGCTTTGAGTGGGCCTCGAGAGTACATGAATTTCTTAATTTTACATGATTGTTGTTCTAACTAGTAGTTGTCTATAAGCTCCATGTGTTTTAAAACTTGTAATTATATAACTTGTAATATCAATGTAAAGATTCAGTTACAAGCTAAATTAACATATTCTTATGTTTTTCCTGTGCAGACCACCGGCTTCGACTACATCAACTATCTCCTCAACTACAGTTCCTCTTTGGTGAGCATTTCGTCGAAAACCTCCGGTGACCATGTGTTCTGTGCTACCACGACCATCGTGTCGTGGTTGTTTGTGATGGTGTTGCCGGCCAGCTATGCCGGCAAACATTATTTGTGTTGATGTGATGCTGTTGTCGGCCAGCTATGCCGGCGGAAATGTGTTGATGTGATGATGTTGCCGGCCAGCTATGCCGGCCATGATATTTGTGAAATGCTTGCAGGTACCCGAGAGGCCCTTGAGATTGCCGGAACGTCGATTAACTTCCGTTCCGGCAAATTCGGGTACTCCATATGTCCTATTTTTAGCAAAGGTCATGCCAATTGGCATGACCTTTGCTAAAAATAGGACATATGGGGTATTGCGACTAATGCATGGGCCGGGGAATCTTAGTACTAAATTAAGTGATGTTTTTCTTATATTTGTTGTACTAACTTTTTGCCTCTTTTTAATGCAGTGCAAACATGTCGGCCGACGCGCCCGGCCCTTCTAAGCACATGAGCGTCGAAGAAGAAGCTAGAGAAAAGAACAAGCCGTTCTGGGCTATGTCCCAGGAGTTGGAGGAGGCGGTGCCGCCGAACTGGCTCGTGGCGGCGATGGTGACTATGAGATAGAGGATGATGAGGACGAAACCACCACCACCGATGGCGGCGACCACACGGATGTCGGGGTGGCGACCACACGGATGGGGTGGTGGCAGTAACCCGACCGCTCAGAAGCAGAAGAAGCCGAGGAAGGACCGGACACCGCAAGCGGTCGGCAACGTCACAGACGAGTTCACTGAGGTCAGCTCAAGTGGCCAACCACTGGAGCCTAAGGACCTTGCCTGCGGGTACGGCATGCAACTAGGGTGCATCCTCCGGGAAACCGTGCCGATCAACACGAAGGACCTCAGAAGCAAGGACAATGAGGCTTTGGTCCAAACCCTCCTCACGAAGCTTCACCAACGATACAAGTTCCCGGAGCTTTCAACAAAAAGGTGGACAGTGCAGCCATCACGAAGATGAGCACCGCCTTGAGCAGCTGGAAAACCCGGGTGAAGGCGAAGATTGATAAGGGTCTTAGCTGGAGGAGATAAGTGCCAAAGAGCCGATGCTCGACGAAGAAGAGTTCAAGGCATTCAAGTTGTCCTTACAATCTCCGGAGGCTCAAAAATGGACCAAGTGGGGGAAGGATATGCGGGAACTGAACTTAGGTAACCACCGTTTGGGAAGCGGCGGTTACCGAGGAAAACAGCCGTTTGGGACAAGGAGGATGCCGAGGTTGCAAGACTTGGAAAAGAGAACCCGTGGCATAAAATCACGGACGAGCAAGTTAGGAACTTTGTTCGGTCCGCTACTATCTGAAGCCGGGGACGGGGGAATTCGTTACCGACGATAACGATGTGCTGGATTTCGAGAAAGTGCTGGTAAGGAACTTAATTACGCGGATATCTCAAAGTCCATTGCGTTGATTTCTACGTGGGTTCACCTTAATTTCCTTTGTCTGCAGGAGAAGGAGTTGGAGGCTGAGGCTCAGGCCGGCCCGTCGTCCCAGGAGGGGTCGACGGAGCCGTGGGACACGACTTTCAACAGGCGATGAACGTTTACAAGGGGAGGGACAAGTCAAAGCCGCCGACGTCAGCTGGCCGTGTGACCGGCTTTGGTACGAGCGTGAAGTTCCTCCAGTACTACAGCACGGACACCGAGACGAGAAAGGAGAGGAGGAAGCCGGCTAGGGATAAAGCCGAGGTTGTCGAGCTAAGGAAGAAGCTGGAGACACTAGAGCACGAAAAGGTGGACTCCAGCACGGTGGACAAGTTAGTGGACGAGAAGGTGGACGAGAAGCTCCGGAGGTTCTTACCCCTGCATTGCTGGAGGGGATAACTGCTTGGCATGCGGGAGGTCAACAGGGGCCGATACACGTGCCCAGCTTCACCGGCAGCAACTCCAGCAATAACGTGTCGCCGGTCCTGGTGACCCCACCGGTGCCCCTACCGTGGATCAACATACTAATAGGCCGGAGAATAATGATAATGCACACGAGCGGCCGGAGAATGATAGGCCGGTCGCCGGCACGGCGCCCTTGTCTCGACATTAGCCGAGCTCAACGCCATCACCAAGGTAACTAATTAGTTAGTCCGCGGCATCTTCTATAACTATGCTTTTGATGACTGCCATATCTCATGATGCCCAACATGTGTTGACTCCCAGGACATGCCTTGCATACTCCTGCATAGGGTGGGGGCCGGCGCGAGTTGAAGGAAGTCGCAACGGCCATTATCGTACAACCTTTGACCCGCGATATGCACAACACTAGAATGAGCGAGGTCGTGATGAAAGTCACGGTGACCGAGGTAGTGCCTGAGTTCCGTGACATCGACCCCCCCATGCAACCTCCGGGAGCCGAGAAACACATGGTCCTTGGAGAATGCTCCAAGTGGATGATGGAATGGCCGAAGACCCAGATTCGTCTTGGGGATGGTCTTCATGGGGTCAGGCGCACCGGCGGCGCCACCTCGAGGCACCGGCCCCCGGTCGTTCGGCCCTCGTCGAGGCGGCCAGAAAAAGCTGTTGCGGATGAACCGGCGCCACAGGCAGCCGTCGCCACCACCCGGAAGGAACCGCCGGTCGCCGCCACCACCGGCCGGAAGCTACCGCCGGTCGTCGCCACCACCAGCCGCCACAAACAATTGTTGGGAACGTCTGAACCGCAACCGTCCAAAGACAAAGCCGTTGCACCTCAACTTGGTGGCAACGACGGCGATGATGAGGAGAATGTCGACGTCGATGACTTCCTCAACACTGGCGCTGCAGGGAAGATTTCTACATGCCTCCTGTGGATGAAGAACCCTTCCGCGGTCACCGCGGTCAACCTCCTCGTCCCACATCATGCACGCAGCGCCTGGCCTTCGAGGGTTTATCTCAAGGCACGCCTCCGGATGCCGGCGATCATCAAGCTCAAGACAAACCGGGTAACATTTTCAGCCCTGGCACACTTCAACAGACGGTTTACGCGGGGTTCACTGCACCCCCACAATCCCAGAGATGAAGAACAAGAAGAAGCACAGGAAGAGAAAAGGATCAAACACCTCTGCGAGCCAGCCAGCTCCTAAGACTATCCGGGGTCGTGAAGACACGATTCCACCCCGTGCGGATGGCTTGACCCGAGTTCATGAAGCTGGTAAACCTATACTGTCTGGGACTTGCTCCGCCTTGCAGAAGGACCCATGATTTCTTTGCAGGAATCTATCTTGCATCTAGAGAGCCTCCTTCTTAAAGACAAGCAGCCGAGTTACCCGGTGTTCGCGGTCAAGGTGCCAAAGGAGGTGGACTTCGTCCAGGAAGCCCCCGCGGATGTGTTCTTCATAGCGTACGAGGACATCTTCAACCTGTTTCACTCCAGACGGCTGGACTATAACTTGGTCCGCCTATATGCGCTCGATGCGGCGATGAAGATCAGGAGAGATGATACCCCGTACGTCACGATAGTGGATCCCTACTACATGCGTGACAGCCAGCTGGTGGAAGGATCAAGGACACGGACCATGGCCACGGAGTACCTCCAGAGGCTCATGCTGACCAACAAGAGGAAGAACAACCTTCTTCTGCCTTTCTTTTACGAGTAAGTACACATCCGCTCGTCGTCGTCGTATCTTATGCCTTCTTGTAGATTTCTTCCATTGCTGATCCTTTGTCCAACATTCCGTTTCAATTGTGTTGAGCAGGGACAAGTACTGCGCACTCATCGTCGTAAGCCCGAGGTGGTCCATTGCCACTTATTTCGACTCGGGGAATAAATGCATGCCGAGGAACTACAACAGAATAAAGGGTGTTCTCGATGAGGCTCTCGAGGGCTATGCCCAAAAGGGAGGCCCCTTCCAAAAGAAGGGGGAATCTTTCACGCAGGACAACAAACACAAGTTCATGCATGGGACCGGATTCCATTGCATCAAGCAACTGCCTGGCAGCGTGAAGGAGGCCTTCTACGCCCTCCATCACCTTAAAGGGCTTGTCCGGGATGCAGAGAAAACGAGGATTCCATCTAGTCTCGTAGAATGGGCCAAAAGCGCGGATGCTCTCACCGATGCTGATTATAGACAAGACTTCCATCGCATCCGGCTGCAGTTATCGACGATCATCCTCGAAGATGTCATGAACAAAGCAGGGTCCTACCACTACCCCAGAGGTAGGATGTATTATAAAAGAAAGCCTTGCTAAGCATTACTAGTGTATTTTTTTGTAGAAGTGCATGTGTAGGTTATATATTATATATATGCTATGCTATGAAACCCAAATAGGATAGCCATATGATTTCCAACCATGACAATTGATTGATTGTCTTGCCTCTCTACTTAGATGAATAAATTATACTCTATTTATATCACTAACCAATATATATCCCAATCCATCTTCAGGGTTGTGTCAGAGGGATATCGAAGAACGACTAGAGGCGCAGAATGACACCAGGGAGTGGAGGACGAAAGAAGGCTTTCTACCGTTCCCGGCGCCGCTCAAGAAGAGGACTCCATGATCATGCTCCCGCGCGCTCTTGCTCACCATCATCGCCGATGTACTACATTTGATCCTAGTTAGGCGGTGAACACTTCATTTGTAATGTAGTGTGAAATGATGAACTTTTGTTTGTATCATGACTAATTGTGTAAACATTTGGCACTTTGTGACTATATGTATGTATCTCGGGCACTAAGTAATATGTGTGATGACATAGTGATTAATGTGTTTGTCTGTTCCTATACCTGTCAAATATACCTGTATTTCTGTATAAATCCTGTATATACCTGTATTTGTACAGCAAAATGTAAATATACCTGTATTTCTGTTTTACATTTTTGTAGCACATGGTTTTTTTTTTTTGCGCACCATTTTCTGTGGCGCACCAGCGTGGGTGTGCCACGGAATTGTTCTGCTGTGTACTGCCGAGACATTTCTGTGGCGCACGGCCTGGGTGCGCCACAGAATGTTGGTCTTTCTGTGGCGCACGGGCTGCGTGCGCCACATAATTATATTTTTGTGGTGACAATTCTGTGGCGCACCCAGCAAATTTGTGGGTGCGCCACAGAATGCCAAAACGGTGCGCCACTAAAAGCCCTTTTCCTACTAGTGTATCTGGATTGCCTTGGGAAAGAAGATGGCTCTCATATGACAGAACACGTCATGTAGTTCTTTCGCATCCCCAAGGTAGGCTCACAGCATATCGAGGGGTAGCATTGGTTGTCCCCCGAGATGATAGTGTCGCACATTCGGCCTAGGTATCCTATCAAGTAACCGTTTCATGCTTGGAGTCGGCTAGATGTGGGACTTAGAGGAGTCACTTTTTTCGTATACCTTTTCCTCACCTTCTTCTCGTTGGGCACAGGCGTCTCCTTCTGGATAGACACGTTTAGCGTCTAAGTAAATGTGTCCGGGCAAATCATGGTGGCGGGCGCCGGTTGGGTGAAGGCAGCTGGAGCCGTTTCTAGAGAATCGACGAACTCTAGAGACTTTTTGCACTCACGACGTTGTTGGTCCAGGAGGTTCTCATGCATTTCATTAACGGGATCATGGAAGGGTGAATCATCTTGTAGAGCACCCACTAGGTATGCGCCGGTATAGAGGTATTGATTATCATGGTCTTCTTCCACGGCCTCGCCCTGAGCAGCCTCCACAGCGGTTGGACCTACAATTTTGGGTCTGCTCTCACCCAAGACAGATGGTGGTAGTTTTTGAGTGGTCCTACCATGAGTTGGCAGCGTGGAGGCGCCAGGTGTTGTGTGTGGGGTGCAGAAGTCCAAGCGGATTTGGGTTTTCAGCCACAGAACGAGCCAATCTTTGTATTCTCTGAGCCTCGTGGGGGGATCTTCTATGCCATTGGGAGGTTGCTCATAAGGAACCATATCCTCGTGACCCGGTAAGGTACGAGCCAGGTGGACCTTAATCACGCCAGGGGACATGATTGGTACTCCGTGTAAGATGCAGTCAGCTGGATTAGATAACTCACCCTTGGCAACAGGCACAAAATGTTCGTTCAGTAGAATGCATGGGGTTCTGTCGGCCTGCGAGAACATATAGGGCGTCAGTGATCCGATCAACCATGGCAAGGAAACGAATCGAAGATATCTTGATGCTTAATTAGTTACCGTGATGGCGTTGAGTTCAGCCAATGTCGCCACACAGCTGTCGGGCATGCCAGAGACAGAGGAGGGGCTGCTATGCTGAGGATCAGCACCAACTCGAATACCATCCTTCTCCAGGATGTTCATCGAGTTGCTGGCGTTGAAGCTAGGAGTAGGAAATTCTTCTCTAGGATGTTCTCTTATCCACTACGCATGGGCAGGCACAAGGGCTTTTATCTGGAGTTGACATTCTTGTTTGGCCGCAAGTACGTCACTTTTTCTCACTTCTTTAATCTTCTTCTCGAACTTGCTGTGCTCAGATTTCCTTCTCTTCTTTTGCCTCTGGGGGTCCTCATCAAAAAAGTAATTCAAACTGGCACCGACTCCTTGCATGAGAACACGACCATTTGCTGGCTTTTGATCTTCCAGCTTTCCCAGGGTCTGGTTCACCACCCGGTTAAAAGGATTGTCCCACGGGCCCAACGACTGAGATGAATCACTTAGACCTCGAGCTAGCTTGTTTTGCTCATGCTGCATAAGGAAACGTGAACCATTTAGAAATGTGACTATGAATGTAATCGAACAGATTAGAAGCTAATTAAGTTGGTGAAGTAAATTACCAATTCTTTCTCGAGATCCTTGACCTTATCGGATGCGTGAAATTCCTTTTTCATCGGGTCCCAATGGTATCGGGCCCTGATGAAGGCACGGGCCATTGGGTCTTTGAATATGTCCCAGGGGTTGGCTACGTTAAGTCATGCAAACACTGCATCATCCTTTGCCCACACGGCCTCCTTCCCAGGGTAACCATGGCTTCCGAAAGGATGAGAACCTATGTTCTTGCTCTGTAAGTCCTTCCCCCATGCCCTCGACACAATGGTTGAAGGATCCACTATGTCATTTTTGAAAGCATCAAATTGGTCTCGATTAATACTAGGTCATTTATGGTGGACTTCCTCGATTGTGGCACCTTCATAGATCTTGGCTCTCATCTTGTGTTTCCATTGGCCTAAGGCCTTGCTGAACTTGACCATGGCTTTGTTGTTAAGCAGTTCAAAATTCTTGTCATTGGGTGGCTCTTTCTCAGGATCACCTCCCGGGAACTTGTATACATTGTGCAACCTCTGAAGGAGGAGGTCGCGCAAAGGTTTTTCGCGGGGATTCTGGATATTTGTGTTCGTTGATGGATATGTTATGTCGGAGGATGGCTCCTATGGTGTTGCCACAACTTTTTTTAGCCGACTTAGGACTTGTAGGAAACCCGGAGCCGGGGTGCACTACAAGGATCTCAGTTGTCAGGGTGCTGACCAAATTTTACACGGAGTACCAATCGTTGCGATCTCTGGCTCCATCAGTGGTCTCGATGCCTGACGTGCCATTGCCGAAATCCGTGGTCTCGGCGCCTGGAGCCAGATTTTCATCTTCTAGGCGGTGGTCGTCGTCCATCACATAATTTCAGTAGTCTTGCGAACTTCCTAGTTCATCTTTCGGGAGTTCAAATAATACCTTACTAGAACACTCGGCCTCTTCGTTGTTCATATTCCGAATTCTACAATTAAAAGTCTCGTAGTAAGCACCTAAACTTAGGCAAATATATGATGAATGTGCAAGTATTGATCCTATAGACTTAAATTTTTAAAACTTACATTTTGGGCGCTCAAATATGTCTTATTTTTAGCAAAAGGCATGCCAAAATTCAAGAAAACATTCGGCATGACTTTGCTAAAAATACGACAATGGAGTGCCCAAATTTGCCAGAACGGAAGTTAATCAACATTTCGGCAATCTCAACGGCCTCATTCCCTGCAAACATACAAAAACCATGCATCTTTGGCACCAAAATGGCACACTTCTCATTTTCATCAATATTTTACACAAATCATCCTTGGCACCAAAATTTATTGCATCAAACTAGATGTAAACATACACAGACCATCCTTTGCAGCAGCTAGTGACACACTTTTGGTACCAAAAACGAAATAAAATTCATGTTGGGCATTTCACACCTTCGGTGTAGGCGGTGAGCACGTGAATAGGGCCCAAGGCAGAGGAAGGACGGCGGCGAGCACGGGCATCCGAGCCGGCCGATGGTGGCAGAGGGGGAGGGAGATGCTCACCAGAAGGAGGGGGCAGCGATGCTCACCAGGAGAGGGGGCAGTGGCGGAGGAAGCTCGGGGAGGGCGCACGCGGCAATGGATCTCGGCCTTGCTCGGACTTGGACGCCGCAGCGTACGTCGGAGCAGGCGGGCGTCCTGGAGGGCGCGGCGCGTTTGGAAGGCGACGGCGACCCAAGGGAACAGAGCGTGCGCGCGGTGGTTTGGGGGTAACTGAGCAAGCAGAATGCCCACGTTTCGATTTGGGGGACGAACTTATACTGGTAACATGCCCCCTTATCTCACGCGTTGCCACTACCACTAATGGCAACAGGCGGCATTGCTACGCACGTTGCCACTATTTCTTGCCATATTTATCTTAAGTTTTTCTTTTAGGTTTTTTTTTTTTGAAGTGCGTATTTAAGTTATGAGAAAGTCTGTTGTACATAATGAAAGTCTAATCGATGGCTCATTTTTCACGGGGACGTTCACACTAGTACTCTTGACATCGGGTATATACATGGTAGTGAAATAACGGTTTTCTCTATCGACGCCCTTCGCCCATCTGACACGGAACATCGGCACCTTCTCTCCAAAGCCATAGTCACGCTCCCAGATCTCTTTGAACCTTTCATAGTATCTTTCTTTTACGTCACCGGTTATGGATTCCATCGTCACCCCTGAGTTTTGGTAATCACTATTTTTATCTTTTTCCTCGGTGTAGAATGTGTATCCATTCATATCGTATGCCTGAAAAGTCACGAGGTTGCACACGGGGCCATGTGCTAAGCTGTATATGAGTTCTCTTTCCTAGTCCCCCTCTACCAGGGATTAGGCTGAAGTTCCTCTTTGAACCAACGCAAGAAAGAGGAGTTATGCTCTCTAGTAATATCAGCATCCGTCTTGTGTATTCCCTGGTCACTGTACTTTTCTGATGCTATTTTTGTGAAGTTTCAACCAAGGATCTACTACTTTTAGGTGTTGTAGCACTACTAAGTTTGCTCTATCAAAGTCGTTGTGTCGACCCGAGTGGTCAACATGTAATTCCCTCCAGCCAGTTCTGTGACCAACTCCTTGTAGCCTGCCAAGGTGCTTGTTGACGGGCAAACCAATAGGGTCTTCGACGTCTAGATAATTCCTGCAGAAAGAGATGCACTCTTCGGTCAGATAACCCTGAACGATGGTTGCATCCGGACGGGCTCTGTCACGAACAAATCCTTTGATTACGTCATTCATCCTTTCAAACGCCAACATGTTGTGCAGGAACGTAAGTCCTAGATCAATAATATCATCCATAATATGGACAAACAGATGCACCATAACGTCGAAGAACGTAGGCAGGAAGTACATCTCAAGCTCACATAGTATGACAACGATCTCGTCCTTTAGCCTCTTCAGTTGCCTTAGACTAATCGACTCTCGAGAGATAACATCGAGAAAGTTGCAAGGGCCAATAATAGGTTTACAGACGTGGTTGTCCATTATCCCTCTAAGTGCAACCGGAAGTAGTTGCATCATCATCACGTGACAGTCGTGAGACTTCATCCCAGTGAATTTTTTTTCTTATCGTCCAGATATCTGCTTACCTTTACCGAGTAACCGGAACTAACTTTGAGTCTCCGGCATGTTGAGCACTGTGCCAAACAAGCTCTAAAAACATTCTTCTTCATATGCATGACATCAAGGCCATTAGGCGTCTCGAGAATGGGCCAGTAATCCAGGTCCCAAAAAACAGACCTCATTTTCCATATGCCTAGCAGAGGCTTCAGCGCCTTTCTCTTCTTTCTCGGGGCAGGGCACTCTTTCCAAGTTCAACAACTAATCGATCTCGATGTCGCTTGATACGTCTCAAACGTATCTATAATTTTTGGTTGTTCCATGCATATTATATATCATTGCCACATGCTTTTATAATGTTTTTATATCATTTTGGCACATTTTTATTGAACTAACCTATTAACAAGATGCCCAGTGTCAGTTCCTGTTTTTGCTGTCTTTTTGTTTCAGAAGAGCTAGTCGGGGAATTTTCTTGGAATAAGCTGCCAATTTACGGGAATTATTTTTACATGGAAACAAAGACTGCGCCAGGAGGATGCCTGCAGGGGGGCCCCACAGGGCCCAGATGACCCCCAGGCACGGCCCAGCCTTGGCTGCGCCTGGGCCCCACCTGGGCGACTCCGAGACCTCCTCGAGTCGCCCTTTCACCTATAAATTGCCTTCGTCCCGGAAACACTCGAGACCCGATCAGAAATCCACGAAAAGTTTCGTCGCTGCCGTCGTTGCCAACCCTAGATCAAGAGGGTTCTGCTGCTCTTCCTGGCACCCTGCCGAAGGGGAGATCGTCACCGAAAGCATCTACACCACCATGCCTGCCTCCGGAGTGATGCGTGAGTAGTCCACCACGGGACTACGGGTCCATGGCAGTAGCTAGATTGTTGTCTCTTCTCCCTTGTGCTCCATTGTTTAGATCTTATGAGCTGCCTACATGATTAAGATCATCTTTATGTAATACTATGTGTTGTGTTTGTGGGGATCCGATGAATTATGGAGTCTTGACATTATGGTTCAGTTTATCTATGATATGTTTTATTTATGATCTTGCATGCTCTCCGATGCTTGTGTATGCTTTGGTCGAAGTAATTACTTGTGTCAGTAGAGGGAGTATTTATGCTAGATAGTGGGTTCATGCCTCTCTTGTTCGAGCCGGGTTAACAGAAACGATTAGAACTTGAGATGTGTTGTTGCTACTAGGGATAAAACAGCGGTGTTTATCGCTTTATGTTGTACTCATTGCTTACATTATGCAACATGTTTATTGCAATTATCTGTTGCTTGCAACTTAATACTTTCGGGAGACTTGCTGGATAGCGATCCCAGGGTGGATTATTAGTCATAGATGCAGTTGGATAACGATCTATGTATTTTGACCTAATGTCCATATTAAATGAAACGGTGAACCCTGTGTCATGATATTATTGTGTTGCGCCTATTTTTGTCAATTGACCCGCTATAATTTGTTTACCCAACACATTTATCTTTTGGAGAGATAACCCTAGTGAACAGTGGACCCTGGTCCTATTTTCCTACATTGCTTACAACCGTTTTAATAGCTTTTCCTAGTCATTTGCTCGCTAGTCATCCTTCTCAAGCCACCTTCGATGCCCCATGTACACGGTTTTTGAAGACCCGGGCTCTTGTGGTAGTTGCAGTTACGCTGTATCATCCATGCACCTAACATAGCCGAAATGTCTGTGGCACACCTACCCTGACACATATCCGCAACCGAGATAATCGTGCACTGTTGTGATCAACGCGGCTCTCATAGGAAAATATTCTCCTACGCTGGCATCCCATGTGTTGACCCGGGCTTAGCCCATAGTGTGTCTAGCTCCTCTTTCAGTAGCTGGAGATACAGATTAATATCGTTCCCCGGTTGTGTCGGCCCTTGGATTAGCATACTCATGTGTATGTATTTTCTCTTCATGCACAGCCAGGGGGAGGTTGTAAATCCATTAGTACTCGCACCTAGCCTGATGTTCCTTGATTCATTGGCAAACTCTAGGTATTCACAGTTAAGTGATTTCCACTGGCTAGCATCTGAGGGGTGTCTCAGCTTCGGATCATCTTTATCATCTGGCTTCTTCCTTTCCGCGTGCCAACGCATGAGGTTTGCTTCCTTAGGGTCAACAAAATAACGCTGCGGACGGAGAATGAGCGGAAACTACCATACCACTTTATGAGGAGCATTCTTTCCAGACTTGTAACGATCAGCCTTGCACACTGGACATTTGGTCTTGTCTGCGTCCTCGTTCCGATAAATGATGCAATCGTTCTGGCAGGCGTGGTATCTAACATGCGGTAAATCTAGAGGGCACAAGATTTTCTTAGCATCCTCGATACTAGCAAGGCGCAGGTTCCCCTCGGGAAGAATTTCTTGTAGATACTTCAAATGCTTACTGAGGCTTGCATCGCTCCATTTGTATCTTGCCTTCGTCTGCAAAAGATTGAGTGTCAAGTTCAACCGGGTCTCATTGGGTTTGCAACCAGCATACAATGGAGTCTTCGAATATAACACCAGTTGCGCCAGCTTGGCTTCCTCTCTAGAAGCAGCTCTGGCGTTAGTCGTCTTCTTGCGAAGCAGGTCACGAAGATGACGGTCCTGCACGACTTGACTTAACGACGTAGACAACTGCGTGCCCCCTTCTTCTTCATCTTCTTCAGCCTCTTCTTCATCATCTTCAACCTCTTCTTCACCCTCTTCTTTAGCCTCTTCATTCCATACTTCAAGATGGTCGGTATCGTCTTCCACGTCTACGTCCGCTAAGGGATCATTTTCACTTATCCACCTGAGTATAGCCAGCCATGAAATCATGCATTAGCAGGTGCGCCTTCAACGCCCCTTTTTCAAAGGGGTCGATCAAGTATACTCCTTTGCAACTTCGACGTGGACATTTTATCATTTTGCAATTATTACGAAGCATGTCGCCAACCGTGGCTGCCATCCATTTATTCACGAGCCTTCCATCTACCATGATCGCCTGCACGTTGTACAAAGAGAATTAGCCGACAAGCATAAAATTCATGGAAAATTTCACATGACCTTTTCTAAAATGTGGACATATTGAGTGTGCGCCCAAAATTTGCCGGAACGGAAAGTTAATCAACATTCCGGCAATCTCAAAGGCTACTCGTTTCGACCTACAACCCACAACATCGACATTATCACACATACATCCACAACAATCAAATAATGGATCATCATCATCTTCACACATATATACATCATATCTTCACACACATAGTGAGAGCGATGGGGGGGGCTTGCTTTGTAGGTGCAGAGAGTGTAGTGTGGGTTGGAGAGAGAGAGAGGGAGAGAGGTAGCAAGTATGCGAGTGGAGAGAGGGTGGAGAGAGAGAGGGAGAGTGGGCAGAGAGAGATAGGGAGAGCAAAATAAATGGTGGAGAGAGGGGGAGAGCAAGATACACACATAGGAAAAGAGAGAGAGAGGAGGAAGAAGGGGATCGAGGGGATAATTTAGATCTGGTCGTGACAATAGTAACGTGCAAAACAAAGCACCGTTGCTAATACTTAAAGCCTTCCAACATGCGAGTGTGGAGCACGTTGCTAGTATGTGGGTCCAGCTTAACGGCGTCGATGAGAAAACCTGGCAACGTGCGGTCTCATAGCACGTTGAGCCGCGCGTTGCCACTAGTTTTAACCGAGGCCCGCGGGCAGCCAAATAATATTGGCAACGTTTGCGCCCAAGCACACGTTGCCAGTACAGCTGTAGTGGCAACGCGTTGGTATTTCGCACGTTGCTACGACTTTCTAGCAACATACCTAATTTTTGACCCGTCGCAAACCAAATTTTGTCTATAAGGGTTTTCCTACTAGTGGTTGGTGAACGTATCCTGCACCCAGGGTATTGGTGCACCCAAAGTTCGGTTGATCACTTAAAAAAAATTCAAAAAATTTGAAATAAAGTTTGGTAGTAGAAAATAGTCAGATATAACATGTCACAAAATTTCAACTCGGAATTCATTACACACATCAAGATAAATAATAGACAAATCCGACGTGAATAGTGTCAAAATACAAATTGGGCTTTGAATTTGGCCCATTATCATTATTAATAACAAATTTATCATTTTCTCTGTTGATGTTGTGTGTCAAATTTAGACTTAAACTTTTGTGACCATGTGTATTTGTGTTGTGTCAATGTCTTAACTTTTCCGATTTTTTCAAACTTTTTAGTTGCTCAATCGAAATCGGGTGCACCGAGTACACCAATTCCCTGGCTGCATGGGATACGTTCTCCACGGCAGTGGGTTTTCCTCCTCACTTCAGGGAGGTTTTCCACGTAAATCGTTGTTACATGTGCATGTGATTGTGTTTATATTTCTGTTGTATATTGTTGTTGGTTGAACCTATCCTCGAAGCTCATTACATGCTGGAGGCTGGTGAAGTTGTGTATCTTCTCTCCTTTGCCTCAACACTTGTTTCCACAACAAACGAGCCTCAACATAGTACCGCAAAGTATGTTTGATTTATGTTTAGATTATGCTTACTGAATGCTCTAAAAAGAAGTCTGTCAATTTCTCCAAATTCTTGCCAATCTTTAACCAAAACCTTATCCGGTAGGGATAATTCGTCACCTGTCACGTTAGCTGTGACGATTGGAGCACCGTGACATGGGGTAGATCGCGAAGAAAAGCAACACTGCTGGAACTGTCCAAAGTATTTAATTTTTGATGCACACGGCCCTGTTATCCTCTTATTTTTTATAATCAACTTGCATCGATCGTTCCGTCACCGTGGCTACACCGCTGCAGGTATTGCGTACAAGTATATTATCCAGAAAGCGATGTCCCTAACTGTTGCTAAAAAGTAGTATATTATCCAGGAGTAACACATAAGAGAAAGGCTCATGAGTGACGTCATCATCTCATGCAGTCGTGCCCAGGCATGTGATTGTTCGTAGGCTATGCATTTCATTTGTGTCCCCGATTTCGTAAAGCCATGTACAATGAAGGGTGCTTAGCCATGTACAATAGAGGGTGCTTAAAAGGATGTTTACAAAAATAAACCAACATTTTTCTCAAGCACCAGTGCTTATTTGTATAGGAAAGGTGCCTCGTTAGGCATCTGCCTAGTGTAAATAAGCACAAGTGCTTAAGCAAAAACCGGTTTATTTTTGTAAGCACCTCTCTAAGCATCTTGCATTGTACATGCCCTAAGTGAAACTGTTAGCCTGTGGAGACCATAGGGACAGTTCTTTTTTTACACACCCAAAATAGAAAGTTACAAACCCAAACTGTAAGGCGGATGCAGCATGGTCAGCAAACTTTCACTCACTCCATGAAAATGAGCGCAGTCGGATAATTTGGCACATTCCCTGGAAACAAGCGTTGTCACTAACTTTCCAGACGATCCAAATAACCTCACTACTCCACCATAACCAATAATTTCACCGTGCTTACAAACAGTCATAGCCATCGATCTGCCAGTCGACGGAACAGAGCCAAATCCAAAGTTTTAATTTTATTTTGTAGGCAACTTACGATACATGTCTCTACTACATGATGTTGACGATCCAGCTAAACATCACACTGATCCATCAAAATCACCTGAAGGGCATTGAGCATGAACCAATGTAGTATCACCAACCAGTGTCAGGCCGATGCTAGTAAAGTACATCCGCCGTTGAAGAACTGTGAGGTGTCCAGGTATCTCAAGATTTAACATCTACCAACAATTAGACAATTAAAGTGGGCGTTATGTGACATCAAATGTTTCTGATTTTTTTCTTTGAATCACAAAACCTACAGCTTTTTAGATGTGTGGACGCCTTACATTCTGCAAGGAAGGAAGTTTTGGTTGTGCTTTTTTTTACGAACAGGCAGTCTGGCCTGCTTTTCATTGATATTAGAAGAGGGGTAAAAGATGTACAAGGGTCGAACAAACAAAAAGAAAGAAAAAACAACAGGAAAGCTAGGAAAAAGAACAAGAGCTCCTAGCAGCTACGCTGCAGTGCAGCAACTCTTAAAGTACTCATTGTGCTACCAAGTTTCCACCGATGGAAAAGGTGCTTCTAGCAATAGCGAAACATTCTAAAGAAAGATTAGATACAGTCAAGAATCCCTTCACAAAATTCATCTCAAACCGAGATGTTGAGAGAATGAAACAAAATTGACTGAGTTTCAGTAGTGTGCATTTGTCTTATTTCAGATTCCAGTTTCAGTAAATATTGACATTTTTATATATCCCATTGATTAGATTCAGATTTGAATTATTACGTGCCCATGTTCTTTTGGGCTTTTCATGACCATTTAGAAGTACTTACCAGGGACGATACTTAAACAAAACAAAACGGTGTTTTGCCGTCGGCACTTCCCCTTGACTTGACTGCACATGGTGGACATTCTGCTAATCATATATCCAAAACAGAGGCGTGACTACCTTTCAGGAAAAAAATAACAGCTGACTACTTTCAGTAAAAATGCATGTGGTCATCACTTACCTAGTGGTTCATCGCCGTTTCATACACCGCTGCAGCTGCGATCCTTGTTGCCTGTTCAAATTAAGACAAGTGTCGTCAAGCCATAGCATATGGAAAAAGTTTTGACACTTCTCCAAGACCCTAGTTGCTTAGCTAGGATGACAACATATAAAATTCACCAGGCCTATTCGGTCATACTGTTGCGGGAAATGGTTAGGCTACAGAGTACAGACGCCATATATCGAACAGACGAACACATACATTTCTCATCCAACAGAGGCAAAACACAATCTATCCATGCACTATGATTCAAATTTTATGTTCATAATAAATAATATGTTCTAGATCATCCACTTCATGTCACAGACAGCCAAAACCAATCAAGAAGAGACACTATGACATGCAAAAATATAGATAGATCTGGGGTTCAAGTATTGCGACTTTTGACTCGCCTTCTCTAGGAATAACACTGCATATAAGATACTCGGCATCAGACGTTACCTGAGCAACTACTTCCTTGTATCTGGATCAATCCCCTCCAGCAGCATCCTTCACATTGATGGTGAACTCGTACTCCTGATCACAGCCCAGATAAGAATCTGACATCAAGAAAATCATGTAATCCTTCTTCCCTGCTTCTGCAGAAGCAGTGAACTCAAGCTTCAGGTGAGTCCTCTTCCGAAGCACAACCCTCCTGATTGCCAGCAACTGGTCGGTGGAGCTATCACCAATCACAAGCCACCATCCTTCCTCCCTGGGGTTTGGATACCTTGGAGCGTGAACTGGCTCAGCCCCAGACAGCAAGTTCGTCATGTCACGCTCTAGAGTAACCTGCAAAGTTACATTGCCACCGGCCCTGATATCACCACCTTCACAGACCTCGTAAGCCATGCCGATGTCTGGGAACCGTTTGACGAATCCGATGATGTCCTGGAGCTCAGAACTTGGTAACTGCAGCAGATCTCGCATCTTGTCGGTACTCATCCCGGCCAGATTAAAGATGCTCTCGATGCCATTTTCTTGGCATCTCTCAGCTAACTCCTTGGTGAAGTGCGGGAGCTGAAGCAGCACAGAATCATGATCCCACATGCCTTGTGTCACCATTTGGCTCAGCTCCATTGTATTAAGAGCCAGACTGAGCCATCCACTGCTGGAGACGACATCGACCATTCCCTGGAGAAATCTATGCGCACGAAGGAGGATATTCCGTTGGTCAGATGCCAGGTTACCTACGACCGTGCGACGTGAGAGGTGGGCTTGCAGCAGCACGTTTGCCTTGACGTGTGGATCACCACTCTTGGGGTTCTCAACAGAAAATCTCCGGTGACGAACTAGCCTCTCAATGAATTCTTCCTCACCTCGGCGACTTGGAAGCTCTGCATATTCTGATGCAGAAGCTAGAACCTCCAGCAGACCTTTCGTCTTAGTCTTCTGGGTTAGCATCGAACTGAACCGTTCAATGCTTGTGTAGCTAATGTAGTAGTACGAGGCAATGAGACCAAGGTTGAGGGGCTTCAGATATGTATCCTCCTCTATAGCCACACACTTGCTTGACTCAAGATCCTCCAATACAGTCTCGATTAGCTCAGAAAGATGATCCGATATGTGCCCGTGACCTGCACCTTGCAGATTGTAGTAGTTAGGGTTCTTGGCCAGCCTCCGGTACATGAAAGTCCAGGTAAGATAATCCACGGCAGCCTGCTTGCTCTCTACAACACCGGCCACTTCAGCATTCATATGATCATGCAAGAAATGCTGAAGATGGCTCTCAACAGGGAAGGGCTCTGAGAGGAACTTTCTGTAGTATTTCTTGCGAGGTGCATGGCACAATATAACACACTTCCCCGAGTTATCTTGAAGAGGCCTGCTGGCATGACCCATCATTTGGAGCAGATCAGTGATTGGATAATCAGTATTGACATTGTCCCGGCCATCACAATACTGTGTTCCCATGACAACAACCAAATGAGAAGGCAATGACCTTCCCCAGCACATTGTGCTGCTCACAACACACACTTGAATCTTCCCACAGAGAAACAGCTGAGTGACAACTTCCTGGTCAAGATCACTTAGAGACTCATGCAAGTAGCCTACACCACATTTCAGTGTATTTTTAAGTGTTTCTTCATTGACACCTCTCGTGTGAGTATCCATATCATCTTCTGACCCAAGAAGGAAAGGTGCTCCACGACCTTCAGCGCTCGAGTATAAGCACAAGTCCAACGCAGTAAACCTTGCATGCTTAAGTGTCGGTACAAATACCAGGGCAGGCTTACCATGTTTTGCATGTTGTGTGATAGCATTATATGTTGGTTTTGCCATTGCCTGCATTCTTGCCTCAAGGTTTGCTATGTCCACACCCTGAATGTGTACTTCTAAAGGTACTGGTCGCACTGCTGGAGAAAAGTTGAAAAGGCCATGAGAGGTGGCGCCAATCCACTGTCCGAGATCTTTACTGTTTGCAAGTGATGCTGAAAGCGCCACAATCCGGATGTTGTTGCCGATATTATTTGCAATACGCCTCATCCTTCAGATGATGATTTCCAAAACATGTCCCTTTTCAGATCCAATAAGATGAAGCTCATCGACAATGAATAAGCTGACCTGCTGGATAGCTTTTCTCTGTTTCCACCTGCGTGAGAGTGCATCCCACTTCTCAGGAGTACTAATAATAATCTCTCCTTTATCAAGAAGCTTCAAATCAGAAGCGGTTTCACCCGTTAGCTCAACTACATGGGCGAATTCTCTGAATTTCCCCTCCCAGTCCCTGTATCTTTCTTTTGCCAGAGCTTCAAGAGGCGCTATATACACGACCCGCATGTTGGTTTCACCAGATACTGCCTTCTGATGGTCCCTTAGTATAGCAAACTCCGCGCATGTGGTCTTTCCACTGCCTGTTGGCGCAGCAACCAACACACAGTCATCACTGTTGTATAAGACACTGAACACTTGAGTCTGAATGGGGTTGAAATGTTTAAAGGCACTATAAAGACCTTCGTATCGTGCATTCCGTAGTGCAGTAACAGGTAGTGGCTGCAGATCAAGTAATTCAGTTGGTGGAGCATGTTTCTCTGGAAGAACCAAGTGCCTAAAAGATACAGGAAGAATTGTCTGAGATCCAAGCCACTTGTCAGATATGACATGTATGAAGTACTGAGGAGGCAGTGGTTCACATATTGGCACTGTGAAGTTAAGTGTATGATCTTCATCCAGGTATTGTTTCTTAAGCATGAAGTACTCATGGTGAAGAATGCACTCGCTGTCATTGTCCTCAACTAGAACCCAAAAGGGCTCCACGTATCCATGTGCATTATCATCCCATTGGAAATCAGGTGTTAGAGTCAGCTCAAAACACAAAACTGTACGAGTAATAGGTTGAACATGGGCTGAAAGGTTCAACTTTGGTAACTGGTGGATGCACTTGTGTATCCGCCTTCCCATCTTTGGGTAGCGGATTAGCTCACCAATTTCCTGTGATGATAGGTCATAGTACCTCTCCCACGCCAATTCCTTTTTCTCCAGTTTCATCAGGATTTCATTCGGAATGCCAGGAAATTGGCGTAGAGGACTTTGGACTCTCCACATCTGCTTATCAATCATCTTGCAAAGATTCAGAGCCTTCTCTGCTAGTTGAGCCCATCCTCTCTTCAGAACTACCTCAAATAATGCTCGTGAGAGGCGGCCAGCACTCTGCATCATAGAGAAGAATATAGATAATATAAGAATTTAATAAGCAAGCAATTCAAATTCAGAAACGGCATTCAGAAGAAACAACATGTTACCTGTCTGATATAGACCATATCAGAACCAAGGGAGAGACCCTCCAGCTTTAGCCTAGAAATATATGCTTGGAGCAAAACATTGATCTTTGTGCCGGGCTCCTCCAAGCTCTCTTTCACAGGGATTGGAACACGGTCCAAAAGCTTCGCCAGCTCCATCTTCTCATCTTGCCTGACACTAACATACTTAAATTCTTCACTCAGAGAGAGCAACTGGAACAGCTCAATATAACCCATCGTAGGCTTCAGGTACTCGTTGTAAGTCGAAATAGTCATGTGAGTAATATAGTAATAACTAGCGATCCTCCCCAGGTCAGTAACCTGAAAGTATCCTGTTCTCTTCCCATACTTTATCAAATTGTTCCTGTCCAACAGATCTGCAGCAGAATGTACCTGCAGCAGCAGAGAAATACAGGAATCAATAGTGGAACAGACACGCATACAACGATTGCATCTACATTGTAACACTTCTTTAAAGCCTTGCACTAGTATCAAGATGCGGGTGGAAAACTTCAATTAACCAAGTGTTTTATTACTCTACGAAATGTGGAACTATAACACATCTGGCAACAAAACTATGCTCCAAAGAGACAAACAGAAGAAATATGAACAGGTGTCCAATATAAACATGCAATTAGAGAATATACAAGCATGATAGCCGGCACGATTGGAGAAAGAAAACAAGAGGATGCTGGGATTATGATGGAAGTAAAAAAACAGAACATAAGTATGGCATGTACTTACCAAGTCAGCTCTCCTTCATCTAGTGTTTTGTCTCTCTCCGTGATATCTTCAGGTAAACCATACAAGGTTGGATTCCGGAGCATCCGGATGTAGAGGTAAGTGTAGCCGAGCCACGAGCATGCCTCCTGGGCATTCTGAATAGTCCCCAGAACGATCTCTGCATTTAATTGATCAGCCAATCTAGATATAAACAGACTCTCAATAGGCAGCTGTTCATTCATAAGAGACAGGTAGTATTGCAATTCACTGTGGCTTGTTAAGATTATTCCCTCTCCATGTGTGTCATACTGAGGTCTGCCTGCACGACCAAGCATCTGCATGACATCCAGAGGACTTAGTTCTGTCCAAGCGCCTTTTTCTGGACTGTAAATCTGGGTACCCTTTATAATAACGGTGTGTGCAGGTAGATTGACACCCCATGCGAGGGTGGCTGTCGAAACGAGTTCACGGTCCACCCTTGCCAACCCAGCATGATGAATAGCAAACCCATACGGCAAAAGGTCTTTAAGATCGCTACTTTTGACAAGTTCTGCATGAGCACAAAGAATCTCTTGACTTGCGCTGTCATCCTTTAGAAAGCGGGTCAACGTGTCATTAGCCAATGCAGTGTCTCTGATGTCACGAGCAGTTTTGGCTGTCTCCTTCCTCGAGTGTGCAAATATAAGCACCTGGTGCTTACCAGCAGCAGCCATAACCTTCTCATAACAAATCTCATTCACCAACTGCAACCTCTGCAGTGGCTTCCTGACTGTGATCCCAATGTACTGCTGAGCAAGAGGGCAAGGTCTGTAACTGTTATCAAAATGGAAGAGGCCATCAGGGTGAACACGCAAGAACACCGCAACATCTTCATAGTTTGGTAGAGTTGCAGAGAGACCAACTAGGCGGATATGTTCCTTGGTCGTCTCAATCTGTCGTACAGTTCTAGACACGATACTCTCCAAAACAGGCCCTCTGTTATCATGAAGTAGATGGATCTCATCAATGATTAAAAGCTTTACCATTTGAGTATAAGCTCTATCACCTGATTTCCTCGTGATATATCCCATTTCTCAGGCGTGGTGACAATTACCTGTGTTTCGTCAATCTGTTGTTTGGTCAGGTTCTGGTCTCCACTAAGCTCCATATCTGTAACATTGTACTCTTTCAGCCGTGCTGACAAATTTCCAACAACTTCAGCAACCAAAGCTTTCATCGGGGCCACATAGACAATTTTGTACTTTGTATTATCAAACTCACCATGCTTCATATGCAAACCAATCTGATGGAGAATTGTAAGCATAGCCACATTGGTTTTCCCAGCACCTGTTGGAGCACAAAGAAGAATGTTATCTGGTTTGAAAAGGGCAGTATCATAAACCTTGCTCTGAATTCTGTTCAGCTGTGCCATCCCAGCAAAAGCTGGCTGAGCCCACTCTGGCATATCAGATATCTTCACGATCTTCTCGGCAGATTCATACGGCTTAGCTCGTAATGCTGGCACGTGGACTTCCTCGTAACCCTTCTGCAGGATCCTAAATGATCCTGGAGGAAGTTCACATTTCTTGTTGGACATCAGGAGACTACCTTGGGGGAAGGAGAGGTTATCAAGATCAAGCTGCTGTCCCTGGCCTTTCAACCATCCACTCTCAATATACTGATCAACAGCGCTACTGCCCATCGCACCATCAGCCCCAGCACTGTCATTGTTTAGGAGCCTCTTAGCCTCATCCCTAATGCTTCTCTCCAGATTCTTCTGCCTGTCCTTTGCAGATGCTCTCTTTGCATTTAGCTGCTCCAAAATTGGAGCTAACCTTGGGTTACTCATCATCTCTTTTGCTATCTTCTTCCGTTGTTCCTGATCTCCAGCCCTGGCTAAGAAGGTACACCAGACTATCTTGAGCCGGTTGTGGAGCAGCAATCTAATCAGATCAAACTTCTCATAGTCCAGCAGCATTAGAAGCCTACTCTCGACATCGATATCATCACCCTCGGCAATTGCCTTTATGATCTCCTCGGCAAGCTTCTGGCTGTGCTGGGGATCAATATCTTTGTATGCCTGTGAAATCTTCCTCTGCAACCAGTACGCATCAATGTCTTGCACGTCTATAGTCAAATCCTCGTTGCAGTCTGGCATATGTCACCATCCATTTGCATAGCCCGAGTATCGTTCAACTCAACCATGTCGTCGTCCTCATCCGATTCATCTTGCACCTGACCAAGACAAACAGTGAAGGCCATGTTAGTACAGTCAGGCTCATCAAGACAGAAATTATAGTCAGGCACATCAAGATTCAGCAACGTGACTACATACCTGATAAAAGTCACTCCCGTCACTATCATCATCATCTCCTAACTCGACAGCAACGCCAATATCATCATCATCCGCCATCATGCCCGTGACATCACCGGCAGAACCGCAGGCTACAGAATCGCAGATATCCGTGATGAGCTTCCCGATGGAGACGAGCTGGGCGAACGTCTGATCCGAGACCGGGCTGATGAGCCTCTCGACCTCCTTCCTCCTGTCAGGGTCCCTGGTCTTGTCGCTCTTGAGGGCGGCGAGCACCTCGTCCGCGGCATCGCCCAGCACGTCCGGGGGCTGCCCGCCGAGCTGCTGCTGGATGACACTGAGTAGCGCCTCGTAGGCGGCCCGCGTCTCCTTGGTCCTGGGCTCGTAAACGGCGTTCTCGGCGAGCGAGAGCACGCCGCCGTCGCCGGTAGCACGGCGCGCGCGCTTGGCGTCGCGGCGGGGGAGGTCGGGGCCGTCGCGCGCCTGCTTCCTGCCTGGCATCTCCGGAGGCCTTGCCTGGACGGCGCGGTCGCCGAAGCTACGCACGCGGATCGTGCCCCGGAGCGTCACGGGATCGCCTGTGGGCTCGTCGCGCGCGGCCTCGCGCGGGCCGGTGGTCACGACGAGGTTGGAGTTGGTGGCGTAGTCGTACTGCCTCGAGCGCGCGCGCGCCTCGGCGCCCCCGCCGCCCGGGGCCGACTCCTCCTCCATGGCTGTAGGCTGTAGCGCGGGTCGCGGAAGAGCCGGGGAGGAGTTAGTTAACGCCCGATTGGGGTCGAACCGGAGAGAGGAGGAGCGGGGAGCGGCGGGGCTAGGTTTCAGATGGAGGGAGGGAGGGAGGGGTTGTTACCTTGTGTTGGGCGGTGGAGGAGGGCGGCTCCCCGTCGAGGCTCGGCGTCCGGCGCCTCCGGCGGTGGCGCGGCGTCCTACTGGTGGCGTCGGAGGCGTGGAAGAGGGGTCGGTTTGGGTGGGGGCGAGGCGGTGCGGCCGTGCGGGGGATTGGACTCGTCTCCTCTCGTGGAATATACATACGAACCGAGGCGTTCTCGTGATCGTGTTCAGGTCGGTTGGTGACGACGCGAACCGACTACGATGGGAGGCGCTGACCGAGGCCAGCTCCGTATTCCACGGTTTTCAGAAATACTGAAATATTAATTATTCTGAGGTGTTTGTTTGGATTAGCTAAAACTGTAGTTTTATACTCTGTATTTCAGTATTTAGAAAACCACTATTTTTAAAGTACATGAAAAAGAGGGCTGACCTATTTTTTCAATACTGATAGATTGGCTGGACATAGAAATACTATGGTTTTCGAATGCTTTTAATTTTAAAAACACTTTGCAACCAAAGTAAAGCTTGGACGATTGGATGGAGAATCGTAGGCGGTTTGTGGAATGGGGCCACACGGCTGCTCAAGGCCATCGACCTGGTGGCCGGTCTTTTTATTTATTACCTCAGCGTTTTACTTAATTTGGTTGCAAAGTATTAAGTAGAACATCGTGTCTTGGATGTAAACATATCGGACTGGATAATGCTCTCTATATTCTCAACCATTATGTCAGATTCATAACGGATCGGAAAATGACCAACAATATATGGATGAGAATACAAATTAAATTGGACTATGGAATCGAATCAGAAACAGATAGGGATCGAAAACGGACAAATATTATCGGATAATATGCGCGGAAAGATATTATTTCAACATGCAAAGATGTCAATAAAATGTTATCCAAACGAATAACAGAGTGTGAAGCGTTAGTATTTAACTAAAGATTTTGTTGTAGTTTCTTATTAAAACATAGAAGCAAACCGCAGGTGCAAAAATGTTAATAGACGAATTCCTATGAAAGGCGTGCATGTCCCGCCTAAAAGTAAGACTACAATGACAGAATTCCACGAGTTAATGGGGTTAACATAGATGTCCTCCATCGAGTTTTTCGACAACATGATAAGAATGCAAGGACAGGGTAAGGACAACTTCCTAATGTGCTTTATGACAAAAGCCCTTGCAATATTTTATTGCCCAACATGAATCACCAAGCCAAGCACAACATACCTTCGTGGCCTCATACACATTGACAAAATAAAAAAGTACAATTGGCGCAAGTTTCTTGCAGACTCAACATTGTTCTAAAAAAAGAAATACCAAGGACCGTCATCAACTTTGGTAGTATGAACTACCTCGCGGTTAGTTCCCATCTTGTCTTTTATTATTTCTATTGTTGATTTTCGTATAATTTATTATCATATTATTTCTACTTTTACTATGGTCATATACCTAAATTTTCCCACTTTTGTATTCTTTTGTATTTTGTGGGTTTCTTAGGTTCAATTCTTGTATTTCTTAGATTTTGGATTAGTGCAATTGGAAACAACTATGCCAATAATATGTGTATGGAAGGGTGACATGATTAAAGACCACGTCAAGCTTTATACGGATGATGAAAACTTTTATGGGAAGCTACATGTGAGATTTTACTTACTCTTCGGTACTTTCCTTTTCTTTTTCTTATTATGCATCTTATTTTTTTGTCCCAAATGAAAAGCTGAAAGCGCTTACTCAGTTGACCATTTAAGACGATCCATTGATTCATGTCAACGACTTTCAATGATAAGGTTATACCCGTATGTTCTTCTTCATTTTGTTTGTGATGAAAACTCCTTTTTTACCAATTTTTTTGTTTATATGTGTTCCATTACTGACATGAGATTTTTTGCTCTGTCTCTCATCCCGACTCCCGTGTCGTCCTAACCTATGGCGACCCGGGAGACCACCGCCGCCGCCTCTAGCCCCAGCTCTCCCCTCCCTGCCGCCGCTGCCGCCGGCCTGCGCCGCGGTGGCGGCGGGCCCGTGGCCAAAGGTCGCGGGAGGCCCTGCGGGGCAGCGCTGCATCCGCTCTCCTCCCCAAGATCCAAAGCTCGCCGACGTCTGCGGCCGCCTTCCCCGTCTCCGGCGGGCCCCCATCCTCCCCTCCGTGGCTTCTGGCTGCGTCCTTCTTCGGCCTGTGTCCTCGCCTCCTGGAGCCCATGCCGGAGTTGAGCTCCCCGCTCCAGGTCCGGCGGCGTGGGGCTGAAGCCCCTGCCTGTGCTGCCCCGGGTCGTGTCTTCGGATCTTGGTCCAGACTCGGGCCTCTCCGATGTGTAGGGGTGAGGACCACCGGCAGCCCTCCCTCCACTGCGCCAGTGGCCCTGCAGCTCCTCCTCCTCTGGTAGCCTGCAGCTTCTCGTCTGGGCTAAAGTGGTGGGCTTGCCGCCCCTCCCAGGCGCACGGCGGGCGGCTGCCATGTCGAGGTGAGTATCCCGGAGAAATCCTGCTCTGGTTTGTACCAGGGCGGCCACGGCGGCGCTGGTTGCGTCGCTTACCCTTGTTGGGGGCGTGGTTTGGGAGAGGCACCTCTTGTCAGCCTCTTGATGTGGTTCTGAGCGAAAGCTCCGCGACGACGGTGCCTGAGGGCGCCATTTCCCTTGTTGAAGGCGTCGTAATTTGAACCTCGTGTTGCTTGTCCGGTTGCGGCAATTTGGGCTATCTTGGCCCCCTTCGATCTCAGCTCTTGTTGGCTATGCAAGCTTGGCAAAATCCGATGGGGATGGTAGTGGCATTATCGCGAGCTTCGTGTTGTTGGTGCGGTCTCGGTTGATCGGTCCCCTTCGGTGGCGAGGTCGCCTTCCCACCTCGCGGAGTGCTTGGGGCTGCCCCTTTGGTTGAGCTCGGGGTCAAGGTTCGTGACGCTGGTGGAATCTCGGTCTTGCAATGCCCTTCGATGGCATTGGCAGAAACTCCTCGCAGTTCTGGCACTATTCAGCCGCGCGAGCTTCGTGTCTGCATCGCTTTCTCGGTGGAGTAAGGCCCTTCGGCTATGCCAGCTTCACTCGTTGGTCCCCGTGTGCTCCTGTTTCGCCAACTAGTGGATAGTCGCCATGCAAGCAGGTGGTGGCAACCTGCAATGTCTCGGGATTATGATGCCCTTCGACGGCGTCGGACGCACTCCTCAACGCACTGTCCTGCCCGTCTTTCTGGTGATGGTCGTCGTGCGAGCACGCGTGATAGTGGTTCTCAAGTGCGCCTGTAACCCACCCCCCCCCCCCCCCCCCCCCCCACCCCCCGTTGTGTGTGTATGTGTTGGTGTGCGTTGTTTTTGTTTTGTCTTCTCTCCGGTTCCTCCCTGTAAAATTCTGGTTCACTTGAACCCATCTTGTAAAAGGCTGCAAAGTCTTATAGGCAAAATTGAATACAAATTCAGGTGGAGGGTTTTCTCCCTCCCCCGGTGACCCTTCAAAAAAAATTACTGACATCAGCAAGTAAAAGACAATATATGCTCAATATGATGAGACAATCAGAAACTGTTCCAAGGGGCATGGGATACTCGTCAATGTGATCGAATGATTGATTCAAAATAATTGTATATCAAGAGAACTATGAAATTCAATTGCCCTTATGATATTGAATGCAACTCAATTGGAATCACTAATGCATGTGAAAGCACCTTAAAATTGCCATCTATCATACCAGCAACAACCTACGGCGAAAGCAAGGTATTCTCAGTTCTTTCTGTTTTTCATATGTTAGTGTGTTCATATTCTACTACATACCATTGTTTTATTTCTGATTTTCGATTCTATAAGAATTTAATTATTTTTGTTTATCCCTTCTGAAAATTCTAGTCATGTTCTTTTGTTTATTTTTCGGTATTGATTGCATGCATAGACAACAAATGTGTTCAGTGGGAAGCTTCATATACCGAGTAGAAAACAATCTGATAGCAATATACCATTGACTGCAGCAAGAAGGAGTTTTAAGCCTCTAGGATGAAATACCAATAATGAAAAGTGTCTAATCTGATCAAGGCGAAACAATTCCATCCAGAGATCAGGTTCTTGTACAGTACACATAACCCCCAGCATTTTGTTTTCTGGTAATTGTGAAAAGATTCACTTCTATCTTTCATTTTTCGTTTTTAGGAATTCATGTTGCCTTTTTAAAAATATAAACCAATGCTCCAATTTTTTCCCTAGCAGATTATTGCAAGACTGGTTGATCCTTTAACTGACTATAATCAAATCAACGCTAAAAACCGTACAATTACATTCAAGGAGAAGGTAGCATATGATCGACTTCATTATGTAAATAGTGCACTGTGCAAGCTACATATCAAAGGAACATCAAACAGACAGGCCTAGCATCTGTCGACAAAAACAAAGTTTGTCTAAGAAACAAAATCTCATTGTTTTTTCCCCTCTCATGAGAGAAATTCTAGGCAGAAGATTCAGCTACAAGTACATATCCGTATCACCACTAGTTACCCTCTTGGAATTCTTTTTTTTAGCTCAAAGTGGTCGTATCCACCGCCCGAATAGATAGAAAGAGGTGGCCCAGTTTATAAGGGAAACCGGGCACAAAAACCATACAAACTATACAGTGCCCTGTTTATGAGGAAAACAGGGCCAAAAAACCACACAAGCGGGACGACCCGCCGCCCACACGACGCAAATCGACGAAACGCCACAAACACACGACACCTGTTCCGGGCCGCCGCCCCGGCGTAGCAACCAAGATGAAACTCCGCATTGGCCGAAGTCGAACCAGTCAGGGTCAACGAGTTTGCTGTCCGCACAGCACCAGGACGCCACCCAAGCCCACCTGCTCTGGGGCCGCTGATACGTCTCAAACGTATCTATAATTTTTGATGTTCCATGTTGATATTATACCAATTGTTACATGTTTTACATACACTTCATATCATTTTTATACATTTTCTGGGACTAACCTATTAACAAGATCCCACAGTGCCAGTTCCTGTTTTCTGCTGTTTTTGTATTTCAGAAAAGCTGTTAAGGAAATATTCTCGGAATTGGACGAAAATAAACGGAGGTCCCTATTTCACTGACACGTCCACGGAGTCCAAAGGAGAGACAAAGACGAGCCAGGAGGTGGCCACACCATGCCTGGGCGCGGCCCCACTGCCTGCCGCGCCCTAGGGTGGTGTGGGCCCCTCGGGTGGCCTCCGACGCCGCCCTTTCGCCTATTTATTCCACCCGTCTGGAAAACCCTAAATACCCGAGTCATATTCCACAAAAAGTTTCAGAGGCGCCGCCGTCGTCAACCCTAGCTCATGAGGGTTCTGAAGCTCTTCCCGGCACCCTGCCGGAGAGGGGAATCGTCACCGGAGGGCTCTACATCGCCATGCCTGCCTCTGGAGTGATGCGTGAGTAGTTCATGCTTGGACTACGGTCCATAGCAGTAGCTAGATGGTTGTCTCTCCACTTTATGCTATCATGTTTAGATCTTGTGAGCTGCCTAACATGATCAAGATCATCTTATTGTATGCTACATGTTGTGTTTGCTGGAATCCGATGAATATTGAATACTATGATCAATTTGATTATTAATCTATGTTACATGTTATTTATGATCTTGCATGCTCTCCGTTACTAGTACTCCCTCCGTCCCAAAATAAGTGTCTCAAGTTTACCTAAAAATGGATGTATCTAGACATGTTTCATGTATAGGTACATCCACTTTTGGTCAAACTTGAGACACTTATTTTTGTACGGAGGGAGTAGATGCTTTGGCCAAGTAGATGCTTGTAACTCCAAGAGGGAGTATTTATGCTAGATAGTGGGTTCACGCCTCCAGTAATCTGGGTGAGTGACAGCAACGTCTAAGGTTGTGGATGTGATGTTGCCACTAGGATAACATAACAATGCTATGTCCACGGTCATATGTATTTGTTTACATTGCGCACATTACTTAATGCGATTATCCGTTGCTTGCAACTTAATACCAACGGGGGACACGGATGTTAACTCTGACGGCGGATTATTAGTCATAGATGCGGTTGGATAACGGTCTATGTATCTTGTCGTAATGCCCAATTAAATATCATGGTAGTCATCTTGTCATTTATATGCATTGTCATGCGCTCACTATTTTATCAATTGACCAGCTGTAATTTATTTACCCAACATGTTATTTATCTTTATGGAGAGACACCACTAGTGAACTGTGGACCCCGGTCCATTCTTTTACACTGATAAAACCACCAACTGCAAACAATTGTTCTCTTTTACTTTCTGCAATTAAATACTATTTTCTACACCATACGTTTAATCCTTTGTTACAGCAAGCCGGGAAGATTGACAACCTTCCTGTTTCGTTGGGGCAAAGTAGTTTGATTGTGTTGTATGCAGGTTCCACGTTGGTGATCGGGTTAACGGCGCCACCAACAACCTTCTGAAGTGCTCCTACTCCTCCTGGATCTGACAACCTTGGTTTCTTACAGAGGGAAAACTTGCTGCTGCACTGCTTCATACCTTCCTCTTCGGGTCTCCCAACGAACGTGTGTTTCACGTCATCAAGCTCTTTTTCTGGCGCCGTTGCCGGGGAGATAGAAGACTTCTGCAAGGGGAGTCTCACGCTTCCAATCTCGTTACTTTGTTTTTGTCTTGCTTAGTTTATTTTATTTTATCTTGTTTGCTTTAAAATTAAAAACAAAAAAAATTAGTGTGGCTTTCTATCCAGTTTTTATCCTGTTTTTACTTTTCGGTCCATTGTTATGTCTAGTTCTTTATTTGCTATCAATGGTTACTTTCTTTGAGACTAGATCTTATTGGCAAGATGGGTTCACGGAGGAACAACAAAAATTTATAAGGAATACCGCTTGTCTCAAAAAGGGAAATATTTATGGAACAAATAAGTAGATTGAATTATTTTGCTAAAAACTTGTGCTCTACATATGATGAATCCTACTGCTTTAATGAATCTTTTTGTTGTAGAAGGCATAAACACCTCCCTTTCCAATGTGATTATAATGATAATGAAACCTTGGCTGCTTATGCTAAAGGAAACTATGACTTTGGTAATCTTGAACAAATTGAAGAATTTGTTGTTTTTAAGGGTGCCTATGAAATTGCTGGTTTTATTCAAGATGATGATGCTCCTTGTAAAACTGAGAATTTTGCTATACTTGGTTATTGCCTTGAATATTACAATGATAATCCTTATATTACTGAATTTCTTGAGAAAACTTATTCTCCAGAACAACTTGCTTCCTTTCAGGGACCTATGGAAGAAGAAATTGCTGAAACTGTGATCACATTGGATGAAAAAGAGGAGGAGAGTGAAGCACAAAAGGAGGATCTACCTTCTGATACGTCTCAAACGTATCTATATTTCTGATGTTCCATGTTGATATTATACCAATTGTTACATGTTTTATATACACTTCATAGCATTTTTATGCATTTTCTGGGACTAACCTATTAACAAGATGCCATAGTGCCAGTTCCTGTTTTCTGCTGTTTTTGTATTCTAGAAAAGCTAGTCTAGAAATATTCTCGGAATTGGACGAAACTTGGACAGAACCTCCTATTTTTTCCAACACGAAAACGGAGTCCAGAGGAGAGACGGAGGAGGGCCACGTGGCACCCACACCATGGGGCCACGCGGGCCCCCCTGCCGCGCCGTGGGGTGGTGCGGGGCCCTCGTGGCTCCGCAGCCGCCACCCTTCGCCTATTTATTCTTCCCGACGCGAAAACCCTAAACACCCGAGCCATTATCCACGAAAAGTTCCAGAGACGCCGCCGCCGTCAACCCTAGCTCGGGAGGGTTCAGAAGCTCTTCTCGGCACCCTGCCGGAGAGGGGAATCATCACCGGAGGGCTGTACATCACCATGCCTGCCTCCGGAGTGATGCGTGAGTAGTTCATCCTTGGACTACGGGTCCATGGCAGTACTAGATGGTTGTCTCTCCACTTTATGCTATCATGTTTAAATCTTGTGAGCTGCCTATCATGATCAAGATCATCGTATTGTAATGCTACATGTTGTGTTTGCTGGGATCCGATGAATATTGAATACTATGTCAAGTTGATTATTAATCTATCTTATATGTTATTTATGATCTTGCATGCTTTCCATTACTAGTAGATGCTTGTAACTCCAAGAGTGAGTATTTATGCTAGATAGTGGGTCCATGCCTCCGGTAATCTGTGAGAGTGACAATAACTTCTAAGATTGTGGATGTGCTGTTGCCACTAGGGATAAAATAACCGATGCTTAGCTTAAGGGTACGCCGTTAGGTCTAATGCATTTGTTTACTTTACGCACATTACTTAATGCAATTATCCGTTGCTTGCAACTTAATATCAACGGGGAACTCGCTATGACAAACCTGGCGGTTGATTATTAGTCATAGACATTGTTGGATAACGGCCTATGTATTTTGCCGTAATGCCCACATGAATATCATAGTAATCACCATGTCATATATATGCATTGTCATGCGCTCAATATTTTGTCAATTGCCAGCTGTAATTTGTTCACCCAGCATGTTAGTTATCTTTTATGGAGAGACACCATAGTGAACTGTGGACCCCGGTCCTTTCTTTTACACTGATAATACAACCAACTGCAAACACTGTTCCTTTTCATTCTCTGCAATTTACTACAGTTTTCCACACCATACGTTTAATCATTTGTTTTCAGCAAGCGGTGAGATTGACAACCTCACTGTTTCGTTGGGGCAAAGTAGTTTGATTGTGTTGTGTGCAGATTCCACGTTGGTGATCGAGTAACGGCGCCACCAACAACCTTCAGAAGTGATTTCTTGCTCCTACTGGTCGATTAAACCTTGGTTTCATACTGAGGGAAACTGCTGCTACACTGCTTCATATCTTCCTCTTGGGGTCTCCCAGCGAACATGTGATCCACGCAATCAAGCTCTTTTTCTGGCGCCGTTGCCGGGGAGCAAGAGGATTTCTACAAGGGGAGTTTCACGCTTCCAATCTCTTTACTTTGTTATTGTCTTGCCTAGTTTATTTTTATTTAGTCTTGTTTGCTTTATTTATCAAAAACACAAAAAATTAGTTACTTTTATTTTCAAGTTGTTGTCTTTCTGTTTTGTTTTTATTTTGCTAAAATGAGTACCCCTGAGAACACTAAGTTGTGTGATTTCACTAGCACGAACACACATGATTTCATTAGTACACCTATTGCTCCACCTGCTTCTAACGCAGAATTCTATGAAATTAAACCTGCACTTTTAAATCTTGTTATGAAAGAGCAATTCTCTGGTGTTAGTACTGATGATGCTGCTGCTCACCTTAATAATTTTGTTGAACTTTGTGAGATGCAAAAGTATAAGGATGTAGATGGTGATATTATTAAACTGAAACTTTTTCCTTTCTCTTTGAGAGACGTGATAAAGAATGGTTGCTATCTTTGACTAGAAATAGTATTGATTCATGGACTAAATGCAAAAAAGTTTTCATAGGAAAATACTATCCTCTTGCTAAGATTATATCTTTGAGAAGTAGCATTATGAATTTCAAACAATTTGATAATGAGCATGTTGCTCAAGCTTGGGAGAGAATGAAATCATTGGTAAAGAATTGTCCCACCCATGGACTGACTGCTTGGATGATCATCCAAACCTTTTATGCAGGATTAAATTTTTCTTCAAGAAACCTATTGGATTCGGCCTCTGGAGTACCTTTATGTCCATCATTTTGGGTGCTGCAACAAGCTTCTTGATGGTATGATGATAAATTATTCTGAATGGCACACCGAAAGAGCTCCGCAAGGTAAGAAGGTAAATTCTGTTGAAGAAACCTCTTCCTTGAGTGATAAGATTGATACTATTATGTCTATGCTTACAAATGGAAAAATGCATGTTGATCCAAATAATGTTCCTTTAGCTTCTTGGTTGCTCAAGAACAGCATGTTGATGTGAACTTCATTAAAAATAATAACTTCAACAACAATGCTTATAGGAATAATTTTGGTAACAACAATTATAAGCCCTATCCTTTTAATAGTGGCAATGGTTATGTTAATTCTTATGGTAATTCCTACAACAATAATAAGAGTGTACCCTCTGATCTTGACGTCATGCTTAAGGATTTTATTAGTACACAAACTGCTTTCAATAAATCTGTTGAGGAAAAGTTTGGGAAAATTGGTGTTCTGCCTCTAAAGTTGATTGTCTTGCTCTTGATGTTGATTTGTTAAAAATTAAAACTATGCCTCATGATGTTAAAGAGAGCAAAACTCTCAATGCTATTCAAGTTAAAATTGATAATAATGTGAGGATGTTAGCTCATTTACATGCTAGGTGGGCAAGAGAGGATGAAATTGCTAAAAAGAATAGTATTTCTAGAGTTTATACTATTACTACTACTGAAAATGGTGTAAACTCAAGTGTTAACAACCTCCTACTATCAATGGTAAAGTAATTGGTGTTGGCAATTTCTATACTTCTGTTGCAAAACGTTTAAAATTGTCTGAAAACACTGAAACTGTTCCTGATAAAAGTGCTGAAATTTTTCGAGATGTGGGAGACAATGGTCCCATTACTTTTGATAATAATGACTTTGATTTTGATGGGTGCAATATTTCTGAAGTAATTAAGTTCTTGCAAAAGCTAGCTAGAAGTCCTAATACTAGTGCTATAACATGGCTTTTACTAAACATATTACTAATGCTCTCATGCAAGTTAGGGAAGAGAAATTAAAACATGAAGCTTCTGTCCCTAGGAAGTTAGAAGATGGTTGGGAGCCCATCATTAAAATGAAGGTGAATGATTTTGATTGCAATGCTTTGTCCAAGATTAATTAGTGAAGGTACTTGGTTCATTGTCTTCGATGCAGTTTTCTATGTGGGAGAGGCTAAATATACATGCACTCCACTACTTGGGATTACAAGTACTATATGATTGGATTGTTAGCAAGCATCCGCAAATACTAACAATGCATTAAGGTTTCCCCAACCATAGCCTTAAGTTCAAGGTCCTCTTACTCCCATACGTGCAACTAATCGGTTCGCGTTCTCAGGTTTCTGTCACTCCGGCAGAACTTCCCCCGCTTCGTTACAAATACTACCAACCCTAGGGTGTTTGATCCATGCGCGCACAATATAATGGACACCAAAGGACAGCACCATATAGACATACAACTCTAATGAACCTCATGCATTCAATTAAGCAATCAAAAGACAAATAAACTACGGAAACATGATGTAAATCATAGGATAAATATTATAGCATCAAACACCATGTTTACATAGGACGGTACAGAGGTTTGTGGGAGGATGAACCACTGAATACAAGGAGGAGATGGTGATGGAGATGGCGGTGAAGACGGCGGAGAGGGCAGCGCGGCGGCGCAGGGCGGCGGCGGCGCGGCGGTGCGGGGAACTCCTTTCCCCGCCGCCGGCAAGCTTGGGGAGCGCCGCCCCTTAGCCTCCCTCCTTCATGGCTTCTTGGGAGCCCTCCCCCATGGAGATGGGATCCATGGGGGAGGCAAAAACGTGGCTTTTGGTGGCTGAAATTCGTGGGTGGAGGAGTCCTCCACGAATTAGGTTTCCTCCCTTTATATATCTTCTCGGATTTCCGTCACCCCTTTTAGGGTTCCACCAAAACGGGCCTACAGGCCGCGTCCGAACTCCGATTGGGCTGATCTCGGGCTTAAAATCTTCGTATGGAAAATTGTGACAACTTTCGTAACAGCCAGGTCTCCATTGACGTCATCTTCGAGGGTCAAACTGGCAATCTTCGTAAAAAGTTCTCAGACAGATTTCAGGAAAGTCCCAATTCGACTCCAACAAGGTTTCCTCTTGTATTCTTGATAATTTCTACACATCAAAGAGTAAAACAAGAACATTGTGCACTTTTGCAACTATTAGTAGGTTAGTCCAAATAAATAATAAACTTAATATAAAACAAGTGCTAAAAGCATAAAAATGGCATGAAACAATCAAAAATTATAGATACGTTTTGGACGTATCAACATCCCCAAGCTTAATTCCTGCTCGTCCTCGAGTAGGTAAATGATAACAAAATAATTTTTGATTGTAAATGCTATGATCAGGTCTTTAACAATTGCATGATGTATGGATAATAAAACTTAGCAATCATGTTTCCTAATGAAAAGTATCAACGAACTAAGAGCTTATAACATGAAATTTATAAACATCAACAAGATTGTAATGACCATAATAAAGCATGATAGAGTGGTATCTCGCTTGCCCTTAATTGTGGAGCAAAACATAAATGCCAAGGCACCTCTGAAGTTCAAGTGAAGACTAGATATAGAGATATCAAAGATAAAAGCATCATGGTTATACCTCAATTAATCGTATTCTGGGACAAGCACATTACACTAAGAACGACAGCTATGCTCTCGAAGAAGTGCTCAAAGAAAGGATGGTGACTCAACATAAAAATAAAAGATTGGCCCTTCGCAGAGGGAAGCAGGGATTAACACGTGCTAGAGCTTTTTTTTTAAAAACAGAGGTAAAAATGTTTTGAGAGGTGTTTGTTAATTGTCAACGAATGGTAGCGGGTGAGAACAGTATTCTACCTGTCAAACGGACTTTTAAGAGCGGCTCCCATGAAGGACGTTATTTCTACCAGCAAGGCAGATCATCCCTCTTTCTCTTTGGTTTACACACATTCAGGTATTTCACTGTTTGTCATTGCTTACTGATGAATCAGGGCAAAAGTGTGAAGAGAATTAATTGGTTAAAGTTGTAATTAATTGGGACTGGGCACCCCGTTGCCAGCTCTTTTTGCAAGTTATTGGATAAGCGGATGTATATGCCACTAGTCCAGGTGTAAAAGTCCATTTGACAAATAGAATAAAGAATAACCACACTAATTCCTCATGAGCTAGTAAACATTGACACAAAAAGAGAAATATTTTGAAGGTTTTAAAGGTAGCACATGCAAATTTACTTGGAATGGCTTGAAATACCATGCATAGGAATTTTTTGGTGGACTCTTTGGGATAACTTGGTTTTAAGGATTTGGATGCACGAGCAGCATTCCCGCTCAGTACAAGTGAAGGCTAGCAATAGACTGGGAAGCGACAACCACGAGAGCGATAACGGTCATAATCATGCTTGCGACAAAATAAAATTAACGGAGGCATAAAAACGATACTAAAACTCTGAGGCAAAATAGATCATCAAGGCTTAATTGACTTTTATTTTTCAGTCATAACATGTGTGAGCATGTGCCAAGTCGATTCAAGTGAATTATTCAGAGGAGGATACCACAATACCATACCATCTTATGAACAGGACAATGCATGTTGATATCAAAATAACATAATATGCACTATTAGCTAGTTGAGACTAACCATAAGAAAACATAAACTACTAAACAGTATTATTCACACATCATTTTTAAGTTTCAACAAGTAATCCATTAACCAAGTAAACATTGAAAACAGAGGATAAATAAAATATGTGACGATCCACTTATTAATGTAACTGGTGTTTGATGCTAAGATAAATAGATAATAAAATACAGCCGCTTCAAGTTTAGTTAAGTTCCTATGTTGCTCAAAAAACAAAGTTTAAAGGTTTGCAAACCGTGGGGTTATTGATGAAGAGGGATGCGGGGACATCCCCAAGCTTATGACTTTGGTAATTCTTCAATATTCCATAGTTTGGTGTTCCTTCATTCTCTGTGAAAAAACTTCAACACAAAAACTTTCCCATTCTTTTCTGCGGTTAGACATTAGTACAATAGATAATATTTCCCAAGTGCTATTAAACCAAATAAAATTTTGTTTTTAAGTTACAGAAAGGTTGCTTAAATGGCCAACTTATAAATGAAAGGTAAGAACCATTAAAAATCAAATGAAAACGAAAAGAGGCCACTCTTGCAACAAAAGTCAGAATCTGTCCAGAAAAACAGCAGCTGGAAAACGCAATTTTTAGGTGCACTTAAACATGCCCGAAATTTTAGCCAATTTTTGTACATGCAGAGGATTAGGTGCTACAACATCAGTAATTTTTTCGTGATTTTTAGAGCTTCCAGTAAAATATGAAAAATCGCGCAATAAGCAGTAGATACCGAAAACAGAAAATCACTTTTTACATATGTATCAACTAAGCTAAATGGATAAAACTTGGTACTTTATTTTTGATAAACTAAGAAACCAGAGGCTAAGCAAGACCTAAACATGCTAGCTACAGCAAGGAAAACTCTAAATAAAAATCAAAAGTAAAACCCAAATAAAATTAAAATAAAGAACCAAACAAAGAAGCAAAACAAAAGAAAATATTTTTGTTATTTTGAATTTATAAGTGAAAGTAAAGAAGCAATCGAAACCAAATAAGGAGCCTAATAAAACTAAAGAAGGTAAAACCAAGACATATAAAAGCAATTATAATACAAGTTAAGACAATACATATCATGTGGACGGGTAATATAGAGTATGAACGAGACAACCTCATGTTAGTTGATGAATAGGGGGATGACTCGGGCATCCCCAAGCTTAGATGATTGTATCTTCTTGAATATGTTCTTGGGATGCACCTACACATCCCCAAGCTTGAGCTCTTGCGTCTTCTTATTCATCTCATATCACCATATTGATTAGATCTTATAAGCTACATCCACATAAAACTTCACAAAACTCATTAGTAGGGTTAGTACTCATTAAATAAAATCCACTCATGTTCAAGCATTGACAAGTTTTATAATTTTTACTCAACATTAGCCACTGTATATACTAAGGTGTTCATGATTTCCGTTGTCCGTCGAAAAACTAATGAAACTAACAACACCAAGTACAATATTGAATAAACAAAGAAATCTGTCAAAACTGAACAGTCCGTAAAGATGGCATTCAACGAGATAGTTAAGTAGCTCAAATCGAAAAACTTTAGTCTAATGAAAGAAAGATAATAATCTCAGGTTTATGCACAAAAATTTTCAAGTCAAAATACTATTCTGAGATTTATCACGATTTTATTTACAGAGAAGCACAAAATCTGTCTAAACAGAACAGTCAGTAAAGATCGAATTTTTCGACCTATCTACGTACCTTAAATCAGAAAAAGTTAGTCTAATGAAAGAAAGCTAATAAGCATCACTTTGCACTCAAGAAATTTCAGATCAAGATCACGTTCTGGTGATTTTAAACATTTAATACGGTGGAGCACAGAAAATCTGTTTCTGGACAGCAAAGTAAAACTATCAACTTTCAATTAACTAAAGACTATAATTAGCATTTTATTTTTATGTACAGAGGTATATACACAATATTTACAATATTTACATGTTTTTAATGAAAAGCTTCCATGGAAAGATTTGTTTTGGTTTCATAGGCATGAACACAAGTGTTCAAGGTCGACCCCCATTTAACCATTACTCATCTTTCCAATCACTTTTCTTTTTGAAAACGTTTTTAGATAACAACTACACCTAATTTTTTTTGTAATTCGCATTCCCTATCCATAGTAAGATAAAGAACAACTTAATACTGAAAATAAAAACTACTTAGAGATAAAGCAAACAAGTGCACACAAGAACATTAACCTACGCTATGGCTCCCCGGCAACGGCGCCAGAAAAGGTCTTGATAACCCACAAGTATAGGGGATCGCGTGTAGCCTTTTCGATAAGTAAGAGTGTCGAACCCAACGAGGAGCTAAAGGTAGGATAAGTATTCTCTCAAGTTCTATCAACCACTGATACAACTCTACGCACACTAAACGTTTGCATTATCTAGAAATAATACTAGCTAAATACGGGTATGAGAGTAGTTTTGCAAGATAATAAATACAAGAAAGTAAATGTTAGTGCTGCAGCAATAAATACACTAAGTAACCATATACTAACAGTACCATGAGTGTGGAAAAGTGGTGGTAATTGTGGTGGCTTTGTCCAAGATTAATTAGTGAAGGTACTTGGTTCATTGTCTTCGATGCAGTTTTCTATGTGGGAGAGGCTAAATATACATGCACTCCACTACTTGGGATTACAAGTACTATATGATTGGATTGTTAGAAAGCATCCGCAAATACTAACAATGCATTAAGGTTTCCCCAACCATAGCCTTAAGTTCAAGGTCCTCTTACTCCCATACGTGCAACTAATCGGTTCGCGTTCTCAGGTTTCTGTCACTCCGGCAGAACTTCCCCCGCTTCGTTACAAATACTACCAACCCTAGGGTGTTTGATCCATGCGCGCACAAGTATAATGGACACCAAAGGACAGCACCATATAGACATACAACTCTAATGAACCTCATGCATTCAATTAAGCAATCAAAAGACAAATAAACTACGGAAACATGATGTAAATCATAGGATAAATATTATAGCATCAAACACCATGTTTACATAGGACGGTACAGAGGTTTGGGAGGATGAACCACTGAATACAAGGAGGAGATGGTGATGGAGATGGCGGTGAAGACGGCGGAGAGGGGCAGCGCGGCGGCGCAGGCGGCGGCGGCGCCGGCGGTGCGGGGAACTCCTTTCCCCGCCGCCGGCAAGCTTGGGGAGCGCCGCCCCTTAGCCTCCCTCCTTCATGGCTTCTTGGGAGCCCTCCCCCATGGAGATGGGATCCATGGGGGAGGCAAAAACGTGGCTTTTGGTGGCTGAAATTCGTGGGTGGAGGAGTCCTCCACGAATTAGGTTTCCTCCCTTTATATATCTTCTCGGATTTCCGTCACCCCCTTTTAGGGTTCCACCAAAACGGGCCTACAGGCCGCGTCCGAACTCCGATTGGGCTGATCTCGGGCTTAAAATCTTCGTATGGAAAATTGTGACAACTTTCGTAACAGCCAGGTCTCCATTGACGTCATCTTCGAGGGTCAAACTGGCAAACTTCGTAAAAAGTTCTCAGACAGATTTCAGGAAAGTCCCAATTCGACTCCAACAAGGTTTCCTCTTGTATTCTTGATAATTTCTACACATCAAAGAGTAAAACAAGAACATTGTGCACTTTTGCAACTATTAGTAGGTTAGTCCAAATAAATAATAAACTTAATATAAACAAGTGCTAAAAGCATAAAAATGGCATGAAACAATCAAAAATTATAGATACGTTTTGGACGTATCAAAGAGCTTCACATAACATAAGTGGCAGTAGGTAATGTTAAAAGTAACGGTCATGTTTGTGTCCTTATAGAACATGTGAGTTTTTGATTGTGCACTAACCCTCTAATGAGAATTACTTTGAATTTGGTGTGGCGAAAGTTTTCAAGTGTCAAGAGAGGAGGATGATATAATGTGATCAAGAAGAGTGAAGAGCTTAAGCTTAGGGATGCTCCCATGGATCACCCCAGCATATTTCAAGAAGACTCAAGCGTCTAAACTTGGGGATGCCCAAGGCATCCCCTTCTTCATCAGCAACTTATCAGGTCATTTCTAGTGAAACTGTATTTTAATTCTTTCACATCATATGTGCTTTACTTGGAGCGTCTGTGTGCTTTTATTTTAGTATTTTATTTTTCTTATGGTCAACTTGATTGGACCCCAGCATTCTAGATTGGGAGAGAGAGAGACGCTCCGCTTTTTCATATGAATACTCCTATTCTTCACTTATACTTGTTGAGTATTCTTATCTAGCTATTGCTATGCTTTTAGCTCCTGTTTTCATGCATCTCTTATTCAGAGCTGTTAGTTCTTTTAAAGAAAGTACTCTCTTTCTTCACTTATAATTGTTTGGAGAGTTTATGTTGAAACAAATTGATCGGTGTTTGGTTGGAACAGAAAATGTTGCATGTGGTAGATGGTATAATGGAAAAAGCTTACATATTCTTATAGATCATTGTATTGGATAAATTGATACTTGTCAATTGTTTTGAGTTATCAAGTAGTTCATGTTTAAGCTTTTGTATCATGTAGTTAAAACCTATTAATGAAAAACTACCGTAAAGCTCGTTGAAATTTGGTCTGCATGATTGGTATCTCTAAGGTCTAGATATTTTCTAGTAAAGGGTTTGGTTAACAAGGAAGACAGTGTAGAGTCTTATAATGCTTGCAATATGTTTTCATATAAGCCTTGCTGTGTCGGTTGATATCCTGTGTTTGCTTCAAATAACCTTGCTAGCCTAAACTCTGTACTGAGAGGGAATGCTTCTCGTGCATCCAAAACCTTGAGCCAAATCCATGCCATCTGTGTCGACCATAACTACCTATATGTGGTATTTTCTTGCCATTCCAAGTAAATTTTTCATGTGCTACCTTTAAACTATTCAAACATTATTACTCATATTTTGTGTCAATATTTACCGAGCTCATGAGGACAGGGTGGATGTCTTTATGTCAACTGTCAAACAGACTTTACCACCGGACTAGCGGCATATACATCCGCTTATCCATTAATTTTGCAAAAAGAGCTGGCAAATGGGGTGTCCAGTCCCAATTAATTACAACTTTAACCGTTTAATTCTCTTCACATTTTTGCCCTGATTTATCAGTCAAGCAATGACAAACAGTGAAATATCTGCATGTGTAAACAAAAGAGAAAGAGGGATGATCTGCCTTGCTGGTAGAAATAACGTCCTTCATGTGAGCCGCTCTTAAAAGTCTGGTTGGCAGGGGTCATATTGTACTTTCCATTTTCTGATTCGTTGACAATTAACAAACACCTCTCAAAACTTATTTTTACTCTCTTTATGATTTCAAAAACTTAAAAAGCTCTAGCACATGATTTAATCCCTGCTTCCCTCTGCGAAGGGCCTTTCTTTTACTTTTATGTTGAGTCAGTTTTCCTACTTCTTTCTATCTTAGAAGCAAACACTAGTGTCAACTTTGGTGCAACAATTTTATATGCTCGTATATTGCACTTATTATATGCTTTGTGTTGACAAATATCCATGAGATATATATGTTGAAAGTTGAAAGCAATAGCTGAAACTTAAATCTTCCTTTGTGTTGGTTAAATACCTTTTACTTAGAATCTATTGCTTTATGAGTTAACTCTTATGCAAAACTCCTTGATGCTTGTCTCGAAAGTACTATTCATGAAAAGTTTTTGCTTATATGATTCAGTTGTTTGCTCATTATCTACTTGCTAGCAAACTATAGACCATTGACCTGGATCACTTCATTCATAACATGTGCTTTACAGTATTATTTGATCAAGATTATGATTGTAGCATGTCACCTCAGAAATTATTTTTTATCGTTTTACCTACTCGAGGACGAGTAGAACAAAGCTTGGGGATGCTTGATACGTCTCAAACGTATCTATAATTTCTGATGTTCCATGTTGATACTATACCAATTGTTACATGTTTTATATACACTTCATAGCATTTTTATGCATTTTCTGGGACTAGCCTATTAACAAGATGCCATAGTGCCAGTTCCTGTTTTCTGCTGTTTTTGTATTCCAGAAAAGCTGGTCTGGAAATATTCTCGGAATTGGACGAAATTTGGACAGAACCTCCTATTTTTCCAACACGAAGACGGAGTCCAGAGGAGAGACGGAGGAGGGCCACGTGGCACCCACACCATGGGGCCGCGCGGGCCCCCCCTGCCACGCCGTGGGGTGGTGTGGGGCCCTCGTGGCTCCGCAGCCGCCGCCCTTTCGCCTATTTATTCTTCCCGACGCGAAAACCCTAAACACCCGAGCCATTATCCACGAAAAGTTCCAGAGACGCCGCCGCCGTCAACCCTAGCTCGGGAGGGTTCAGAAGCTCTTCCCGGCACCCTGCCGCAGAGGGGAATCATCACCGGAGGGCTGTACATCACCATGCCTGCCTCCGGAGTGATGCGTGAGTAATTCATCCTTGGACTACGGGTCCATGGCAGTAGCTAGATGGTTGTATCTCCACTTTATGCTATCATGTTTAGATCTTGTGAGCTGCCTATCATGATCAAGATCATCTTATTGTAATGCTACATGTTGTGTTTGCTGGGATCCGATGAATATTGAATACTATGTCAAGTTGATTATCAATCTATCTTATATGTTATTTATGATCTTGCATGCTTTCCGTTACTAGTTGATACTTTGGCCAAGTAGATGCTTGTAACTCCAAGAGTGAGTATTTATGCTAGATAGTGGGTTCATGCCTCCGGTAATCTGGGAGAGTGACAATAACTTCTAAGACTGTGGATGTGTTGTTGCCACTAGGGATAAAATAACCGATGCTTAGCTTAAGGGTACGCCGTTAGGTCTAATGCATTTGTTTACTTTATGCACATTACTTAATGCAATTATCCGTTGCTTGCAACTTAATACCAACGGGAAACTCGGTATGACAACCTGGCGGTGAATTATTAGTCATAGACGCTGTTGGATAACGGTCTATGTATTTTGTCGTAATGCCCACATAAATTCATAGTAATCATCATGTCATATATATGCATTGTCATGCGCTCAATATTTTGTCAATTACCCAGCTGTAATTTGTTCACCTAGCATGTTAATTATCTTTTATGGAGAGACACCACTAGTGAACTCTGGACCCCGGTCCTTTCTTTACACTGATAATACAACCAACTGCAAACACTGTTCCTTTTCATTCTCTGCAATTACTACTGTTTCCACACCGTACGTTTAATCCTTTGTTTTCAGCAAGCCGGTGAGATTGACAACCTCACTATTTCGTTGGGGCAAAGTAGTTTGATTGTGTTGTGTGCAGATTCCACGTTGGTGATCGAGTAACGGCGCCACCAACAACGTTCAGAAGTGATTTCTTGCTCCTACTGGTCGATTAAACCTTGGTTTCATACTGAGGGAAACTGCTGCTACACTGATTCATACCTTCCTCTTGGGGTCTCCCAGCGAACGTGTGATCCACGCAATCACCTTCTAATGATAGTAACTCTTTAACTCTTACATTATATGATTACCCTCCATGCCTACCTAATGAGGAAGAATACTATATTGTTGAATGTCATGATTCTATTGAAATATCTCCTTTTGATGAATTTGAAGTAACAAACACCTTGACTCAAGAAAAGAAAACAGTAGGAAATAAAATGGTGCTACCTACTGTTATATATGATAATGCTCTTGATGATGGTCCTATATTGTCTGATGATATTATTTCTACTACTATTGTTAAAAGTGGGTATAATAACCCCACTGTTTTTTAGCTTAATAAAAATTATGTGTTTGTAGATCATGAAAATCATGCTTTATGTGATAGTTATATTGTTGAGTTTGTTCATGATGCTTCTGAAAATTATTATGAGAGAGGAAAATATGTTTGTAGAAATTTTCATGCTACTAAAACACCTCTCTATATGTTGAAAGTTTTGAAGTTACTCTTGTTTTACCTTCCAATGCTTGTCACTTGTTCTTTATGAATTTATTTGTGTACAAGATTCCTATGCATAGGAAGTGGGTTAGATTTAAATGTGTTTCGAATTTGCTTCTTGATGCTCCTTTTGCTTCATTTTCTATTTTTATGTGAGCATCATTAAAACTATCAAGCCTAGCTAAAAGGCAATAAAGAGAAGCGCTTATGGGAGGCAACCCATTATTTTTATTTCTGTAATTTTTCTTTTATTGAGTCAAGGAACTTGTTTACTTCTGTAGCAACTCATTTGTATCTTTACTTTTTCGCATTGTTGTGCCAAGAAGAGTCTCTAATGATAAGATGATGCTAGATTTTGATTGCTGCGCAGAAACAGATTTTTGCTGTTCACTGTACGAAAATTATAAATTCATAGAAATGTGATTTTAATCTGCACTTTTTTGTGTGTAATCCTGATGTATGTACGCATCTTTCGTTAGTTCAAAGTTTTTCGATCTAAGCAACGTAAGTGGCTCGAAAAAATTCGTCTTTGCGGACTGTTCTGTTTTAGACAGATTATGTCTTTTATTTTGCATTCTCTCTTTTACTAGTGTTGAGTGGAATTCTTTTTTGGGTGGAAGAGCTTCACATAACATTAGTGGCAGTAGTTAATGTTTAAAGTAACGGTCATATTGCGTCCTTACAGAACATGTGAGTTTTTGATTGATGCACTAACCCTCTAATGAGATTTACTTTGAATTTGGTGTGGCGTAAGTTTCAAGGGTCAAGAGGGAAGAGTGATATAATAGGATGAAGAAGAGTGAAGAGTTTAAGCTTTGGAGGCTCCCATGGATCTCCCCAGCATATTTCAATAAGACTCAAGCGTCTAATCTTGGGGATGTCCAAGTCATCCTCTTCTTCATCGTCAAAATTATCAGGTCATCTCTAGTGAAACTATATTTTAATTCTTTCACATCATATGTGTTGTTCTTGGAGCGTCTGTGTGATTTTATTTTCAGTATGTTATTTTTATTTTGTGATCAACTTGATTGGATCCTAGCATTCTTGATTGGTAGAGAGACACGCTCCGCTTTTCATTAGAATATTCCTATTCTTCACTTATAGTTGTTGAGTATTCATATCTACCGCTGTTAAGCGTTTAGCTCTTGTTTTCATGTATCTCTTGTCAGAGATATTAGTTCTTTTAAAGAAAGTACTCTCTTACTTCACTTATACTTGCTTGGAGAGTTATTAAAATAAGTTGATTGTGTTTGGTTGGAACAGAAAATGTTGCATGTGGTAAATGGTATAATGGAAAAGACTTACATACTCTTGTAGATCACTAACTTGGATAATTTGATACTTGTCAATTGTTTTGAGTTAACAAGTAGGTCATGATTAAACTTTTGCATCATGTAAGTTAAGCCCATTAGTGGAGAACTACCGTAAGGCTTGTTGAAATTTGGTTTGCATGAGTGGTATCTCTAAGGTCTAGATATTTTCTAGTAAAAAAGGTTTGGTTAACAAGAAAGACAGTGTGGAGTCATATAATTTTTGCAATATGTTGGTCATATAAAACTTGGTGTACCGGTTGATAGTCTTGTTTGCTTAAATAACCTTGCTAGCCTAAACTCTGTACTGAGAGGGAATGCTTCTCGTACGTCCAAATCCTTGAGCCAAAATTCATGCCATCTGTGTCCACCATAACTACCTATATGTGGTATTTTCTCGCCACTCCAAGTAAATTTTTCATGTGCTACCTTTAAACTATTCAAAATTGTTACTACTCATTTTTGTGTCAATGTTTACCAAGCTCATGAGGACGTGTGGATGTCTTTATGTCACTTGTCAAGCAGACTTTACCTTCAGACTAGCGGCATATACATCCGCTTATCTATTAATTTTGCAAAAAGAGCTGGCAACGGGGTGTCCAGTCCCAATTAATTACAACTTTAACCGCTTAATCTCTTCACATTTCGTCAACTGATTACTCAGTGAAACATTTGCATGTGTAAACCAAAGAGAAAAAGAGGGATGATCTGCCTTAATGGTAGAAATAACGTTCTTCATGGGAGCCGCTCTTAAAAGTCTGTTTGGTCGGGGTCATATTGTACTTTCCACTACTGATTCGTTGACCAATTAACATACATCTCTCAAAACTTAATTTTTACTCTCTATATGATTTCAAAAACTAAAATGTTCTATCACATGATTTAATCCCTGCTTCCCTCTGCGAAGGGTCTTTCTTTTACTTTTATGTTGAGTCGGTTTTCCTACTTCTTTCTATCTTCCACAAGCAAACACTAGTGTCAACTTTTGTACAACAATTGTTATATGCTATATATTGGATTTATTATATTGCTTTGTGTTGACAATATCCATGAGATAAATATGTTGAAAGTTGAAGCAAATACTGAAACTTAAATCTTCCTTACTGTTGGTTAAATACCTTTACTAGAATCTATTGCTTTTGAGTTAACACTTATGTAAACCTGTGGATGCAATGTCTCCAAAGTGTCGGAGAATGACTCCCACGAAACAGGGGCAGTCACACTCGCGAAGAGAGTTCGTGTAAGGGGCTGAACACGACGTCAATCAACCCTCATCCGGCGCGGCGACGCTGCTCGTCGTGCCTGAGGAGGGACATCACGGCAGAGAGAGACACGGCGCGTACCCAGGTTCACGGCCCTCTTGTGGAGGTAAAACCGCTACGTCCTGCCTGTCTGTATTGCTGCTTGTAGAGGTTACAGTACAGCGTGCTTGCCGAGGGCACAGTTGTGGCAATGGCGTGTACAAGGGGAGGGAAACTACTGTCTTCTTCTCCCTTGCGCAAGTAGCTAGACTAGGAGTAAAATGTGTTCGATCCCTCTTAGGGTGGTGCACCAGCTCCTTTTATAGGCGCCCCGGGCCTCCTCCCTGTCCTTGTGCAGCGGAGGGGCTACCACATGGCGACAACGGTCGGGAGCACGGTGCACCGCTGCTTGGGCGTCCATGAGCGCGGTCCATGGGCACAAAAGCTGAGGCCGCAGCAGAGAGGCCGCCGTCCATCCAGGACGGCCAGCTGCTGCCGCAGAGGAGCGGGGGAGTCCCCACGGTGACGTCGCGTTTGGCGCGTAGCGCCGGCCTGCTCCCTTATCACCAAAGAGGAAAGCTTGGTGGTCTGCGCCGTTGCCCCTGCTTTGTTGACTCCTTTATCACCAAAGTGGGACTGTAGCTCCGTCGTCACCCTGCGCAGAGGCGCGGTCACTCTGCGGCCGCTGCGGAAGCCATGTGCGCTCCGCAGAGCTTGCTTTACAGTGAAGGAACCCTCGCGTGGGCGGGAACGCCCTGTGGAGGATTCTGCGTTGACTTCCCTTCAGGGAAAGCTTCCTTGGAGAGGGGCAGCGGAGTAGAGGCTCCACAGGCCCTAGCTGCCTCCTCAGGCCTCCGCGAGGCGATTCTGCCCCGCGGGCTCCCCAGGCTTGCAGACCTGGTCCTTAGCGAGATTCACTCGCCGAGTGTTGAGGGTTATAGAGGCCTGGCCCAGTACACCCTGGTTCTTACTGGGCTGACAGTAGCCCCCGGGCCCATGACGGGCACGACGCGGTCCAGGGGGCGCAGGCGAAGCGTCATGGGCCCAAAGTGTCCGGCCGGCCCGAGACACGTGGCGAGCGGTTGGTGCGTCTCGGCTTCTCCGGAGGAGGTGGGCGTCGTGGCGGGACCCACGACGCCTCGGAAACCGCCTGAGGTGATATAAAGGCTGCCGCGGCTGTGCCGGCAGCAGTTCCGCCGCATTTACGCCCTTTCCTTCTTGCATACACCTCCGGTGCTCCACTGCTCCGGCGATTTCCGTTCTTCTCCGAGCTTTTCCGCCGCCCTTCCTTCGCGAGCCATGGGCCCCAAGAAGGCAAGGCGGTGATGGTGGAGGCCTCCGCTGAAGCGCAGCGGGAGGAGGAGCTTGCGCCGGCTCTCATCGGCACTCGCGTCTCCACAGCGGAGGCGCTGGATAGGCTGAAGGTCCTCGTCGCCGGGAGGAATAATGAGCATGGCGCCAGCGGCGTCAAGGCGGCGCGCTTCGGCAAGCTGGCGGCGGGGTGGTACCCCATTTTCGTCCACACGCTGTTCGCCGGCTTGGTGCCGCCGTTCTCTCCCTTCCTTGCGGAGGTGCTGGCTTTCTATCAGATCCAGCTCCTGCACCTCCACCCGAACTCCATCCTGATTCTCGCCATCTTCGCCTATCTCTGCGAGGCGTATCTGGGAGTGATGCCTTCCGTGGCCTTCTTCCGGAGCTTCTACGCGCTCCGCAACACGGCGCCCGGCGAGCGGTCTGGGTGCGTGTCTTCCGCATCGCAGACGGGATGGGCGCCGTCTACATCCCCATGTCGTGGGATGGCGACAAGGCCGTTACGAGGGTGACGAAGAAGGTGGAGGACTTCCGCCAGAAGTGGGTTCGTCGACGCCAAGGAGCGGAATGCCTTCTTCGATGAGCCTGAGGCGCCGCCGCTGAAGAACTCAAATTGGTCCAGCGAGAAGTTCCAGCACCAGAAGATTGCCCACTTGGTCTCGCGCATGAAGCTCGTCCGCGAGGCTGGCCTCACGGGGCAGATGGTCGCTGAGGACTTCGTGAGGCGGCGCATCGCTCCCCTCCAGGCGCACACGAAGCCGGTGTGGATGTACTCCGGCCCGGCAGATCCAATGCGCTTGCACCTCAGCGCCCACGCGCCAGACGACGTCGCCTCCATCTTAGGCACGCTCTTCATCGCCCCGGAGATCCCTGTTCCGGGCACTGAGCACCTGAGGCCCCTCCACCAGCTCACTCCAAAGAAGCGCCTCGCAGTTCTGGAGATGATGCCGACGTTCACGCCAGAGGGCTTGGAGGGAGAAGAGGCGAAGGGGGCTGCGGCGCCTGTGGTGGAGGAAGACTTGTTTGGCGAGTCCTCTGCTGCTTCAGACGCCGAAGCTGACGCCGCCACAGGAGGAGTCAACCCCTCGTCAGGGGAGGCGAGCTCTTCAAAGCAGGCGGCCCCTGAGGAGGAGATCCTGGAGATATCGTCCGATGTGGACGAGGATTTTGTGGTGGCCCCGTCACGACGGGCCACAGAAGAAGAAGACGAAGACGGAGACGATAGCGGCCCGGAGGCCGCGGCAAAGCGGTGCGAGCCCCGCACCAAGGCCATCCACGACAGGGCCGCCAGAAGCCTGGAGAGCACTCCTCTTAAGAGGAAAGCTGAGGCGGCCCCTGAGGAGCCCAGCGCTGGAGCCTCATCAGGCCTGGCGCTCTGCCAACAAGGTGTGGGTGGACACCCGCGCCAAGCCATCTGGGTGAGTACTGTTTCTTCTTGACTCGTTCTTGCTTATCGAGAGTTCTTGCCTTTCTCGAGGATCTCACTGTCTTGATTATCAGGGGTCTGGTTCATGCGAAGCGCCGCCGACTCCGCAAGGCTGCGGACGTGCGGCGCGACGCTACGCCCGTTGTTGAGGGGCCTACGCGCCCCTTGGAGAAGAGACTGAGGAGCCCGTGGTGACAGTCACCACGGGCCGGCTGTTGACGAGGCCATGAGGCCTGTGGGGGAGACGCCCCTTGAAGAAGCAACTGCCTCGCCACCTCCTGCCGAGAGTCAGATTGAGGAGGCGGTGAAGGCTCCGTCGCCGCCGCGCCCTGATGCTCCACTGGAGCCCCCAGAGACACCCGCCGTGGAGACGGCGGGGACCAGCACACAGGCGCCGGGAGGCGCCGACGCCGAGATGGAGGAGGGAACTCCTCCGCCGCCCCCTCCAAATTCCGAGCCTGAGGGGGAGGCCACTTCTTCTGAGGCCGCAGCAGGCGAGGCTGCGGTTGAGCCACTGGTGGCTAGGCCTCCCTCGCCAGCCCCCGAGGCCCACGAGGAGGTCGTCGTGGAGAACAACGACGCACAAGACGGTGGGGGCCCGCTCCTGGGCCCCGTGTTGACCCTGGTCCAAGCACTGTGCTTTCAGCACCAGAGGCTGGCGCTGGGGTGGAGGACGCTGCGCCACGTGAGGGCTCTTGGGCCTTGGTCTTGAGCGACCGGAGCCGGAGCAGCGCGTGCCGCCAAGCTGCCCTCCGTTTGGTGAGGGGCACCCTAGACGGGCTAGAACCCAACTTGCCCTTGAGGAGGCGGAGCTTGGCAGGAGGTACGACGCCCTTGCTGCTGACTGGGCCCGCTTCTTCGAAGTCAGGCGGCGGAGTGGCCCTGACGACCAAGCTCTTCAGGCGCAGCGCGACGAGGCGACGCGGCAGGCCCAGGAGATCCGCGAGAACGCGGAGCGCGAGGCGCAAGGGCCTTGGCGCCGGTCCAGGCGGAACGCAAGGCGGCTGCAGAGGATCGGGAGGCGGCTGTGGCGGAGCGCCAGGCTGCAGCCTCCGACCGAGCGGCTATCGAGACCTCCCTCGCCGACCAGCGCAAGGAGCTGGCCAGCCGCGAGGAGAAGATAATTCTGAAGCTGAGGTGGTGAGGAAGTCTCTGGAGCAGCATCGTCTGTCGCTGGAGGCTCGCGAGCAGGCCATGACGACACGCGAAGCTGAGGTGCTCAAGCGTGAGGAGAAACTGGAGCAGGCGGAAACAGACATGAACAGAGAACGTGAGGCCTTGGAGTCCCGCGAGAGCAGCTTGGCTGAGGCCATGGGCAAGCACGACAAGGAGGTGGAGCGGCACCGGGAGCTTGTGGAGAAGGCCAACCAAAGCTTGCCGAGAAGAAAAAGGAGGCGGAGGCGGAGGCCCTCACCAAGCAAAAAGAGTACCGCACTGCTGTCACACAGGCCGTCTCCCGGGAGTATGCTGGGAAGTTCAAGAAGCAGGAGGACGGCTTCCAGAAAAAGCGCAGAGAGCTCGGCAAGCGCATTCGCCAGCTGGAGGAGTGGAACGCCAACTTGAAATCCTCGCTGAAGCGCGCCAAGGACGCTAATCTCCGCACGGAACAGGCCCTCGAGCGCTCGGAGCAGGACCTCACAGCCCTGATGGCAGACATGCAGGAGCTGAATGCGCAGGTGGCCCCTGTTGTGGAGAGGGTCGAGGAGGCTGAGCAGAGCGCGGTGGCGGCACGGGTCTTGACGCAGCAGCGGGAGCGTATGTTCCGATCTTTGGTGACGCGCGGGAACGCTCTTGCTGCGAAGCTGGGGGTGGATGCTCCTGCCGTCCCCGTCCACGGGAACGCCGACGTCGCCACGTATCTGACCTACTTCGACCAGCTCTTCTCCGTCCTTGAGGGCCCTGTGGCGGAACTCGACGATGTTGTCGACGAGGAGTGCCGCAAGCTCCTGCTGGTGGCGGTCGAGCGCGTCTTCGTCAACCTCAAGCGCCTATATCCATGCTTCGACTTCGAGTCCGTGACCGAGCCCATGGGGATGCTCAGATCGAGACGCGCCTCTTCAACTCGCTGCGGGAGGAGATCAACGACTATGTCAACCGCTTCAAGAGGGTCGCTGAAGAGCCGGCCTCTGGCGAGGAGGAAGACGTCGAGGAGGAAGGCGCGGAGGAAGGTGACGCTGAGGAGGATGAGGCCGCCAAGACTTCTGCTTAAGCTGCTCCTGCCACAAGTCGCGCCTGAGGCGCAAGTTATCTTTGTTTAAAGACTTTGTTTCATTTGTGATGGTCTGTAAAACACTTTATTGTGCTGCAATGTGTGTGTGCCCCTCGACGGGCATTTTATCCCTATTCCATGCCTTTTTCGCTTTACGTCGTCAGGACCCGTCTCTTAGCGCTATGACTCCGCCACTACGGTATGCCAGAGCAATGACTCAGCAAGGCCGGGGGGTGTTTAAGGCTTAGAGAGGTAAGAGCTCTCGAGTCGCGATGCTCGAGGGCTCCCCTTTGACGCTCAAGCAGTCCATGAAATGCGAAGGAGAAAATACCCGCCCGAGGGACGGAAGTTGCTCGTGAGAGGAAAAACACAACGCCTGAGGTGTAAGCGCAGGACTTAGCTTAGCGAGGTTCTGGCCTCGTGGAGGGCGTTGATTTCCCTGAAGGTGTGCTTCCCTCTTTGGGTCTGGAGCGTGACTCCACGAGCCTTGGGGGGACTCTTGTTCCCTGTGTAGGTTAGAGGCGGAACCAAAGCAAAACATGGTAGAGAAACTCATGCGCGCTTATAGGTTTCCTCATGGGTGCCTCGCGAGGAGAGTAAGTACCAAAGGTCCTTAGGTGAGGTGGCAGGTTTGGGAGCAAGCCCCTGGGCCAGAGCTCTTTGGTGAGGTAACAGGCGTGAGAGCGTGCTCACGTGTTAGAGCTCGGATCCTTTTGGATTTTGCGGTGCTGCTGGGATGCTCCCGAGGCACAGTCACCGTACTCAGCCCCCGCTCGCGAGGTGCGCAAGGGGAAAGATATGAGCGCGAATGAAAACACAGAGTAATGAGAACTAAAACTCACCCCCAAAATATTACATAGCGGCGCCGCAGCGCAATGTTTCACTAGGAAACGAATTGGTTCGTTACACTTGGGCTTGCCAAGATAAAGTTTCCATGTCGAGGCATGGGGACCACATTCAGTGGCTGAGACTCTTCACGGCCTGCGGCGGCACGTTACAGGAAGAGCTCAGAGGGACTGGCCCTCAGAGAGAGAAGCTTTTGTGAAGCTTGGAGGTGAAGCTGTGCGCTTTCCTCTAGAGACAAAAAATGCCTGGTGTGATAGAGATCACGGGTAGAACTTGCGTAGATGCGCGATGTTCCAAGGGTTCTTGACCGGGATGCCGTCCTCCGTCTCGAGGCGCACCGCACCAGGTCTGGCGACATGCGCGACCCTGTAGGGGCCTTCCCACATGGGCGAGAGCTTGTGGAGACCTTCCCTGGAGAGGATCCTCCTGAGGACAAGGTCGCCTGTCTCGAGAGTGCGCGGACGTATGTGGCGGCTGTGGTAGCGTCGCAGGTCTTGCTGGTACTTTGCCGCTCTGAGGGCGGCTCGGCGGCGCAACCCGTCGAGGAACAGCAGGTCGTCGTTGTGGAGGTCTTCTTGATTGTCCTCATTGAAGGCAAGGACCCTTGCGGACCCGTGCTTGATCTCTGTGGGGAGGACTGCTTCGGCTCCATACACCAGGGCGAATGGCGTCTCACCAGTGGGCTTTGTAGGGTTCGTGCGGATGGACCAGAGCACGGAGGGGAGCTCATCGATCCAGCCCTTGCCATAGCCCTTGAGGCGGTTGAAACTTCTCGTCTTGAGGCCCTTGAGGACCTCAGCATTTGCTCGCTCGGCTTGACCATTGCTCTGTGGGTGAGCTACCGAGGCGAAACAGAGCTTGGTGCCGAGGCTCTCGCAGTAAGCCCTGAAGATGCCGCTGGTGAACTGTGAGCCATTGTCGGTGATGATGCGGTTTGGCACACCAAAGCGGCAGACCAGGCCTCTGATGAACTTCACGGCTGCCCTGGCTGGGATGGTGCGCACCGCTTCAACCTCTGCCCATTTGGTGAACTTGTCAACAGCCACGAAGAGGAAGCGGTAGCCCCCTTGCGATCTCGGGAAGGGTCCCAAGATGTCCAGCCCCCAGACCGCGAACGGCCAGGAGAGCGGGATGGTCTGGAGTCCCAGTGCAGGCTGATGGACTTGCTTGGCGTGGAACTGGCATGCATCGCAAGACTGAACGATGGTGACGGCATCTTGAAGCACTTGAGGCCAGTAGAAACCGCTCCTGAAGACCTTGCCAGCGAGGGTGCGCGCGCAGGAATGGTGGCCGCACTCTCCACTGTGTATGTCCCTGAGGAGCATGCGTCCTTCCTCAGGAGGCACACACTTGAGGGCAATGCCATTTGGGCGCTTGCGGTATAGGTCTCCCTCAAGGATGTAATAGGATTTCGCTTGTCGAGCGACTCGTTTTGCCTCTGCGCACTTGGCGGGGTTTAGCTTGATGTTCACCTTGCGCAGGCTGGCGAAGGTCTCCTCGAGGTCCTTCAAGAGAGTGTCTCCCTCGCGAGACTTGACTACGATGTCGTCAACATATGCCTCTGCATTCCTTCCCATCTGAGCCCCCAGGGCGATCCTCATGAGCCTCTGGAAGGTGGCGCCGGCGTTCTTCAACCCGAAGGGCATGCAAGTGTAGCAATACACGCCACAGGGGGTGAGGAACGCTGTTTTCCTCCTCGTCCTCTTTAGCCATTTTGATCTGGTGGTAGCCTGAGAAGGCGTCCAGAAAACAGAGGAGATCACAGCCGGCTGTGGAGTCCACGATCTGATCAATCCTTGGCATGGGGTATGGGTCCTTGGGCAGGCTTTATTTACATCAGTGTAATCGATGCAGAGCCGGCCTCCCCCATTGGGTTTTGGGACAACCACGCCATTAGAGACCCAGGTGGGGTGGGCAACTTCTCGAATAATGTCTGCTGCTTTTAGCTTTTCTACTTCTTTGATGATGAAGGCTTGCTTCTCAGGGGCTTGTTTCCGTGCTTTCTGCTTGACGGGGCGTGCGCTTGGACACACAGCTAAGTGGTGCTCGATCACCTCCCTTGGTACGCCGGACATTTCTGACGGAGTCCATGCGAACATGTCAGAGTTTGCCCGAAGGAAGGCGACGAGCGCGCTTTCCTATTTGGGAGGTAAGCCAGCGCCTATGGTGACGCTAGCCCCCGAGCCCTCAGCCCCCGAATCGCTGGTGCTCAGCGACACCTTCTTGTAGCGGCCTGCTCCTGAGAGAACAGCTGCTTCTTCTTCTTGGGCCTCGCGAGGGGCTCCAGGTCTTCGTCAGCAGGGAACGCCATGGCAGCGGCTTTGTAGGCGAGCTCGACAGCGCGTGTAGCGTCCTGTACGTGACCATGGATGGTGATGGTGCCGCCGCTGCCCGGGATCTTGACCATGTTGTAGGCGTGATGCGTGACGGCCATGAACTTCGCGAGGGCGGGGTAGCCGAGGATGGCGTTGTAGGGCAGGCCAATGTGCGCGACGTCGAAGTCGATGAGCTCGGTGCGATAGTTTTGCTGCGTCCCAAAGGTGACTGCAAGCCTCACTTGCCCCAGAGGCGAGATTGAGCCGCTGGTGACCCCTGTGAAGGGCCTGGAGGGCATAACCACTCGTAGGGCACTTGAAGCGTCTCAAAGGTCTCGACAGAGATGACGTTCAGGCCTGCACCCCCATCAATGAGCGTTTTGCCGACGGCGATATTGTTGATGGTGGGGTGCACACCAGCGGGAGGGTGCCTACAGTCTTGGTCGACTTGGGGTGGTCCTTGGCGTCGAAGGCGATGGTGTACTGAGACCACTTGAGGGGACGCGACGTCTCCACCCCAGGCAGCGCTGCGTTGAGCTCACGGGCGAACTGCTTGAACTGATTGTTGGACTTGGGCGCCTGAGCCCCGCCGAGGATGCACGCCATGGCGCCTCTAGGGGCCTGGTAGCCCCCAGGCTCCTCGTCAGGGAGGTTGTTGTTCTTCTCAGCGGCGTTGGCCTGTGTCCCTTGAGGCTTCTGGTAGCCACCTTTGCGTCCGCCCTTGCGGTAGTTACGGCCTCTGCCGCGACCACCGCTGCCTTCTTCCTGCTCGCGCTTCTTGCTCAGCTGCTTGAGGTCGTAGCAGTTCTCTGTCGCGTGGCCGCGCCTGTTGTGGTAGATGCAGAAGGGACGGTTGTCCATCTTCTTCTCGCCATCCTCTGCAGAGTCCTCTCGAGCGTGCTTAGCGCCGGGCTCCGCAGCCAGCACAGCAGTAGGCTTGCGCTTGGTCTCGTCACGCTTCTTGTGGGCCTTGGATCCCTCTGGAGGGTCGTCTGCAGAGGCCACCTTGGTGAAGAGGAGACCCTCTTCAGCCTTGGCACACTTGTCTGCGATGTCGAAGAGCTTCACGACAGAGGAGAGGGTATCGTGAATGCCGAGCTTCTCAAGCATCCTGCGGTTGGTGACGCCCTCTCTGAAGGCAGCAATGACGTGCGAGTCAGGGATGTTGGGGATTTTGTTGCGGACTTGGCTGAAGCGCTGGATGTACTTGCGGAGAGTCTCGCCAGACTTCTGGCGTACGGCGCGCAGGTCGTTGTAGGTGAGGCGCGCTCGTACGTGCCCTTGAAGTTCGCGACGAACTGCTTGCAGAGGTCCTCCCAGGAGTCGATGGAGTCCTCAGGGAGGTTCAGGAGCCACGACAGGGCAGAGTCCCTGAGGGCGTGCGAGAACCAGTTCGCCATGACCTTGTCGTCTCCTCCCGCAGCTTGGATGGAGGTGGTGTAGAGCTGCAGGAACTCGATGGGGTTGTTCGTGCCATCGTAGCCCTTGGGGAGGTCTGGCCTGAACTTCTGCGGCCAGACGACGCGGCGCAGGTTGCGGGTGAAGGCCGTGCAGCCTGTGGCGTACGTGGCCACGCCGCCCTGGAGAGCTCTGCGGTTTTGGCGCCCGGCCTGGCCAATTTCCTCGACGATGCGCTTCTGGAGGTCCCGCTGGCGCTCCATCTCCACCCGCGCGTCCGGCGGCGTCCGCTGCACGATTTGACAATCATGCGGCGAGGACGCGTGAGAGGCGGCTTTGTTTGCCGCAGCCGGAGGTGGTCCTGGCGGAGGCGGAGGCGCTCCATGCGCGGCGGTGCCTGCGCGCCCGGAGTTGTGGTGCACCAGGGAGCGCGAAGGTGCTGGAACCGCGCGCGGCGCAGCCGCGATGTCGACGAGGTGCTGGAGACGGCCAAGCCAGTTGTCGTGCGCCTCGGCGGTGGGGCGGTAGCGAAGAGCTCTGCTGCCATGAGCAGCGCAGTGTTTGGGCTGGGCGCCGGGCGTCCAAGCGTGGACGCGCTTTGGCGCCGAGATGGATGCGAGGACTCAGCGTCCTCGCTGTGCTCGTGGTCGACGTCTTCGTCGTAGCGGTCGTCCTCATCCTCGGGGTGCTCCACGCGTGGCTCCGCAGTAGTGCGCCCCGAAGCGCGGTTGGTGCGCGGACGGCCGCGTGGCCTGGTGGTGTGGACGACGGGCTCGGTCTCAGCTCTGCCTGACGCGCCGGTTGGCGCGAGCAGCGCGAGTGTCCGCCATGGCGCTGAGGTCGATGGAGGTTGAATGCGCGCCTCAGCCCCCTACCTGGCGCGCCAATTGTCGGAGAATGACTCCCACGAAACAGGGCAGTCACACTCGTGAAGAGAGTTCGTGTAAGGGGCTGAACACGACGTCAATCAACCCTCATCCGGCGCGGCGATGCTGCTCGTCGTGCCTGAGGAGGGACATCACGGCAGAGAGTGACACGGCGCGTACCCAGGTTCACGGCCCTCTTGTGGAGGTAAAACCGCTACGTCCTGCCTGTCTGTATTGCTGCTTGTAGTGGTTACAGTACAGCGTGCTTGCCGAGGGCACAGCTATGGCAATGGCGTGTACAAGGGGAGGGAAGCTACTGTCTTCTTCTCCCTTGCGCACGAGTAGCTAGGCTAGGAGTAAAATGTGTTCGATCCCTCCGTTAGGGTGGTGCACCAGCTCCTTTTATAGGCGCCCCGGGCCTCCTCCCTGTCCTTGTGCAGCGGAGGGGCTACCACATGGCGACAACGGTCGGGAGCTCGGTGCACCGCTGCTTGGGCGTCCATGAGCGCGGTCCATGGGCACAAAAGCTGAGGCCGCAGCAGAGAGGCCGCCGTCCATCCAGGACGGCCAGCTGCTGCCGCAGAGGAGCGGGGGGAGTCCCCACGGTGACGTCGCGTTTGGCGCGTAGCGCCGGCCTGCTCCCTTATCACCAAAGAGGAAAGCTTGGTGGTCTGCGCCGTTGCCCCTGCTTTGTTGACTCCTTTATCACCAAAGTGGGACTGTAGCTCCGTCGTCACCCTGCGCAGAGGCGCGGTCACTCTGCGGCCGCTGCGGAAGCCATGTGCGCTCCGCAGAGCTTGCTTTACAGCGAAGGAACCCTCGCGTGGGCGGGAACGCCCTGTGGAGGATTCTGCGTTGACTTCCCTTCAGGGAAAGCTTCCTTGGAGAGGGGCAGCGGAGTAGAGGCTCCACAGGCCCTAGCTGCCTCCTCAGGCCTCCGCGAGGCGATTCTGCCCCGCGGGCTCCCAGGCTTGCAGACCTGGTCCTTAGCGAGATTCACTCGCCGAGTGTTGAGGTTTATAGAGGCCTGGCCCAGTACACCCTGGTTCTTACTGGGCTGACAGTACTATTCATGAAAAGTTTTGGTTGTATAATTCAGTTGTTTACTCATTATCTATTTGGTAGCAAACTATAGACCATTGACTTGGATCACTTCATTCATTTACATGTGCTTTACAATACTATTTGATCAAGATTATGATGGTAGCATGTCACTTCAAAAATTATTTTGTTTTATCGTTTACCTACTCGAGGACGAGTAGGAACTAAACTTGGGGATCCTGATACGTCTCAAACGTATCTATAATTTTTGATGTTCCATGTTGATATTATACCAATTGTTACATGTTTTACATACACTTCATATCATTTTTATATATTTTCTGGGACTAACCTATTAACAAGATGCAACAGTGGCAGTTCCTGTTTTCTGCTGTTTTTGTATTTCAGAAAAGCTGTTAATGAAATATTCTCGGAATTGGACGAAAATCAACGGAGGTCCCTATTTCACCGACACGTCCACGGAGTCCAAAGGAGAGACGGAGACGAGCCAGGAGGTGGCTACACCATGCCTGGGCGCGGCAGGCAGTGGGGCGCGCCCTAGGGTGGTGTGGGCCCCTCGGGTGGCCTCCGACGCCGTCCTTTCGCCTATTTATTCCTCCCGTCTGGAAAACCCTAAATAACCAAGTCATATTCCACGAAAAGTTCCAGAGGCACCGCCGTCGTCAACCCTAGCTCGGGAGGGTTCTGAAACTCTTTCCGGCACCCTGCCGGAGAGGGGAATCATCACCGGAGGGCTCTACATCGCCATGCCTGTCTCCGGAGTGATGCGTGAGTCGTTCATCCTTGGACTACGGGTCCATAGCAGTAGCTAGATGGTTGTCTCTCCACTTTATGCTATCATGTTTAGATCTTGTGAGCTGCCTAACATGATCAAGATCATCTTATTGTAATGCTACATGTTGTGTTTGCTGGGATCCGATGAATATTGAATACTATGATCAAGTTGATTATTAATCTATGTTACATGTTATTTATGTTCTTGCATGCACTCCGTTACTAGTAGATGCTTTGGCCAAGTAGATGCTTGTAACTCCGAGAGGGGTATTTATGCTAAATAGTGGGTTCATGCCTCAGTAATCTGGACGAGTGACAGCAACGTCCAAGATTGTGGATATGCTGTTGCCACTAGGGATAACATAACAATGCTATGTCCACGGTCATATGTATTTGTTTACATTACGCACATTACTTAATGCGATTATTCGTTACTTGCAACTTAATACCAACGGAGGACACGAATGTTAACCTGGCGGTGGATTATTAGTCATAGATGCGGTTCGATAACGGTCTATGTATCTTGTCGTAATGCCAATTAAATATCATGGTAGTAGTCTTGTCATTTATATGCATTGTCATGCGCTCATTATTTTATCAATTGTCCAGCTGTAATTTGTTTACCCAACATGTTATTTATCTTTAAGGAGAGACACCACTAGTGAACTGTGTACCCGGTCCATTCTTTTACACTGATAATACCACCAACTGCAAACAATTGTTCTATTTTACTTTATGCAATTAAATACTATTTTCGACACCATACGTTTAATCCTTTGTTACAGCAAGCCGAGAAGATTGACAACCTTCTTGTTTCGTTGGGGCAAAATATTTTGATTGTGTTGTGTGCAGGTTCCACGTTGGTGATCGGGTAACGTCGCCACCAACAACCTTCTGAAGTGCTCCTACTCCTCCTGGATCTGACAACCTTGGTTTCTTACTGAGAGAAAACTTGCTGATGCACAGCTTCATACCTTCCTCTTGGGCTCTTCCAACGAACGTGTGTTTCACGTCATCAGCCGCCGCCCCGGCGTAGCAAGCAGATCGATCTTCGCATTGCCCGAAAGCGATCCAGACGAGTCGGCGAGCTCGCTGCCCTTGCAGCACCAGGTCACCACCCAAATCTCGCTAGGTCAAGGTCCTGCCCCATAGGACCGTCGCTGTAGAGGAGACCGAGGCCGCCGCCTCGACGTACCACCACCGTCCGGGGTCGCCACCCCGACATCCGCCTCCCCGACCACAAAGCCAACCTGCCCAACCGCCACGAAGTCGACGCACCGCGAGGGCCAAGAGCTCCAAGGCGACGCCTCCAACAAGGATGTGACGCATCCGTCACCGTCGCCCGCTCCGAGGGAGCTTAGATTTTCACCCGGAGATCTTGAACCACTCGCGTCGGTCAGAATCAACACTCCACGATGACGCAAACAAGAAGGGAAACGACGCCCGGAGGCGCCGCCGTCATCGGCACCAACCGGAGTCGGTGCAAGGCTTTCGCCTGCAACTTGACCTGCCCGCAAAGCGCCGGGAGCAGCAAGACAAACACAGGGGCACTGTTGCCAACCACCAAGCTCCGCTCCTGCCGTCGCACGCCGGAATCCACCGTGGCACCTCCTGCCGCGGCGGACGCCGCCGCACCTGCCATGGCCTGGGGCCGCCGCCCCAGCATCCTCGCCGTCCCGCCAGGCGCCACCAGCACCGCGTGCCCGGCGACCAAGCGCAACGGCCGTGACCCTTCCGGCCTAGCGGGCCCAACGGCAGGCCGCGACCCGCGCCATCTCCTGTAGCCGCGCTGTCGCCGCTGGTCACCTCCAGCACGCCCGTTGTCACTACCGGGAACCTCCAGCAGCCGGCCCGCTGCAAGCCCAGATCGGGCCCGCAGCCTAGCGCGCCGCGCACCTCCAACAGCCCCGCTGTCGTCGTCGCTCCCATCTTCATCCGCACCGCAGCGCCGCCGCCGCTGCACCCTTCTTCTCCGCCGTGCTCCCTCGCCCGCCCGTAGGCCCGCCGCCACGCCATTCGCGCCGGGAGCTCTGCATCTGAGAGAAAACGCCCCGCCGCCACCTTCACTGGGGGCGCGCACAGCTTTGCCGGCGCCCCCTCCGGCGGCTACGAAGCAGGAAGGAGGTCGGGGGAGGTCCGGCGGGTGGCGGCTAGGGTTTCCCCCCCCCCCCCCCCCCCCCCCCCCGGGTCGCCAGAGGAGGGCGATGCGGGGGGGCGGGTGTCTAACTTTTAGTCCTCTTGGAATTCTAACAGCAGCGCCAATGTCATCATTCATCCAGTGACATGTGGGTGAAGGCACGCCGGGCAGAATCGTAGGCCACGACAGAATGGAAATCCGTGATAAGCTTCCCAATGGAGACAAGCTGGTCGAACATCTGACTTGATATCGGGTTGAGGAGCTTCTCGATCTGCATCTTCCTGTCAGCGTTGGTGACCTCGTCGTTCTTGAGAACGGCAAGCACCTCGTCCGCGGCGCTGCCCAGCAAATTGGAGGCCTGCCCGCCAAGCTGCTCTTGGATGACAACGAGCAGCGCCTCATAGGCGGCGCGCGTCTCCTTGGTCCTGGGCTGGTAGACGGTGTTCCCGGTGAGGAGCGAGAGCATGCCGGCCTCGCTGATGGACTCGTGCTCGGCATCAATATATTCGTATGACTCGGATATGTTCCTCTGAAACCAGTAAGCATCAGTGTCTTGCGCATGTACAGTGAAGCCCGTGTTGTAGTTCGGCATGTAATCACCATACAGCTCCCCATCCATTTGCATAGCTCGAGCACCGCTCAACTCAACCATGTCGTACTCATCCGAGTCATCTTCCACCTGAAGAAGACAAGCCATGTATAAGTACATATACGACGCTTCACGGCTTCACTCAGGAAACATCATCAAGACAGAAATTATAGCACAGGATTCTGCTAGGTGTACATATATACCTGATAAAAGTTATTACTATCTGCATGATCAGCATACACTTCGAGCTCAGCAACGCAAAGATCATAATAATCCAGCCTCATGTGGGTGCCATCAGTAGAAGGCGCACCGGCAGAATCGCCGGCCACGACATCATGAAAATCCGTGATGAGCTTCCCAATGGAGACGAGCTGGTCGAACATCTGACTCGATATCGGGTTGATGAGCCTCTCGATCTGCTTCTTCCTGTCAGCAGCGTTCGTGATCTCGTCGTTCTTGAGGGCGGCAAGCACCCCATCCGCGGCGCTGCCCAGGAATTCGGTGCGTCCGCCGAGCTGCTGCTGGAGGACGCCGAGCAGCGCGTCGTAGGCGGCGCGCGTCTCCTTGGTACTGGGGTCGTAGACGGTGTTCCCCCCGGTGAGGAGCGGGAGCATGACGGCCTCGTAGCCGTACTGCCCCGAGCGCGCGCGCCTCGGCGCCCCCCGCGGGGGCCTCCTCCATGGCCGTAAGCGCGGGTCGCGGAAGAGCAGGAGCAGGCGGCTCGTCGAGGCTTGGCTCCTGGAGGAGGAGCGGTGACCGGTGTCCGCCGCCTCGTGCCCTAGCAATCGCGTCGGAGGCGTTGGGAGCGCGGCGGTGCGGGAGATTGGATCGCTCTCGTCGGCGGCGTGGAATATACTAGCACGGTCCGGTCCGAGGCGTGCCCGTGGTCGTGTTCAGGTCGGACCGAGGGCAACTCCAACGCGCCGATCCATTCCGTTTGCGTCCGTTTCTGTCCGATTTGGGAAAGAGGGCGACCCAACGCGCCAACGCATTTGGCCTGGCGTCCGTTTTTCTGTCCGCGCGGACCCATTTTCGACCCAAATTTGAGGCGAAATTGGGTCGGCGCGGAGCCGCGGACACGGCCAGTCAGCCTCACCGAACGGCCAACTACCACCTTCAATGCGGTGGTGGAGCTTTATATATGGCCGCCGGCAGGGTAAATCCTAATCCACAAACCCCAGTGCCGCCGCCACCATTCCAAGCCACGGCCGCATCACCTAGAACCCCTTTCCCCGACCGACGAGATGGATCCGGCGCGCCCGCCTCAGCACCTTCTGGACCAGATCGAGCGAGCTCGGCAGAGCGCACTCGGGCGCTACCGCGGGAGCTTCTCCCGCCGCATGCCCACGAGCCCGGCGTGGAGAGGCATGCCAAGCTACCGGCCGCCGGCTCCGGTGCCGGATCCGGTGAGGAGGGCCTATGAGCGCGCGTGGTCCGACGCCGATGACCTCGACGAGGATGCGTACGCCCACGGTGGCGTGGGGCTCCACTGCCGTCGACGGCTCGGTGTGGGCGGCGGCCTCGAGGAGGGCATCCACGGCGTCCACATCTCCGAGGAGGCCGCGATGCAGGCCTCCCACTTGCAACTGAACGCGCAGAGGGCGGCTGTCTTCATGGCGCAGACCAGCCCAGTTGCGGCCGCAGCTGCCGACCTCGCCGCACCCCCTCCCGGCGCGGACGACAACGACGACGACGACGGCTTCGACTGGAGCGACGACGATGATTTGCCGGACGAGAGCCATGGCGACGCGCAGATGCAAGAGGCCATGGTAGCCTCCTTCAAGTCTATCCGCGCCGACCGTGCCCGGCGAGCCAAGATAGCCCGGGAGCTCAAGGCGAAGGAGGCCTCCGAGCTGGAGTGGGCGCTGAACGCCTCAGCCTCCACGGCTCGTGCCCTCCGCCGCAAGTGGGGGCGCGAGAACGAGGTGGCCCTGAACGGGCCGGCTGTTCTTGCCGCTCCCCATGAACGCATGTAGCCGCCGGCAGCGCCGCCTACTACGCGCGGACAATTTTGTTAAAATAGCCGGCGCCACTACCTAAACCCTATCGCTAAACGTGGGCTGCTGGAGGAGCCAGCTAGCCCGCCCCTGCAGACTGTCCTCCGGCTGGAAGAGCCAGCAAGTCCGTTCCCTCACCATGGGAGCGAGTCCGCCGCCGCCCACATGCGGCAATTTTTGTTAAAATTTGCCGGCATCTCCATCGTCCGGAACCGGAAGGACCTACTGTTAACCTAGAATTAGTTAAAATCTTTGTTTAGGATAAATCTTTCCTATGAACTATGTACTCCTACTATGTACTATTAGATGTGATAAAATGTAATGGAAATTTGGAGAAGAAGACGGACTTGCCGAACCAAATGGGTCCAGTGCGTTGGGTGGGGTGGCCAAAAAATGCCGGTCATGGGCCGGACACTGTCCGTTCGGCGACCCAAACGACCAAAAAACGGACACAAAATATGTCCGAAATGGGTCGTGCGTTGGAGTTGCCCTGAGATCGGGTGACCTGCCCTGCAACATGCCCCTGTGCATCTGCCATCCAAACACCATCCAACGGACATGAGTGGCCCAAAGCAAAAGATTGCATCCATCCAGCTCAACGAACGCTTCAGACTTGCTAGCAGTTTTCAGTCACTAGACAATACAAACAACAACCTTTTAGTCATTGAACAATACAAACAACATCTAAAAAAATACAGACATGTTGGTACTGAATTTGCATAAACTAAAATTCAGACTTAGCACACTATAGTTATCACCGTTGAACACCTAACACTGAAAAACAAGAGTCGATTATGCTGTACCAAATCATCAACATTTAAATTCAGACAACCCATTCAACACAAGAAATTCAGGAGCACTTGATGCGAACCGACTACGATGGACTGAACCAAGGGTACCGACCGACCGCGTGGCCAGTCTTCTTTCATCTTTTTTTCTTTTTGATGATTGAGCAGAACGAAAACTGCAACATGCCCTGAAAGTCACGGCCTGTTCCACACGACGGCTCGGCCCGACGAAATGGTAGCGGGCCGTACAGAGCCTTGCCTAAAACCACTAAAAATAATAGAGTGATCCTAGCCGGGCATTCCCTTTCCCTAGAAAAAAGCTGAAATTCCTATTTGACGCCGCTGGCGTCGTTTAGCGGACTCACGCTTAAAGGCTCTTGCCTTGTCCCGCCTTTAGTGTCGTTTAGTGGGCTCACGCCTAAACGCCGAAGTATTATACTCCCTCCGTTTCTTGATGTAAGGTGTATAGTTTTTTGAAGAAAAATGCATAATATAAGATGTATTTGCTATTTATAAACAATCTGACCCATAAAAAAAGACACCTAGTTTATAAAGATGGATTTAACGGATTGTATTAATTTTGTGGCTGGATTTAACGGATTGTATTAATTTTGTGCCTATTAAGAACTCATCTCTCGCGATCTTTTCCAGAAAAAAATGATTCCACTCTATGCAAAATACCCATGTCTTACTATTCTTGCAGAAAACTATACACCCTATATTCAGAAACGGAGGGAGTATTAACCTCTCAAATAATTTTTTGAACTATATAAATATTTGCAAAATCGTGCGAGGTCTCTAAATATTTTCCTCAACTTTCTAATATTCATAGTGTATGTTTCAATTATAACATTTCTCAAGATTTAGTTTTAAATGGTCCTTTTGTTTTTGAGAAACCAAGAAAATTGATCCTGTTAACGGACGTTCCGGATGTGGCCTATTACTATTAAAAAACATTCACACGCCTCAAATACGAGCACTCAACTAGTAGCTAACAGGCACACGTCTTCAACATCAATTTTTTAACTGTGTTCGTGTTGATGTAAGAACACATCAAAGAAAAGGGACAAAGGAAGTAGTGCCACACCTGCGATGGAGAGGAGGGGAAGAAAGAAGCCCCGCTGCTGCATGTGCCCCGCTGCTGCATGTTGCTCATAGCAGCAGTACTACGTAACCCGCCTCGTCCGTTGGTCCGCCACCGCCCAACCGTCCCATTCCTCTAAAACTCCCATCTTCTATGTCACAGCCCCCTCCCCCCCCCCCCCCCCCCCCCCCCCCAACACCCACCCACACACAAACCCTAAGTTTCTTCCTCACCGGGGTCTGGCGCATCGCATCCAGCTGCGCCAGTCCCATTTTTGGTGATATTTTACTCTACTACCTCGTTCTCCTTCGGTAGCGCTGTCGACAAAGGAAATTAGACAAATGTGAGTGATGCGATTCGCGCGGGGTGTGGCGTGATGAGATAAGGATGAGGGAAAGAGTGGGTGGGACTAGACGAAGCATGTTGCAAATCTATCGTGCCCACGATCGACCAGATTGGAGCTCCTTCGAGAGTAATAGTACAATTCGTCCATGTGTATGAACCGATATGGTTTTATGTCAAACTCATGTCCTAGCCCGTAAATCGGGTTTTCTTCAAATCTAGATCTATTATAATAGTTTACAAGAAGTATAAGGGGTTTCAAACATAATAGACATTACATCGATTTTTTAGACCACCTAACGACCACTATTGTCTCCAGAGTGAGACGACAACGACGTGCTTGAGTTTGTTGATGACAACCGAGAAATTCGTGTCTCTAATGATCAGCGCCCCGAAGTTGAAGTCGCCGCGCTATTAATCTGCTAGGGTACAACATAGACCAAGATAGTAGGGAAATCCATTCTGGGTCGTAGGAGTATATGCTCTCACTGTTCAAAAAACATATTTTAAACTTTCAAAATGTTTCGAAAAAATGTCAGATGTACCTCCCAACATTCTATGCTGGCCCACACAATTTCAAGAAAAAAGACATTTTCTTGTGGACTATGTTAGAAAGACAAAAAGAACGTCGTGTGAAACTCATTTTGTAGCACACAAATTTGTCTTTTTTACACAAGTCACAGAAAATATTTTTCTTCGTGAAAATTTATGTGTCAACATAAAATGTCAGTATGAACATTTTAATTTTGTTGCTAAATTTTTTGACATTTGAAATGTTTTTAAATTTTATTTTGCATAATAAGAGCATCTAGTCCTATGTGTCAATTTCAATCAAGAATTTAAAGTTTAGGTTTTGACTTTACTCATTTTTTTCAGAGTACACCATAGCCGATAGGCACCACAGGGCATGGCCAACTGAGAGGCGAGTGAAGTCACGACAGCCTCGACAGGTGTTGTTCGCTTCAAAACGACTGCTAGCCGGAGGCCAACTGAGAGCGACCATGTGTCGCCGTTGGTACTCTCTCGTCGGCGAGACACCTGTGCACTTGGTTGCCTGTATCTGTCGGCGCAAAGTCGCACTTGAGAAATACTCTCTTCATTTTTTTTAATATAAGATGTTTTAGTTGGTACACATGTTGTCTAAATGCACACTAAAATGAGTAAACATGTACACAAAAATGGATCTACATACATTTGTATGTATGTGCATGTGGACAAAAGATAAAACATCTTATATTAAAAAATAGAGGGAGTAAAACGCAAAGTTCTATTTGGCGCCCGACACGACGCCACGCGCCCACCCTCGCCATGCCACGGCACCACAGCAGACACAGCGCGCGCGCCCAGAATCCACACCACGCGACGGCGCCACCTCGCTCGCCCAAAAGCTCCCAATCACAACCTCGACCGGCAGTCCGTTCCAGTCCTCTACGCTCGATCGCGGCAGCTAGCGCTTCCTCGATCGTCCAAACCCCGCGCGCGCCTTCACCGTCGCCAAACCCGCCATGGCCGCGGCGATCATCCGCCGCCTCAGCCCCACAGCGGCCCCACGCGTGGCGCCGTTAACGCTCGCGCGCGCGTTCTCCTCTAACTCCACGGAGCCGCCGCTCACCGTGGAGACCTCCCTCCCCTTCGCCTCCCACAACGTGGACCGCCGTCCCGCTCCGTGTCCACCACGCCCTCCGAGCTCCTGGCCACCTTCCGCTCCATGGCGCTCATGCGCCGCTCGGAGATCGCCGCCGACTCGCTCTACAAGGCGAAGCTCATCCGGGGCTTCTGCCACCTCTACGACGGGCAGGAGGCGGTGTCCGTGGGCATGGAGGCCGCCATCACGCGCCGCGACGCCATCATCACCGCCTACCGCGACCACTGCCTCTACCTGGCCCGTGGCGGGAGCCTCGTGGCCGCCTTCGCCGAGCTCATGGGCCGCGTCGACGGCTGCTCCTGGGGCAAGGGCGGCTCCATGCACTTCTACAAGAAGGACGCCGGGTTCTACGGCGGCCACGGCATCGTCGGCGCGCAGGTGCCGCTCGGGTGCGGCATCGCCTTCGCACAGCGCTACAGGAAGGAGGGCACCGTCACGTTCGACCTGTACGGCGATGGCGCCGCCAACCAGGGCCAGCTCTTCGAGACCCTCAACATGGCCGCGCTCTGGAAGCTGCCCGTTATCCTCGTCTGCGAGAACAACCACTGTGAGCTCTTCTTATAAAAAACAGAGTGTGTGATTTGGATTATTAACTGATGTGCATTACTGCAAATATCAGAGTACTACTGTATTGGTGTGTTAGATTTGGATTATCAACTAACTGTATGACCAATCTGTGCAGATGGGATGGGGACTGCCGAGTGGAGGGCCTCCAAGAGCCCGGCGTACTACAAACGCGGGGACTATGTGCCCGGGTTGAAGGTTCAGTCAGTTGGATTCTCATCAGTTTTGGCTCATCTCAGATCATATAGAGTTCTTGATGTGCATATCTTGTGTTTGATGCAGGTTGATGGCATGGATTTTCTTGCGGTGAAGCAGGCCTGTAAATTTGCCAAAGAACATGTTCTTGAAAATGGACCAATTGTAAGCATTCAGGAAACTCTTGACACTTCCTATTTTGTACATGTATGTCAGAAATGCACTGCTGGTTGTTGGATCTCATCACTCTGTTGGATAGATTTTGCTGAAATATTGTTGAAATATTAGCATATAACAATTCCAGAAAAATCTCTAAAGGCCCATGCTGTCATGCGGTCAACTGAAACATTTGGTTTAATGGAAAATGAATATGAGTTGAAACGTCTGTATTAAGTACAATTAAGTACGGGAGTTTTCAGAATTCATTGCGAGCTGAAACGTCCGTCTTAATCTTTACTATTAAATGGGAGTTGGTCGTGTAACCGAGCGAACCATCGACTCGCCTGACCCTTCCCCGATCGCCCCTTACTGCATCGCTAAATTTTGGCCCGGCCCAATAGGCGCATGCCCCTTGTGCGCCGCTCCGTAGGCCTCTTGTCCTCCTCCTCCTCCCCAATGTGAGGTAGGGTACCGTAGTCCTCCCACCCTGCCGCCCTCCAGCCCCCGAGGAGCCATGGTTGCGACGGAGATCAAGGGTGCGCCGGTGGTCGATCCTTCAAGCGCCGTGGACCCCGTGGTCGATTTCCGCCTGTGGACGCCGTGGTCGATCTCCGCCCAATTGACGCCGTGGCCGGGAGCTGCCGGCACATGGATGGGGGAGATGGAGCGCAAGGACGACAGCAGGGAATAGGAGGTGTACGGCGCGCCCATGGCCTCTGTCAGACCTGACGCTGCCGACTCCGCGACTCTGATGTTCGCAGTGAGCATTTCCCTTTTTCGTTCCTCGCCAATTGCTGCTGCTCGCCGCCTCTGCATTGCTCGATTTGGTCCATTTGTCTGTCAGTTTTGGGTTTAGTTTACTGTTCGCCTCTGTCATTTACATGCATCCATGTTCGTGTATGTATTTAGTGCACATTCTTGATCCCTGGTTGTTAAGCGTGCATTCACGACGGCTGGAAGAAAACTGCCGCGGGTGTGGAGTTAAAGTGGATTGGAAATATAAAGTTTTGCTTGATTTTAGAGTGTGAAACTATGGCATTGTTTCCATGTAGGATGAGGCAGCATGTGCGAAGAACACAAGAACGTGGACGCGGTGAATACCATGTTAGGATCATTGGTTGTTTTTATGTGTCTCTCATGCCTACTGTTCAATGGTTGTTTTTATTCTGGAATCGTTGGTTTCCCCATTCCAGGCTACATTTTTTATAGTCAACAAAGGTAATTGTGTTACTAACTCAGACAGTGAAAAGTAGTGATCTTTTCCACTGAAATTGGTTTGATGAGGGTAAATTTAGCATAAATCATTTATATCGTGGCAATTATATGTAATGTGTGATTCCTTCCTCTAAATTTCTTTACTAATATATGAGCATAACCTGAAATTAATCGGGCTTATGGGCGTCGACGTGGTGAACGCCCGGTGTCTCGAGTGCCTCCTGTCCGAATGTCTCAGTGCTGTCAGTGGATCCTGCACCAAACTCAAGACTGGCAATATCCCCATGCTGAGCTTATTCAGATACTTGGAGCCAGGAAAATACGCACTAGAGATTCGGAGACACGCACATCATGGTACTAGCATTACATTCTCATATTGCTTCTGCTGCATGATCCGATACTTGCTGAAATATTCACTAATTTTAGTTGTTAAATAATTGGCAGTCTGAAAAATGTGATTATAACACCGGCAAGATCAACCTGAAGTTCTGGAGAAGGTAAGAGCTAGAACTTAGAACTTTAGGACAACATAAGAACTGGAACATAGAACTTTATGGCAAGGTGAGAGCTGGACCGTAATCGTCTTATGTTCAGTGCTTTAGTAGTTACATTTGTAATTATTCCTAGCTATTTGTAATGTTAGTCAGCGCTAGGTTGCAGTAGTTTGTTCGAACTGCTAAGCAAAACTTGGTTTGTAGCTTGTGTTGTATGGTAAGTGCTTATTTGAATAAGATTCAGGAGGAAACTTAGTAGCCCCTCGCTCTTCGTGCTTTACATCTTAGAATTGGAATAACTTTTCAAAATTCAGCTGAACCCCCATATGAAGAAAAGCTTATTCTTTGGATCATTAATAATTAACAAGCCATCTCACATGCAAGGTAGTCAAAATGAGATTCGGGAAACTAATCAATAGTCCCCTGTTCCCTTCCTTTGCAGCTTAATATTGAACTTCCATTCAAATTTAAATTAACACCCCATATAAGGATTAGCTTATTATGTGGATCAGGAACAATTAACAAACTTTCTCACATGGGCTACTTATTTCATTGTATATATTGCTACTAGAGCCTAAATTGGTTTTGGTTGGCAGTTCTGTAAGCTCTGAAAAAAGGTTAGCATGTCTCAACCTTTGAGCTACCAGGTGACACGGATAAAAGTTGGTGCTATTTGGTGTTATCATTGCTTAAATGATTCATACTCTGTCCAAGTCACTTGTACTGGCTGGATTTGAGGACTAGCTGCACTAGACTTTGGTATGCCTGGTAGTGATGTAAATTGCCTGCCAGTTTTTTTTTTGTTGTCTAAATCAATTGTTCTCTTTGCTTATTGGATATAGACACTTACTTTTCTGCAAGTAGTAGTACGCTAGATGATCCTAGATGCTCAATGAACTAACCATGTTTTCTCTCTTCTATTAGATGCACTTCCTTGCATCGTTTCACGGCCCTGCAGCGTTTAGCTCTATCTGTTTCGCTGGGATGGATTCCAAGAAGTTCCTGCAGATGGTCGAAGATAAGAAGAAGAGAATCCCTGAGAAGAAAGAAGCCCCACTAAAATGGCAGCAAAAACTGGAAGCATCAATCAAGGCCACTGAAGAAAAGGAGAAGAAGCTGAATTCAAAAAGCACAGGAGAAGAAGCTGAGTTCAAAAAGCACGGGAAGGACCGTAAAAGGCACAGGAAGCATGGCCATTCCGCCTCGGATGGTGCCAGGAGGTGCAAGCGCAGGTCGAATCGGAAGAGCTCGGACTTAAGTGATGAGAGCGATGGTGATGATCTGAGGAAGAACACCGCAGGAAGAAGCACTCACACAGGAGAAAGCATGACTCTAATGCTTCAGACTAGAGCAGCAACGATGATGAGAGGATGTCAAGCAAGAAGGACCACCATTCCAGGAGCCGCAGGCGCCGCCACAGGGCATGAGATGACGACTCCGAGGAGAAGAGAAGGTCGAGGCATAGGAAGCATCACAGGTCAAGAACGAGGACACACCTTCCGATTCCGACAACCATAAGCGCCACAGGAGCCACTCAATGGGAGAATCCTCGGATGGTAGAGCAGCTGCTGGTGAACCGGACAAGATGCCCAATGGCAAAGGGTTATCTCACAAAAGCAGGCGCCACCACCGACAGTCATGATGACCATCACCGTAGCAACTCTGTTGGAGGATTGGATGACATGAAGCGTCAATAGAGTAACCCCAGTCGTGAGAGCAACTCTGTTGGAGGATTGGTGGATATATTTTCTTGTTTTGATGTTTAAACATATGGGTTTTATATGATGGACCATCTTGTGTTGAACTACCTTGGTATCACATTTAGCGGGATTTCTTTTGATTTTTTGCTTTAGTAGGTATTAGTGGGCATGTGCTAGATATTTGAGATATTTGTACGATGTATGCTTAACTTATTTTTGAACAAACTTATTTTTGAACAAACAGAAGAGAGTTTCCTACCCATATTTCTTTGCATATTGTGTTTGGTACCAACAAGAAAAAAATCTGATGGATCGAGGAAATGGCGGTAGGTAGTTGTCTAGCCCGCCCATCAATGAGACAAGGGAAATGGGCTGGGCGGGTTGCAACCCAAAACAGAAAGGTTTTAAACCCAACACTGTTTTGGAATTAATAAAGGATTAAATAAGCTTTAAAAATTCTTGTAGTTCTAAGTGGAGTTGTGTTTAATTTCCGATGGTCAAATTGTTATGGATACCCAAAACAAAATTGCATATGCTAAATTAAGATAATTGTTTGATTGATATGTGTATGACTGACTTTTTTTCTATATACTTTGCTACGATTACTGTGGAACCATTAAAATATTTTTATTATGCCTCCATTGCAACGCACGGGCATTTAGCTAGTTACTATTAAGTACGAGAGTTTTCAGAATTCATTGTGCTTAATGGAGAATGAATTTAAGCTGAAACGTTTTGTCTTAAGTGCTCTTAAGTACGGCCGTTACCGGTCTCTTAATTCTCCCCTTAATTGCGTGTGTTTCCGTTGGTCTTCCGCCTGCGTGTGTATATAAGAGAGGTCGCTCCTCTCTCGGAAATACACAACAGACACCACATCGCATTTGCTCCTCGCATCGTCGTTCCTCCCGCTGTTGCTGCCATCGCTGATCCCATCCCGTCCACCGCGTACACGGCTGACGGGAGAGCAGGCCTCCGAAACTCCGCCTCTCTAGATCCTGTACGGGAGAGGGGCGATTAGGTTTTTGGGTAGCGTCTCCTACGCGACTGCTCGCTCTACTTCATCTGCTTCAACTACATCTGCATCAACTACGTCCGCGCCGCCTTCCTCTTCGTCATGGCCACCGACGCCGACATCGAGAAGGCTGCTGCCGACAAGAGGATCGCCGACGAGGCTAACGCCTCCGCTGCTGCGGCCAACTGGCCTACTGGAGGGTACACGTTTATCCCTCTCTGATTACTTGCATGTTTGCCGTACTAGCTATTTGTGTAGATGTATCTACTATTTGTCTAGTACATGATTTTATCATAGAATTTCAGTATGTCATTAGCACTGCTCACGTCATGTTCATGATTTATTATTGGATTAATTTAATCGAACAATTGCCTAAATTCTCAGCAATCCAAAAACCTAATATGTGTAGGCAATTTTCGATCCAAGGTTTTGCTGCTGCACTGAAACCAGCCCCGTTTACGGGGACATATTTTAAGCGTTGGCAAACCAAAACCACCTTATGGCTCACTGCGATGAACGTGTTCTGGGTCGCCGGTGTTACTCCCACTGGAACGATTGCTCCTGAACAGGAGAAGGCGTTAGGGAGCCACCGTCGTCTTTGTTGGAGCCGTTCTGAGCGTGATCGGAGATAAGTTGGTTGATGCATATTTACATGTGCGGGTTGCCAAGGACTTGTGGGAGGCGCTCGAATCTAAATTCGGCGCAACCGATGCTGGAAGCGAGATGTACACTATAGAGCAGTTCCATGATTACAAGATGGTTGAAAACCGTTCTGTATTGGAACAAGCTCATGAGATACAGTGCATCGCTAAGGAGCTTGAGCTTCTCAAGTGTGTGCTACCGGGCAAATTTGTCGCGGGATGCATAATCGCTAAGCTGCCTAATTCCTGGAGGAACTTTGCTACTACTCTGAAACACCAGAGGCGTGAATTCTCAGTTGAGGATGTCATCGGCCATCTGAGTGTCGAGCAGAATTCGAGAGCAAAGGACTCGCACGGAAAAGGGACGAGGGAACTTCTGTCGCCAATTTTGTACAGAAGAATTCCAACTTCCACAAGCCCAAGGGGAACCTAGTGTCCAACAGAATACCGACTTCAAGAAGAAGGGTAAGAAGCCCTTCAACAAGGATAAGAAGAAAGGAGCCTGCTTCACATGTGGTTCAGAGGAACATTGGGCTCCCAAGTGCCCAAAGAAGTTCAAGAAACCAGGACAGGACTCCAAGTCTGTCAACATGATTGTGAGCAACAATGAGAATGGTGCATTGGGTACGGTAATTTGTTTACTGTATTTTTGTTTGTCAGTCTAACGATTGGTGGATTGACAGGTGCAAATATTCATGTATGTTCTGACATCTCATTGTTTTCTTCTTATCAGGTCACAGGGAACGGATCCGTACTGATGGGGAATGGCGCAAGTGCTTCTGTTCTTGGTGTTGGCACGGTCGATCTGAAGTTTACTTCGGGAAGGATCGTGCAGCTCAAGAACGTGCAGCATGTCCCCGCCATCAAGAAGAATCTCGTTAGTGGCTCCCTTCTATGTAGAGAAGGGTTTAAGTTGGTATTTGAGTCTAATAAAGTAGTTGTTACGAAATATGGACTGTTTGTTGGAAAAGGCTATGAATGCGGAGGCTTGTTCCGCTTTTCCCTCGCTGATTTTTGTAATAAAGTCGTGAACAATATTCATTCGAATGTTAATGAACAGAAGTTTGGCATTCACGTCTTTGTCACATTAGTTTCGGTTGTATGACGCGGCTAGTAAAATCGAATTTAATCCCGAGTTTCACTTTAGCCAAAGGTTCTAAGTGCCATTCGTGTGTGCAAGCAAAGCAACCTCGCAAGCCCCATAAGGCTGCGGAGGAGAGACACTTGGCACCGTTAGAACTATACATTCTGATCTTTGTGAGATGAATGGTGTGTTGACTAAAGGTGGAAAAGATATTTCATGACACTGATAGATGATTCCACTAGATATTGCTATGTATATTTGTTAAGCACCAAAGATGAGGCTCTACACTACTTTAAAATCTATAAGGCAGAAGTTGAGAATCAACTTGAAAAGAAAATTAAACGATCCGGTCAGATCGTGGTGGAGAGTACTTCTCAATGAGTTTGATTCTTTCTGTGCGGAACACGGTATTATTCATGAGAGGACGCCTCCCTATTCTCCCCAGTCAAATGGGGTTGCCGAACGGAAAAACCGTACTCTAACAGATTTGGTTAACGCCATGTTAGATACATCGGGTTTATCCAAGGCATGGTGGGGGGAGGCTATATTGACATCATGTCATGTCCTGAATAAAGTTCCGACAAAAGACAATGAGATTACTCCCTATGAGCAATGGGAGAAGAGAAGACGACACTTCATACTTACGTACTTGGGGCTGTTTGGCGAAAGTCAATGTGCCGATCCCCAAAAAGCGTAAGCTTGGACCAAAGACCGTGGACTGTGTTAATTTGGGCTACGCTAAGAATAGCGTCGGCTATAGATTTCTAGTAGTGAAATCTGAGGTACCTGACGTGAAGGTCGGTACAATTATGGAGTCTAAAGATGCTACATTCTTTGAGGATATTTTTCCTATGAGAGATATGCCAAGCACTTCTAGACAGGAATCTGATGAGACTCCTGAACCTGCCATTCCTATGGAATATTATGAACAAACACATGATGAAAATCCTGAGAAGGATGACGAGGAAACCCTTGGTAGGGGCAAGAGACAGAGGACTGCAAAGTCCTTTGGTGATGATTTCCTTGTGTACCTTGTGGATGATACTCCCACTTCTATTTCAGAGGCTTATGCGTCTCCGGATGCTGATTACTGGAAAGAAGCGGTCCGTAGCGAGATGGACTCCATCATGGCTAACGGAACATGGGAAATTACTGAACGTCCCTATGGCTGTAAACCATTGGGATGTAAGTGGGTGTTCAAAAGAAGCTTAGGCCCGATGGTACAATTGAAAGTACAAGGCTAGGCTTGTGGCCAAGGGTTATTCCCAGAAAGAAGAGGAAGATTTCTTCGATACTTATTCACCTGTAGCCAGACTGACCACCATACGAGTATTACTCTCTTTGGCGGCCTCGCATGGTCTTCTCGTCCACCAAATGGATGTTAAGACGGCTTTCCTGAACGGAGAGCTAGACGAGGAAATCTACATGCAACAGCCAGATGGCTTTGTATTAGATGGTCAGGAAGGAAAGTGTGTAAGTTACTGAAATCTTTATATGGCCTGAAACAAGCACCTAAGCAATGGCATGAGAAGTTCAATACAACTTTAACCTCTGCTGGTTTTGTTGTTAATGAAGCTGACAAATGCGTATACTATCGCCATGGTGGGGGCGAAGGAGTTATACTGTGCTTGTATGTTGATGACATACTGATATTTGGGACCAACCTCAAAGTGATTGAGGAGGTTAAGTCATTTTTATCTCAGAACTTTGAGATGAAAGACCTTGGTGTGGCTGATGTTATTTTGAACATCAAGCTACTGAGAGATAATGAAGGTGGGATTACACTGTTGCAATCCCACTATGTTGAGAAGATTTTGAGTCGCTTTGGATATTCAGACTGCAAAATTTCTCCAACACCATATGATCCTAGTGTGCAGATTCGAAAGTTCACAGGCACAGCTAAGGATCAGCTGAGATACTCTCAAGTAATTGGTTCACTCATGTACCTAGCGAGCGCTACAAGGCCTGACATCATGTTTGCTGTGTGCAAACTGAGCCGGTTTGTTTCCAATCCGGGTGATGTACATTGGCGTGCTGTTGAAAGAATTATGCGCTATCTGAAAGGTACTGAGAACTATGGACTTCACTATACGGAAGCCCATCAGTGCTTGAAGGTATTGTGATGCGAATTGGATCTCTGATGCTGATGAGATGAAAGCCACAACGGGTTATGTGTTTACCCTTGGAGGTGGTGCTGTTTCCTGGAAGTCTTGCAAGCAAACGATCCTGACGAGATCGACAATGGAAGCAGAATTAACAGCATTGGACACATCTGGTGTCGAAGCAGGATGGCTTCGAGATCTGTTGATGGACTTGCCTGTGGTTGAAAAGCCAGTACCGGCTATCCTTATGAACTGTGACAATCAGACAGTGATTACCAAGGTCAAAGTTCAAAGGACAACATGCAGTCCAACAAACATATAAGAATGAGATTAAAAGCTGTCAGACATTTGAGAAACTCCGGAGTGATAGCGCTGGATTATATCCAGTCGGCTAAGAATCTGGCAGATCCCTTTACTAAAGGGCTATCACGTGTTGTGATAGAAAATGCATCGAGGAGATAGGGATGAAACCCACATGAGTTGCCATGGTAGTAACCCAACCTATGTGATCGGAGATCCCGTGAAGTAGGACCTGGGAAAACAAGCTAGTGGTTAACTGAGGAGAGTACTTTTACTAACCCACTCCGTTGGAGATGCACTACTCTCGGTAACTGTATGGCAGGTTGACATTTGTCTTAATGTGTTCCAAGGCTTTGTATAAGCAAGATGCTATCCTACAGAGCGATCTTTGGAGGAACACACCTATATGACCTGACTGCTGGTCACAGTCTATGAGATTGGGTTGATCTCTAGTAAGTTCATGAATAGGTCAGGAGTGTGACTAATATGCTCCACCCGAGGGGTCAGCCTTCGGCAGCCTAGTACTGGTAAGACATTTGGTGAAACTACTTTACGCCAAATTGACAATTCAAGGCATAGTCCATTGTCAGTTGTGAAGGAGTGTAGCTATTGTTCTAGGTGGATGCTCAACCTTAACGGGTCTCCACTGAAAATACTGGTATATCAAAACAGTGTTTGGAACAGAGAACAACATCATGGGTCTTTGGGATCTGGTGGGGGATTGCTGAAATATTGTTGAAATATTAGCATATAACAATTCCAGAAAAATCCCTAAAGGCCCATGTTGTCATGCGGTCAACTGAAACATTTGTCTTAATGGAAAATGAATATGAGTTGAAACGTCCGTATTAAGTACTATTAAGTACGGGAGTTTTCAGAATTCATTGCGCTTAATGGAGAATGAATTTGAGCTGAAACGTTTTGTCTTAAGTGCTCTTAAGTACGGCCGTTACCAGTCTCTTAATTCTCCTCTTAATTGCGTGTGTTTCCGTTGGTCTTCCGCCTGCGTGTGTATATAAGAGAGGTCGCTCCTCTTTCGAAAATACACAACAGACACCACATCGCATTTGCTCCTCGCATCGTCGTTCCTCCCGATGTTGCTGTCATCGCTGATCCCATCCCGTCCACCGCGTACACGGCTGACGGGAGAGCAGGCCTCCGAAACTCCGCCTCTCTAGATCCTGTACGGGAGAGGGACGATTAGGTTTTTGGGGAGCGTCTCCTACGCGACTGCTCGCTCTACTTCATCTGCTTCAACTACATCTGCATCAACTATGTCCGCGCCGCCTTCCTCTTCGTCATGGCCACCTACGCCGACATCGAGAAGGCTGCTGCCGACAAGAGGATCGCCGATGAGGCTAATGCCTCCGCTGCTGCGGCCAACTGGCCTACTGGAGGGTACACGTTTATCCCTCTCCTGATTACGTGCATGTTTGCCGTACTAGCTATTTGTGTAGATGTATCTACTATTTGTCTAGTACATGATTTTATGATAGAATTTCAGTATGTCATTAGCACTGCTCACGTCATGTTCATGATTTATTGTTGGATTAATTTAATCGAACAATTGACTAAATTCTCAGCAGATTTAACACTAGTATTAACTAGCAACCGTTCATGGCTTCTGAATTTTCATGTATCCTTTCTCATGCTGGCCTAAGATCGGTTGCTCCCCTGTTTCGACAATGCGTTCTTACTAGATCAACTTCCAACAGAATCTCTTCTCCCTTTTTGGGAAGTGCCAATTTTGCACCCGTGATCATGTGTACTAAGAGAGTATCAGTACTTCGTATACTTTTACGTCTCAAGTTTCTCTGTTTTCCGTTGCACAAAGCATATATTTCCCTGGCTGTACTAATTTGGTTCCCATTAGAGTATTATATCCGTAACATAGCTGCTGGGTAACATGTTCTTGTGTATTCCCCCGGTCTTTCAGATTCTTGAGATGGACACATACAGATACCATGGCCATTCTATGTCAGATCCAGGCAGCACTTACCGCACTAGAGATGAGATTGCGGGCATAAGACAGGTCAAGATGGCTGTTAACTCTCTGCTTCAAATTTATGGTCCATCTCATACCAAAGGCTGGCCTTCTGAGCTTAGTTGTGTGTCATGATATAACAGGAGCGGGATCCGATTGACAGGGTCAGGAAGCTGATATTAGCCCATGACTTGGCCACAGCCCAGGAGCTCAAGGTATGCACTTTTACTTGAAAAAAAAGTATCACAAAGCACAAGACCTGAAATGATTTCGTGGATTGTGCAAACAGAAAAAAAAACTTAAGTAGTTTGCTCTGTTCTCACTATGACAACCTATTACCTTTTTTCCTTCTAGGACATGGAGAAGGAAATTAGGAAGGAGGTTGACACTGCGATTGCCAAAGCAAAGGTCTGAAATGCAGCTAGATATCTCGTAAGTTTCTCCATTTATTCGGCATAATTGTTCTTAATAGTGGCTTGGACAACTCAACACCTGCAGGAAAGCCCAATGCCTGACGAATCCGAGCTGTTCAAGAATGTATACGTCAACGACTGTGGCCTGGAGGTAAGCGGATGTCAAGTAACGATATGCTTCAGTGTTATGACGATCTCTCTCAACTGACCATCTCTCTGCTACGGTGCATGCAGTCTTTTGGGGTGGACAGGAAGGTGGTGCGAACCGTTCTTCCTTAGTCTGGCAAGCGAGAAGCTTGGATACCTTCTTATATAAAGTAGTAGTAGCAGTAGGAGACATAATACAGACTAAGGAGTCCACAGTACATGTACGCTCAATAAATCTGCATATAGAGAAGCATAAACATTTGGATTATGTGGAATGTTGCATTACTTGTGGACCACAATTTGGAATATGCAGCATAACATTTGGTGTCATCTATTGATCCATGACAAAATGAGGTCCATTGCAAAACACCATCACCTTAACATTGTGCATAGACTACAAAAGGATAGTAAATCAACGGCGTCCTGCATGCATGGCAGACGACTTAGCAAAGTGAGACAACATCAGCACACCGCATAAAGCCTGGAGCTCGCCCGCAGCGGCCTCGTCAAGATCTGGCAATCTACTCCCTGCCGCAAGCTCTGCAATGACAGAATCGCCATGCGGAGATTCGACCTTGCGGTAGTGCACCATGATAAGTCCAAGTGGGTCCTTGAGCTGGTTGTGGACGCCCAGCTCCAGCGCTGGCGAGCGAAACGCCCACACCTCGAACACAACTAGCTCAACTTGTTCAGGCTCGGCGTCTTGCGGTACCACAAGCTTGTTCCTTGTCAAGAAATCCCCCCAGCCGGAAGTGATACGGGATTCTTCGCGACTTTGTAGCTTCTTGCATTCGACCATGAAGGAGTCGCCACTTCGGTCGTATGCACAGGCTTGTAACCTCACCTGCATCTGTGTCTCCTCTTCCGGCGTCAGTATCTTGGCCAATGGGAACCTCACCCCGTGCCTGGCCTGCCAGCTCTTGCCCTCCACGCGGTGCTTGGCCATTGTTCTGTCCGCAATAGACAGCCTTTTGCGGTGGATGCACACCGGCTCGAGCGATACACCAAGCTAGGTACAGTCTATGTGTAGAATTATGAGATTGGCGGAATATGATGGATGTATTATTGAGACTCATGGGCGAGTATATAAAGTCATACAAGGGACCGACTTGGAGTACAAGACAAGTTAGGTCCGTATGGAAACGGATCCTATCTCTATCCTAACCTACCATAACGATCATATACACATATACTCTAACATCCCCCCGCAGTCGTAGCGGTAGCGTTGTGAACAACTGGAACGTCGCGGATGGTCAGACTGGAGAGAAACCGAAATAGAATCCAGTGGGCTGACATCCCCCGCAGTAGGAGCGGGAACGTCGTGGACGGTGTCGCGGCGCCGATGCTTGGACTGTAGAGCAAGCTGATGAGGAGCTCAAGCGAGGTGATAGCCCTTTGTGCCGATGTCGAGTAAGCCGAGAGCGTAGGGTGGTGTAGCCGTAGTCGAGATAGCTGTGCGAGGGGCGCCGTGGTCGATGTCGAGTCGGGGTTGCCAGTGTCGAGGGAGCCGTCGTGGAGCTGCGGGCGCTAGGGAGCGCCGAGTGGTCAGGGCGCAAGGGAGCGCCGAGTAGTCAGGGCGCAGTGGTGCGCCAGGTAGAACATGATGTGGACGAGGCATCGCGCCAGGTTTGCCAAGCCTGGGGACACATCGTGGACGAAGGCACGCGTCGGTATTGCCAGCACCGGGCATGCGTAGACAGAGATTAGTCGGTGCTGACGAGACGCCGCACCAGGATTGCCAAGCCCAGGGACACGTCGTGGACGAAGGCACACGTCGGTGTTGCCACCACCGGGCATGCGTAGGCAGGGACCAGAAGGAGTTGTACGCCAGGTCAGAGGGGCCAGCAGAGGAGGACTCGACGACGGTGGCGGCGCAAAACAACGTGGGGTAGAAGGGGCCGATGTCGCCCGCGGTTGTCGGAGTAGATGAAGTGGTCGGGGAAGATGACGGTGACGCTGGCGATGAGCTGGTACTGGACGGAGACGAAGTTGTGGTTGGCGGCGACGACGGTAGCCCGTAAAGGGCCACAACGGTCGCATGTAGAAGCGCGACGATGGTGGCGATAGCCTGCAAAAGGCCACGGCGGTCGCGTGTAGAGGCGCGGTGACGGTGCTCGAAGTAGGCGAAGAAGAGCCCAACATCATGACGAAGACCAAGCACGGACGGTGGCGTTCCCGCGCCTCGGAGGCGGCGCGGCGCATACCACGGAGACGTCAACGTGCGGGGACGGCGAAGCGGACCTCGTGCCGTAGCGCTACGGCCCGGACGGGCAACGCAGCGGCGACGCGCGTGTCAGGGCGACGGCGGGGACGACTTCGGGGCGGTGGCGTGGACCGCGTGCCACGGCGCTACGGCCCAAAGGGGCGACGCAGCGGCGACGTGCGGGCCGGTGCAGCCACGGGGACGGCCGCAGGGCGGCGGCGTGGACCGCGGGCCGCGGCGCTACGGCCCGAAGGGGCGACGCAGCGGCGACGTGTGGGTCGGTGCAGCCGCGGGAGAACCACAGGGCAGCGGCGCTGCAGCCCGAAGGGGCGATGCAGCGGCAGCCCGATGCTCGATCGGTGGTAGGCGCGTGCTCGGGGACGTGCGTGGCATAGACAGGCGCGATCGGTTGATCAGACCGACGTTGTGCTGTACGCGCCATGGCGGGGACGACGCGTAGATTGGAGTCGAGGGCGACGTTGTCGAAGAAGTCCCGCTCGATGACGACGAAGACGAACCGGCGATGGAGACCGTGCAAGCGAGGGAAACCGGCTACGACGCGTCGAGGCATCCCTTGGATGGTGCGTCCGGCCTTGTTGCACGGTCGGGGAAGACGAGCCGGTCGGTGCGGAGTCGGCACCGGCGAGTCGGCCGCGGTTGCCGGCTGGAAGGAGCCGGCCGGTGCGGAGTCGGCGCCGGCGAGTCGCCCGCGGTAGCCGGCTGTCGTGGAGCGGGCCGGTGCAGGTCGATGCCGTTGTCGGAGTAGAGGCGCGAGGACGACGGGCGGTGGGCGACACAATCCGAATGATGATCGGCAAACAACAAAGAAAACGCCGATCGAGTGGCCGGCGGAGAAAACAAAACCGATCTAAAGATTGGAAAAAAAAGACGCTAGGGCAGCCGATCAACCGATCGGCGGACGAACCCTATGTACGGGCGGCGCGGCCCCCGGCGGAGATCATGGAGATCGACCTCCCCGGGGGCGGCGCGGTGCGGAAGCGCGGCGGCGGCGGCTAGGTCAGATCGTGCCGCTCTGATACCATGTAGAATTATGAAATTGGCGGAATATGATGGATGTATTATTGAGCCTCATGGGCGAGTATATAAAGGCGTACAAGGGAGCGACTTGGAGTACAAGACAAGTTAGGTCCGTATGGAAACGGATCCTATCTCTATCCTAACCTACCATAACGATCCTATACACGTATACTCTAACACTATGGTCCCCGACACCAATCTTGTCGAGCGAGATAGGCATCCTCGCCCCAAATTTCTTGATAGCCAAGTCCTCAGTGCCGGTGTACTACAGGAAATAGCCATTACGGAGAGAAAAAGCAAACCATGGTTAGATTGAGTATAAAATCTGTCAGGCAGAATGTATTTTTTAATACTGGATCCAAGCAAAACGAGTTAAAAGGATTTCGATGCGGAGGAACAGATGGTGGGGTAGAGGTGGCCGGAGTGCTGGTGGCAGATTCTCTTGACGCCTTGCTGGAAGGGCATGCAGAAGCGGCAAATCGTGAGGGCCATGGGCGAAGGACGAGGCGTTGCTTGGTTGGGAGTGACGAACCCCACTTCCGTTGTTGCAGGAGGAAGAAGATGGAGGAGGGGACGAAGCAGGGGTCGACGGCGAGAAAGCACGGAGCAGGGGTCAACGCTCCACAGCAACTCCCCGGCTCTGACTTCGGCGCCGGCGGTTCGCCTCCCAGCAATGTACCTCTCAGGATCCCGCCGCCTCCCACCGCAGCACCGCGAACCACCGGTGCGCCGCCTGGGATTCTAGTAGTGGCGAGGATGCAGCCGAGGGCGCAGGATTAGGGAAGAGGAGGCGCTGGGTCGCCAATAAAAGGCCGCATAGTACAAGCAGAGGCGGGGTTTGACTCCTGGCGGCGACAGCTAGCACATACTATATTCGCGTGGCAGTGACGAGGAACATGACTTCTAGGATCGATTCCGGCGTTCGGTCACTCAATTCAATGGGGCGTGAATCGGACGGCAGCGTGGGTGGAGTTGAGAACCGCTAGGGTTCTTTGTGAGATTGGTCAGAAGAGGCGACGGGTTGGAGGCAGGTCGTACAGCTTCGGTCACTTAGCGGTGGCAATACAATTTAATAATTTCATCCACAACGATCGAAAGTTGACCATAGACATGAGGATGCGAGTGTGCGGTTAGGATGCCTCCAATCGTCTGGCGATCAAGCAAGGCGACTTACCAACGTACCACCAACTCTCATTTAATAGTAAAGATAAACTGCAGGAAACATCAATTTAGTACTGTATGAATTGTATGTGTGCCTCTTTTTTTGAGAATAGCGGGGGGGGGGGGGGGGGGGGGGGGGGGGGGTTCCCTACAGTTTTTTATATTACTTGATGAATCCACAAAAACACTACTAGGAAATAGGCTATCTGTGGCGCACCCAAAAAAAATTCTGTGGCGCATGGTGGGTGCGCCACAAATATCTCGCTACTAAATTATTTTTCTGTGGCGCATCCGTGCGCCACAGAAATCCCACGATTCTGTGGCACACTCTCCACCATGCGCCACAAAAATATTTCGGTGGCGCACCCACCACCATGCGCCACAGATTTTTTTTTTTGAATTTCAAAAAAAAAGGGCGGCCAGATCTAGATCTAGCCGCCGGAATTTCTCAGGAATTTCGTCAGAGCTCGTCGGAGGCCGTGTTGCCGTGGGTGGAGGAGGGGGGCGCCGGAGGTGGGTGGGTGGAGGATGGGGGTCGCCGGAGATGGTGGAGGAGGAGAAGGATGTCGTCGGAGGAGGTCGTCGGGGTGGAGGAGGAGGTCGCCGGAGGAGGTCGCCGGGGTGGAGGAGGAGGTCGCCGAAGGTCTCGCCGGAGGAGGTCACCGGGGTGGAGGAGGAGGTCGCCGAAGGTTTCGCCGGAGGAGGTCACCGGGGTGGAGGAGGAGGTCGCCGAAGGTCGCCGGAGGTGGAGGTGGAGGTCGCCGGAGGTGGAGTTGGAGGTGGAGGAGGAAGAGGAGGTCGCCGGGGTGGTGGAGGAGGTCGCCGGAGGTGGAGGTGGAGGAGGAGGCGGAGAGAAGAAGTGGAGGAGAGGAGAGGAGAGAGAAGGAGGAGGGAGGAGAAGGGGAGAGGAGAAGTGGAGGAGAAGGGGAGAGGAGAAGGGGAGAGGAGAAGTGGAGGAGAGGAGAAGGGGAGAGGAGAAGTGGTGGAGAGAATTAGGAGAGAAGGGGAAAAGAGAGGGAGAAGGGGGTGCCGGCGGGATTCAAATTCGAATCCCGCCCAATAATTCTGTGGCGCATATGTGGATATGCGCAACAGAATTGTCTTTTCTATTTTTTTGAATTTTTTTAATTATGTAGAAAAAAATCTTCTACCTCAAATAACTTTTTTTCCTTTTGGAATTTCGAGGATCTGAGAAAAGTTCACCGGGTAAACCCCGGTGAAATCGAGCTCCAATTTTTCTCTAGTTTTTTTTTATATATTGAACGTTATTTTTTGACGTCGTATGCAAAAGTTATGGCCGTTCTAATTTTTTTTCTGTTTTTTGCAAAAAAAGGTCAAATTCATATTTCAAAATTTCTATACCAACTAGACACTAAAACCTAACTATATCTCAAAGGATTTTATTTATTGAATTTTTTATCATTTTCTTTTCTTGTTTGCAAAACTGAAAAGGCGATCCACCCGGGGGGGGGGGGGGGGTTGGGATCTGTTTTCAACAATTCTGTGGCGCATGGGGCCACATGTGCCACAGAAATGACTCTTTCTGTGGTGCATGGGTTTTCCGTGCGGCACAGAATTCCAAATTTTCTGTGGCGCATCTAGACCCATGCGCCACAGAAGGGCACCCACCCAATCATTGGTGGCGGGGCCCACCATATTTCTGTGGCGCATGGGTCTAGATGCGCCACAGAAAGGTGGCTTTCTGTGGCGCATCTAGACCCATGCACCACAGAAATATGTCTTTCTGTGGCGCATGGGGCTTCCGTGCGCCACATAATACCAAATTTTCTGTGGCGCATGCAAAACAATGCGCCACAGAAAATATTTCTGTGGCGCATGGCTATTTGGTGCGCCGCAAAAAGTGATTCTATCTATAGCTAGTTTCCTAGTAGTGAAAGGCTAGTTTCATGTTACAAAGAAATGACAGCAGGGGACAGAATATATCAACAATGAAGAATGAAGCCACGCAGGGCCTCAACACGGGGGCGAAGAGAAGCGCTCAAGCCGTAAGACCAAACGGTAGTGTCGTCAGTCGCACGCCTAAGAACCTCAGCAGCAGAGGATGTCTTGGCGTTGAAAACGCAGTCATTCTGGGCTTTCCATAGCTTCCACAAGATTGCCGCCGAGCAGAGCTCCCAAACATCATCTTGCCCTCCCAATGGGGAAGGATATCCCATATCTAACTGCAGGACGTGGTGATGCATCCCAGCCGAGGCCAAACCTCGACAACCATGGTACAATCTAAGAGCAGGTCACGAGTAGTCTCATTTACTCCACCTGAAACACAGAGGGGTGCAACCTTTAAAGTGGAGGTAGTTGCGGGTGCTAAGACGGTCAGCGTCAGTAAGCAAGCAGAATATCTTGATCTTCGAGGGCAGCCGTGATCCCCAGCTGATGATGTCAGAGCCGTCCAGGGTGCCAACCTGCCACCTCTCTAGAGGAGATTGGACGTGCGCCCCCACGCAAGGCATCGGTGGTCCTCCTCACCGTCGAGGGTAGTACTCGCAAGGATGGCAAGAATGGCGGGGAGCTCCGCTTCAGTCATAACCAAAAGTCGGGGGCAGAACGAAAGCTGACCCGATCAAGCAGCGGCAACAGAAAGGTGAGGACGGAGGCAGTGAGAGATGATGGCGGGGCATTTGGTGGAGAGTTGCACCCCGTCAATCGAATGGTCAAGCCAAAAGGAGGTGTGAACCCCGTCGTGGACGGTGCACGTAGTGATAGAGCGGTAGGTGTTTAGGCCGAGGTGGGGATTTTTCGATGTAGGATGGGGAGTTAGAGACATCGCCGAGATCGTGGTTGTATGATTGCATGAACCACTCATTCCATGGGAGCTCTTCCGTTGGTGTAGTTTATGCACGAAATTCAGGAGGAGGACCAAGTTTTGCCTTTGTAGATCCCGCATTCCGAACCCGCCAACCTGCTTAGACAAACAAACCTTTTCCCTAGCCATTAGGCAACGAGCCCCATAGCAAGAGTATTTGCTCGTCAGGAATCAATGTTCCTTTCTGTACTGAAGGAATCAATGTTTCTTTCCACTACGGTAATCCATCGGGAATAAAGAGTTCTGAGTTCAGCTCCTACACAAAATTTAAATATTCAGTATACTACCTAGATTACGGGTTGTGTGAAATTCGTTGAGACTTCGACATCACACTAAAGGGATCATGTGAAATCACAGATCCTAAAAATGGGTATTCGACGGGCAAGGTCCCACCATCCATATGTACCACCATTTGGGGCATGGTACCAATTCATCTGACATACTTTTGATCTTGTCTTGCATCCATCGCCGACCAATCCTGTCTTGCATTCCTCATGGACAGGGCTGCGAGGTACCTCCACACCTTCAGGTGTCACACCAACATTGCCATTTAAAACACCCCATGAGGATGAATATAAGGGTGTTGCAATGCTGCCCTATTCCTATTCTTACACTTATGAAGATTAATCCATATAGCGGGTGAGGTGAATACACATGTAAATAAGATAGATCCAAGGTATAAGCCTACTAAAATACTAACGCTAAACATTATTCTTTGTGCAACTATGAACATATAGATGAGGTGTCCAATTTGGTTCTCAAGAATAACTTTATTCAAGAAATTTATTTTTATATCATAGATCATCTTATATCTACCAAGAGAATAATATAGTAAGCATTTAGGCACATAAAGCAAAGAAATTACAGCTAGTGCCGAAATCAGGAAGGACTTAGAGAACAATCTTGCCAAATATTGTCTCCGTATCAAAATATAAGATGTTTTAGCATGTTTGGGGCCCGAATGTATCAAGACATGTTTTAGTGCAAGATTCACAACATGCTAAAACATCTTAGGAAGTAAAAGACAATAGTCTGACTGCCTGAGTAAAGAGCTGCTCTTACTAGATTCGTAGCAATGTCTAGAAGTAAATAAAGACCGATTTGTAATATGTTCCTGAATATATTCTTTCATTCCTAATCAAAGAACTGACATGTGAAAGGACAAGGATGTCGCCTAGGGGGGGTGAATAGGCGATTTAAAACTTTTCCGGTTTAGACTTGATAATTGCGGAATAAAACTAGATGTTTAAATTAACAAGCCAACAACCTAAATAAACTAGGTCACCTATGTGCACCAACAACTTATGCTAAGCAAGACAAGCAACAAGGTGATAGCAATAAAGGATACTTCAAGCACGAAGGCTATCACAATGTAAAGTGCATAAGTAAAGAGTTCGGGTATAGAAATAACCGAGGCACGCGGAGACGACGATGTATTCCCGAGTTCCTCCTTTTTAGGGGAGTACTTCTCGTTGGAGGGGTGTGAGTTTCAAACTCAAGACGCCACAAATGGCCTCACCCTATTCTCCGATGAACCTTGCCCAAAAGCTCGGTTCACCTTCCACTATTGATTTCCCTTTTGGGCGGAAACCGAGTCCCTTACAACATTCTTGGGGCACAACCCACAAAAGGATTGAGAGCTCCCAAGTGGCCACAAAAGGCCTCAACCGCCACAAAAGGCGTCGAGGGTCCAAAGACCCAAGAGTAACAAGCTCACGAACTTTCACTTCCACGAATCCTCGTGGAGAGCACAAACCGATGCACAAAAACAATGGCAAGAACACACGAAGTGCTCAAGTCGTTCACTCTCAAATCCCACCAAAAGCAACTAATGCTTGTGGGGAGAGAAGAGAGGAAGAACAAAGAAGAACTCAACAAATGGAACTTCAAGATCAAGATCTACTAGGTTCCCCTCACTTAGAGGAGGAATGGATTGGTGAAATTGTAGATCTAGATCTCCTCTCTCAAATCCCTCAAAGATATGCAAGAATCATGGGAGGAATTGAGAGAACTCAAAGCTTTGGAGGTCAACAATGGAGGATGAGAGAGAGTGCCAAAAGCTTAGGAACCATTGGGGAAGAAGACCCCTTAAATAGGTCCCCACTAAATCCAACCGTTGGGGCAATTTTCTGCCAGAAATCGAGAGCCCGGCCTCGGCCCGGCAAGGCCGGCTAGGAATCTTTCGAAGGCTGGCTGAGGCAGAGTGGCCGGCCTTGACCCGGCCTTGCGTTACAGGAGGCCGGCAGGGAGGCAGAGACGGCCGGCCTTGGGCCGGCCTTGGCCCGGCCTAGGCTGGCCAAACAAAGACTTAGAAGAAAACCGCAATAACTTTTTCGTTTGAACTCCAAATCGGGTGAAACCAATTTTGTTGGAAAGGTAACAACAAGAGCTTGCCATAAATAGAGTTAAGTTGACACACATGGGAAGGTGTGGAACTTTCCTCGCGGATAAACCGATAATATTTCCAACACGAAAACACAGCAAGTTTTCCATCCGGACTCTGATTTCGATGATCTTGGGTTTGTTGGAATTGCAATGAAGAGATTTACAAGATCGTGCATAAAAACATCATAGTCCATCATGTGAGGAGGAGACCATAAGGAGAGAGTTTAACCTCTCTTAGAAAAGACGCACCGGTAAAACCTCCAACATAAAAAACGCAACAAGATATTCATGAAATCCGTTTTTGATTAACTAGAGCTTGGTATGGAGATGAACACAAGCTCTAAATCCTCACATGGATAAAAGCCAAACAAGAATCAAGAAAGATGATATGCCAAATATGTAAAGGTTTGAGCTCTCCGCAAAGATGCGATCAAGTTACTCACTTTTGAGAGCCCCTCTTGATAGTACGCCGTCTATCCTATAACCCGGTCTCCCACTAACACCAAGAGACCGGTAAAATAGAAAACCTATCAAGATCATACCTTTGCCTTGCGCATTCCACTTGAGCTAGATGAAGACGATCTTGACTCACTCAAGTTGGACCACCTTTCTTGATTGCGCTTTAGCTTGGTGAAGACTCACTTATCGCTCCCCCATATACCACTATGGGAGAGCCTCTCTTAGACACATCTTCACTTGGCCATTTTCTCCAAATAGGTGACAAACTTCAAGCATAGGATTTCTTCGAGATGCTTCTCTTGAACTTGCACTTCATATTCTTCTCTTAATATATGTGGTGACTTGGTCATCATATAATCTTCTAGAGTCCAACACATGAACTCTAATCTTTTCCCATGGATAAGATCTATAAAGATATCTCAATGCAAACATTAGTCCATAGAGATTATCATTAATTACCAAAACCACACATGAGGGCACATGCACTTTCAAAATGTTCTTTCAAATACAAAGAAACAACAGATGATGTTTGTATTTGGGCAAAAAATAGTCAATGGATGGTATGACCTGACGTAAATAAAAATGAAGGCCCTGATATGACACAATCTTCCATCACCAGGCACTATAAGTAACACAAAACAGAAGTAGAATCATCTGACACATTATTTGGGATGCTAAAAGAGTATAGTATGAAAGGAAGATTGGTATGGTACATTAAGTATGTGTAAGTAATTAGCATGAAACTGATAAATCCTCATGTTCTTGGTACAAATAACCATCTGCCTCATGCTATCGCTGCCGCCGATACCATCTTGACGCCTCTGCATGTTTACCCACGACACAGCTGTGGCTTTTCGCGGCCTTATATTTCAGGCAATCATCCGCCGGCTATGATGCATAAGAGAGAGGGGCAACAGGGAGGGGAGGAGAAGGCACGCCATTGGCGTCGCTACCCCCTATCCGAGCTGCCCTCCATCTTCAACGTGTAGAAGACCGCGCCATCGAAGATTCCGGCCGACCCGCCTAAAACCCAGATGGGGCCTGAGGGCCCCGATCTGGGCCGGGGGCGGCGAGCCGGACCAGCTTCACGACGGCCGCGATCCTGCCGCCAAGGGGAGGCGCCGCCACGCTCCGACCGACCGGACCTGCTCGGGAAGAGCCCGAGCAGCGCCCAAACCGCTGCAAGCCGAAGACCACCGCCGCCATGTGCCTCCCGAGACGGCACCACTGCGCGCGGGTGAAGAAGGTCCAGCGAAGCCCGGCGGCGCCCGCTGGCGACGGCAGGGGAGATCTGACTGGTAGAGGGGACGAGGGCGGGGGCAGGAGATGGCGCACCGGTCGCCCCGCTCGGGAGGGCGACGCGAGGGCGCGAAGGAGAGGGGGAGGGGAGGGTGGGAGGGGCGGCGGCGGCGGCGTGGAGGGAACACTAGGAGCGGGAGCGAGACGCTCGCCTCGTCCCTCCGCAAGCCGTCCCTCCGCGAGCGGGAGCGGGAGCTTTATGGGCCTCTCGAGGCTCGGCTGGGCCTGTGGGCCCACGGGCATGGTGTGCTCCTGCTATTGTGTCCGGTCGGTTACCGTCTTTTACGGTGGAGGACGGTCCCTCCCACGTGTCGGCGGTGCTACAACCCCTTGTCCCGGCTCTTCTTCTTCGATGTGCAGGTCTCTCCTGTCTGGGCCGTGGAGCGACAGTGTGAGCGGCTTCAAGATCGTGGTGCGCTGGGTGGTGGGCGGTATGGTGGAGTGCTCCAGAGCGTTTGGGGTGCTGGGGTCGGGAGAAATCCCAGTCGGCTTGTCTGACACCGGCGCGGTAGCGCCTGAGGGTGCCGCCAGTCCTTCCTGAAGGGTGTCGAGTGTTTCCCACTCCCCATCGTGTATCGGGGGAACCCTAGGCAGCACCGTCGTCATCGTCGCATTCCTTCTTGAAGGTGTTGTTTTGGTAGCGGCGCTTCGGAGTACTCCGGTGGGTGCAGTGATCTTGGAGCTTGTTCGCTTTTGTCGATCCGCCGGTGGCGGCGACGGCGGCGGCCTCCGGCACCAGGTTTCTCTTCGGATACCCGAAATCGAGCGCGTTAAGAGGCGGACTTGAATCTGAATCGAATCCGGGATCAATTGGACGCGGATCGGCACGAGAGACGTACACGTGAAAGAAACGAAGCTCTATGCGTCCTATCGGACTCCGTCTCCGTCATGGAGTGTTTACGAGCTAGCTACTTCGTGATCGTATCTCAACCGATTTTGACTCAAACTCTACCAAACCGACCTAGCCTGCCTATATAAACAGGATCCCAAGACATATAGGCAGGCGTGCAAAGCTATACTAGATGGGACGGGGCGGTCGCGGCGACCTGGCGGCGCTCTTGCCAGAGGACGTGCTCGCTGACGTGCTTCGGCGTGGGCCTCCTCCACACAGAGCTTCCGTTTAGCGGCATCTTCATCAACTTCGACGACCTCCCGTTTCCCGAGTTCTTCTCCCGGCCCCCGTCGCCATGCCACCCTGCCATCAGCGGCAAACTCGACTTCTTGCCATCTGCCAACAAGGCTCGTCCTGACACCCACTGTTATTACATCAAGGATCACTGTAATGGGCTCCTCTTAGTCGGTGCCTCCGTGGTTGAGCTTGCTGCCACATATAACGCCTTTGTGGTTAACCCTGCCACACGTAGCTGGGATACTCTGCCATCGTGCCATGCAACGGAGATTGTTAGTCATGCCCGATACCGTGAGTATCTGGCCTTTGATCCCATGATGTCATCACATCACCTAGTGTTTCGGATTCCTTATTTGCTTACTCCTTGGGGAGATGCGTGCGACCCCTTGGAGGAGGCGTCCGAATGGCCACCATCTCTCTATAAGCTGGATGTATTCTCATCACGGACACGTCGCTGGGAGGACAGGTTGTTTGTTCGAGAAGGTGATGCCGCTGGGACCGTCGGAAAGACACGTCGCCCGCTTGAATACTCGAGTGTCAAGGAGTCACTCTTGTCGGTGTACTGGCGAGGATCACTTTACGTGCATTGCCAAACTAATTTTGTTATGAGGTACAGACGTTTTTTACATTCATATTTTATTTGAGTGTTCATATTTGTCCTAGCAAACATTCTCAATTCTATGAATTCTTAAGACAGTTTGATGCCCACAATTTTCAATTTGCAGGATATCTTTGTCAGAAGAAAAGTATAGCATGATTAGGCCACCAAGGACTAATGGAGGAGATCCTTATCTAGGAAGCTCAGAAAAGGGGGTGTACTTTGCATCATATTTCAAGGGCCACATTCGAATTTTTATCCTGAATGAATCATGTGATCAGATGCAGTGGATGTTTAAGCATGATTGCGACCTTAATCCCGTGAAAGCGTTTGTTGAGCAATTTCAAGGACCCTGGATCTTAGAAGACATTAATTATGACCGCTTTTATTCTAGTCTTGGAGAAATCGACAAGTCAGAAGTTGTAAAAGAGGCATCTGATTGGATCTCGGACAACGACGATTTTGATGATAACAGAGATGTGGGTAAAACGTCCCAAGCTAGAGATGTTCACATCCATATACTTGGATTCCACCCGTACAAAGAGATTCTCTTCTTGTGTAGTATGCGTACCAATGAGTCAAATGTGACGGGATTTGCCTATCATTTGAATAGCTTCAAGGTTGATGGCTTAGGTAGCATGTACCCAACGTTTTACAATCACTGCGACCAAACATTCCTAGATTGTGAAAGTTGGGATGATACACACTCCTTTCCATATACGCCATGTTGTTGGATCGAAAAGGCCGTGGAAGCAGAGAATTCATAAAGTCAAAGCTCATCTCAAACATGATCACATATACTCTATTTTCTTTGGATTGTTTTCTATTGCCGACAACACTATTATGCCTTTTATTAATGGACCGTGCTAATAAGGGCACGTGCCCCAGATTAGTTTTCCGTGGGCACAGATGAGTCATGCATGTATGCAGCCACTCCGTGGCACGGATGAGCCCTGCATGTAGCCACAACCATATAGATTCCTTTTGGTTTTCAAACTTTAAAATGTTATATCTCTTAAATCGTAAATTGAAATTCACATCCGTTTTCATAATTGGCTTTGTCGCGACGAGATGTTCGAAACTAGATCCCATGTTGATATGTTTCGGTAACTTTTTTTCTGACACGAGTTGCCAGATTAGAATCACTTGGTTACCAGGTTAAATTCAAATGGTTTTCTGGGTTTTGAACTTCGTTTCTTATCGATGTAAGCCTTTACTGATGGTAATGACATGTTTTAGGTGCTTAGAGTGGATCATATACTAACTCTCTCGACATGTAGATCATTGCTATGAAGAAAAGCATGTAAAACATATCTGGTAACCATGTATTATTTGGTCGGTAACCCTTAAGTACTAATATGGTAACTACGGCACTGTAATCTGGCAACTGGTGATGAAAAAAAAAGTTCGTCGAAACATATTAAGATGTGATCTTGTTTTAAAGTGCTCGTCGAGACGAATCTAGCGGTGAAAACGGATTATCAATTGGACTGAATGTTTGAAAGATAATTCATTTTAACTCTCGCATCATGGAAAAGATTCTTTATTTGCACGTTGCTGCCATGCGAAATTAGGAACGGATACCCGCCAGACTGAATGATTTGGTAGGGGCACGTCCCATTGTTAGAATAATCGTTTATTAATTAATCATATGTTGGTCTTCTGACTCTGTTCAATTGTATCCACATGAATTTTTTCATATGAGTTCCTATGCAGCCTAGATAATTTCCATTGATTCGTACCTCTTGGAAAATGACAGTGCAAGCAAATCTAGTAGGATTCAGGTAAGAAACGTACTCATAAACCGTACTATTCCTGAGTTTTCAAATCGTGAAAACATGCTCTACATGACAAAAGTAGTATTATACAGCACTAATAAATCTTAAAGATCGAGTCTTTGCTAATGATGGAATCTAAACTGCAAAATTAAACCTCAATTGCTGTAGCATGCAAAGCAACAGGAATCCACTAACATGTGAGCACTGGAAGAGCAGCTTGGGCGCTTGGCCCATATGGCGCCATGTCCTTTCCTCCTACGTGAGCTCTCCACAGCAGCCGCCGCCCACTTACCCCTTCCTTAACTACACCAACGAATCAAAACCCTATGAACTCGATTCCAGATTCATCCTACAAAACCCTAGGATACGAAAAGGTTTCTCTGACGGACGAATCGTTACTGTGTCACTGAACGTATTATTTTGGTTCATCCTAATTTTAATTCCTTTTCGGTTAACTATTATTTTATTTCATCGGCAGTTTGGTTCAAATTTAACCCTCTCTCTTGGTCTTCTAAATACTCTTCTGAAAATAGGATACTCTAGCATACGTATAGCATAGAACAACTGCATACTGCAAGGAACTTCATTTTGTCATGGATCAACAGATATATGCAATGCGCTAACACAGATGACACCAAATATTAAGCTGCATATTCCAAATTGTGGTACACAATTAATGCAGCGTGGCACAGAATCCAAATGTTGATGCGTCTCTATATACAGATTTATTGAGCGGCAGAAAATGCACAATACATCTACAGCAACCAAGGACTCCTTAGTCTGTATTATGTCTCCTCAGCACGAAAGCCAAGATTCTCGCTTGCCAGCCTAAGGAAGAACAGTTCGCACCACCTTCCTGTCCACCCCAAAAGACTGCATCGCAGCAAACAGATGATCAGTTGAGATCATCATACTACCTCCGTCCCAAAATAAAAGATGTTTTGGTAGGCGTCTTATATTTTGGGACAGAGTAAGTAGTACTGAAGCATATCAGTTCTTGACATCTGCTTACCTCCAGACCACAGTCGTTGACATATACATTCTTGAACAGCTCGGATTCATCGGGCATTGGACTTTCCTGCAGGGTGTCGAATCGTGGAAGGCACTCGATCTTAAGCACAATTATTTCGAATAAATGGAGAAACATTCTCAAGACATCTAGGCTGCAATTCAGACCTTTGCTTTGGCGATCGCAGTGTCAACCTCCTTCCTGATTTCCTTCTCCATGTCCTAGAAGGAAATAATTAAATAGATTGTCAGAGCAAGATTTTTTTTTCGTTTGCACCATCCACCAGAGTGGATACCAATACCATTCCAGGTCTTATGCTTTGTGATGCTTTTTTCTAGTTACAGTGCTTACCTTGAGCTCCTGGGCTGTTGCCAAGTCATGGGCCAATATCAGCTTTCTGACCCGCTCAATCGGATCACGCTCCTGTTACATCATGACAAACACCTCATACTGTCAATCTTTGGTACGAGGGAGGTAGAACGAAAATTTCATGCAGAGAGTTGACAGCAATGCATCCTGACCTGTCTTATGCCTGCAATTTCCACTCTAGTACGGTAAGTACTGCCTGGATCTGACATAGAATGGCCATGGTATCTGTATGTGTCCATCTCAAGAATCTAAAGCACCGGGAGAATACACAAGAACATGTTAACCAGCAGCTATTTTAAGGGCATAATCTACTGGGAAGAAATTAGTAATATCACGTTTAAAGTATGCTTTGTGCAAATGATAACTGAGAAACTTGGGTGGGACAGGGCAGCTAATCTCAAGTATACAGAGTACTCTCTTAGTACTCTAGCAGGGCAGCAACCGATCTTAATCCAGCATGCACGAGAAAGGATGCATGAAAATTCAGAAACAATGGAACGGTTGCAAGTTAATACTAGTGTTGAATCCATCCTACAGAGGGATGAGAAATTATCCAAGAGCGGACCAGAAGTGCATATTTTTCTGACCCAACCCATCCCTGATGAATCCCCAAAAGGACATACATGCACATAATATGAAGTTTCCTGAATGCTTACAATTGGTCCATTCTGAAGAACATGTTCTTTGGCAAATTTACAGGCCTGCTTCACCGCAAGAAAATCCATCCCATCAACCTGCACCAAACACAAGATATGCACATCAACTCTATCTGATCTGAGATGAGCCAAAACTGATGAGAATCCAACTGATCTGTACCTTCAACCCGGGCACATAGTCCCCGCGCTTGTAGTAAGCCGCGCTCTTGGATGCCCTCCACTCGGCCGTCCCCATCCCATCTGCATTCACAAATTGATCATAAAGTTAGTTAATAATCCAAATCAAACACACCAATACAATATATTCGCAAAAAAAAAACCAATATACAGTATAGTCTGAAATTTCAGAAACGCAAGTTATTACTAGTTAATGATCGAAATCAGACTTGCAGTCCGGCAATCACACACTCTGTTTTTTCAATGGTCCACTCTGTTACAAGAAAACTCACAGTGGTTGTTCTCGCAGACGAGGATAACGGGCAGCTTCCAGAGCGCGGCCATGTTGAGCGCCTCGAAGAGCTGGCCCTGGTTGGCGGCGCCGTCACCATACAGGTCGAAGGTCACCGTCCCCTCCTTCCTGTACCTCTGCGCGAAGGCGATGCCGCACCCTAGCGGCACCTGCGCGCCGACGATGCCGTGGCCGCCGTAGAAGTTGGCGTCCTTCTTGTAGAAGTGCATGGAGCCGCCCTTCCCCCTGGAGCAGCCGTCGACGCGGCCCATGAGCTCGGCGAAGGCGGCGACGAGGCTGCCCCCGCGGGCCAGGTAGAGGCAGTGGTCGCGGTAGGCGGTGATGATGGCGTCGCGGCGCGTGATGGCGGCCTCCATGCCCACGGCCACCGCCTCCTGGCCGTCGTAGAGGTGACAGAAGCCCCGGATGAGCTTGGCCTTGTAGAGGGAGTCGGCGGCGATCTCGGAGCGGCGCATGAGCGCCATGGAGCGGAAGGTGGCGAGGAGCTCGGAGGGCGTGGTGGCGACGGAACGGGACGGCGGGTCCACGTTGTGGGACGCGAAGGGGAGGGAGGTCTCCACGGTGAGCGGCGGCTCCGTGGAGTCCGAGAACGCGCGGGCGAGCGTTAGAGGCGCCACGCGTTGGGTGGCCGCGGTGGGGTTGAGGCGGCGGAGGATCGCCGCGGCCATGGCGGGTTGGCGACGGCGAAGGCGCTCGCGGGGTCTGGACGATCGAGGAGGCGCGCTCTGCCGCGATCGAGCTTGGAGGACTGGAGCACGGAGGAGCGGACTGCCGATGGAAGTGGTTGGGGAGAGACGCGAGGGAGCTTTTGGGCGAGCGAGGTGGCACGGCGCGTGGCGCCGCCGCGTGGTGCAGATTCTGGGCGCGCGCTGTGGCGCCGTGGCAGGGCGGCGGTGGGCGCGTGGCCGAGTTGGGCCGGTCCGACTTTGCGCCGTGTGACGCTTTACCAGTCTCTAAACAAAGCAACCAAAGTGCACAGGTGTCTCGCGGGCTAAAGCGACCAGAGAGTACCAACGGTGACACATGGTCGCTCTCAGTTGGCCTCCGGCTAGCCGTCGTTTTCAAGCTCGGGTGACAAATGGTCGCCCTCAGTACACATAGGAAGAAAATGAGACGAGATTTCGTACTTCCGACATCCAGTGATACTGGAAGTTCAAAAAATGGAAACAAATTTATGAGTTTCAATTGTATTTTGAAACAAATCCGGATGTAGCCAATGATGTATTTCATAAATTTGTAAAAAATCAACTTCAAATACTTTGTACTATGGTCTACACAAGAATGATAAAAGTGCGGATTTGAATATGCATATTTTCAAATCTCCAAATTTATCAGATTTTTTATTTTTGTGTAGCCCAGAATACAACGTATTTGAAATTGATTTTGTGCACGTTTGTGGTACACACCATTGACCATATCCGGGTTTTTTTTCAAACAACAACAACAACAACAACAACAAAGCCTTTTTTCCCAAACAAGTTGGGGTAGGCTAGAGTTGAAACCCATAAGATCTCGAAACTAGGTCATGGTTCTGGCACATGGATAGCTAACTTCCACGCAGCCCTATCCATGGCTAGTTCTTTGGTGATATTCCAATCCTTCAGATCTCTCTTAACAGACTCCTCCCATGTCAAGTTTGGCCTACCACGACCCCTCTTAACATTCTCATCCCGCTTTATCCGTCCGGTATGCAATGGCGCTTCCGGAGGCCTACGTTCTATATGACCAAACCATCTTAGACGGTGTTGGACAACCTTCTCTTCAATTGGTGCTACCCCAACTCTCTCACGTATATCATCATTCCTAACCCGGTCCTTTCTTGTGTGGCCACATATCCATCTCAACATGCGCATCTCCGCTACACCTAACTGTTGGATATGTCGTCTCTTGGTCGGCCAACATTCTGCGCCATACAACATCGCAGGTCGAATTGCCGTCCTATAGAACTTGCCTTTTAGCTTTTGTGGCACTTTCCTATCACAGAGGACGCCAGAAGCTTGGCGCCACTTCATCCAACCAGTTTTGATTCGATGACTCACATCTTCATCGATATCACCATCCTTCTGGAGCATAGACCCCAAATATCGGAAGGTGTCTTTCTCAGGTACCACCTGTCCATCAAGCCTAACCTCTTCCTCCTCGTGCCTAGTAGTACTGAAACTGCACCTCATGTACTCAGTTTTGGTTCTACTAAGTCTAAAACCTTTCGATTCTAGAGTCCGCCTCCACAGCTCTAACTTTCTATTAACCCCCGCCCGACTATCGTCAATTAGCACCACATCATCCGCAAAGAGCATACACCATGGGATATCTCCTTGTATATCCCCTGTGACCTCATCCATCACCAAAGTAAAGAGATAAGGGCTCAAAGCTGACCCCTGGTGCAGTCCTATTTTAATTGGAAAGTCATCGGTGTCGCCATCACTTGTTCGAACACTTGTCACAACATTATCATACATATCCTTAATCCGGGTTTTTTTTTCAAAAAATAAATAAAATAAACTCGTAATATTGTTTTCAATTTTTTAAATACCAGGATCACTGAAAGTTTGCGAGTTCCAAAATTTGCACTATTCACTGCCTTAGCACCACAATTTTGTCAATTCTGCATAGCATAGAATACAAAGTATTTCACTTTTTCTTCCTACTAGTAGAATTCATCATTGTCTATATGTAGGATTTATTTTAAGAATTTATTAAAACATAAACACTACCATATTTTACGCATCTTAAAGGGTTTCATGAGACCTCAGCTCCTAACGCCATACTCGGGGGAATCGGCCTAGTGGAAGCTTCTTTTGGATGAACCTAACGAGGAAGCCGGCTTATAAATTTTGGTGTAGAGGAACCGCGTGAAGAGAAACTATTAGAATTTGTTCCTCCTGTTTTTTGGAGATTTTAAGATTTGGGCTTATTTTGTTATGTTGAGTTGCATATTATTGTAATACTCATGATTTTGATATATGTTCTGGATAAATGAAAATCTCATATGTTAGCAGGAAATGAGTTAAAAATGAATCAATAAAATCATTAAAAGTAAAAACATAATAAAGCAGGGTGTCGATGCATAATTTAGTGCATACAAAAATAAAATAAATGTCTTAATGGTTACAAAATTGCTATAACAACTTCTCAAGATACCAAGCTGACAGCAATGACCGAACCTATTTCGTTCATAGCATCGTCATTATCATTATGAGTGGAACCGTCTTCACCTTTATAAGAAGTGATATCCTAGTGGCTATATGTGCCTCCCCCCGACCATATTGAAAAATGGTCATCATATAGCTTAGTATCGCAAATAAAATTATGCAAACACATGCATGGATTGATGATCTTCGTTTGCATTAGAGGCACCTATTATGGTACAACTAGCAGAATGCGACACTTCACTTTCAGAACAAATGCTATTTCAATGACATCTGGCCTACAAAAAATGACGATGACTGAATTTCTTCTCCTGCTCCATGGTGGTGCCCCTTGAAACTCCGGGGCATGATAGTGTTGCCTATGAATGGGACGAGATAACCAGATGTTTGAACATCCAGAGCCAATAAGATCTATTTTCCTGCATTTGTATTAAAAACTAAGAAGCAAGCTATAATATGGCAAATAATTTTATGTATATCAGATGAATTACTATGAGGTGAGTGCGGAAATTGGAGAACCTAGGCCGAGTATCGGTCCATACATATGTGTCCTGAACAAATCCATGCTAGTCAGGAATAGCAAATGTGAAGTTCATGTCAAAATCATAGATTGTCGGGACATTTTGACTTGTATAACATGTCAACAGGTCATTACATTTTTCGGCTCTCGTCCGGGTGTTGAGACGTGACATTTGTGTTACTGGCTTCTGCCAGTCTTTCTTTCTGTGTGGCCTGGGCCTTTTTCTTTTTCTAAATCAATGAAAAGGCAGAGCTTCTGCCGCGTTTTAGAAAAATGCAGTTTATTTTGTCGGCCTAAAAAATTATGACATGTATGTGTGCCCATCAATTGCATTAATGGCATCCTCCAAATGGGTTAGAATCTAGGGTTTCTAGTGACTAATGAGGTTGGGTCAAAGTATCATTAGGTCTAATGCAATCACTGGTCATACGGTTTATGCAGTCCAACACATGAAGAAACTTGTCACTGATGGTCCCAGCTTGCAACTTGACTTTTAAATTCAGGTGGCCCTAGCTGATGGGATCCGCAGCATAGGAAACACAAAATTTCCTACGAGATGCAAACGAAACGCCAAGATCTAATCTACGAGAATACTTGTAAATACTTGTAACGAGAGAGAGAGGATCTTCATACCCTTGAAGAACACGAGCGGAAACGTTTTACAAACGTGGTTGGTGTAGTGGGCACCGATTCCCGCTACTAGGCGATACCTCCCAGCCGCGAGAATAACTCCTCGTTGTCGAAGCGGCTCCCGTCCGAGACCGAGCGTGGCCCCGAGTCAAAGCACTACTCTCGTCAATGCCGACTTCATGCCGACTCACTCGCAACAGCTCCACGATCAAGTGTCGAAGAAGACGACACCTCCGAGGTATCCACGTGTACCGGAAGTAGCGTCTCCGTGCACATTACGATGCTCCTATCCCCAACGTCACGGGAACGAGCTTGACTTAGAACTCGAAGTCTCCGGGATGTTCTCTAGATCACTATCTGAGAGAGGCAGAAATCCCGACAGCACTTCCACGAGACTATGGGTGTTGTGTCTGAGGAGGGCTACCTAACTGAACCCTTTCACTTGTGTGAATGGATGAACAACCAACCCTTTATTGGTTGCACCAAGGGGTAAATATAGGGCAAAGGCACCTTGGATCTCAAGGCACCTACGGCGCCACCTGGCATGTGCCTATACACATATCGGGTTCGGTGCCATGCAAGGCAACACATGTCTAGTGTCTTGACACTTGTCAAATGCATTGACTCTCAATGCAACACATGTCATGGGCCATGCCACATGTCCCGTGGCATGCCAGATATGTCTGCCTCCTCCCTTCTAGAGATTTCCACATGGTTCCAGATATTTCTCAACATTCTAGGCTCTTCTAGAACTTTCCATATATTACACTGGATTTTTCCAGACACCTCAGGAAGCATCCATGACATCCCAAAACTATTCCGAGATCACCCAAAACATTATTTGAGAATCATTCTCTCATTTAATCTAATCACAAACACGTTCTACAAGAATGCTACTCCGTTAAGCGTGTGACCCTATGGGTACAATATAATGCCGTCATGCACCGGAACAATTCCGGTCAATGACGAACAGCCAGATCTAGAGACCCATGAGCGCTCCCACATTATACACGAAGATCTTTCTCGTGTGAACTACTTTGTCGTGGATTGAATCAATCCGTATTCTATTCTCTTTATCTCATGATATTTTACTTAACCGAGATTTGAACGCCGGCATCTCCATATCTAGTTCAATCTTGTTCCCGGCAAGTACTCTTTACTCGTTTCGTAATACAATATTCTATGTAAGATCACCTGGTCCATCGAGATTTATTGACTGGGCATCCAATGTCTGAAGTCGCTGCTTCCAAGATACTCCATCCGTTTTGGCATTGCGTATAAAATTTCAGAGTTGTTTTGGCATACGGAGCAGCATGATGCGAGATTTCCTGGTCTTCCTTCTGGGAGCAGCGATCCCCACTGCATGACTCGTGCTGTTTGTTAAACAAGTTAGGATCATGTACGTAGTTGTTAGCGTATCAGGTTATTAGTCTAGATGCAATCGTAGATTGATCCGATCCTGACTTGTATCTCACGTATGTAATCCTGAGATTGATCCTGACTTGTACCTCACGAATGTCAGCCTATATATACATGTCGAGGATGAGCCCTGGAGGCCATCTCGCCTTTCCCATCTTTCTGTTCGCGTTTACATGGTATCAGAGCCTACACGACTCATGTCTTCCTCCTCATCCGTCATGGCGCCGGCGGTGACCTCCGCGGTGACCGTTCGCCTGAACCACACCAACTTCCTCCTATGGCAAGCCCAGATGCTCACCCATCTCCGTGGCCATTCTCTGCTAGGCTACATCGATGGTTCACTCGAGGCGCCGGATGAGACGATCGCCTCCACCTCCGCTGAAGGCGTTCGCACCGTCACCGTCAACCCTGAGTACGCGACATGGTATGTCCGCGACCAGACGGTGCTCGGCGGGTTCCTCTCCACTGTCACGGAGGAGGTGCTCGCGCACATCATGAGCGCGCCCACGGCGCGCGCTGCCTGGCTCATCCTGGAACGGATGTTTTCGTCCAGGTCGCGTGCACGGGTCATTCAGATCCGCACGCAGCTCACCGCCGCCAAGAAGAAGGGCGTCGCGGCGGCGGACTACTTCCGCCACATGAAGAGCCTGGCAGACACCCTCGCTGCCATCGGGCAGCCACTCAGCGAGGACGAGATCATCGCCTACATCCTCGCCGGGCTCGGGTCGCACTACGACTCACTCGTCACGTCCCTCAGCGTCAAGGACGATCTGACTCTCGATGAGGTATATGCCCATCTTTTAGCCTATGAGCATCGCCATGATATCCAGGACTCCGACTACGGCATCGGCAACGGCTCCTCGGCGAACTTCACTCGCCGTGGCAACCAGGGTCGTGGTGGCGGCCAAGCTGGACATGGCGGCCATGGACAGGGTGGCCAGGTGGGTCACCCAGGAGGACGCGGCAACGGCGATGGAGGCCGTGGCCGTGGACAAGGCGGACGCGGCTATGGCGATGGAGGCCGTGGCCGTGGACAAGGTGGACGCGGCGGCTTCGGTCGTGGCAATGGGGCACCTCGCCCTGTGTGCCAGATCTGCAACAAGGTCGGGCACGTCGCTCTTCGCTGCTACAGCCGCTTCGACCATGCCTACGGTGGAGGGGAGGAGCACCACTCCGCCAACCATGCGTCCACCTCATACCAAGTTGAACCCAACTGGTACATGGACTCCGGCGCGACGGACCACATCACCGGCGATCTAGAGCGCCTCCACATGCGTGATACCTATCACGGCAATGATCGCGTCCAAGTCGGCAACGGAGCAGGTTTGCACATTACTCATACTGGTCATAGTACAATTAACACTGCTGCCAAACATCTTGTCCTTAAAAATGTCCTCCATGTTCCACAAATTTCGAAAGATCTACTTTCCATTCATAAACTTGCTCTTGATAATAGTGTGTTCATTGAATTTCATCCACACTATTTTTTCATTAAGGATCTGGTGTCGAAGAAAACGCTGCTGCAAGGCAGATGTAGAGGAGGTCTCTACCCTATCGAGTCTTCAGAAATAAGCGCCCTCAAGTGTGCCATGTTCTCCTCCGGACTAGCAAAGAGCAATGGCATCGGCGCCTTGGCCATCCATCACCTCAAGTAGTTCAATCTATTTTGAGGCTTAATAAACTTTCGTTTTGTAATAATTCCGAGCATGCAACTGTTTGCAATGCCTGTCAACTTGGCAAGAGTCACCAATTGCCTTATTCAATTTCTAGACATGTTTCTACCGCTCCTCTTGAGCTCATTTATACCGATGTTTGGGGTCCTGCTATATCTTCTGTTGGTGGTTTTAAATATTATGTGAGTTTTATCGACGACTTTAGTAAATTCACCTGGATTTATCTCCTTAATGCAAAATCCGACGTTGAGGACATCTTTCTTAAATTTCAACGCCGTGTTGAACTTTTGCTTAATCATAAAATTAAGGGAGTTCAATCTGATTGGGGAGGTGAATATCGCCGTCTCCATAAGTACTTTGATTCCACAGGGATCTCTCACACTATTTCGTGTCCTCACACACACCAACAGAATGGATCTGCCGAGAGAAAACATAGGCATATAGTTGAAACCGGCCTAGCTCTTTTAGCACAAGCCTCCATGCCTGTCAAATTCTGGGATGAGGCTTTCACTACTGCCACATATCTCATCAATCGTCTCCCAACACGTGTCATTGACAATGCAACACCACTCGAACGGCTCCTTGGTGACAAGGCCAAGCCAAATTACAACATGCTTAAATCTTTTGGTTGTGCCTGTTGGCCTCTTCTTCGACCATATCATGCACGAAAATTATCTTTCCGATCTAAAGAGTGCGTGTTTATTGGATATAGTGATCATCATAAGGGTTACAAATGTCTTGATATTGATACCGGACGTGTTTATCTTTCGCGTGATGTCATTTTTGATGAGACGATCTTCCCTTTCTCTCGGACAGCAACACCACTTAACACCCCAAAATACACCTATGACTCTCTGTTAGATCTTGGCAGTAATGTTTTTTGTGCTAATGATCACCACGAGGTGCAGCCCTCTTCTTCATGTGCAGGTGCACCCGATCGACGTGCTCCTGTTGGTCATGCCGCAACGTCGCCCCATGCTGGGCCTCATGATGGGCCGAATGCGGAGCCTGGTGACACCTCCGCAGCCCATAGTGGGCCGTCTGATGCTGAAGCAGGCGAGTCCTCTGTCGACGATGCTACTGCACCTGCACCATCGCCATCGCCATCGCCTCATCTGTTGACTGCACCTCAGGTCGTTCCTGTCCCACCTGCGCCAGCTCGCGAGCACACGATGCTGACTCGCCTTCGTCTTGGAAAATCAGTGCCAAAACGGATCACAGATGGTACTGTCACCTATACTGCTGTCCGTGGTGATGATACTGAACCGTGTTCTGCTGCTGTTGCTCTCCAGCACCCGAAGTGGAAGGCAGCAATGGAGTCTGAATTCTCGGCACTCCAGCGTAATCAGACCTGGCAGCTGGTTCCTCCTCGTCGTGGCCTCAATGTTATTGACAGTCGATGGGTCTTCAAGATCAAAAGGAAGCCTGATGGATCCGTTGATCGCTTCAAAGCACGCCTCGTTGCCAAGGGGTTTAAGCAGCGTTACGGCATCGACTATGATGACACCTATAGCCCTGTGGTGAAGCCAACAACCATCCGTGTCATCTTATCTCTTGCTGTAACTCAGGGGTGGCATATGAGGCAACTCGACGTCGACAATGCGTTTCTGCATGGACATCTTGAGGAGGAGGTTTATATGGTGCAGCCAACTGGATTTCTTGATCGACAATATCCGAATTACTTGTGCAAGTTACAGAAGTCGCTGTATGGATTAAAGCAGGCGCCTAGGGCATGGTTTGCTAGGCTGAATGGCAAGTTACAGGAGTTAGGTTTCATCCCCTCCAAGGCTGATGTGTCATTGTTCATTTACAAGCGAGATGCAATTACCATATACATGCTAGTTTATGTGGACGACATAATTGTTGTCAGTTCATCAGCCACTGCCACCGATCAGCTCCTTGCTCAGCTTCGTCAGTCCTTCCCTGTCAAGGACCTTGGCCAGCTAAGTTATTTTCTGGGAATAGAAGTAAAGCACCAGCAGGATGGACTCCATCTCTCTCAGCAGAAATACATCATGGATTTATTGACAAGAACGAACATGACTAAAGCCAAGACTGTTAGCACACCCATGTCAACCAGTGACAAACTGTCTCGGCATGTTGGGACACCTCTTTCAGCTGAAGATATCACACGGTACAGAAGTGTGGTAGGTGCTCTTCAATATCTGACACTCACTAGGCCAGATATTTCCTTCAGTGTAAACAAGTCGGTCAGTTCTTGCAAACTACAACGGATTTACATTGGTCGGCAGTAAAGCGAGTAACCTGAACCACCACCAAAACCGGAAACGCCGACCTCCACCGCCTTCTCCCCTCGCTACCACAGCCGGCCGGAGAAACCAGGATGGAGAGAAGCACCGGACCAGACCACTTCACAGCCTCCCCGGCGCCGAGGCCGGAACGGAAGGAGGGGAAGGACAGTATCCACACCGGCCGCATCGATCCCGTCTTCGACGCCGCCGCCTGGAACCTACACCTACAAGAAGGTCCTAACTACACTCACCTACGACTACCAGAGCTCCCCCCCACCTCACGGTGCCGAAACGGCGACCGGAGGCGGAGGGGAGCGACGGGAGACGCCGGCGAGCCTTCGGGAACTCTGGTCGCCTCCTTTCCGCCGCTCTCAACTGTAGCAGCTACCTTATTGTTCAATTCGTCTTTTGTTTGCTTGGTGGGATGACGAAGACGTGTTTTGTGCGATCTCGTCCGGGATATATCACATCCGTTCTTTCCTTAGCATATATAAAAGGCAGAGCAAAGAGAAAAGCAGCAGGTTAAACGTTGCACCAAAAACCATTGTCGAACTCTTTTCTCCACAGGACATGACACCGGGTAAAAAATATTTTGTTTGTAAAATGTCTATTTTTCACTATGTGTGACACCCCTAAAACAAGACGAGACTTATTTCTTGGGTGAACTCACATTTTGGTAAAAAAAACTTAGGATGGATAGTAATATTCCGTAACCCCCGATCATCTTGCGTGCACTTGTAGGGATAGTCCGGAACCCCGGTCATCTTTCGCCCCACCAAAACTACCCTTGTCACCACTCCTATTGTTTTATCCCCTCCCCGGGTCGAGCTACCGCACAACCGCATCCCTACCCTATCCGGCCATTGCATAGATCAGTATCCACCAACTCCCCTCCCGCCTCCACTTTCCGGCCACCCTCTCCCCCATACTCGGCCACCGCGTAGGTTCATAGCCACCGTCGGCGCCACCGAGAAGATGCGGAGCCCGAGGCACGACGCGAGGACCGCCTCGAGCCGATGGACAACTACTCAGCCGCGCGTGAACATGGCGATGGTGTCTAATTTGGCTGCATCTGGTGTTCCCGCGCCGCCGGACTGCTTCCTGCCGAAAAGGTTGGCACCTCGACCTGGACGGTGTCCCCGTGCCGCCGCCATCGACGGGCCGCGCCCGTGCAATGGCGGTCGCTGAACCGAGGGCGCGCTTGCCCTCGAAGTTACGGGCAGACCCAAAGCACAGAACGAATGTGCCATACTCGGACCGTTGTCGATCATAAATGCAAAGCCAAGTATCGATCCTCCCGCATAGGCCGAACGCCAACGTATTGAGGACTTCTGATGAGGTTAGGACCTCTAGGGTGGCCCGATCTTCACGGATTGACGGAGGATGTGGACGAACGCACGCAAGAACATGAGGACCACGAAGAACACCAAGAAATACAAGAACACAAACACGATACAAGAACCGTTTCCCTTACCGGTCGGTCCAACCGGCCCAATAGAATCCACACGAAGGTGGGAGATCGGCAAGTAGATACAAGAAGGGATCTTGGATGGTTGTTTCTCCAATGGTCAACCGGACCGCTCCAATAAAGTCACCCGAAGATGAAAGATTGGCAAGTAGTCAAACTACAAGTAGAGGTCTTGAATCCACTAGAGGGATCTTCTCCACAAGGGGAGGAACCATCCCGCAAGGGGAGGAAGGAGATCGTCTTGAGGTGGGGAGCGCAGCTCTACTCTAATCTCAAAACATAGTCTATCCTAACCCTAGGGGAGGAGGGAGGTATTTATAGCCTAAGCCACGAAGTGGGGAAAGGTGGGAGGTTACAAGGCCTCACGGGCCCAACTTGCGCGCAGGCATCGGGGTCGCCAGATCATCCGGCATCTGAAACGCCGGATGGTCCGGCGCTTGAAAGTTGCTGGAGTCGAGGTCGCTGGATCATCTGGTGGTTGGCGCCGGATGGTCCGGCGGAAGCGAGGAAAAGATCCAGAGGGGCGCCAGACGGGTGCCGGATGCATCCGACAGGGATCCGGCGCGCCGGATCATCCGGTGGATGGCGCCGGATGGTCCGGCTGTCTGATTTCCTGCAAACTTCCTCTTCGTCTTCCGATTCTTGCTCCAACCTTGTCCATCTTCTTTGTCGTCTTGTCGCTTCCTCCTCCTCTTCCATGCGTACGCCTTGGATGGCCTTGAGCATTGGGCTTCCTCGGCATCTTCCCGGATGTCCATACTCGTCGTGTGATACCTAGCATAGCAAGGGGGTAGATGCTCAAGTAGTATACCATCCAATGGTGCACGAAATGGGCTCTCATCGAGGAAAGAGTTCACCTTGGGATGTGTTGAAGGTCTTGACATGGTGATGGTCCTAGGTTGGGCTACATCATCTCCCCCCTTTAAAAAGAGTCGTCCTCGACTCTTGCTCTTCATTACCATGCAAAGGAGGTAGATGTGTTGTCGAAGAATTGGAATTCACCATGCCTACAAACACTAAAGACCAAGCAAAACATGTGTGTGCAAGAAAGAGGAGCATATCAACAATGACACGTCCATTCTTTGTCATAGCACCGTTAGCACAACACAAGAATATAAAGAGGTAGTGCAAGTGCAAGGTCAAAGTGTAAGCAATCCAATGGAACATCTTCAAAACGTGGAAACACAAAAACTTCATGAAAATATGAGGATGCCCTCTTGGTATCTCATTTTGAACCATATGATCATTATTGCACACAAGGCATTGAAAGGGACAATTTGTCATCAACGTTGATGCAATAAGCGAAGAGTTTGACAAAAACACACAATGAAGAATGTCCAAAATATCATCATGGTGGCAAACAAAGCACATGAAAGAGCAAGTTTTTAACATATTAGTTGCAACACCAAATTGGTAGAGACCAAAATACTCATGACAAGACATGTACAAAATGTCATTATGGTTGCAAACAAGCCATTGGAAAGAATAATTGTTTATCATATTTGTTGCAACACATAAATCATTCACATAAAAGATGGGGAAGTTTGTCTTGACATAGTTAAAATCAACATCACCAACATGTTTGCAAACAAACCAAAAGCAAGAGAAATTGTTCAACTTTTTTGATGCAAAACATGAGAAAGGTTTGAGAGTTGGATTGGATCCACTACTCACATATATGCTCTCAAGAGCTCTTTTAGTCAACTCATGCTTAATTGAGGTTGACATTATCATGCGTTTATCGGCACACACAAGACACCATATGAAGAAGTTATGTGCGCGGTATATGAACACATCATCCATCATGAAGTGTCTCTTCATTTGCACATCACCAACCACATCAAAATCAATTGGAAAATATGACATATGTGGATAGTCACTATGCAAAGTGAAGGATGGAACAAGGTCCATGAGAGAAAACGAAACATCTCCAAAATGTGAGAAAGCTATGGGGGCAATCTCATTCGCAAGCATTTTAACATTATTGCATGCAACGCATGTGAAAGAGAAATTGTTCAACATGTTGCAAGCCACAATGGGAGAAAAATGGAAACATTCATAACAAGGCATGCTCATGGCGAAATTATCACAAATAGGTAATTCCACATGATCAACATTGGTTTCAAACAAAGTATCACAAGGGAATAAGAACGAATCATATGTGACATCAATATAATCATCCATAGTATGCAAGCAATCATAGTTCATCATGTCCACTAGCGGGATCATGGTCACATCAACACCCATACCTTTGTAGTCCCGCTCATGTGAAGTAGGTGTTGAAGTAGTAGGGGCTTCCATGTAGCCGACTTGTTCATCTTGAAGTAGACATGGGGTGGCATCATCATCATCCAAGGAACCTAGCACACTATGAGAAAACACACTAGAGGTAGAGGTTAAGGTGTTAGAGATCGAAATGGCCTCACAAGACCTATCAACTACCTCTCTCAACTCAAGTGGTGTATCACTCATTCCCTCAAAGTGAAAGCACTCAAACTCACATATGGTGGAGGCACTCAACTCACTCTCATTCTCACTCAAGTGGGCTAAGTGGCTCTCATTCTCACATGGGATTGGTACCATCTCATAACTCAACCTCATAGGGATAGGCTCAATGTTCTCAACTCCAAACGCCTCCAAGGTTGAAGGGAAACTTCCATGCTCAACCTCCTCAACTATCTCGCCTCCAAAGGTCAATGCCATAGTGTAGGCATCATCACTCGACTCCTTTGCCGAAGGGAACATCCCATGCTCGGCATCATCATCACTTGACCCATGGTCATAGGTGATAGCATTCTCCATGCTTGCCTCCTTGGTCGAAGGGAAAATCCCATGCTCGACCATCTTCTCACCATCTCCTTGGTCACCGTCTTGTTCACCAACTTGGCATTCCCACATCAAGTGACCTATTCTATTGCATAGTGGGCACAAGAGATTGGGACATTCTCATGGATCATGGTCTTGGCCTTGGCAATTGTCACATATAAGGTCTTCTTCTTGCCATATGGGTACCAAAGTGGTGGTGGCACTTGGTGTAGACGTCATATCAAGAGAAGTGCTTGAGAAGGGCGCCGTCTTGGTTGTGTCCTCACAAGTGTTGCCATGCTTCTTGCGGTGTCGACGTGAGCTTGACCGTTGCTCGAAGAACTTGTCGATGTCGGCCATGAACTCGTCAACAATAGCATCAACACTAGATTGAGACACCATAGGATGTGCATGTGTCGCCATCTTGGATGTAGAGGTTGCACCTTGAGCTTGGAGTGGTGGATTAGGTGCTTGATGGTGTGGCGTTCGTCTCACTTTCTCATGTCGTTGTTGACGTTCTTGATGAGAGGGGTGCCGTCGAAAGTCATTTGGATGCTTCTCCTCATGTAGACGTCGGCGTGCTTGTTGCCTTGGTGACCTTGACTTGGAGCTCCCACTCGAACTTGGTGATATGTTCCGAAGCTTGGCGAGTGTGTCCATGTCGTCTTGAAGCTTAGACATGTTGTGGTCCACCGTGGCATCTTTCTTGTGGCGCCTTGTAGAGCATGATAAAGGATGTATGCTCTTGGCAAGCTTGTCAATGGCGTCCTTGAGATTTTGTAACTTGGCCTTGTCGATGCACTTCTTGGGACGCCGTCTTGTTGTCGATGTAGAATGTTGAAGCTTGGCGCTCATGGCGATGTCCTTCTCATGGTGCCTTCTTGAAGTAGATGGAGAATGTCAAATTTTGGCACTCTTGGCGATGTCCTTCTCATGGCGCCTTCTTGAAGTAGATGGAGCTCCAAAGGATGAGTGCATGGTGGTCTTGTAGGAGCACCGTCTTGAGCTTGAACCATAGTAGGTTGTGCCATGACGCTTGGTGGTGCCGCTCTTGAACATGGTGGTGATGGGGGTCCTCTCCTCTTGCATGTTGTCGAAGTCGTCGCACATACTACAAGAGTAGTAGTCGTAGACGTTCTCCACCATGTCATCGGAGTGGTAGTCGTAGTAGTGGCGCTCCACCATGTTGTTGTAGTCGAAGTTGGTACCATGTGATGAGGCATGTGAAGACACTTGCGCCACATTGTCGTTGGAGCTTGTGTAGTCGGAGTCGTGGTAGATGCGTATGTACTTGGAGTCGATACCATATGATGAAGGTTGTTCGACGTCATGGTACCGCTCCTTGTCATGTACGCTCGAATAGTCGGAGTCGTAGTCGAAGTAGTTGTAGCGGAAGTCTTGGTGATGATCCATCATGTCATGGGGGTCATTGTCGGTGTAGTCGTAGTAGTCCCCATGTCCTCAAAGTTTGAGTCATCATAATCCATGTGACTCATCGTGTAGTCCTCCTCATAGGCTCCGTAGTTGCATTCGCTCTCCCTAGACATGTCAACTCACAAGACAAGTGTATATATGTGGAGTGGAAAGGAACTAGAATACAACCTCTCACCTTGTAGATAGTATTGGACGTCGTGGACAACCAAGGGAAACGATCACAAAGTAAAATGCTTGTGTTCAAGTATCCAAAGCAAACTCCAAAACACACATGGCTTAAAAGTTGGTAGGTAGGTATGGTAGGTGGAAAGCAAATTGAACCAACCGGAAACCAAGATATTGTCAAAGCAAGTAGAGAACCACGATGATCACAAAGCAAATACAAGTCAATCTCCAAAGATATGAGCAAAGCACACGGAAACACATGCACAGAGAGATAAATGTGACTTATGCAACCAAGAAGTGAGCTAAAGAACCATATGATCCTAGCGAAGACTATAAGCTCATGTTGCACAAGTACAAGGAGAGCTACTAGCTCGATTGCAAATTATTTGGTGGGCTACAAGATTTGCACAACAATGCACCACCTACTAGATGTTCATCGAGCTTGCGCTTTCCTCCAAGATATGGCAAGTGGTGTTTCTTTCTTTCTTTCTTTTGATTTGGCACTTTTTGCTTCTTTTCTCTTGTCTCTTTGGACTATTTTTCTCTTTTGCACACCCACTTCTTTTGATGTCACTACAAGATATATGATATATGAACTAGCGCATACAACTTTTGCTCGGAAACTACACGGTGCAAATGTGCAAAGCCCAAGTAATCATCAAGAGTTAGCCTCAATAGGACAAGATAAACACAAGGGTATGATGGCTATCAAAGGAATGGCAAGGGGGAAAAGATTCGCGATGTTTATACCTTTCGTCGACGATCTTCACCCTTTGATGTGGAGGTTCCGTCCTTGCTCACGGAATTTGGCTTCAATAGATGATGGATCTTCCGCAATGGTGATGTAGAGCGTGTTCGTAGCTTCGAAACGAGCTAAAGATCACTCAAAACGGAGTCCGGAAGTGAAAGTTATGGCCAAAACGATCAAGGAAAAGATGCAAGAATTTTCTGTCTGCGGGGGGTGCCGCATCATCCGGCGTTTTTTCTGCCGGATGGTCCGGTGGCCCGAAAACGCAGATCTCAGATCTAGATTTTCGCGATTTGGGCGGAAAAACGCACCGAAAAGCACCGAATCGGAGGGGAAATCAATGGAATTTGGCCATGGGAACGCAAGGGAAGGTAGATCAACAAGTAAAGAAAGTAATCCACGGATCAAAACCTGCAAAAACGCACACAATTCACCGAATCGATCCAAAAGCTCGTGAGACTATTTTTGGTGAAATTTTCGAATTTCTCAAGAACAAGAAAAATTTGGGGGATTTGGCGGTGGAAACAAAGTCAAATCCGTGGCAACCTTTGCTCTGATACCATATGATGAGGTTAGGACCTCTAGGGTGGCCCGATCTTCACGGATTGACGGAGGATGTGGACGAACGCACGCAAGAACACGAGGAACACGAAGAACACCAAGAAATACAAGAACACAAACACAATACAAGAACCGTTTCCCTTACCGGTCGGTCCAACCGGCCCAATAGAACCCACACGAAGGTGGGAGATCGGCAAGTAGATACAAGAAGGGATCTTGGATGGTTGTTTCTCCAACGGTCAACCGGACCGCTCCAATAAAGTCACCCGAAGATGAAAGATTGGCAAGTAGTCAAACTACAAGTAGAGGTCTTGAATCCACTAGAGGGAGCTTCTCCACAAGGGGAGGAACCATCCCCGCAAGGGGAGGAAGGAGACCGTCTTGAGGTGGGGAGCACAGCTCTACTCTAATCTCAAAACATAGTCTATCCTAACCCTAGGGGAGGAGGGAGGTATTTATAGCCTAAGCCACAAAGTGGGGAAAGGTGGGAGGTTACAAGGCCTCACGGGCCCAACTTGCGCGCAGGCATCGGGGTCGCCGGATCATCCGGCATCTGAAACGCCGGATGGTCCGGCGCTTGAAAGTTGCTGGAGTCGAGGTCGCCGGATCATCTGGTGGTTGGCGCCGGATGGTCCAGCGGAAGCGAGGAAAAGATCCAGAGGGGCGCCAGACGGGTGCCGGATGCATCCGGCAAGGATCCGGCGCGCCGGATCATTTGGTGGATGGCGCCGGATGGTCCGGCGGTCTGATTTCCTGCAAACTTCCTCTTCGTCTTCCGATTCTTGCTCCAACCTTGTCCATCTTCTTTGTCGTCTTGTCGCTTCCTCCTCCTCTTCCATGCGTACGCCTTGGATGGCCTTGAGCATTGGGCTTCCTCGGCATCTTCCCGGATGTCCATACTCGTCGTGTGATACCTAGCATAGCAAGGGGGTAGATGCTCAAGTAGTATACCATCCAATGGTGCACGAAATGGGCTCTCATCAAGGAAGGAGTTCACCTTGGGATGTGTTGAAGGTCTTGACATGGTGATGGTCCTAGGTTGGGCTACATCAACTTCACAAGCCCGAGCACGAGGTGGGGGGACATGGAAAAGACGATCGATGCTCGCGTCGCCCTAGCCCGCCGTCAAGCCGGAGCCCGAGGTGGAGTGGGAGAGCTTGGAAGAGATGATGCGCTTGTCGCTTGAGACCACCATCAAATCGGAGCCCGAGGTGATGTGGGAGGTCTTGGAAGTGATGACACGCACGTCGCTTAAGACCGCCATCAAGCCGGAGCCTGGGGGCTCCAACGTCCAGTTCCGTTGATTGGTCGGCGGTCGAGGCAGACATACATGCGATGGAGGATATCCAGTCGTCGCTTCTGCCTCCGCCTCCTCAGGCCGAGCTTGGTGACGATCCGTTGTGGCCGGGCACCAAGGCTGCATTGCGCAAGTCCGTGGAGGAAGTTGTGATCATTCTCGACTAATCCAACGACGATTGTCCTTAGTTTGGTCTATGTTTAAGTCTAGTTAAGTTTGTGTTTCAATCTTTGCAAATGTCTACTCATAATCTTTTTAAATTTTGCCTCTTTGTAAAAAAAATCCCTTTTGTATGTTTACCGCTCGCAACAAATTTCGTGGATATAATAGTTCGTGCAATATCAGGACCGTTCACATATTTCCCGTTGGTCCAGACATTTTGTTTTTGCAACAAAAAATTGGTATCAGGTCAGTTTTCCCTCACTCATTTGAATTTGGCCCTCACTCGAATTTGACACTCACAAATTTTGTTTCTTCCCTATCCACTGCCGCCGCTCCCCTCCATCCAACTGCCGTGACACCCTCCCTCCCCCCCCCCCCCCCCCCCCCCCCCCCCCCCGATGCTGCCCTCCCTTCTGGCGAAGCGGTGGCAGGTTGCCCCACTCCTCCAACCCATCATCCCCCATCTCTACCCACCTTCTCCCCCTTTCCCCTTCCGGTAGCCCCTCCACCCCGCAGCTCCACGTGTCCACGTCCTATAGCCCAACTTCAATCCGGTGTCCCCTCTCATCACCGAAAATGGTACATGATTTATTCAGGTACGTGCACTATATCTGGCTGGGTCTCATTTGATCTATACTTATTTCAAAGTTTTATTTTTAGTCTATTTGCTCAGTGTGCCTCAACATTGAAGGCTCATTCCGAATGAAGAACAGACGAATCTCCTTTTTCATGTTAACTATTCATATGCAGTACGTAGTATACATGGTACGCGAGTTAATCATATGCACATCGTCTAGCTAGTTGCACAAAAGTGCATAAAGAAGCAACACATATTACAAGTCTTGTTGTGCATATATATGTTGTTTGTTATTGTCCCTACTCCGTAGATCATACAAAATTCAGTTATTATGTAGACAACATGGCCGCCGTGGTTCAGTGTGTGTGTGTGTGTGTGTAAGAAATAAAGTTTTTATATGATGAAATTACGTGTGTAAGAAAAGCGACATATAGCTTGCTTATAAATGTATGTTTCTCCAATAAATTATGTGTCATATATGTAATTTGGTCCAAAAAATTCAAAAAATGACTGTTGGTGACGAGATGAAAATAGTGACTCAAGATGAATTTCTGTATGAACTTGATCTCAACAAAGAAGAGGAAAGAACATTGATAACGGGTGGATAATGGGAAGATCTTATCGAGCACTATTTTTTATACTATTATGATCAGATAGCGGTGAATTTGGAAGGTGACCAAGATTTCTTTAGGGTTACTATATTTGCCGCCAACAATAAAGAGAAGAAGATGATCGATGAAGCAGGCTATATTATATACTCCACTTGCTTGATGTTTGATGTAATTATTTTTGCCAACCAAGGTAACATAATAAACAACCAATAGTTGACTAATAATTGAGTATGTTGTAATTAATTTTTTCAGAATTAGAATCTCATACTACACTTGCTATTAATTGAAACAACGTGGATTTCCTAACATATTATTTGATGATACATATTATTGCACGTTATTCTTTAATTGTTACAAATATCAAGGTAATGCACGTGCTTGATTACTAGTTTAAACAGTTTACGTGGTTTCCTTGGACGGAAAAATTCGAAGACAACATGCTATGCTCGTTATCCATCGACCGCACCCGTGCGAGATTAAATGGGTTTGCAGCTGGGCCGCCTAGGCGGCAGGGAGGAGCACCCCAAAGCATGGGGAAATCACTAGAAAAAAGGTTCCCTTTACAAAGCATTCGGCGTTCGGCGTTCGCTGCGCGCTGGACGTAGCGAAGTTGGATTTCGCTGCTGCCCACCGTTGGCCACGTGTCGTCCTCCGCGCTCCTGACGTTCGTTCGATTTCCCTTTCAGAAGGGAAACCTTTTTCTAGATGTACCCCAAAGCATGGCCGCAGGACCAAAGAACAGGGATGCTTGAACTGGGCCATCAGGAGATTTGGTTGTTAATATTGCACACAAACAGTATTGGGCACTAGAAATTTGGGGCCCTGTAATTCGGGGACTTCGTTTGGTCGATTACCTGGAAGAGGCCCATCGACAGCCCTGTAGGAAAGTGGTGATAGTGCTTTTTTCTAACAGTAATTCCACATGGAGAAACTAACTCATTCAATATATGCAATAATAGAGCCAATGAGTGCGACCTCGTTAGTTAATGATTTTCACAGACAAGCTGCCACTTCATTACTATTTAGCTCACGTGTCTGAAATATATTCAAGGACGTACTGGTACGACTTGCGCAAGTCAGGTCGCACAAATAATAATGCTTACTAGGTCGCGCGGCTTTGTGGGCTTCTCTGGGTTTATGTACAAAATTCGAAAATTGATAAAGAAATTTCATGAAGCAAGCGATGGCCTGTGAACATATATATATATACATGTATATTTTTTAAATGATCCTCAAAATATAGAACTTGTACGCATACATCTGCAAAAACACATAATAAAAATACATTAGCTTACACAAATGTAGCTCCTTTGATTTTTTTCGACAGTGAGGACAATCCGCCGCCGGAATTAGCACGCACTGGCAAACCCATATCGTGACAAAAGATAAATGACCCCTCCTGAATATTACAAGTGCAGATGTTCAGCCACATATAACACAAGAACTTATCCAAGACAGCTCATCACGAACGGTTCCTTGATACATGTTTGTCACATGGATAATCACACATGTGGATCTAAAGTAGAGTCTCCTGCGTAATTTTGGCCTGCGGTTCCCATCAAAGTCGCTGTGTTGTCGCTGCAAACAACTCCTTGCAGTAAACAAATGACACGTATTAGAGCATAGAGTTGCTTCCGAGCCCCATGTGCGATTAGGGCTACAAAGGAGACGACTCTTTGCTACAAGCTCATGTAATTGTACGCTAGTTCAATGGTTTCAAAGACCAACCGACTGCGCTTAGTTTTCCTTTTCACCGTCCTCTCTTGATGACATGATACTTTGGTACACTCACAATGAGTCACACATCATCAAAGAACTCTAACGTGTGCTTGAGATGCAATCCATGGAATCTGCATGTCAATTTAATTCTTCATGCGAAAGAAATTGAAAGGTTCATGAACTGATTAAGTGATCTGAATTACCGAGGTGTCATCATTTTCCACCATCAATTAACATCTAATCATTTAACCATGTGCATATGTGTGTGATCGCTCCTCTGACGTGCATTATGTTGTTGCTAAAAATGTAGTGAAGTAAATAGCTCTACGTTCAAGCCCATTGGCCAACTTAAGTAAAATTCATTTTTTTTTAAGTTGAATATGTATAAAGTACATGTTCTTTTGCGACAACTTTGATCATTTTCCAATTTATAGTTCTTTAAACTTAATTTCCCCATCATGGATGGTGTATTTAGTAGTATAATCTTATCGCATGTTTTCCTTCCATAAAATATCCAGTAATTGTATGGTCCGTCGACACGGTCTGGAGGTTGAAGACGAAGGGCAACTCAAGGATCTCGATATTATTTTCGTTTTTGTTGAGGTGTTTTTTTACTGTTCGGTGTTTCTTATATGTCACATAACTTATGCTCGGTACGATCGAATCCGAGCAAATATTATGTACAATAGTAGTATCTACTATGCTTTGAATAAATTTTCGCAACAACACACGGGGTATCTTCAACCTTTTCTTATAGCACAGGGCCATGTTATCATAGAAAGTAATTTTTTTTGTCACGGTATTCGTACTGTATTAGAGCTTGGTCAAAGCTAGTAAAGCAACTTGTTTACATAAATTGCAGATGTACTTGCAATATTTTGTGAATAATGACTGTAGTGGGCCAGGCCAAGTGCGGGATAAATAATGCACATTGGATCTATATGTTTGCCATAATTTTTCACACTGGCTGATTGAAGGGTTGTTGGTCCTAAAAACTGTTTTACAGAGACCATCAAGCAACTAATCTGCCTGCAACTATGTATCTAGGAGGTAATTTTTTGTAGTGCATTTATAAACCACATGTATGTATTAATTAGTTGCAGAGGTGTTGCATACCAAAATTAGTAATGCAAAGGCATCTTTACCATACTTAAATTGGTAACCTGTTGTCAACCTAGCTGTCATGCCCAGATGCGGTGCATACTTTTTTTTTTTTGAAACGAGGCAAAAGTTTTGCCTTTTTTTTTTTTTGAACAGGGATAGACCCCGAAGGGTCTGGATACTGCATTAAGTCAACAGCGCAGTACAATTTACATAGAGGTCCTCACAGTAACTCAAAATAATGAAAGAGTCCTCTAGTTTTACAGAAAACACCCTAAACGAGGAAAGAGGAACGCAATGCAGTCCATCGTCTTCCTCGCCGGCGCTGAAGAACAGAGAGCACACGCGACAGCCCCCCACACAGACGTCGGGGACGAAACCACTTGACGCATGATGGGAGTATAGCACCACCGCATGAACTCGGAAGGGCCTCCGATGGAGGTTGAGCATAGCCTGTCGCAACGCCAGCGACCAGGCCCGGAGCTGCTGCCCGCCAGCACCTTGAGTCGACAGCCAACCACTAGCCGCCGAGATTCTTCTCCAGAGAGCAGTACCACTAGACTCCCGACCCTCCTCGGCCAGAAGATCCACCGCTCCAGCACCCCCGTCCCCCTCACCACCACGGCCGGCCGAGAGTTGATATAGGAGAAGCAAACATGACACGGCCGTGACCAAAAAGAAAAAAAGTCATACATGACAGGGCGTACTAGACGAAAGAAAAGTAGCCCCGCGAGGATCCACCATATCTTAAAATTTTGTAAGTACAACTTTGGTTCTATTTAATTAAGGATTCCTTACACGACAACGCTATGGCTACACTATTTTTTTTGACGTGCCTGCAAAATTTTGTTCTTAGATGCGGTGCATACTAGATTTGTTCTTAGATACAGCTGGTTCGGTCCACCATATCTTAAAATTTTGTAAGTACAACTTTGGTTCTATTTAATTAAGGATTCCTTACACGACAACGTATGGCTACACTATTTTTTTGACGTGCCTGCAAAATTTTCACAAAAAATTTAGTAGTACAAGTTGCACAAGTAGTACAAGTTGCACAAGCTAGTCTTTATCTTCCTTTTTCTCCGTATTGTGTGCATGATACTACGGGACCCATTGGGCAGCGATGGGCACCATAGTTTAGTCCAGTTGACCAGTTCGTATAGGTTCTGTGCATGCTTCAATGCATCCACAAGTCTATACTAAGCCGATAAACAAAATGCTACTCCCTCCGTTTTTTAATATAAGATGTTTTAGGGGTTACACATGTTGTCTAGATACATACTAAACTAAGTGGACACACATACTAAAACATGTCTACATACATTTGTACACATGTGAATGTAGACAAATGCTAAAACATCTTATATTAAAAAACGGAGGGAGTATCACAGATGCCACCAGATCCGATCTCGCAAAACTCCTGCGGTAGCGGCTAACTAAATGCGAGGTTCTTTGTTTGCGAGCAGATTCATCGCCAAATTAGCCATCGGAGAAACCATATCATTCAAGAGGGAAATGGAGCAAAGAACTGCCGGATCTTTGTACGGTAATTATTTTTTGCTTCATATATATCGGGCGTGGCTTTAACCACAATCCATGAAGTAAACCCAAAAACATTTACACGTTTTACCATGATTGGCGATTTTAGGAACCGTCAAAGGGGATAAATAGCATCGGTCTATTATTTACATATTTCGGTAGTCTTGTCTTAATTTTAGGTGGCCCTTCTCATATTTAGTTATGTTCTGCCACTAGCTTGCATTGTCGTCATCGGTTCATTTCATTCTTTGTATATTACAAGTTCATATATAACAAATTGTGTCTGTCATGTGGAGAAATGGAACACATTTGGTTTGTTCTTAAGCTGTTCTTCTTTGGTTCTTCACGTAAATCAAAACATAGAGACAGCTAAGTTCATTATTTAGCAAGCATGTTGGCAATCAAATAGCTAGGTAGTATAGGTGCATAAGATAATGCCTACTAGGGCGTCTCTTGGGGGATTCACCTCCGCTCAGTTAATAATTAGTTAAAATTGTGTGTATATGCAGCTAGCCATGGAAATTAATGAACCTATAAATGCAACTGTATATGCATGTATGTTTGGATTTACGTAAACATCTCTACACTTGATGAATAAAGAAACAAGATACGTGATTCCTTAATGTGTTGCAGAAGGGTATGCTTCTGATCTCAATTGTGTTGCAAAATCACAGAAAAGACTAATGGGAGGAATTACCGTGGTGTAGTAGAATTTTGGAAGGAAAGACAAATGTGAGCAGTTCGGTTTAGCTCGTAGTATGGCCTAAGAACTTCGCCTCAAGGAACCATTTTGATTATTATTTTTAAACTTGCTCTCCTTAATTAGAACAAGAGGATATTTTTTCTTTGCTCATATGATAATTCACATATATACATATACCATGGTATTAAGATGCTCAATTTATCTCCCTATTATGTGCAAGCCAATGGAGAGGTCGTGCCGACCAGTGCGAAATTGACTTGGCTCATCATGAAACTTTATATCATGCATTTTATATCCATACACACATCATGCATGTATTAAATTGATGCACTAGCCAACTATTTTAAAAGTCCAAACTGGTGGAAAGGGTTGTGCAATATATTATATTTCCGACACTCTCCCTCACGTCCAGGCTGTGGACTTTTCCTTCACGAGCATAGGACATGGATTAGGGTGTCCGCAGATATTTATTTTAATACTGCGTTGGCCAGGACTTGACTCTAGACCTCTGTCCCTGATACCATATTAAATTGATGCACTAGTCAACTATCTCAAAAGTCCAAACTGATGGAAAGGGCTGTGTAGTATATTATATTTCTGACAGCATGACGTGTCGAATTTACAAGTAACACAACAGTAACTCCACAACAAGAACTGCAACATATGACAATTCTTTGGAACCTCTTGTCCTTGTGATTCTGCACCGCTAGATGACAAAATAGGTTTTGGGGAAGAGCTTCGTGTTATTGTTTGTGTTTTGCATCGTATGTCGTCTACCATCCAAGTCAACCAGCGATGTGAGCCGCCGTCTCCGCAACCGTCTTCTTGGACCGATTTTCACCAGCGTTGTCTTCGACAATGTCACCAGACACGGCAATTTCGTTTACATACGTGCACCGTGTCTTAACCTACAGTTTTATCATGTTTTGCAATTACATGTTGATGTTTGTCATACTATTTGATCAGTCTAGTATGTTAGCGAATTTCATGCTAGTACTTGCATATGTCAAGATTTATATTCTGGATTGTTGCAATCGTAGGCGCAATATTGATCTACCGAGAACAAAGCAATCCTCAGCAAGATGACGACACCGAGATTTGTTAACGCAGTTCGGCGAACTCGCCTACATCTGCGGGGCATGACTACGGGCGCACCTCCCCATTGATACCGCTGCACCGGCCGCCTTGGTCGCCGGCACAAGCCGCCGGCTCCCCTTGCGCGCCTGCTGCTATCAAGTCGTCATGGGTTACACGTGTGGTGCTCCCCTCATTATATGGGAGGCCCAGGTTACAAGAGTTCGACTCGAACACTACTCGTACCTATCCACACCTAATACAACTCCAAGTCCAAACCTAACCCAACACGTACACAATATTTGACACAAAACAGAACAAACTCCACCTTGGCGAATATTGTCCACCACCTTGAATTCGTGAATGCGTCAAACCTCCATGTACTCCGGACTTGAGTTGTCTCCATGAGCTCCACTGCTACTCCCAGACTCCACGTGACTCCACCTGCAACTGTAGTCCCTTCTTCCCGTTCAACACCATCACACACCGACCAGTGGTCTGCGTAAAAAAATGTTTTCAACTTGAAGAAACTTCACCGTCGCCTTTTAGTCACCATGAATCAAATTCACAGTCGTCTCATCCAGGATAGTCTTCTACATGTCCCACAGCTATAGCACTCCGCCTCCTTCTGTATCTAGTCATCCGCACTTTGCCATGTGCACTGAACATCACAGAATATACGGCCATGTACTCTCCACGCTTCCGACATTTCAGACTCTCCAACACTTTCTCAGATTCCCTATGGCCGACTCTTGTCTATCACCTGACATGTCAATATCCATAGACCCAGTCACCAACTTGAATCCGATACTCGCCAACACTGCTTCAGCACCCCTGCACACCCATCTGACCACATGTCTGACCGCCTGTGCCCTGGTCTGTCGCCGTGTCCCGTGCTTACCGCACGCCTCGCCGCTACTACCGCGTCGAGCATCTGCAATCTTGGCCAAGATCTACCGGGTCGCTAACCCACACCACCTCAGGCCCCACTGCAGACAACCATCAGTCATACCCGACCGATGCCGAGTTCCACGTATCTCTCGAACCCTGACGTCCAGTCCGACCAACGTACTTCTCGCCTTCCCGCTGACTAGGCTTCGACTCTCCGTGCACTTACGCCGTAGCCCCTCCATCAGCCGAGTGAAATCTCCACCAGAGACTCCAGCTCCACCTTCAACATGACTCATTGGTAGATGATCAGTCCACCCCGCGCCCCGCCTACCTCAAGATCCCATAAGCGCTCCATCTTGAATCGGCCCCGCGCAACCGCATGTCGAAGCACGCATAACAATGCGCCACGTGTTTCCACGCCACAGAATTCGGACACCATCAGCCCTCACGCTCCTATGTCGTTGTCGCCGATCTTCACTGTCTTCTGTCTCGTCAGACTGTCCAGTCCAACCCAGCCGAACGTATCCGACTGCAACCATGCTCCACCTTGCATCATATCAGCCCAGCACAACGTGCCATGATCGACGCCTTTTGGTACATGATCCTCTGCGACGTACTCCAGACTGCTCCCAGCCTTATGCGCACATCGCCAATCTGCCAACCTTCTGGTACAACCTGTGCAAAATAAGCAACAAATTTAAAAGAAATTGCTTCCTGATAGCTTCATGAGTACACCGAACTTGTGTGCTCCCTAACTCCCAATGCCCTTTTTCTTTTTTCATGTTGCCACCCCATGCACGTATCAACCATGGTGCAGATCCTTTTTTTTTTTTTTTTTTAACCAACAAATCTCATGCATGGACACGGTCTTCTGGCTGCCTGCCATCACGCACGTGACCTCACCCAGCCATCCAGGCCGCTCGAAGGCCTTGCACCACGCTGCCCTGCTGGGCCACACCTGCACCGACGACGCTGCCTAACGGGATTGACTCGCCCGTTCGATCGTTGATCGATCCTGACGCCAATCCTCGTACACTGCTGCTGTGCCGTGCTCCTGCGTGCCTCGCCTCCACGACGTGGTGCATCCAGGCCGGCCACCACGTGCATGCGTCGCCCGCCGCCGACCGCGACTCGCCTTTGACCGGCGTTCCGCCAGCGGATCGATCCGCTCCACATGCAAACTCGCCGATTCCGATTGCTTCAACTTCCGACTCGTATCCGATCAGCTTTCACCGCCGGCCTGCCGCGCGGACAACTCTGATCACGACGTCGCGTCTTCATCCTCTAGATCAACAACCGTGGCCTTCAACCTCGCTCTGATACCAATTGTTGCAATCGTAGGCGCAATATTGATCTACCGAGAACAAAGCAATCCTCAGCAAGATGACGACACCGAGATTTGTTAACGCAGTTCGGCGAACTCGCCTACATCTGCGGGGCATGACTACGGGCGCACCTCCCCATTGATACCGCTGCACCGGCCGCCTTGGTCGCCGGCACAAGCCGCCGGCTCCCCTTGCGCGCCTGCTGCTATCAAGTCGTCATGGGTTACACGTGTGGTGCTCCCCTCATTATATGGGAGGCCCAGGTTACAAGAGTTCGACTCGAACACTACTCGTACCTATCCACACCTAATACAACTCCAAGTCCAAACCTAACCCAACACGTACACAATATTTGACTTGACTGATTCTCCACATGTATAAACTAGGCAATTTATACTAGTCGTTCTCGGACCAAAGGATAAATCATGCTGATGTGCAAGATAGATCTCTTTTGATTCCCATAGAAATGACGATCACACCCCAACGTCCCGGTAGTGCATATCCAGTGATCCCACAACTTATATGCTACCATGATACCACATCCCAAAATTCAAATTTTGAAGTTTCAAAAAATTCTGAAAAACATTGTGGGTGTTCACAAGTTGTGTATTTACGACTCGTACAGTTTGCAGAACCAAATTCGAAGTATACGCATAGAAACAAAAATGACAAATCCAACATGAATAGTGGCACAAAAAGACAAAAACACAAAATGGTACTATTCACATAGCAATTTGTCTTTTTTGTTTCTCTATGTGTATTTCGAATTTGGTTCCGAAAATTTTAGGGAATGTAAAAACACATCTTGTGAACACCCACCATTTTTTTGGGATTTTTTTGAAACTTCAAAAATTGATTTTTTAAAACTGGTATCATGGTAGCATATGAGACCTGGGATCACTAGTAAGCTTGCACGTGCAATGCACGACTCAACTAAACCATCTTTGTCTAAAAAAAACTAAACCATATGTTAACATAATAATTTATGTCTAAATGTAGTATGATTTCTTGAAATTTTCAAGCAAGGTGCACTATCCATAATTTCTGACTTGTACAAATATTTTGAAATATCGTTTTGTTTCGTGAATGAACGTGCTTCATGTACCCAAATACCACAGATTACCAAAATATGTTGCATACATAATGTTATCTCTTACACATAATGTTACCATAGTGTAACCAAATAAAAATATAGAATCTCTTTGTTGGAAAGTCAAAATGATTGGAAGAATTATCAGCACCATACAAACAAATTCAGGTGTCGTTCACAAAAATGAGAAGAGACTATTGTCAGACCGATATTTGCTGACTAAGTTGGCAGATCACAGTGGATAAGACTGAAAAATTGACATCAAATCACATTCAGTGGAGAACTGGGGATGTGCCAGATGAACATTGTATATATATATTTATATTACATGAATCTATATATATAGGTAATTACAATCATTCACGTACAGAGGCATGACATAAGATCTGAACAAAGCAAAAGACTACATGGCACCTTGCTGAGGACATCCTTAAATGATAGATCAACCTGGCAGAATTTTTTTCTGAGAAAATGCTTAGCGAACGCTAACAGGCGAAAGATTGACATGCATATTTGTTCTCTGTAGGGGGCACTACTTTCAATGAAAGATGGTTAGGTGCAAGCAGCTACAAAAACTGCCCTTTTTAACCATGCAAGAAGCAAATAAATATATGATATAATGGCTTACTTAGAAGTATAATTCACTTGTTAATTGGTTTGCAAGTCATTAGTGGATCCTGCTTTGATAAAGTTGCACTTGTATTACGTATCAGCCATCCTTGTATGGAAGACATCCACTATTAAGAGAAAACAAAAAGCTTAAGTTTCAGAAGAACACAACAAAAACACTATACAATTCTAGAAACATGGGATCCCAATTAAGCACCCACACAAACAGTACAATTCTAAAATAGTGGAACACACAGAAGCAGATTAACTATAAAAAGAGAATTGGATTGTTTGTAAAGATTATACTTTTGTTTGACAAGAAACAAATTTATTTGAGACCGGTTAGCACATGGTTCGAGACACATCCTCTGTTTCTACTTCTTCAAGACAGTTTTGACATAAACAAATAATATTTACTTACAGAAACTATTAGTAAAATCAGCGACATCAAAATCTGCCAGTAAGAAGAAGGCAGAATGACCTGGAAAATGCATCAGCTGAAGAGAATTTCAGACTAAAAAGTAAGTTGCCTGGTCTCATTCGGGCTGGTGTCTAAAAATGATCTGGAAAAGGCATCCATGAGTTAAACGCTGGATTTGGTAGAAAAATACATTTGGGCGGTCTGGAGCTCTCTGCGGGGAAGGTCGGTGTCGTTGTTGGTTGTTCTATCTCTTAAGCTTGGCACCCCCACTGGTTAAGTTCTAGATCCGACAGTGGTTGTTAGAGACGGGGAGCCGACGTGTAGGGTAGTGGGAGCGGCGGCGGGAGTAAATATATATTTCTGTTGTTCACTGCTGCAAAAAAAAATACCATCATCTGAAGCAACTGAACAACATTCACCATTAAAATTTCAGTTTACAATGTGCACAAAAGAAATGAATGGTACGCAATGGCTCGGCAAATCTTCCAGTACCTGAGCGTACTATCTCCCTTAATTTTTTATCTTGTAGATGCCTAGCATTTCTTGAAGATGTCAAAGAGGCACAACATCACAGCTTATCATATCTGAAAATTCAGAGTTGCACAATACAGCAGTACTCACAATGGAGATTTTGTTTCCTCGAGTCCGCAAATCTGAAATGTCATACAAACATGTTTGGCCTTAGTGTTTATTCATATAAGCTAGGGAGACAACACATCTAACAGATAAAACAATATTGTCGTATATAGATGGGTTACCTATGGCCATAAATAAAACAATGTTGTCATATACATCTGATGCTACAAGCGCAACATCGCCATAGCCTTGGAGCGCAGAGCTTTGCCACGAGCAAGCACTTCTACTACACCTCTCGATGTGGTGGCAGATGATTGTGGGATTCTGCCAAACCGCACGAAGAATGATTCATACATTTAACCATTCACACTTGCAGCTAGAATCCACCAGCACCATCTCTCCACGGTCCTGCATGTGAATAATTAATCACTGCCCCAAGTCAGAACTACTGCATACCTTATACATCTTATACATGAAGCTCTTACTAAAAAAAATAGAAAATATGCAGAATATTCAGTATAAATGACCTTGCACTCCTAGACAGAGCGTGACCATAATCCATACTACTCATGTCTATATCTTCTTGTTTGGAAAATAATTCACCATTTACACGTCTTCATTGGAGAAGATTGAACATGCTCTCATACAACTGGGCAATGGTGTGGAGATCCACAAGCGACAGCGGCGATGCCGTATCCAGCTGTTCTTCCGGCCTGCACATCCCGATGGAGAAGCTTCAGAAACTAATCTATCACACCTTGTTCAGATCAGTAATGAACATATTATTACACAAAATTTACCAGCATATATAGTGAACATAACAGACAATCGATTTGTAAACGCATGCTCATAAGTCTACATACATGATGTCGAATCCATATACAATCCTATTCTACACACATGTAGTTACGCATGTTTGGAATTAAACAAGCTAGATAAAGAGAGGGATACCACAGGTATACTAACAAAATCAGGAGAGGGATTTACCTTCTGTATGCTACCTGCACGGGAGAAGCTTGTGGCGGAGATTGGGATGTAGCAGAGGAGTTCCCAGGCGGCGGCATGGATGTCGGTGTGAGAGCAGGCTGACGGCGTGAAGTGGGTGGGGAATCAAGATTCAGGGCGTCACTCGGGTCCTCGGCATCGGCCTGATCCGACGATATCGCCCGTCGCTCTCCGCCTCCGATGGGTAAGTGGGGTTAAGGAGGGAGGGGCGGAGGAGAGAGATCCCCGAAATGCGGGAAGAGGCAGCGATAGCCTCGCAGTGCAGCGTGGAGGTGAGCGAGAGGTCGAGCTTGCCCTCCGAGAGCTTCTTCATGTCCTCGGCGAGTAGGTCGGCGAACAGATCCGCCGTCATGTCGTGTAGGAGGCGGTAGTTAGCGTCCCCGGCGTACCTCTCGACGGTCGCCGCGGCGTGCGCGCGCTTCCTTTGGTGGTCGACGGTGGCCTGGGCGGAGGCCTCCTGGTCGCGCTTATTGTTGGCAGCGACGCGCGCCTCCCTCGTTTCCGCTGGCAGGCGTACCTCCTCCCTCCAGCGGTACGGCTTACGTGATGGGGAGCTGCGGAAGCCGGCGACGATCCCTCCTTCCTGCTTGCCGGGGATCCTGGTGGAGACGCCGCCGTGGATGATGCGGTGGAGACGTTGCCGTGGATGACGCGCGAGCGTCTGCGGGCATAACTTTCTCTGCGGGGTGGGTGGAGGTGAAGTAGGATTCAGTCAATGTAAATCGCTAAGTGCACACGGGGTACGTGGTTGGTTCATCTGTACTGTTAGATTTCGTTGGTGGGGCAAATCGAACGGTTAGAATGATTCGGGGTTCTGTTGACAGGATGCGTCTAGCGAAAGTCTTGTTTGCTTGTTTAATAGTAGTGTAGACTAGATATTTTCCCGTCCGGTAGGCAGTAGCTGGCTTAGCTTAGCTATATATATATATGCTATGCCACACATGGAATGGAAGAAGTGAAAAAAGCATGAGAGTGAGCGGATAGGACAGGTCGCAGACTCGCAGCTGATTCGTTTCCTCCAACTGCAGGGATCTGTCCTTCTCATCAGCAGGTGAGTGGTGTTGCCGGCCATCTCCTCTGCGTGTTCTTTGTTTCCTTTTGATCTGGTGAGGTGGATTTCTACTTTGCCAGTATGTGGTATACTTAGTAGTATCGGCGTGTGATTCCATCAGGTCCAAGTACCGGCAATATCAAAGGTCCACCGGCATGGACGACTCGTCGAGCATGTTCTTCGAGTGGGCAATGGAGACGCTGCAGCACGAGCACCAGCCGGAAGCCGACGCTACCTACGCCGTCCTGCAAGAGCTGCTACAGAACGGCCCGGCCCCTACGGTACAAGACTGCGCCACCGACAGCTGGAGCTCAGGCGACAGTGGCCGTGGGAACACGCCGGGCGGCGCGGTCGTGGAGACGGACGGATGGCCGTCAAGCGACCCACCCGTGAGCTGGCAGTTCACCTCCAACGTGGAGCAGCCGACCATACACGACGAGGCCACTCCCACCGCTCCCGCGAGACCGCCGGAGCCGGAGCCGGAGGCGGCGCACGGGTCGCCGCTGTCAAGGAAACGCTCCGTCAAGAGCGCCTCCAGCAGTACGGTGACTGGGCAGTCGTCACCGGAGCCGTGCGTGCAGGAACACGCCAGGGCGGAGCGGAAGCGCCGCGAGACGATCAACCGCGGCTTCATCGAGCTCTCCTCCGTCATCCCCGGCCTCAAGAAGGTCCTTTTCTCATCCACGATACTGCCTCGATCGCCACATTTCTCACACCATTTCCGGTCGCTTCCGCTGAACTCGTTGACCAATTTGTTCAGATGGACAAGGCGACTATCCTGTCCGACGCTGCGAGGTACGTCAAGAAGCAGCAGGAGAAGCTCAAGGAACTCGAGGGCCGCGGCGGCGCCAGGAGCATCGACTCGGTTGTGCTCGTCAAGAGGCCGTGCATCGCTGCGATACCGGACGGCGCGACGACGACGAGCTCGCTGCCGGAGATCGAGGCGAGGATATCGGAGAGCGACGTCATGGTGAAGATCCATTGCGAGGACGGAAAGGGGGTGCTTGTCAGGTTGCTCGCCGAGGTCGAGGAGATCCAGCTTACCATCACGCACACCAATGTCATCCCATGCTTCCCGGCTTGCACTCTGAATATAATCATCATGGCAAAGGCAAGCTCATTAATCATTCCTTGTTCTTAGTTACTCCTAAGCACATTTACGTGACAAGTGACATACATTTCGCGATTAAGAGGTCAACAAAATCAACCATCCCTTTCCTAAGCTAGTACGCGGTAACAAAAAAATTCGCACCAACTGGTCAATATTAATTGTTTCTTTTCAGGTGGACGAGGGCTTCAACGTCGCACCGGAAGACATTATAGAGAAGCTTCACGCCGTCTTGCGCTGACTTCAGATCGTCGATAAAACATGCATGGGAGTGGTAGTCATTACTTCAGTAAATCACGCCACGTCACAGGATGGAAGCATAACTATGTAGTCGTGAAACTCATTCAGTTTTAAGGAAACAGATCCCTGCTTTGTATGGTATACACGCGTTCTAAATTATGTTTTGTTCTAGGTAATAGTAGATCTCCAAACCACTCTCTCTTTGTTTTGTTGAGTGTGAAATTTGCTGCCACGGGAGATAGATGTTACAAAATCGCGCAGCAAAAGTAGATCAAACAAAGAACAAAAACACATATTTTTGCGTGGAAAACCCTTACGGGAAAAAACCACGGAATACATGAAGACGTATCACTATAATCGGGAGGAGTATTACAATACACGAGAGGACAAACCCTCTACGTGCTATCAATCTCGACTCTGGTGGAACTCTCTCTCAATCTATTCTATGACTACATCTAACTATATATGGGAGGCAAACAACTCTCTTTCTTGGCGGACACAAAACAGAATTGTACACATGCCTTATTCCGTTAGGACTTCATCTATAGTACAATAGGATTAGGATTCGGAACACAATAATACAACAATAGAAGCCCCCATTGAATCTACCGTATGACCGGTCTCGAGATACGAGATTATACCTACCCCGTGTAGTGTAAAAAAAAGATATTGTTAGTGATCAACAATTGGAAAGTCTTTGTCTCCCATCTTGTGTCAGAGCAATTACAGAGTCTCACTACCGGAATCTATGTTACCGCTGAGTGTATTTATCGGACACTCGGGAAAAAACATCACCATATATTAAGATTGTTGGCGTTGGTGTACCCTTCTTCCTGCACCTTCGGGGTGTGGGAAAGGTGAGGCGGCCATGGCGTCCGGTTTGGCGAAATTCTGAGCGCATAATGAAAAGTTCTACCGCGAAGGCGATCTGACGCTCTGAGTTGTGATATTGACCTTGTACTGGTCTCATCTCATCTTTTCCCTCCCGACTGGCGTGCCAACGGGGAGGGTCTTATACAGGACCGTCGTGGCGTCCATGCATGTCTACAAGTGGTGTCGTCCCAGAGATAGCGCTGGTGGTCCTGGCATCGAGCTCATCTTCGTCGCTTGTGGAGAAGGACCCCGTAAACAACGATTCCGGGCTACATATCGCACGCCTCGGATCTCCTCATGTATTTATATGCAGAGTACATGTACACCAGGAATACAATCGTGTACAAGTATGGTAAGACTCGGCTGGTATTGTTTCCTTGATGTGTACTCCATGATTAGCCTCGACGGAAGGTTATAATTAAAGAGTTCTTCTCCAACATCTCCGTGGTCTTAACCAGGGAGAGTGGCTCCTAGAAACAAGGCGGAAGGTAATCCCTTGGTGAAAATATCAGCAAAGTGCAATGAGAAGGAACATTGAGCACACAGACGGCACCAAGAGCTATTTTCTCCTTGACAAAACGGATATCAACCTCATATGTTTGGTCCGTCAGTGATGAACTTGGTTAGCCGAAAGGTAAACTGCGCTAACATTATCGCAATAGATAATCGTTCGCGGTCTATGCATCTTCTTTTTTTTATTTGTTGTCACATTAGTTCGATCCGTGTCGCATGCACGCGGCTAGGATAAGTTAGCGATGGAGCGGGGAGTGGAGATTTTTGCGTCTCGAGCTCCAGTGCTCCCTCCAATTTAAAAAATTGAAAATTAATATTTCTGAGTTTCAAAAAAATCTGACAAAATGTTAGTGCGTAGCCAATGGTATATCCCACAAACGTAAAAAATATTAACTTCAAATACATTGTATTTTGAGCTACACAAAATGATAAAAGTGTGGATCTTTGGTATGCATATTTTCAAATCTCAAGTTTTACCAGATTTCGTTATTTTTGTGTAGTTCATAATATAAAGTATTTTAAATTGAAATTTTGCACGTCTGTGAGATACACCATTGAAATTTCACGGAATTTTTTAAAACTCACAAATATGATTTTTGATTTTTTTTAACGGAGAGAGCACTGAAACTCAGGTAATCATTTTTACATACATGCATTGCATGAATGCACCGAGGACGTATACCTGCACGCACGTGGGTGTTAATTAGATGCACGTAGGAGTATTTTATTTTGGAGGGAAGGTGTACTGCTTGTACTGCTTTTGGCTTGAAATCGGATAAGAAAGAGAAAAGTAGCTAGGAAATTACCGAAGAGAACAGGCTAGCCCAGCATTCCTCGATTACTCGATCCTCTCTCGCCGGGTATGTCTCCAAGCTAGTGTGAACGTTCTTTTTTCCAACCCAACTGTCGGGTAGACTTTTGACCGACCACATAATTAGTCTATACTCCAGATATTCAGCTTGCTGTATGACCCAAATGAGCAAAACTTATACTGTCTTGTTTGCACTTGCTACCTATCAGAATTCAGAATGCAGTCGATTCCACATACTGACATCAGATATTTAGGCATGTTGGCGGACGTCCGCCAGGAATAAATTTCTGTCCGCCCCGTACGTGTTTCACCGTATCCACTGCAGACTCGTACGTATGCAGCTGCATATCGATTAGAAAAAAGTTGTGTAGCGGACTGTCCGCCCATCCTGTTGGACTGTCCACTTGCATCCCTACAGATATTCAGATTGTTGTTTTATTCTATATTTCTACCCTTAGTAAGCATGCTGTATTACACCTGCATGGATGTTGGCAGTCCTGCAAGACCTAAAAACTTTCTTGATATCGATACCGGGACAGACTTGAAATGGAACCAGTGTGATGCTTCCTGCGCAAACTGCAAGGTGCGCCACATTTGTAACCACGTCTCAAAAGAATCCCCAGGGAACATGTAAAACTGCAATTACCATGGGTATCAACCTCCACCGTATTCAGGCCTATGCCAATACAAGTCTCTTAGCACAGTTTCATATGTGTTTTGCTTATATGTCATAGTACAAGTCTCTTAGCACAGTTTCATATGTGTTTTGCTTATATGCATGTTACTAGTCTAAGTTATTCCCCATTGTGACTAGTCCTAGCTACTCCAACCTTTGCACGTGGCCATAGGCAAAAAATGTTGCTAGCCCAATCATATGCATGCATGAGAGCCAAATCATTAAATTTAGATACAACCTCTAAGATACAATGCATTGTACTAGTTGTCTATTAAATTTTTAATGCTCCTATGATAATGTGCTAAGAAACGATGCATTGGCACATGCCTCATGTAATAAACATCTTGCCTTCTTACAAGGACCTCATAATGTATAAGCGTACAAAAAGGAACATGGTTCACCCCAGGGACTCACTATGCCAGGAATTTGCAAGGAAAGGAACATGGTTCACCCCAGGGACTCACTATGCCTGGAATTTGCAAGGCAACCAGAATTACCGTGACACCTGCAGACAAGTGCGACTACGTACGGTGGATCATGCAGTGCATCACCACCGTACGCTACACCGTTCGTCTCAATGGACATGCGTTGGACACCTTCACGCCAACTCGCGGCCTTCGGCAAGGCGACCCGTTGTCTCCCTACCTTTTTTTTGCTGGTAGCTGATGGGCTGTCTCGATTGATCCAAAGAGAGGTAGAAGCTGAGAGGTTAAAGGAGCTGAAAATTTGCCGCAATGCTCCAGGTATATCGCATTTGCTTTTCGCCGATGACAACCTTATGTTCTTTGAAGGTTCGGTTCAGCAAGCCTCAGTGGTGAAGAATATCCTTGATAAATATGAGCGTGGGACTGGCCAACTCGTGAGCCTTGGGAAGTGCTCGATCATGTATGGAAAGAAGGTGGAGGACCATACCCAGATTGAGATCAAGAAGGTGCTGAAATATGAAACTGAAAGCTTTGAGCAGAAGTATCTTGGACTCCCCGTTCCTGATGGTCGAATGAAGAAAGGCAAATTTCAGTCTTTGAAAGAACGCTTCCACAAACGGCTGTGTGACTGGACTGAAAAATATCTTTCAAGTGGGGGAAAAGAAGTTCTCATAAAAGCTGTGCTTCAAGCCCTTCCTATTTATGCTATGAGCGTTTTTCAGTTCCCTGCAGGTCTCATCGAGGAGCTGAACAAGCTGATCAGGGACTTCCATTGGGGGGACGAACATGATCGCCGGCGCTTGCATTGGCTGGCCTGGGATAAGGTGACCCAACCAAAATCTTCTGGTGGTATGGGGTTCCGGGACTTCAAGATCTTCAACCAGGCCCTGCTAGCTCGGCAGGCATGGCGATTGCTGCAGTCTCCCGACAGCTTATGCGCGAGAGTGCTGAAAGCCAAGTACTACCCTAACGGCCACCTTCTTGACACGGCTTTCACCCAGAGTGTGTCTGCAACATGGAAGGGAGTCATCCACGGTCTCGAGTTGGTCAAGAAGGGCGCGATATGGCGCATTGGTTCAGGATCTATGGTGAAATTCTGGCGTGATAACTGGATCCCGCGCTCTGATCATCGGAAGGTCTCTGGAATGAAGCTAACTTGTAGACTGAAGTGGGTATCGCAGTTCATTAACCCGGCGACGCATTGCTGGGAGGAGGCCTTGATTCGTAAGTACTGCTATCCTCACGATGCTGATGCAATCCTTAAGATCAAGCTACCAAACAGGCAGACGGATGACTTTCTAGCTTGGCACCCTGAAACCACCGGTGTGTTTTCGGTTCGAAGTGCATACCGGCTTGGTCTGCACGCCAAGATTCTGAATATGGGGAGTGGGCAGTCCAGCTCTGAACCGGCCGGTGATAGAAGCATATGGAACCTTGTTTGGAAGGCTAAAGTCCCACAGAAAATTCGTGTCTTTGCTTGGCGCCTCGCAACTGATTCTTTGGCGGTTGCCCAAAGTCTGAACCACCGCATTCCGAAAATTGCCTCCACCTGTTCAGTCTGCGGAATGGAAAGCGAGGATGCCCATCATGCCATGGTTCGCTGCACGTTCGCCACAGGCCTCCGGTTTGGCATGCGTTCTGTCTGGCAGCTGCCAAATGAAGAGACATTCAGGTACACCGGGAAGGACTGGTTCTTCAACCTGCTTGACGGCGTCACTGCAGATATGAGGACAAAAGTGATCTTCTTGTTTTGGCGCTCTTGGCATCATCGCAACAATGTGGTTCACGGTGATGGCAAGGCGTCCATTACAACGTCGATCTTGTTTCTTCAGAACTACAAGGAGTCATTAGGAAAGAAGGAGCCAGGCCAGGCCAGTAATGGTAAAGCGCCGGTGGCTCCTCTTGTTATTCCTGCTGCTGTGTCAAAAGTGTCTGCGCCATCTAGGTGGTGTGCCCCTGATTCTGGCTGGATCAAAGTAAATGTGGACGCTGGCTGGGACGCCGATTCGGCATCGGGTGGCATCGGCATGGTCGTCCGGGATGACAATAGCAAGGTTCTCTACTCTGAGTGGAAGTCTCTGAACTCATGTGCTAGCGCGGAAGAAGCTGAGGTTCTTGCCGTGCTGGATGGCCTCCGGTTCCTGGCGGCAAACACTCAACAACCTGGGGTGCTGGAATCTGACTGCGCTAGAGTGGTTGAGGTGTTGTCGTCCTCCGCCAAAGATAATTCTGATCATTGGTGCTTATTTCTGGAAGCGAAGGCCCTCCTGAATATTATTCCAGAAATGAAGCTGTGCAAGGTCGCCCGGGTGAGCAATGGAGTTGCGCATGAGCTAGCAAAGTTAGGCAAGCGTGAGTGTGGTGTTATGCACGGGGCAATTCCTTCATGCGCGTTGGATGCCCTTATGCTTGATTGTAAGAACGCTGGTGCCTAAGTAATACATCCCACCCAAATATCTCAAAAAAAAAAAGTGCGACTACGAGATCACATATGCTGAACGGTGTGCTTGCGAGGGATAATATGCAACCTCACAAAGCACAGCAATGCATTGAAAGGAAGCTCACAACAAAAGCACTGTCATGCATGGCTTAGGAGCAAACTACAACACAGCTGCTTCTACATCAAGTAGGTCAAGAAACATCCCTGTTGCATACACACAAGTTATGTCTTGGTCCAAATTATTCAACAAGACTGGATGTTAAAGGCAATTGGCAAGGTTTCAGATGGAAGAACCTTGTGGGATCATCGTCAATGTCTACTCTTCGGTCCTAGACATTAGCACATATTTTATCGAGAAACCCACCATCACTCGTGCTAACTGCAGCAGGCTCTTCAACAAGCTCCTTGAAGTTAGCCTTCTCACTCAGCTCCTCAAATGCGTTAACAACGTTCTGTAGCCGGGCAACAAACTCGATTAGAAGTGAGGCAAATGTGGCTAAGGACAAGGCACTTGCACTTTCATATGTTTTTGACTCTTCGTCTTCAAGTGGAAAGTTTGGATGGAACGATCTTCGAGCAGGCCAAGATGGCTGCCTCCTGTAACGGCCATTAGTTGATGATGATATATATCTGCTAAGAAATGAACTAGCAGCAAAAGTCTTATAATGGTGCGCAGAAATTTGGTCAGCAATTGTAGGCTCTGTCACTTCATTCTTATTTCCTTTTGAAATAACACTTGTGCCATTCATGGCGCCTTTTATTCTGTCAGCTCGCTTGGTAGTGTCCCATTTTTCAGTATTCACCAGAAGATATGACTTCTCATCAATCTTTTTTTGCAATTCCTCAGCTGCCAAGTGGACTTCATATAGAATATCTGAAGACCTCAACTTGGTCATTGTCTTAACATTGTTCCCAAGCTCGCGCAACACTTTAGCACCTTCTCTGCCCACTCTATGGATTTCAAAAATAAAAACTCTTCTGCTTTCTACCGGTGCCTAGAAATGAAATCAAGTATATTTTTATTTAGGTAATGAATGCAGAACTTCAACAGGTCGTCGAGGAAACAATAGTAGAATACCTGAATTTCTGAAAGAATGCAACCATGCAATGCCATGACAGGGAAAGCACAATGCCTCAATGCTCCACCAACTTTAGTGAAGCTCTTCCAAGGATAGCTCATCATTTTGTAAGGGCCGTGGGGTGGTTCCCATACAGCAAAATCTAACTAGGAGCAAATACAAAAGAACCAGGTCAGAAATCAGACTTTTAAGAAAATATGACATTTTATTAAATAGAAGGGTTAGCTTTAGAGCAACAACGAACCAGAACTTCCTCTTCTGCAGATGCCTCGACAGCTGCCCTGTACCCACTATATAGAGGATCATCAGAAGCTTGATAGTTAAGTATTTTTGACGAAATCCTTTCATACTCCATGCATTTCAGATATCCATCGACACAGCCTACAGTGAACAGTATAATCGGTAATAAACGCGTAAAACTCAGATGTATCTATACGAGGAATTCTCCTGTGCTTCAAAACTACCTCAACCGTCCATTGTGGATGCATCCAACGGCTTAAAAGTGTCAATGGCAAGAAGCCACCCGGGAGTTACCAAGCAGCATCGACGAATGGTAAATTAAACTAGCTCTGGTATGAATCAAGTATCAACCTCTACCATGCACCCTATGGACAAAGACAAGACAAGACGCACCGTTTGCTGAATTACATCAGATCGACCGTCTTATCCGGCAGCTCCACCTCAATACTTAAACTTGAAATTACCCATGAACTGTGTTACGACGCAATTGCCTGACATGTTCTTCGGAACATGAAACCGACCAGCAGCTAGCAGCGGCTTTAATTGAGCAATTCAAACATATGGATAGACGAGCTCATGAATAGATATGCCAAATTCACAAGTCATTCGAGACCGAAAACTAGAAGTCCCCGGGCCGCTCGTATAATACCACAACTAGTATGTATGTTTTACCTCTTCTAGCAATACAAAGTTACATGATACACATTACAGGTACCATGACTAACCATGATATTTTTATTTTCGGGGGGAGGGTTTTACCTTCTAAGGATTTTGCAACACCAGCAAAATTGTTTGCAATCAAATTGTGCAAATCCTCTCCAGCCCAAATTGGGCAAATACCTATATTGATTCCAAGACTGACAGCAGCACCAAGAGCAATAAATGCAAATCTGTTTACAGCCGTATCAGTGAAAGTCCCTGTGTTGTACCCAGAGACCATGACATAACCGAATGTCAACAAGGATACACGAAACCCATATTCATAAGGCTTCATCTTCGGGTGTAGCTTTGCCAAGACTGTGCAAAAACCTGGCAGTAAAAAACATAGAAGAATTAGTCTACAAGTTAGATACACTTATATAAAATGATCTCGTCATGCCCCCAATGCTTACCAACAGTAAAGGTGCTCATAATAAGAATCACTCCTTCCATTTTCCCCAAGTTTTTGGACGATTCGGCAACTGCTAGAGCAAGCCTCCTGCAACAAGTGTTCCTAATCCCCTGTTCAAACCTCTGCTTAATGTTGCACCTGCATAATAGTGGACAAATTAACGGAAGGCAGTACACTTTTTTTTTGCAGGTGTAGACAGCGTAATAAACAGAGCTCTATTATGAGATCCAGATAAGACTGAGACATCATAAATAACCGATACTTTCTGTATCGAAATGGTGGTATGCATACCAGCAAGATTACAGGAGAAATAAACAGCCTTCACCAATTGTTAAGTAACAATTGCATGTCAGCAAGAGGCACCTTCGGTCCATGCTAAGTAAGAACTGCATACTGCGCGAGCATGGATCTGTGTGAGTTCTAAAATCAGTACTAGAGTAGAGTGATCCAATTTGTTCAGCTAGAATCTCCACTCTCCAGTAATAAAGGTTAGTGGTAGTTTCCAACACTCACTGTAATAAGTTGAAACCAAACTTTTAAATAGAGCGCTAGCTCGGTGCTATAGCGGATGTAGAGAATCCACGCTAAAGCTTTGCACATTTTGCTCTAAATAGAAATTGCTGCTAATAACTCGCTAAACCGTGCTAAACGCTAAATTGGGCCAAAAATAGCGCTATTTCTCCTGCCAGCTCCAAAAAAAAATCCTGATTTGAATTTGAAAGTTGGATCTGGTTATACATTTATGCCCTTCTTTTATTGTTAAAAACATCATGGTTATTCGGTACACATTTGTATCATTGAATCGTTATATTTCTAGTCATATTTTTTCGATGATATAAATATATGATGCCTAATTTTCATGGAAGTTTCCTTATTTTTGGGAAAACGCTAAATGGGGCTTAGCATCGCTATAGCTTTCTCAGAGGCTGGAAAATGCCGCCGCTAAGTAGCATAGCCCGCTATTTTAAACTTTGGTTGAAACTAGCTAACAAAATTAAGATGTGCTGGTCAGTAACCACTTAAAAATGGAGCTAAAGACCCCATTGACCATTGTGCAGGCTAAAGCAAAAACTTGCAGGCCAAAAGAATAAACTTTAGAATCTCCAGTGGTAATATTTAGTGGTACCTCTCCTAAAAATAAACCACGGGACGCGGAGCGGACGCGACCCTCCCCCGACCTAGCTAGCTAGGTCTTCCGCCGCCGCCGCCACCGCGGCCGGACCCTCCCTCTCCTCGCGCCCTCGTCGCGTGCGGCCGCCGCCGCCACGGCCGGCCCCTCCTTCTCCCTCGTCGCGCGCGACCGCCGCCCCCCGTGGCGGGGGTGCACGCCCTCGCGCCCCTTTCTTCCTCGGCATCCTCTCCTCAACCTCCTCGTCGCCGCCGCCGGCAGGGGCTACCCGGCGCAGCCCGGGTGGCGTCGGCGGCGGCGGCTTGTCTCTCCCCGCATCGGCCAGGGTGGAGGCGGGGCTCTCCCTACCGGCGGCGGCGGCCCGGCTCCGGCCGGGTAGTAGCAGGACGGCGGCGGTGTGCCTGCAGCAGGGCGGCGCGGTCTGCGGGCGGCGACGAGCAGCGGAGTTCGCCGGCCGGCCCATGCGGCCCAGATCTGGGCCCGTCGGGCCCCATCTGAGTCAGGGCGGGCTGGCTGACCTGCTGTGTGTTCTGCAGATGAAGGGGAGGTGGAGGATGCCGGGGACAGCGGCAACGGCGGCCGGCCTGTTGCAGCGTGGCGGCGAGCTTCACGGGCCCGGTCTAGGCCCGGCCGGACCCTATTAGGACTGGTGTGCCCTTCGGGGTTTTACGGGCCCGCTGGGCCCGGCCGGACTTGACGGGGACTGGTGTGCTCTGCGGCTGCGTCCGGTCGACTACCGTCTTCGGCGGTGGAGGTTGTTCCCTCTCGCACGGCTGCGGTACTGTTGACCCCGAGTCATACTCCTCACCTTTGTCTTGCAAACCGTGTGTGACTGTTACTTCGGTGAGACGACGACGGTGGCTGCGGGAGCGTTTTGGCGCATGTTGGTGGGCGGCTAGTCTGGTGGTGTTGAAGCTCCTCCTCATGGGGCTCCTGTGCTACGGATCGCCCGGGGTTGTGGATGGGGTTTTCGGGAGAAATCCTTGTCGGTTCGTCCGACACCGACGCGGTGCCGCCTTCGGGTGGCATCTTTCCTTCCTGAAGGGCGTCGTGGCTACCCTTCGTCCGCTTCCTTCTGTGCCGGGGGGAAACCCTAGGACCAGTGCGCTGGTCCGGGCAGTAGCGTGACTTTCCTTCTTGAAGGTGCTGCTTGGTACTCGTCGATTCGGTGCTAGGAGCGTGGCGGTACTTCTTCGGAGAGGGCGCAGCGGTTGTGGGTCACCGTCGCTTAGTCGATCCGCCTATGTCTTCATTTTGTTTGTCTTCTTTTCTTCTCTTCCTCTTGCTTTGGGTGTATGTTTGCTGCCGCCCCAGCATTTCGATATTGTTGGTTGTATCGGGCTGTTGCTACATTTATATAGCGGGGTTACGGCCTATTTCGTCAATATTTAGTAGTATTTTCCAGCACTCACTGTAATAAGTTGGAACTAATGAAACTAAGTAACAAAACTTAAGATGTGCTGGTCAGTAACCGCTTCAAAATTGGAGCTAAAGACCCCAGACCCCATTGAGCAGACTAGAGGAAAAACTTGCAGGCCAAAACTATAGATAAACTTTAGAATCGCCAGTATCATTGTGTTTGGCGGAAATCCATATTGGGTCATAGGTCTAGATGCACCCACTGCTCAAAAATCAATTTTTAAAATGTCAAAAAAAAAAATCGGATATACACACGGACATTGTATGTTACCACAAAAAGTTTCGCGAAAAAAGACTTTTTTCCAGCCTGTTTTTGTCTTTTTTGCACGGCCCGCATAAAATGTCTTTTATTCGCGAAACTTTTTGTGCTAACATAACAGGTGCTGACGTATATCCAGATTTTTTTTTGAATTTTTTGGCATTTTAAAAAATAAATAAAAATATTTTACATAACGGATGTATCTAGACCTATGACCCGAATCGTTGTGTTTGGCTTCTACTCTACAGCGCAATGATACTATGAAATATCAGCAAGCAACATCATTGTGGTCTCAGGTAACTTCTCTAACAAAAACAAAATCAGAAAACAGCCGGTGAAGAACTTGGCTCAACAGTGGTTACTCTTCGGAAGCAACATTCAGTTCTTACTCGTGTGTGACAACCCATTTCATATACTCCCTTCGTTCGGAAAAAGATGTCTTAGATATATCTAGATTTGGATGTATGTGGAGGGAGTAGATCATTGTGGTCTCAGGTAACTTCTCTAACAATAAATTTTAGTGCACTTCCCGTCACGTATCCATAGATAAATTAATGATGTTTTCTCAGAGAGAAAAAAGCAATTTCTAAGTGGCGGCCAAGAACACACAGAATATGTAAGTGAAATCAGCAGAGTCTTAGCTGGTTGACATAGATTTTTTTTTAGAGAGGAAGAGAGACGTTGAGATAGACTGATACTCCTGCAATCTCAAGCCTGCAAGATTCACGTGTTCTCGCCGGAGCCGCCGGCGGCGGCGGCGAGGGAGGAGGGGTCGGTGGGTTTTTTTTTTTTGGACTCGCGGCGTGGTTCGCCGCGTGAGTCACTACAGAGACGGCCGTGCGTACCGATGTTGAACTCGAAGACGACGACGACGGTGAGGACGGCCCAGACGTTGTGGCTGGCGACGTCGTGCGGCTCGCGGAGGAAGGCGAGCAGCGAGACGAGGGCCAGCGCGAGGCCGACCTTGGCCGCGAACACGGGGTTCCGTCGGTCGGACCGCGCGAACGCCCACATCTCCGCCGCCGGCTGGCCCAGCGCACCCCACGCCCGCGCCACCGCGCGCCGGAGCATGCCCTGCCCCTTCATCGGCTCGCCACCCGGGAGGCTCCAGGCCGAGGAGAGCAGCGGCGCGTCCCCGCGCTGGTCCTCCAGCGTCGACAACAGCGACCCCAGCTGCGCCGGCGCCACCCCCGCCATGCCCATGGGACGGATCCGGGTCCCTCTCCGCTGATGGACTGACTCCTCTGGTCCTCTGGTCGTGGTCGCGGTGCTGGTTTTTGGCCGGAAAAAAGGGAACAGGCCGGTGATGATTCAGCGGCGTGCGTTGCTAAGATCTCGCGCGCGCCATGTACAATGCGGAATGGCTGGTACGAACCGATTAAGAAAATATATGGCGCTCGTACGAACTATCAAGAAAAATAATACTCCGACGCATTGTACTAGTGTCTACCTAGTACCACACGAGAGTCTGTCTCTCCGACGCATGGAACTCTTCCGGGGACGAACTCTTCTGGGGAAGTCGCTACTCTCCAATCCCATCACCGAACGTCTGAGTCAGCTCGAAAAAGCGCGGAAGCCATTTCTTTGGATCAAAACCGAAAGGAAAAAAAATATGAACCTACCTATCGTCCATCTTCCCTCACGATCTTGCTTAATAATTTATTTATTTATTTAAGGAAACGTGAGCTTTATTAAATAGGCATAATATTCGTATAATCATTTGTGATCATCTCCAGCACGTAGGTTGGGGCTGCATCACGTAAAAAACCACTAGCACCCGTTTTGCCTAATTGCGCTAAAGCATGCGCTACGCAATTGTTCACGCGTTCCACCTTGCTAACCTTAATATCTTGAAAAATCCTCAGAAGCTCCCGAGCCTCATTGTACAAGGTCCAGATCAATTTATACTCACAATTAGCACAGGTTTATTTACATGAAAACATGGATATCGGGACATGCGTGGCCAATTGGCCATACTTGCTCTACCCGGCGGTTTTGTGACATTTCAGTACAATGCATAACACGCTAATAGTGTTTGTGCAGTATTACCAAATATCACAACGAGTGAGTCTGGACTTACGAGGCAATACAGCCAGTCCCATGTTCAGTCCCTATTGTGGACGTAACACCTTACTCGTGTGGCTTTGGTGATTAATGATGATGGCGGCGAGGGTTGGCTATGTGCGCTAGGGTTTAGGTGTGTAGGTGAGTTCATAGAGTTCATACCAATCGAGTGGCCTTACCCCGTCTTAGAGCATCTCTAGCACATCCCGTTAAAAGTGAAACATGAAAATGACCGAAAATGATTTTACGGTATCACGAAGGCCCGGGCAGAACACATCCCCGAAAAATATATCGTAAAACTTTTTTTTTCTTCGTCTAGCAAAACGACTCTATCTGTACGTACAAGCTGAGCATCGCCGGAGGAAGTGCTTCGGCTCCCCATCACCGCCGCACGGCTCGGACCCTCGCCTGGCTCTCCTAGCACTGGCCTCCCCCGCGTCGACCCGCCTCCTCCCATCGAGGTGCTCCCATGGGAGAGCTTGTCCATGCAGGTGCTTCCATTTGAAAAAACATTTAAATTTTTAAAATGTTCAGATTTTAAAACAATCATATTTCAAAAAAAATGTTCATATTTGACAAAGTTCACGAATCATTTTCAAATTCATGAACATTTTTCGTGTTTTGAAATTCAGGATATTTTAAATTCACGAACCATTTTAAAATTCATGAAAACATTTTCGTGGACTTTTTTGAATATTTGGTATATTTTATATTCTTGAAAAAATTCAAATCATGATTTTTTTTATTTTACCAAAAATTTCAAACTTAATAGAAAAAACCAATACTCCTCGTTCACTATTATAAGGCATTCTATATATTTCAATGTGGACTAGATACGGATCAAAATGAGTGAACCTATACACTAAATATGTCTAGATATGTGTATTTTTGAAAGAAAAAAGTTACAATGTGTTATAAAATGAACCAAGGAGTTCTTTTTTCCTCAGCCTACTAAAAGCATATATAGCGAATGGCGAGTTAGCTGGGCATGCGTTGCGAGTTTGCGACACAGTCGAGAGCTCCTATAGCGCTTGGCTCGCGAATGCCCGAAGAGTTGTCCCGCGTGGGCCGGCCTAGGTAAGCTTGCTTGCCAGCTTCGTTTTTTCCTTCTTTTGGCTTCCAAATTTCAGAAATTTGAAAATGTTTCATGAATTTGAAAAATGGACATTTTTTAAATCTAAACCATTTTCAAAAATGAACATTTTTCGAATATGAACTATTTTAAAAAATGAAAAAATTCAAAATATGAACCATTTTCAAAAATCTAAACCATTTTTGAATAATGAACAACTTTCAAAAATGAACAAATTTCAAAAATATGAATAATTTTCAGAATAAATCATTTTTTAAATGAGACATTTTTTAAAAAATCAAAAATCTGAACCATTTTAAATCTGAACATTTTTTAAAGCTGAACCATTTTCAAAAGTGAACCATTTTAAAAAATGACCATTTTTCGAAATCTGAACCATATTAAAAAATGAACATTTTTCATAAATATAAAAATATTCATGAATTTAAAAGGAGTAAAATTGAAAAGAAAACAAAAACCGAACCAGTAAAACATTAAGAAAATACCGGAACTAAACTTCAAAAATCGGAAATAGCCAAATTGAAAAAGTGGGTCAGCCCAGTTATCATGTCCGTACGCGCGCTGCGCAGCGGGCGGGGGTGCGCGTTAGGTCGACTTTCCGACGCAACGGGCATTGGATAGGTTCCACATACGCAACCACCCTGGTTGATCGACCGATCTGTCGTGTGTCAGCAATCTCATTGTTTGATAGTTGGTCCGTGCGGCTTTTGTGACCGCCCCGTGTGGCTTGCAGCAAGGTTCGGGGTCAGAACAACAGATTGATTCGGTTCCTCTTTGGTCAGTTAAGTTTTTTTTTTGCAAGCCTACATGTGGTTGGATGGTTAGCAGGGTTGTTGTACCCTCAGCCCAGCAGAGTTCAAACCACAGGTTTGACATCTGTGTGTTGCATTTAGGCGCAATATTTTTCAGTGTGAGACGATGTTCCCGTCGACAGCGAGGCACCCGTGTGACTTCGTCAATCTGAAGACACGATCTGCCGACTCGGTATTTCGGAGTTGCTCATAGAGGTAATGTGTGCGTGTGTGCGTTCATAGGAGTGAATGTATGTGCATGTTTGCGAGCGTCTGCGTTTGTAAGGTCAGTCGAGCTCAGAGGCAGGGGAAAAAGGGACGCGAGTCTCGGTCGCGCACGCAGTCCTTTGCTTCTCGCGTACATGCCCACGCGCCTACGAGTGCGTATGGGGACGTAAAACCCTTTGATCGTTGGCGTCGCCTTGTACGCCTACACGCGTTACGCGTGAGCGCTTCTGAATGCCGCGGATGGGGAACGGAATGTTTATTTCCTGCGTATTTCGGCTGGTGACCGTAGATTGCCAATCGTGTACATGCTGCTCCTTCACAGGCACCATATCTGGCTGGCTCGACCCTTCTTTGTTGTTACACAGCTGATCAGCATCTCGAGGACATCCTTTTTCTTGTATGACACGCTTCTGTCCAGGAAAGTTGTGGGACCCGGACAGAAAGCACGACGAAAGTGACTCCATTTTCGGTGATTACATGGAGTAGGTCGCAGTCGCCGAGTCTCCACCCGTCAGTGTCCAGATATTCCGCGCCGATACTGTTTCGAGTAGGAATCGAGAGAGCAAAACGAGAGAATGAAACTGTAGTCTTTATTCATTGAAGATGATGTACATATATATAGCGGATGGAACGACGTGAGTATGTCGGTTCCTGGAGGCGACGCTCCAGGGATAACCGCACACGACGGTTCCAATCGTGGGATTTCCACGAGCAGTTACAAGTAGAGATTTCCTCATTGAATTAAATTCTAACACTCCCCCTAATCTATGCTTGTCGATGTAAATCTTCATCATCTTAAAATAGTCTCCTCCAAAAACCCTGTGGGAAAAATGTGAGGAGTAGTGTAGGATATGTTGGTAAAACTCCTTCAAACCCTGTGGGAAAAATAAGGAGAAAATGATCCAACATATAATGATTATTGCCTCCGTTAACTCGATATGAAGTGTATCCATAGAATTTAGAGGGCAATAAATATGTCGTGTATACTTTCCTAAAAACCCCGGTGGGGAAAACAAAAAGTATGACATATAATCTTATGTTGATATTACCTCATTAAAAACCTTAATGAGAACCTGGAAAGTAAACTCATAAAGGGAAAAAGAGTGTAATATGATGCTTTGAACAGGAATAGTTCAGGAAGATACTCCCCCTGACTCTTGCAAATCCCGAAGCCGTCGCATACCAATCCCATGAATGTATTTCTGGAATGTTGAAGTTGGTAGAGACTTCGTGAAAAGATCAGCGAGATTATCACATGATTTAACTTGCAAGATGTTTATTTCCCCACTCTTTTGGAGTTGATGAGGATAAAACAATTTCGGGGCAATATGCTTAGTGATATTGCTCTTGATGTATCCTGTTTGCATCTATGCAACACAAGCCGCATTATCTTCGTAGATAATGGTAGGTGATTCGATAGAACCAATTCCACATGACTGTTGTATGTGGTTTATCATCTGCGAAGCCACACACATTCGCGTGATGCTTCATATATTGCAATTATTTCAGAATGATTGGTGGACGTTGCAACCAGAGTCTGTTTCGAAGACTTCCATGATATGGCCGTTCCACCATGTAGGAACACAAAGCCGGATTGCGATCTGGCATTATGGGGATCAGATAAATAGCCAGCATCAGCGTATCCAATCATACTAGAGTCCAGGTTTCTCTGGAACTGAAAGAATAGGCCAAGATCCTTTGTGCCTTGGAGATATCGAAAGACATTCTTGACTCCCGCCCAATGGCGTTTGGTGGGAGCTGCGCTGTGTCTAGCAAGTAGATTCACTGCAAATGCGAGGTCAGGTCTCGTACAATTTGCAAGATACATAAGCGCTCCAATGGCACTGAGATATGGAACCTCGGGTCCCAACATCTCTTCTCCATCATCCCTCGGCCTGAACGGATCTTTCTCTACGTCTAGAGATCGAACCACCATGGGAGTTTTAGACGGATAGGATTTGTCCATATTGAATTTCTCCAATATTTTCTGGATATAGGCAGCTTGGTGTACCATTATTCCTGAGGGAAGGTGCTCGAGTTGGAGACCCAAGCAAAATTTGGTTTTACCCAAATCCTTCATCTCAAATTCCCTCTTTAGATGATTGCGTGCTTCATCAATATCTTGTGCGTTGCCAATGATGTTAAGATCATCGACGTACACGGAAATGATGCAAAATCCTGAAGAGGACTTCTTGATGAAAACACATGGGCAGTCATCACTGTTGGAGTAACCCTTTTGAAGGAGGAACTCACTAAGTCGGTTGTACCACATCCGCCCCGACTGTTTCAAGCCGTATAAAGACTTGTTCAGTTTTACACAGTACATGTTGCGTTTTGCGCTTGCATCCGGGACAGAGATTCCGTCAGGAACCTTCATGTAAATGTCCGAATCTAGTGACCCGTAAAGATATGCGGTCACGACATCCATCAACTGCATAGATAGACGATTTTGCACTGCCAAAGATATTAATATCGGAAAGTGATACCACTCATCACTGGAGAATATGTCTCATTGAAATCAATGCCGGGTCTCGCGTGAAACCCTGTGCTACGAGCCTTGCTTTGTATCTCACCACCTCATTGTTCTCATTCCGTTTCCGGAGGAAAACCCATTTGAATCCCACAGGGAAAACACTGGGAGGTGTAGGTATTGCTTCTGTGAATACCTTCCTTTTATTAAGCGAGGCTAATTCTGCTTGTATTGCATCCTTCCATTGAGGCCAGTCGGAGCGTTTTTCACACTCAACGATAGTCCTTGGATCATGATCATTGAGAAGGGTATTTGCAATTGTAGCAGAAAAATAAGTGTCGACAATCGTAGACTTACGGTCATATGATTCTCCAGAATCGATATAGTTGATGGATATCTCGTGCACCGTTGATGACTCTTCGTGATTTCCCAATACGCGTGAGTCTAGGTGTTCCGATGTCCCAGCCAGTGTGTGCAAGCTGGAGCTGGGTTGTGGAGGTTGCCCTTCCACTGGGTGTATACTACCCATAAGGTGTTTGTCAACGTTGAGTTGACTTGCATTTACTGACTTTGAGGAGTTTCTCCTCACTCTCCTTTGCTGCTTGCGAGAAGCAGGATCCGGTCAGAGGCCGTACTACTCCCCCTCTTTTTGGGAACGGGAGTTGAGTGGTTTTAGTTGGTACCTCCACTCTTTCGGGCGCATTTCTGGCCGGATTCAAGGATTTTGTGACACCTTTTAGATCAGTAAATGAATCTGGCAGATTATTTGCAAGATGTTGCAAATTTATGATTTTCCGAACTTGGAGTTCAGTCTCTTGGGTACGTGGATCGGAGGCTGAAATGGCAAGAGCATTCCAATCAATTTCCGGGCATTCTTTCTGGTACTTGAAATCTCCCCCTAATGCCGGAAATGTTCCTCGTCAAATATACAATCAGCGTGACGGGCTGTGAATAGATCCCCAGTAAGGGGTTCCAGGTACTTAATAATCGACGGCGATTTGTACCCCACATAGATCCCCAGTTTTCTGTGTGGGCCCATGGATGTCCGCTGAGGTGGTGAGATCGGGATGTATGTAGCACATCCGAACTTACGCAGATGGGAAATGCTAGGTGGATTTCCACGTACCAATTGCAGAGGGGAAGTACTGTGATATGCAGTAGGTCGCAATTGTATTAAGTCAGCAGCGTGTAAAACTGCATGACCCCAACACGAGTTGGCAAGCTGCAATTCATCAACAAAGGTCTTGCAATGAGTTTGATCCTCTTAATTAGGGATTCAGCCAAACCATTTTGAGTGTGGACGTATGGAACAGAGTGCTGAACTTCAATCCCCAGGGCCATGCAATAGTCATTGAAAGCACGTGAGGAGAATTCTGCAGCATTGTCCATGCGAATTGATTTAATTCGACTTTCTGGATAATGGGCCTGTAACTTAATTACTTCCCTCATTATCTTGGCAAATGCATGGTTCCGTGTGGAAAGAAGGCACACATGTGACCATCGTGTAGATGCGTCAATAAGAACCATGAAATACCTAAACGGTCCAGACAATGGTTGGATGGGACCACAAATGTCTCCTTGAATTCGTTCAAGAAATTGAAGTGGTTCAGCTTGTATCTTGAGGTGCGAAGGCCTCAGAATAAGCTTTCCCTGGCACATGATGTGCACACGAAGTCTGACGACTGAGGAAATTTGGACTCAAGCAAATTATGACCAATGGAATTGCTAGTAATCTTCCTCATCATCCCGATACCAGGATGGCCTAGGCGATCATGCCAGGTTTGGAATGCGTTAACATTCTGGAAAATTACCTTGTAAGCAACATGTTCTACGGGTTTGATGTACGTATAGTAAATCCGGACGACAGAGAAGGAATTTTTTCAAGTACTTGCTTGCCATATCCGTTATCTTTTGTGAAGAGTAGATACTCCTCTTTGTTGTCTTCATGGGTTTCAATGTGAAAACCATTCTTACGGATATCTCGATAACTGATTAGGGTACGTGAAGAATCGGGATACAATAGCATCCTCAATTGTCACTTGTGTACCACTGGGAGGGTAAATATGGCACGTCCAGTGCCAACAATTACCGTATCGCGTCCAGCGATTGTCAAAATATCTCCATTCATCTTTTTCAGAGTTTGGAAATATTTCAACTCCCTCAGTATGGAGTTTGTGGTAGCACTGTCCACAAGGCATAATTCCTCTTCCATCGGATTGTTCCCGTAGAGAACTATATATAAAAATGAAGAATTTTCAATAAGAATCCTTTATTTAAATACATAGATTACAATCTTATTATATCAAAGTGCTGATACAATATAAATGACAACAATACTTATGTTCTATTACAACATTACGAATATGCTTGGAGAGTGACTACATCGAACTCTCGAGCCATCGGTAAATCAGAGAATATTTATTTACATTTGGTAAATTAAAATCCATCATGATTATGTTGTAATGAACTATGCAAAATAAATGAAGTTTCAAGAATTGGGCTTGAACTCATTAGTGTGAACTTCAGATTGTTAAGTATGACACATTGTAGATAATCTCCAAAAGAAATTTGGGAGTAGATCTAGCAGCATTAGCGGAGTATAGATACTCACACTTCGAATGCCTTATGTCACAACTTAATTAAAATGTATGGGAGAGCACATTGGCAATCATAATGTCAAAAATGACAAAATGTAGGCTTAAACAGTAGTGGTAGATAAATCTACACACCACATCATGATCCCAAAACATCAATTTGAAGAAATCACTTTGATTTTGCATCTACATTTGCAAGAAATTTAAAATCTCAATTGCAAATGGATGTAATTAATTTCGACACGTGACAAAGTGGAAATATATTACATCAACATCTGGAATACATAGTACTCTACAGATTAACAGTACCAAAATAAACAAGTCTAAAACAGAATTGAAAAATACTGCTAGAACTACTGTTAACTGATTTGCTAAAAACTGAACTAACGAAAAACTACAGCAAATAGCTACGGCACTGTATTTAAATAAAGAGCAAGGAAACCAGGCCCAGTACGCATGCGGCGGTGGCCCAAAGCAGCAGATCGGTACTAGGTATGTCTCTGGTCAACGAACGAGTGGATAAGAAACGACCAAAGATCTCCAGGTCGTTCGTTCCCCTTTCTCGCGTCACGACCGAGACGAAGACCAGCCGGCCGACCGCGCCATCTCCACGCTCGCGGCCGAGCAGTGCTCACCGGCGGCGAGAGTTGCTCCCGCCGCGCTCATCCTCGGAGGAGGAACCTCCGGGGAGATGGGTGTCGGGCGCGACACCATTGGAGACGCCATTGGCGAGCCCGAGCGTGGCCGGGTTCCATGTCCCTGTGCGGCGGCCACGGCCACTCGACGGTGGACTCGCCAGCGGGACGCCCAGGGCCGTGAGACGGCGGCGAGCGCCCGAGCGGGGCGAGGGCGGAGGAGTGGCCGACGTCGGGGACGGCAGGCGCGGCACGGGAGGCGCGTCCGGGACGTGCGGCGCTGTCGGCGACCTTGCCAGCGGCGCGCCGGCTTCTGCCTCGACAACCGCCGGGGTCGGAGGCGGCTGCGGCGCGTCATGGGTGGCGAAGTCGTACTCGTGCAGTGGGCAAACCACCCATCCGTGCACGGAGCACCAGAACGGCGGCGGCGGAGCCGCCAGCGCCGGGTCCATGTCCTCTGCGGCGTCGAGCCTTGGAGCGGCCGGACCGGCGAGAAGCCAGGCGGGCACGTCGGGCTGCGGAGGCGCAGGAGGCTGGGCGTGCTGGTTCGAGGTTCCAGCGCCGTTCCGGTGTTGGCGACGGAGGTCCGAGCGGCGCTGGTTCCGAACTTCACGACGGAAGCGGCAGAAGTCGCGCGTGAGGCGCACGAGGCGGTTTCCGGCGGCGGAAACCGCCTACACCGTGGCGGTGGTACCGGGCGACGAAGCGGCGGCGACGGCCGTCGTCCCGCAGCAGGCGGCGAAGGTACGCAGGCAGGAAACGAGGCATATTCTCACCTCTTTTCTTGTTCTTCTCGTCGGAATCGCTCTCTTGGAGATCAAACGTGCTGATAACGTGTTTCGAGTAGGAATCGAGAGAGCAAAACGAGAGAATGAAACTGTAGTCTTTATTCATTGAAGATGATGTACATATATATAGGGGATGGAACGACGTGAGTATGTCGGTTCCTGGAGGCGACGCTCCAGGGATAACCGCACACGACGGTTCCAATCGTGGGATTTCCACGAGCAGTTACAAGTAGAGATTTCCTCATTGAATTAAATTCTAACAGATACCACGTAGTATACGCGGCAGAGAGACAATGACACGCTGGTCGACCTGAACCCATTGCCATTGGAGTAGTAGTAATTGATTGGCACGTGTCCGTTTGTGGCTCAGCTCAGCTCGGCTGGCAGCTGCTCTGGCGCCACGTGAGCCCATGCCCAAAAGCCAGACCCCCAGCTGGCTCCCCATGTTCCGTGTCAAGCGAATCTAGCCCAGCTCTTCCCTTTCGCATTACCTGTTCTCCACTTCCCAGTGGGCCCGGCCCCACGGCGCAGCTCGCCGTCACGCTTACGTCACCATGCACGCTTGGCTACGCGCAACGCTTTGGATTCTGCTACAGTTACCGTTAGCACACGCGTAGCCTGGACTACTTTTGCTAACAATTTTTTTTTTTTTTTTTTTTTTGAGATTCTTTTGCTAACAATTTGGCATCACCAACTGAACACGTCATTTTATTATTTTCCGACTCGGATCGGATGGATAAAAGAAGAGCAGCCCTTCCTCGTGCCGCGAATCCGACACAAATCCTCTCGGAAACCACCTCACCTCACCTGCTTGATTCCCATCAGCTACTGGAGTAATTTTTCAACTACTCCAACTCGGGTAAGTAATCACTCCCCGAGGCAACAGTCCGTACACGTGCACGCGCTGCCACGTCCAGCGATGGCTGGCTGCTCCGGGCCCACGGCACCTGCGGCGGAAACATCACGCTGCCGCGTGGGACCGAGGGCGACGTGAGCTCTCGTCGGTGCGCGTGGAACAGTTCTAGGGAGAGGATCGCATACGCAGCCATTGGATTCCTGCGCTCCGACCGAGCGCAGCGTTTTTAGATTGGATCCACGCCTTTTCGACTGACACCCGCTGCCGTTATTTACTGTGGCGGCTCCTGCAAAAGTTAAAATCGACTTGGCGTGCACACATGCCAAGTTTAAAATTAACTTCACAAATCACGAAATGCAGTAGCTTGCTTCGTCACGTCCATGGGTTTTTTCAAGCATATTTTTGTCAATGTCGAAATGCTTTGAGCATCGGACACATGCCGGCTACAAGAATTCTTTTCCAGGAATCGGCAGGTGAGCGGCTCATCATATTGCTACGGCATACCGGGTATTTGGGCCGAAAATAATCTACATACCCAAAATGTCCCTAAATTTTAAGATACCTTCCGCCGTTTTACTCGCTCCTAGAGCAAAACTAAACGGGACTCCAAAAGAGCCCTACAAGGGATAGTACCAACCAGTTTACATAGTTTTTTTCCATTTACATTTCGGCTATCGTAACTCCATTTTACAAGAATCATCTGCTTCTTCTGGTAGACCTCCTGTTCGCGCCAACTCAATTACTCACACACCGTAAACGTTGAACATGTATTTATGGCAAAAAAAACTAAGTGCTAAAATATTGAGTGCATGGAAGAAAACTCCCCCTAAAGACGATACTTCTACCTTTAGTAATAACAACATGTGCAAGATATATTATATAAATAGAGTATATCTCACTGTTTGCTCTAATAGATACAAAGTGCAAAAAAGACATATGGGTTTTAATATCCATTATAATATAGAAAACAAACATGTGACGTAGCCAAAAGCCAGACTCTAAATGTCAACTCTCTCACCAAACAAACGAAATGCTGACATGCATTTGGGACGAAAATTTTAATGGCTAAAAATATTTTGCCATCTCCAAGATATGGAGCCCACACACCCAAACATACAAAATCTCCAAGATTTGCGCCAGAAGAAAGTTCACAGAATGAGAAGATAGTGAAGACAAACTACCACACGGACCGTACTTGCTAGTTGACCTTGTAGTCACGCCAAAAACCATATACTCCCTCCATTCACATATATAAGACGTTTTAGATAGTGTACATGTTGACTAGGTGCAAACCAAAAGAGTCAACATACACACTAAGATGTGTCTAGATACATATAGATGCAAATGAATGTGTCAAAAGGCTAAAACGTCTTATATATATGAACGGAGGGAGTAGATACCAATGCCGAAATTTTTAAGAAGTGCGCATAAAACCACTTATTTCGCCCCCAGAGATATAGGGCGTGTTCGGATGTGGTCTAGCTAACAGCTTCCCGTCGCTCCAGTTCGGAGCACCACCGAACACGCTAGCTCCACGGAGCCAGATACGCGAAGCTGGCCTGTTTCGCTATGTAAATTTCGGAGCAGCTATTTCGGCGATCCACGGATCAGCAGATTGCGGAGCAGCCCGAATTTACGACGAAATGCCACCGCCAAGTGAACTTACCGTTTCGCCTTTTTCTTTCCTTCCTTCCTGGTCACGCAGAGTCGGACCACGAAGCCACGAGTCCACGAAGCCACCACATCTCCCTTGTCTGGAACCCGCTGGCCGCCGCCGCTTCCGGCCGCGACCCAGGCCCTGGCCGCAGCTCCGGTAGAAATCCATGTCTCAGATGCTCCTCCTCCAGTAGCCATCTTCATCCACGCGCGTCCCCCAAGCACGGCCTCATGTCTTCCTCCTCGTGGCACAGTGGCAGACCACCCGAGCACGGCCTCATGTAGGCGCCCGCCCTCCCCCGAGGTCGCCGCTTTCCTCCTGGCGCGCCGTCCCGTCCTCCCTTGAGGTCACCGCCTTCCTCCTGTGTGATGCCCCGGGAGGTCATGATTCGCTCCTTGGCGAGGCCGTTCCCAGGAATGTGAAGGGAGGTTGTACACTCAACCCAACAGAGTTAAAACCCCAGGTTTGACATCTGTGTGTTGCATTTAGCCACAATATTTTTGAGTGGGAGGCGATGTTCCCGTCGACAGCGAGGCGTCCGTGTGACTTCGTCAATCTGAAGACACGATCTGCCGGCTCAATATTTCGGAATTGCTCATAGAGTTAATGTGTGCGTGTGTGCCTTCATAGGAATGAATGTATGCACATGTTTGCGAGCATCTGTCAGTCGAGCTCAGAGGCAGAGGAAAAAGGGACGCGAGTGTCGGTCGCGCACGCAGTCCTTTGCTTCTCGCGTACATGCCCACGCGCCTAGGAAAGTGTCGGTGATTACATGGAGTAGGTCGCAGTCGCCGAGTGTCTATGGGCGGGCCCACCCGTCAGTGCCACTAATAAGAACTCACCAAGCTACTCCAGATATTCCGCGCCGATACCACGCGGCAGAGAGACAATGACACGCTGGTCGGCTGGCAGCTGCTCTGGCGCCACGTGAGCCCATGCCCAAAAGCGAGACCCCCAGCTGGCTCCCTATGTTCCGTGTCAAGCGAATCTAGCCCAGCTTCCCTTTCGCATTACCTGTTCTCCACTTCCCAGTGGGACCCGGCCCCACGGCGCAGCTCGCCGTCACGCTTACGTCACCATGCACGCTTTGGCTACGCGAACGCTTTGGATTCTGCTACAGTTACCGTTAGCACACGCGTAGCCTGGACTACTTTTGCTAACAATTTGGCATCACCAACTGAACACGTCATTTTATTATTTTCCGACGAGGATCGGATGGATACAAGGCAGTGGGCAGCAGCGCTTCCTCGTGCCGCGAATCCGACACAAATCCTCTCGGAAACCTGCTTAATTTTTTAACTACTCCAACTCGGGTAAGTAATCACTCCCCGAGGCAACAGTCCGTACACGTGCACGCGCTGCCACGTCCAGGTCCAGCCCAGCGATGGCTGGCTGCCGCGTGGGACCGAGGGCGACGTGAGCTCTCGTCGGTGCGCGTGGAACTGTTCCAGGGAGAGGATCGCAGGCGCAGCCATTGGATTCCTGCGCTCCGACCGAGCGCAGCGTTTTTAGATTGGATCCATGCCTTTTCGACTGACACCCGCTGTTATTTTCTGTGGCGGCTCCTGCAAAAGTTAAAATCGACCTGGCGTGCACACGCACGCCACGCACCAACCAAATTTAAAATCAACTTCACAAATCAAGAAATGCAGCAGCTTGCTTCGTCACGTCCATGGGTTTTTTCAAGTATATTTTTGTCAATGTCGAAATGCTTTGAGCATCGGACACACATGCCGGCTACAAGAATTCTTTTCGAGGAATCGGCAGGTGAGCGGCTCATTATATTGCACCGGGTATTTGGGCCGGAAATAATCTACATACCGAAAATGTCTGTAAATTTTAAGATACCTTCCGCCGTTTTACTCGTAGGGCAAAACTAAACGGGAATCCAAACGAGCCCTACAAGAGATAGTACACAACTAGTTTACATAGTTTTTTCCATTTACATTTTGGCTATTATAACTCCATTTTACAAGATGTAGACCTCCTATTCGCGCCAACTCAATTACTCACACCACAAAAGTTGAACTTGTATTTTATGGCAAACTAAGTGCTAAAATATTGAGTGCATGAAAAAAAAGTCTCCCTAAAGACGATACCTCCACCTTTAGTAATAACAACATGTGCAAGCTATTATATAAATAGAGTACTCACTGTTTGCTCTAATAGATACAAAGTGCACAGACATGTGGGTTTTAATATCCATTATAATATAGAAAACATGTGACGTAGCCAAAAGCCAGACTCTAAATGTCAACTCTCTCACCAAACAAAGGAAATGCTGACATGCATTTGGGACGAAAATTTTAAGGGCTAAAAATATTTTGCCATCTCCAAGATATGGAACCCACATACCCAAACATACAAAATCTGCTATATATCCATATTAATTTAAAGATTTGCGCCAGAAGAAAGTTCATTGAATGAGAAGATAGTGAAGACAAACTACCACACGGACCGTACTTGCTAGTTGACCTTGTAGTCACGCCAAAAACAATATACTCCATCCATTCACATACTCGCTCCGTCTCGAAAAGGATGTCATTAAAATAGATGTATCTAGCACTAAGATATGTCTAGATACATCCATTTTTGTGACATCTTTTTTCGAACGGAGCGAGTATAAGACATTTTAGATAGTATAGGTGCAAGCCAAAAAGAGTCAACATACACACTAAGATGTGTCTAGATACATGTAGATGCAAATGAATGTGTCAAAAGGCTAAAACGTCTTATATATATGAACGGAGGGAGTAGATACCAATGCCGAAATTTTTAAGAAGTGCGCATAAAACCACTTATTTTGCCTCAGGAGATATATATACAGCATGAATGCATAGATAAGACTATTCGGACATATACAATGGATATATAGCACATAATCATACATATACAAGTGGATATCTCTATCAATTTAGTGCCACAGAAAACTCATTTAATAGAAAAATAATGCAGATATCTTACAAAACTAACCGAACTAACCCATCATTTGACCTTGTAGGCACTGCGTCAATTAATTGTCTTATCCTAACTCATTTACTTAGAAATCAAACATTGAATTATTTCCTAAGAAAAATTAATGGCTAATAATACTTTAACATATATATACTCCCCCGGTTTGTAATTATAAGATGTTTTAGATATTATAATGTGGACTACATACGAATTAAAATGAGTGAATATACACACTAAAACGTGTCTAGATGCATACGAATCCGAGAAAAATTGAGAAACACCAAAACATCTTATATTTATAAACAGAGGGAGTAAAACGGATATACAACACATATGGACATTGGTACATCCATATTAGTTTCTTGAGAATGTGAAGTAGACAAAAGTCACACTTTTAATGTCTATTCCTTGACATAAAGAAAAATATGTGGATACCATTCTTAGAGATAAATATCAATTGCTAAATATATTTTGCCATATCTTCGAGATATAAAGCACATATGTAGACATTTACAAGTGGATATTAAAACAGAAAACTCATTAATAAGAATATATTATGTCAAACATTTATTACTAAAACCAACCAAATCAGTTGACTTTTTAGGCGTGACAAAATAGATATCCGCAAAGTAATCGAAAACTTATTGCATCACAACCAGAAGATATAAAGCATAAAAACAAATACGATGCTGGTCAAACATTACATCACCTAAAATCTCAGCTTTCGTACCTACGTGCATAAATGAGATATGTGCAACTCATGTGATGTTGTTGTGATTTACAAAATTTTACCGTAGCTAGAATAAATATGAACAAAGTTAGTAGCATAATGGTTTAAATGTATTTAGAACATAGAAACATGCAAGAACTAGCGATATCCTACCAAGGTTTCATTTTTATCGAATAAAATGAAGTGATAGATCACACACAACTTGAACAAAGTGACCAAAGGCTTGTCGCTCAACACAACAAACCCTGCGAGTAGTGAGCGTGTTTCCCAAACGCGCACGAGACTCGCCCCATCCGCCACCGCGGCTTTATCACCAAAACCCGGAAAATTCAAAACGCGTCACACAATCATAATCATATGCTCCCAATTGTGTAGAAAATTCAAAAAAAAAAGTAAAACATTGTGAAAAAAGTGGCAAGAAAACATATCCTAGCGTGATGAAATGACATTTCAGGTGATCCGGGTGGAAAAAAACAAAATTAGTGGATAATATGGGATTTTAAAATAGTTTTATGGGGCATTGATTTTAATTTTTTGCACACAGCACCACAAATGTCAATTCATTACAACATATGTAGAACATTTGGATCTGTTTCTCACTACTTTTTTTCAGATTAAAAAAATGTTTTACTGATTTTCTTCTATTGTCAAAGAAAAGTAAGAGACAATTTTTTTACTACTTGGAGTACTATACTAACACAGCTAGAAGAGGAAGGAGGTGAGCAACGACCTGTCGCTGAAACAACGCGCTGATTAGTCGTGAGACGTTAACGCGTTTCCTAAACGCGCACGAGACCTCCCCGCCGTCCCCGGCCGCCCGCCGGCTTTATCACCACCAACAAACCCATACGCGCAGCGCAGATACATTCGCTCGCCTTCCTCATCACTGCTCCACCACCAGGAGACAGCTCACCGCACGCTGCAAACCACACCACACCACACCACAGCGGCGCAAGAATCCACGAAACGATGATGGGCGCCGGCGCAGCCGTGGCGCTGCTCGTCTTCTTGGTCGCGGCGGCGGCCGTGCCCGGCGAGGCGGCGCTGCCGAGGTTCGCGGAGGCGCCGGAGTACCGGAACGGGGAGGGGTGCCCGGCCGCGGGAGCCGCCGCGGGCGTGTGCGACCCTGGGCTGGTGCACATCGCCATGACCCTCGACGCGCACTACCTGCGCGGCTCCATGGCCGCCATCTACTCCCTCCTCAAGCACGCCTCCTGCCCGGACTCCCTCTTCTTCCACTTCGTCACCGCGGAACCCGCGGACGAGCTGCGGCGCGCCGTTGCGGCCTCCTTCCCGTCGCTCCGCTTCGAGATCTACCCGTTCCGCGCCTCTGCCGTCGCGCCGCTCATCTCCTCCTCCGTGCGGGCCGCCCTCGAGGCGCCGCTCAACTACGCGCGGAACCACCTGGGAGACATCCTCCCTTCCTGCGTGCCCCGCGCCATCTACCTCGACTCCGACGTGCTGGCCGCCGACGACGTGCGCCGCCTCTGGGAGACGCGCCTGCCCGCCGCCGCCGTCGTCGCCGCGCCCGAGTACTGCCACGCCGACTTCTCCCGCTACTTCACGCCGGCCTTCTGGGCCGACCCGGCGCTCGGCGCGCGGGTCTTCGCGGGGCGGCGGCGGCAGCCCTGCTACTTCAACACGGGCGTCATGGTCGTCGACCTCAGGCGCTGGCGGGCCGGCAACTACCGCCGCCGCATCGAGCGGTGGATGGAGATCCAGAAGGAGAAACGCATCTACGAGCTGGGGTCCCTACCCCCGTTCCTGCTCGTCTTCGCCGGCGAGGTTGAGGCCGTGGACTTGCGATGGAACCAGCACGGCCTCGGCGGGGATAACGTGCACGGCAGCTGCCGCCCGCTCCACAACGGGCCCGTCAGCCTCATGCATTGGTCGGGCAAGGGCAAGCCGTGGGACAGGCTCGACGCCGGCAGGCCATGCCCGCTCGACCACACCTGGAAGTCCTATGACCTCTACATTCCTGGGGACGGCAGCGGTGCCGCCTCGCCGGCTTCCGGTCCAGCATTGTCTGCCTGGTAGAAGAGAGACAGGAAGCTCGTAGTTGCTGTAGTGGCATAAATACTGCAATAATTCTTTTGTTGGTTGGGCTGTTCTCGGCAGCAACGGCGACCCGGCACCGCATTGGTGCTGCTGCCGCCGCCGCTCCCCATCGGCTGTACAGGGCACTGGAGGAAGGAAGGTGAAAATCGGATAGAGAAAAGATCTTGTTCTTTTCGGTAGAATTCAGATTGGTTCTTTGGGGGATTTTTATTCTTTGTAGGTGGGCGTTCTTGAGTGTTCCCAATTCGCTTGATTGGTGGCAGTGTACAATTCGTTGATAGGCAAGACTTGGAATTTTGTTCCATTTATTGATTATTCTTTCATTCGTATACTATATACATTGTGTTCCCTATCTGAGATTCAAAGGTTCCTCGAATTCGTCTGAATTGGATGGACTGTGGATGTATCCACTATCTGAGCCTGATGTGTGTTTTCCATGGAGTCTTGAATTGTTTGTTGGGATGTCCGAAACTCAATCATAGCCAGGATGCTCCCCATCTTATTTGTTGTTGGGGAAATGGGGCTGAATTGTCAAACATGGGAATTATGTTTTATTTATTGGTGATTCTTTCATTCATATGCCATTGTGTTCTTGATCTGAGGTTCTAAACTGTTGATTTGCGTCGAATTCAACTGAATTGAGTGGACTTCTGTTATATCATGTATCAATTTGAAGTCAAACAGTTTGTTGAAAGGAAATGCCTGAAGCTGGTTTGAACATGTGAATCCGAAGAAGAACATAGCTAAGCCAAGGTATTCTGCATTTTTTTGTCCAATTGAAACCGAGGCCAGTCATGTTAAGTCACTAATATAAGGCACACTAGACCCATCATTTCAATTTTCTTGATTCAAATGTATCTAGACTTATTTTGTACATAGATTCACTCATATTATTATGTATGTAGTCAAAATTAAAATGGGTCCATTGTGCGTTATATTAGTAGTAGATTGATTGCTGAAAATGTTGAACTGTGGAAATAGTAAATTTTGTCTAAAATTGTGCTGTTCTTGATGTACTAGATTCCCTCTGACCGCGAACAATTCCTTGGTATACACTGTACATTCTTCATGCCACCTCCGCAGGAATCAATACTCTTCACAAGAGGCGTGTGAGAATGGAGCTTCGAATTTTGTTTTGAAATTCGTCTCTGCATTGATTTCCCGCCTGCTTTCGTATCTGTTCATCTACCAATTCGAATAGCTCACTTGTACATATGTTCTTGAGCATACAGTAACAGTACTATCTCTGAATATAAGTGAGAAGACCATCATCATTTAGGATGTTGATTTCGCTTCTGATACAATCAAAGTAGGACTCTAGCATTCTGTTTAACTTATGTGCATGCCAGCTTTGCCTAGGCCACTACGATCGGTCCAACCAATGATGAGTTCCTACTAGCTCATAGCCGAAGCCTTGAAGCAACAGAATGAGAAGCCTAGCTGTAGCTCAGTTTATATATTCCACATGTCAAAGTTGACCCACCTTTACACAAACACAAATACAAGAAAGCCCCAGCCTGGAGGAGGCAACCAAACCAATGATCAGCAAGGGAACTGAAACTCCAAGGCTAGTGCGTAGTACAGTCAGTGCCCTACTGCATTTCCCAGTCAAACCAATCACCAGCGTCTTGTACTAATCCTCTTTCTCACTTTGTCACTTTGAAGTGTGATGAACTCTTCTCCACCAGCTGGGCACCGATCACCACAACTTTTCCATATGCTCTCACATGGATAAACAAAACCCTTTATTAGGATAAAGAGGAAAGGCCAAGAAAAAGGCATTGTTCTTGGGAAAAAAGACAGAAATGACGGCGATGTGTATACTGTGGTATTGCCGGAACACGTCGTTTTTCGGGGTTTTTTCATGTGATGCCGTTCTTCACATGAATCCTTCCAGAGTTGCTTTGTGGCCGGCGATCCATGAACCATCCACCTGCTAACGGAACAAACAGGTGAGGTTGAGGAGCTATTTCCGACCGCGTGATACAAAAACGTCGATTCAGGTGACGGCGACCGTAGCGTTTCTTCAGAACCTGCAACGTTTTCAGTTACACTTGTCTTAGTAAATTTATCTGAAATTCAGAAGCCGTCACCACCACGGCCGTCCTGCAATGATCACAACCAGTATGCAGTATGCTCGGGCCGGGCATCCATGTGGCAGCTGCCGGAATTGGCCGCCGCCATTAACTGTCCTTGGCGCCTCCGTAATTGATGGTGGCCACCGGATTCAGGCGGCGGGAGGTACGGACATGCAGCATGCCCGTAGTAAAAACTTGATCCCTCGGTCGATGCTAGCTGGTGATGGAGGAGAACAGTAGGCGCGTGCGAAGGCTTCCAATTCGGGGGCACGTCGTAATGGCCGGAGCCGGTGTTGGACCGCTGGTGCCTGGCCGCTTGCGGAAGCTGCCTTGCACTGAAATAAATGGTCGTAAGTGCAGTTTTTTTTTTTTTTGCATGGTCGTAAGTGCAGCTTTGGAAGCAAAAGATGCGCACCTATTTGGTCATATTTTTGCATGATCATCTATATTTGCAGGAACTTACGCAGACTTGCTGCTGCATGTAAATACTTATTTCCTAAATCTTATGATTAAGAAACTAAGCACTACTAATGTTAATATCTGAAAATTGCTCACCTTTATGTCATACTTATAATCAATGCGTGGCATACACTTTTGCTAATGTTGGTATCTAGGTTTTTATGCATTTTCATGTACTTTTTCTCAACTTGATTCAGTTTTGCCCTCTAGTGTTCTTCACTTTTAAACCTCTTTGTGTTTTTATGCATTTTTAAACCTCTTTGTATTAATTTTCCCTCTAGTGTTCTTCATTTTTAATGGTGGTTCTTCTGATGGTCGCGCGCACCGACGACATCCGCCGCGGCCTCCCGCATTGCCGGCGCTGCAGTTCGGTAAAGGTCGATGGAATTTCAGGTTGGGGAGCTTTGTGACCCTCGCCGTTTTATTTTGGTCTGAGCTGAAACGGATGGGCTTCTAAGACTGAAACGGGCCTTCAATTTACAGCCCAGCAACAGAATATTTACGCACAAACCTACAAGGACATCTACAGCGGTCAATCTGTACGTCCGTTCGCGTTCGCAGTCTTTTTCGATAGATCTTGCACGCGGATCCGCAGTCTCCGCCTCCGGTGTGCCTGATCGTGAGAGATTCGTCCCGCATGTTCCAAGTATACACCCGCCGTCGCCGCCGGCCGCCCGGAGCGGAACCAGTCGCCGCCGTGGAGGAGCTGTGTCCGGTGCTCCCCGACGAGGACATCTTGGCGCGGCTACCTGCCAAGGCCGTGTATAGGTGTCGCTGCCTCTCTCGGACGTGGGCCCCTAGACTTGTCTCCGACGACTTTGTCGATCTTCACTTCCGCCAAGCTAATCGTCAAGACGGTGGCCCTAGCTTTTTCTTTCTCGAGAACTCGTACACAAGAGTAAGACGTGCGAGGGTTCAATCTTGGTCGCCACAGAATTCAAGGGGCATGTCAACCCTCATGGAAGCCACCCTCGGTCGTCGGAGAAGCCATGAGAAGCGGCGTGTCGTGGAGATCCTTTACTCGAGGGTCGTCACAGAGCAGTGTCGCGGTCTCCTCGTCCTCAAATCGGATATAACGGGAATGTGCTATGTGTTCAACCCGTCCACCGGCCTTCCCGAAGACACACGCTTAGGGATCGGCTACGACACCCGCACTAGGAAACACAAAGTCGTGTGCATCTCTCGAGTGGCGGAGCTAGGGGGGACCAGCATGGGCCACGGCCCCCCCCTATGCCAACATGCAGCAAGCAAATTTATGTGTTTTAGAGATGATTTGAGGCTCTAATTAGTGAAGCTTAGCTTAACTGGCCCCCCTTATACGAAATTTACCTTGCTCGGCCCTGTTGTAGTTCAATCCTGCCTCCGCCCCTGATCTCTCGTGTCAAGAATAGCTCCAGATTTAAGGGCTGTGAGGTCTATGTAATCAACTCCCCCACAAGAGATTGGCGATCGGCGGAGGCTTGTGGTCAAGAGAAACATTGGGGTTGGGTCAGCGATAAACACACGAGTGTCTTTGCCCAGAGGCACCTGCATTGGTTGATTGAATGCGAGCTTGGGCGTTCCTTCTTCGAGGTGTCATCTATCTTTTTCTTCTCCCTTGATGACGAGACGTCTGGATCCATACCTTTGCCGCCACTTAAGACTAGGAGAGAATCTTATAGTTTGACTGAGCTCCACGGACGCCTATGATGCCTCTTTTGCACAGAAATGGAAAACGCTTCTAGGTCGGAGTGTCACTACGAGGTCTGGCTGTTGCGCGGGCACGATACGTGCATGTGGGATTTGCATTGCCGAATCGATTTGAACACATTGCCGCCGAAGGTTGCTGGGCGCATGCGCTATAGGCACTGGTACATCGTTGACGGTGGTCGCCGCATCATTCTTGTACAACCACGTGTCGGGTATCTTCCTGCATATCAAAGCATCATATTGTGTTCATATGATCCCATGACCAATGACAAGGAGAACCTCCTCGACAGTACTGGCTACAAATCTAATTGGAATATGGAATTAGAACATGTTGCCGTATACAAGGAAAGTATCGCGTCACCTGGGCAACTGGTGACAACGTTGTAGGTCTTTTATGTTGAAACTAGGGAGATACAAATGTGTGACACATCTCTATATCAATTGTATTCACCATATATGTTTTCACAAAGTAGCCTACTTGAGTTGTGCAAGATATTTTGTTTTTTAGGAAGAAGGGAGAAATAAAGATGCAAAAATACACATATTGGCATACACGAGCACGAAGGACTAGTGGATAATGGGGAAAGTATATGTACCATGCATACAGTCTACATATTGGCAGAAAAGTATACATGATCTGACCCATCTTAAATAAAATTTCAGTTTTGCTGATTTCTAGTCAACTGAAAATCATGTTAGAGCTCAAGTGCTCCGCCGTTAGATTTCTGTCATAATTCGTGGTTGTATATGGGTTACAACTTACAAGTGAGTACGCATGAGTTGCAATGCGTGATATTAGTAAAATTTTCGCCTGAAAGTAGCTGTGGATGGAAGATATTGGAGTACTTTTTGAAGTTGTAAATATTATAAAAGAGGTATGTATACATTACAATTCATGTTGTACTCATTATACAAGGATGGTATGAATGATTATTTTATCAAAGTTTCATGAAAAGAAAGAATGAACTAATCTCAGCCTCTCAGGAGCTTTCCGCTTACCTTTTATTAATCTTGGTTGCAGACTATTGAATTGCCACCAAAATATCCCAAGTTTTTTTTTTCTTTTTGTTGCGGCTCCTGTAAGGCTGCGATCGAACATCCTCATATATGGCCGAACAGGCTGTGGAAAAACCCATGTTGTGAGAGATGTAGCTGCTGCATATTTCATTCCAATCAAAGGGCCAGAATTGATGAATATGTATATTGGTTCTACTGAGCAATATGTGAGTATTTTAAATCAGCTTTCTTTTCTGAACCATCGAGCAGTGCAGATGCCTAGTTAGTCTATATAAGCAAAATTGATTTAAACGATTTATCGTTCCTCTTGCTCAGTCTTTTCCCCAGATAGATTAAAGGTTTATTTTTCAAAGTTTCTTGGATAGTTGCATTTCCGTAGTTGACAAGATTCTACCAATCACTAAAACATAATAGCTTCCTAAAAAGTAAAAAACAATGGATATTGGGTCGGATGTGAAAAGGTTTTGTACATAGGTTCGTCATACGTTTGCAAAGGCAGCTGCGGCAACACCTTGTTTAATTTCTTTGATTGATGAATTCGAGTCTCTTGTACCACAGCGAGTAAAACATGGTACACAAATTACTGATCGTGTTGTCAACCAGGCAAATTCTACTGAGGCCTCACTGCTGCTTGATAGCAGTCCTGTTACGTAATTGGTTTGCAACAAAAGGTGCACGATTGCTTATTTTCTTTGTAATTTGTGCATTTTTGACGGAAAAGGATGGGGTACAAGCTCTAACAGGAGTATTTGTATTTGCTGCCACCAAGTTGCAGCAAAGGGTGACAGATGCATTATTTGTAACTGGTAAAAAAAAACGGCTGATAAATCTCAGACACCCTTGTAGGTAAATTGAGCGGTCAGGTCGTACAAAAGCTAAAATCAGTTATTATTGCTACGACATCCACTCCAGAAAAACTCCAACAGAAGCTCTTATTAAAACATTCCAATACGGAGACTCGCACTCTAGGAGGTTCTGTCTCCGCTCTCAAAACTGCGAGGAGAACAAAGGATAAGATGTGCGCTCTACATTCCCACATCTCTATATCTGGGCACCGAGCTCCAGCATCAGGGTGTGGTTCGACGCGTCGCTTCCAGGGCCGCTGAACTGGATGGGACCTGTGTGGTAAGAAAGATGGATGAGTTAGTGTACTTCTATAGCTTTTATAGTTATGCATGGTGATTTCCTCAGTTAAGTACCAGGGCTGATGTATCGGTTCTTGAGGGCCCATTCATCTCGCATGGAAGCGAACTTCTTGAATGGCGCGGCTGAAAATTGGCAGTTCAAGAAGATTATAGTACATGGATGTGGCATCTTAATTTATTAGTAACGAAAGCGATAGTGCTTCGTACCATCAAGTTCCACCATGGCCTTCTTGATCACTGGCTTGAACTTGCCTGGTCATAAGAGAGGTAAGAGGTTAAAATTTGACGCTTGTTAGTCCACCAACATAAGAAAATGTATTTATAACATTTTATCAAAAGAATTTTAATGTAAATAATCTTCATGACGAACACTAGATGATGAGGTGTTCTAGAAAATTACCATGCCTCCTCTCAACATCCATCAACGCCGTCAATGCAGTTCCTCCAACGGTCCACTCTTCCACAGGAGCAGCGAGGTTACCAACCTACATCAGTAGAAAAAACAAAAGGTACCACTCAAATCACGGAAGTACATATAACAGTAGCTGAAGATGGTCAAATACTCATATTATGTTTGACTTTGTGAATTTTTATGACATATCAAGTGATGAATATGGGGTGGAAGCTGAAGGAATATATGACAATGTTTGCATCATTGAGAAATGGGTCTACGGAATTGAGGAGGTAAACAATCGTAAATATGCATCCAGAATAGAGGGTTAATCAAGTGTCAATGCAAACACCTAAAGAGTAATGTGACAAGAATATACAAAGAGCATACCGACGAAATAAGTCCTGTCTTTCCAAATTGGAGAAGAGCCCCAGCACCATATCCTAAAGCATAGCAGTAGCTAGAATCAAAATTGGTAGGAAGGCCACATCTTCCTTCATATCTGCAAACATTAAAAAGTAACAGTAATGAGAGTGTGTTTATTAACTTAGAAAATGGAATTATATGTTTATATATACTTACCCAAAGAAGTGAGACTGGCCTCTGAAATGTGCGGAGTACTTCCCCTCAGCTCTTCTCTTCTCCAATTCAGTTTCAACCATGGCAATAAGCATTTTCTCGGTTTCAATTTTTGCAACCTAAAGCAGAATTTTTTAAGTCAGTGTAGCTAGACTTTTTTTATGTAAACAGAAGTCAATTTCAGAGAACTATAGAGAGTTCATGGTTCAACAATTTTCCTGTTTATACCTGAACATTGCCGTGGGGATCTCTTTCAAGCAAAAGCTGCTCCTGAATTGTTTTGGGCAAGAAATCAAACAGTTGCCTAGATTCTGGTTGAAGCTTGCTTTTCCAAGCCCCTGCCTCGTCAACAACATCATGCGCCAAAATTTCATTCAACTCTGCAATGAGTTTTTGAACCTGGAAAAAGACATAGAATGATATGGTAACACAGTCGGTGAAAATAAAAAATTGCAGAAAGCGTAAAGATTGCCAGACCTCAGGGATGAAATCAATCAGGCCCTCGGGTATCAGGATAACACCATAGTTGTAACCAAGTTCTGCACGTTTGGTGATAATATCGGTGATGTAGTCTGTGACACGCTTGAGCGTTTCCTTCTTTTCAGCAACCTGCAGGAATGCATTAAAAAATTTAAATAATGAGCAAAATGTTGACACAAAATTAAGCATAACAGCTTATGTAACCTATAGTTCCAGAAACTTAATCCTAAAATGTAAAAGTGTGAGCTACATACATGAACTGAGGTTTGGTAGGAGAAGATGAAAGTGAAAAGGCTGGAACAAGTTTGTGTTAATTCAATTTAGAATGGACTTCGTATATGAACAGTTCCTAACCTCTTCACCAATGAGTGCAACATTAGGGTGTGTTTGCAGAGCACACTCTAATGTAATGTGAGAAGCAGCACGCCCCATAAGCCTCACAACTGCATGGATATAACAAATACAAGTGAGTGGATAAAAAACGATAAAATATATTAAATGGAGCATTTAATATGTTTGCAGTATCAAACATTCATGTTGATAACATGAATTATATACATTTGCAGTATGCCATACAACACGGCCATCCGAATGTTGGAATTATATAGCTTAAAATAAAAATGATCAATTCAATTAAATGTTGTAAAATTTAACAAGCTTCTTCTCAAAAAGAGATTATGATTGAAAAGTACTACCTCCGTCCATATTAATAAGACGTCTTGGTATGCCAATTTAGCATACCAAAACGTCTAATAATTTGCGACAGAGGAAGTAGTACTTAAGTTGCAGTTAAAGGGTTTATGTATGTTGGACAGCTTTTACTAGGCTGTTTGTGAACGCCAAGAATCTGCCAACAAGTTTCATCTAAAAAAAATTATGATCAAATAATACTTAAGTTGCAGTTACAGGGTTTATGTATGTTTTACAGCTTTTACATGGCTGCTTGTGAACGCCAAGAATCTGCCAATAATTGTTTGTTACTCTCTCATAAAACATAAATTTAATATGATCAAAGAAGAACTTAATAAGTCTGATTTTGGAGTTATCTGCTGCAACAAACAGTATTGATAAAATTTTGTAGTTGGCACTTAGCAACCATGACAACTTCATCTATTTAACTATTTTGACTCTCGGGCATGTTGCCTAGTGTAAAGCAAGTTTAACATGTTCACAGAACTGATCGAGATACTTACAGTGGTAGTATTTGCCTGTTGACCGTGCATCAGTCATCACATTGCCAATCATTTCGGAGTATATCTGAAAAGAAGTAACACATTGTGATGACATGATACTAAATTTCATATTGGTGAAATGTCCTGCCACTCTTACCCTGCGGTACTTCAGTACATATACTCAATACATGGGGTATGATTTCAGGGATTACTGAGAAAATTCCAATTTTTCAAAATACATAATTTTATCTTCACATGCCCTAATACTTTCTAAATACACATACTTAATGTATCACTGCACCGGTGTAACATGACCGTACAAGTTAAATAAAAGCAATCTAGACTACAGTTTGCAGACAACTAGGGATTGACGCATAAGGACAAAAAAAATACCTTGCAAGCAGTGTCAAATCCAAAGCTTGTTGGAACCTCCTTGCATTTCAGGTCTCCATCAATAGTCTTTGGACACCCAATAACACGAGTCTTCAAGTTCCTTCCCCTATGATACAAAAATCACGACTTAGAACTTATCATATTTTTTAGCATGTGAAGTGGCAGATACTACCTCCGTTCCATATTATAAGGCGAGCATGCAAATGTATTGATCATTTTCCTTGTTTGCCCCTACTTATCACTTATCAGATCTCATCTTTCCTGCATTTATAAGCACTACTCTCACAAACTAACGCTTTTTATGTTTCCAACGTACTTAATGTTGGAATAATCCTGTGCATTCTAGAAATATCTACCACCTAGTGGGGTTTTCACTACTGTAGAAGGCAGTAGAAGCTAGTAGAAGCCAGTAGATATTTTCTAGTAGTATGAGATATCTAGAGTTTGTAGAGTATTCTAGAAGTATGGTGTAGGGTTTGGATTGTGCCACATGGCAACAATCTTAGGGGTCATGTACAAGTATAAATAGGGGTACCACCCCTCCCATGTAACTAAGCAAGTAAGAAGGAAAGATTGAAAGCCAAGATGTAGCCTCAAGCATATCTATGAAATATAGAGCATATATGTGTCTGTCATATATGCATATGTGTTAGTGTGTGTGAAGCACAACCTTTTTAGAAGGGAGCTAAGTAATTTAGCTCCAACACTTAAGTGGGCAGCATGATCATTTGATTTTTGCAATCTCTTGGTTTCATAAGCTCCATAATCTTTCTGCCCACACAGCATATGTGTTCTAATTTGGCACAAAAGTAACTAACAACGTGTTTAAAAAGGTAGCGACTATAATCCATATCGAGCATTTACTTGTAAGCTCTGACCTAATAATTCAAGAAAAAAGTATAAACACCAACAGTAGAGAGATTCAGGCATTGGCAGCAGCTAATTACAGTCATTTAGATGAAGCAAAAGAACAAATAGTGGTTTTATTAGCCAACCTGAAGTATTCGCCAAGGAGGCATGCATTAGTGTTTGAATCATCACCACCAATGACAACAAGTCCATCCAAATCAAGTCTGTTGACTGTGTCTTCAGCTTGCTTGAACTGCAAAAACACCAAAATATCGAGTTAAAATAAGGATAACATTAGTGAAGTACCAGTCAGTCAACACGGTATCATATTCAAGAAAGGGAAAAGAAGGATTCAGTAAGCATTTGCATATATGCACACTCAAAGACAGACCTGCTCTGGTGTTTCAATCTTGTCCCTTCCACTGCAGATCATGTCAAATCCACCCTGTTGAAAAAGAAAAGCATGACCTTATGATCAACAGTGCTGTCCAAATGGTTTAACTGTAAATGTTATAACACTATGAAAAAATTCAAATACGCGTGTGCCCTGTAAAGGTTCTGTTGGCATACCTGGTTTCTGTAGGGGTAGACGAAATCAGCAGTGAGCTCGACGTACTTGCCCTTCATGACCCCAGCTGGGCCTCCCTTGAACCCGTACACGGTGCTGCCCTTTGCACGCTCTTGCAGGTAATCTGGTCATGGCAATTAAAGTCAACGGCTGGAAAACTGTACCAAACCCCTGTAAACAACATAATCTAACAAGATCTACAGCTTTGCAGGCTCAGTGTCTGAGCTCACTTAAAGACACACCACTCTTAACTACTACGTAACAGATATATCATGGCCATCCTCAGATCTTCCACGGGACGAAAGAGAGGTAGGCAGGCACAGTGGTTTAGTGGCACTAATCTCTTATTATGACACACGGCAAATCACAATTTAAATTCGTCTATCAGCTAGCGCTACAACTGTGATTTTCGCAGATTTCGTCAAGCGAACGAACAGAGAGCTCGAGACCAGGCGCGCGCACTCACCAAAGATGCCGCAGATCACATTGTGGCCGCCGGGGGCCTGGCCTCCGGAGAGCACGACGCCGATCTTGAGCGGCTTGGTGGCGACGGGCTCGGCGGTCGGCACCACGGCTGCGGACGGCTGGCCGTACAGGTGGGGGAACAGCTTGGCGATCTCATCTGCGGAAACAAGACAACCAGATCGCCGTCGTCAAATCTCATGGTAAGCAAATCGGCCGAGATCCGGCGGCGCAGCGCGCAGGACGAGGAGGAAGGGCATTATTAGTGGTGGTACTGACCGGGGCTTCCGGCGGCGGTGCTGTTGGGCCCGTCGGCGAGCGTGAAGTGGGAGCGGAGGACGGCGGGGAGGGGCAGCCTGTGCGCGAGGCGGCTCGTCTGCACCTCGCTGTACACGGACGCGAGGCGCCCGGGCGTCGGCGCGGGAGACGAGGAGCCGTTGGAGGTGGCCACCGCCGCGGCCGCCATGCGATTCGATGGGATGCGCCGGCGAGGAGGGGTGACGGGGCGTATCGTGAGATTTGGAGGAATATGCTTTGGGCGGAGCGGAGGGACGGAGGCAGGTGAGTCGGGTGGGCGGGGTTTTATTTATGATGTGCGGGGTGGGCCCGGGTGGTTCGCCCCTGGGTTTAGCAACGGTATTGGAGTGCCTCCCAAGAAGAACTTGTGCATCTCATCTCAAATCAGATGAAAGAAAATAAAATAAAAAGGAACATGACAACATGTTGCATGTGAATATCAAGCATCTGAAAAAATAGATTAGATAGGTAATCTATCTGCTTCATAATATACGGTGTTTTAGAGATTTTAATATGGACTAAATATGGAGTAAAATAAGTGAATCTACACACTAAATATGTCTATATATATACGATTTCATATAAGCTAAAACATTTTATAATGTGAATGTCACCGAGACATGCCCGACATAGCCAATAGAAGATAATTATTGTGTAATCTAAGAATAAGCACAGTGCTTGCAATTTGTAACGAATAAACAATATGGAACTTTTAGTACCACTTGTATAGATTAGCATGTCGATGATCTCGTGTTGGGATTCGAGCACTAGTGCTCGTGTTTAATAAAAAAAAGGAGCACGATAGAAAAGCACGACCTAGTGCCTAGTCCGAGATCACTTCTTTTTTGCCCGACATGGAGCACAATAGAAAAGCACGTCCTACTACCTAATCCAGCCCGACGGTTGACGTGTGTGGCTGGGCGAATAAGCGGCACGACCTCATAAGATTTCATGAGCCGGCTCGAGCAAGACACTGCACGAGAAACTCATGAAGACACCTATGATGATATGGAACTCATAGTGTTGTTGGACTTTGTTGTCGAAAAAATTGTTGTGCATCGATGGGAACATATCTAGTGATGCCATTCCTTGTATGATATCACTCCTTAAAATTTAATTTAACATGTTTCACAAAAATTTGAAACAAAATACGTATTTACAATCACTAGAATTTCATAACCAAATTCAAAATACGCTAAGAGAAACAAAAAAGATACATTGATATGTGAATAGTTCCATTTGTGTTTTTATCTTTTTGTGACACTATTCATGTGGAGTTGTCTTTTTCATTTATATGTGTGTATTTTTAATTTGGTTTTGAAATTTCAAGGATTGTGAACACTCACAATTTTATTTCTACATTTCTAGAAACTTGAAACTCTAATTTTGAGAAGTGATATCATGTGAACTGTGGTATCATGTGATACTTTCAAGTGTATTTATTGAGAGATTACAGAGTTTTACAGTCATGTATGGTCAGACGTAGGCCGGAGTTGAACTGTATACAAGTAACACAACCCCTCTACCATTGCCCTTGGTAGAGAAACCGGGTAGGCTCAGTTTGGCAGCAAAGTGTTTCTAGAAGCCAATCAAATACTTCAGTTTTGGAAAAGGAGATCTGGACCATAATTCAAAATTAGTGCAATTTTCTAAACATTAAAGCATATAATAGTAAAGTGTTTGCTAAAACCAAACACCTCAAATTATTTAGAACCATAATAGTATTTCTAAAAAACACGGTTTTTAAAAATACGTTTTGCTCCCAAACTCAACAAGAGTAGGCAGAATTTCTTATTTCAATATCCACATGTCCTTCAAAAAGGAACGCACCAAAGGGAAAACCAATTGGGTATAGCTTTCGAGAATACTTCATCCGCATCCACTTTGCTGGTGTGCCAGAGAGAACGTACTGTCGTTTGTGGAGTTTTGTCTGTCATCTTTGGCCCGTCTCTTCTGCCGGCCGACGGCCGTGGTATTTTCGGCTCGTTGCCGCTGCTTCTGCTGGTTTTCCTGGTGGGTGCGGCGGGAGGAGGCAGCCGACTTGACGCTCATGAAGTCATGATCCATGGCTCGCCCCTCTTTGCTTTTTAAAGCGTGATGAAATTAAGAACTGACAACCTGTACATTTCATCGTTGCCTTGGACTAGCAACCTTTTGTATTCGACGGGCGTCACCGTCGTGGAAGAGTCGGCAATGCTTGGAACATGAGTCTCGACGGTCTTTATCCTCGTCAACAATGCGTCGTCTGTCTATGTGCCGTCGTGGAGCCGAGCTAGTGGTTTTTCCGGTTCAACCGATCTGGATCACTTGATCAAAGCAGTGTTGTTTGTTCAGGTGGTCCTTCCGTTCTAGAAAACCGACTAGTATCAGCGGTGGTGATGGCACTGAAAAGAGGGAACATACTCTTTTATTCAAACAAAGGCATTCCGGGGACAATCAGCCAGGAGGCTGGTCACCAGGAATGAGGGGTTCAAACTCTACCCAACTCTCGGTCACCATCAGCGAACAAGCTCGCTTGGCACACAGATGGGCCGGGAGGTTGGAAAGAGGGAACATACTCACTCCGTTAACTTTTATAATGCATTTCATTTTCTTCGAAAATACACATATTTAGACGTATTTAGTGTATAGGTTCATCATTTTGATCTGTATCCAATCCTATTGAAATATGTAAAATGACTTATAAAAGTGAACGGAGGGATTAAAAGAAACTATGAAAAAGTGAAATACTCAGTCCCAGTGAATTTCCAACGCCGCTTATATGAGTGCCGCAATCAGGTAAAAGAAGTTAGACTTTTTTTTTCTAATTTGCAATACTTTGATTTTTAAATTGCCAGTTCATATGGACCACACTCGTGTTGCATATAGTTTCTCGCCATGTTTACAACGCTACCGTTGAATAAGAGGATGCCGTGACTACTCCCTCAGATCCAAACTAAGTGTCGTAGTTTTTAACTGGGGTCGGAGGGAATATTAACATTGAACGGGTGACGGTGGTGATTCGTACATCGTCCCCCGCCCACCTTGGCCTATGTTCCTCCCAAATAAAAACCACGATGTGATGTCCTCGTGCCTCAGTGCCTGGCCCCTTTTTCGTTAAAAAAAATCTTCTTAATTGCGGTTAGGCTTAATCGTTGTGCTTTCTTGAGCGTACTTAATTATCCATGTAGTTTGCTCTTCTATTCTCGCTTTTCATATTCGTTTTGAGAAAAAGAAAAGAGAATAACAAATCAAAGCCTCGTGCACTGCATCACTTAGTGTCCCATACTCCTGTGCCCGCAAAGCGACCGGCGGTGGCATTGGAGAGTGCTTCCTTTCTCGTTCATATTTGGTGAAGAAAAAGTATTCGTCCCCGCGCATCTCATCTTCCTTTTCTTCTTTCCCTAGTGTTCTGTTTCCGGATCCAACCCCATTTTACTTGTTTGCATTTCATCCATTTGCACTCTTTTAAATATTTGAAGGAATGTGTTCTAATGCTTCGAATGCGAAGGCCTAATTATTTCTCCGCAAGATCCTCGGATTTGATTTATAGCCCTTCATGCATGGCACATTTCATACTTAAGAAATAACAGACTTAACCTTAATTACAAGTTGGCTAGAGCTAAGTTTATAGTTTTCAAGGATCAATTTAAGTCTATATACGTTGTTTGCTGAATCATCCAAGAAGATCATACTATCATCAACGAAGAGGAGAGAGATCCAAGGCGAGTGTAGCCCAACTCGAGCTCCACCGGCCATATAAGCATAGCCATTGAACTTGAGTACGTTGTGCAAAGGAAGAGTAGGGAATGCTGCATAGTAATTTGCATGTTTATCACCATGTTTACAGCCAGACGATGTACGAAACACTTTCATATGGACCACACTCGTGTTGCATATAGTTTCTCGCCATGTTTACAACGCTACCGTTGAATAAGAGGATGCCGTGACTACTCCCTCAGATCCAAACTAAGTGTCGTAGTTTTTAACTGGGGTCGGAGGGAATATTAACATTGAACGGGTGACGGTGGTGATTCGTACATCGTCCCCCGCCCACCTTGGCCTATGTTCCTCCCAAATAAAAACCACGATGTGATGTCCTCGTGCCTCAGTGCCTGGCCCCTTTTTCGTTAAAAAAAATCTTCTTAATTGCGGTTAGGCTTAATCGTTGTGCTTTCTTGAGCGTACTTAATTATCCATGTAGTTTGCTCTTCTATTCTCGCTTTTCATATTCGTTTTGAGAAAAGGAAAAGAGAATAACAAATCAAAGCCTCGTGCACTGCATCACTTAGTGTCCCATACTCCTGTGCCCGCAAAGCGACCGGCGGTGGCATTGGAGAGTGCTTCCTTTCTCGTTCATATTTGGTGAAGAAAAAGTATTCGTCCCCGCGCATCTCATCTTCCTTTTCTTCTTTCCCTAGTGTTCTTTTCCGGATCCAACCCCATTTTACTTGTTTGCATTTCATCCATTTGCACTCTTTTAAATATTTGAAGCAATGTGTTCTAATGCTTCGAATGCGAAGGCCTAATTATTTCTCCGCAAGATCCTCGGATTTGATTTATAGCCCTTCATGCATGGCACATTTCATACTTAAGAAATAACCGACTTAACCTTAATTACAAGTTGGCTAGAGCTAAGTTTATAGTTTTCAAGGATCAATTTAAGTCTATATACGTTGTTTGCTGAATCATCCAAGAAGATCATACTATCATCAACGAAGAGGAGGTGAGAGATCCAAGGCGAGTGTAGCCCAACTCGAGCTCCACCGGCCATATAAGCATAGCCATTGAACTTGAGTACGTTGTGCAAAGGAAGAGTAGGGAATGGTGATAAGCGCCCCCCCCCCCCTTGATGAATACCTCTAAAAGACATGTAGAATCTGAGAATTTGCCATTAACCCTGACTTAGAAGGAAGAAATTTCCACACACACCATAATTTCGTTAATCCATCTTCCACAAAACCTCAACTTAGATTGGGTTGCTATCGGGTAGGACCAACTAACACGGTTGTACGCTTTTGCCATATCCAACTTGATAGCAGAAGCACCAAATTTCCTTTTTTTTCTCCTCTTCAAACAACGAATGCTTTCATAAGCTGTTAATCTGCAGGGTAAGTCCTCGGTGTCCTGATCTTTTTCAGAAAGTAGGTTGGCAAGAACTTTGGGGCATAATTTCTAGAGAACGTGGCATGGAGCAATTCGTCTGAATTGGGTAAGTCATTGGGGTTCTTGATCTTGGTAGTGACGTGGGCATACCCTCCGGGCACCCGACCGTTGGCGTACCCGATGCAGCCCAGTACCTGGAGGCCCATGAAGCCCAAGAAACTACAACTTGAAGTACAAGACAAGAACCTCATGTAAACCCTACCTGGCTCCCTTTATAAAGCCAGGCAGGGGCACCCCATAGATGGGATCCCCACGAGACCACGTCTCTCATCGCCCTCGCGGCCACCATGTAATATCATCATCATCTATACAGATCAGACAAGCAGGATGTAGGTCTTTACCTCACCATGAGGGGCCGAACCTGGGTAAATCTTTGCTTGTCAGCCGACGGAACTACCAGCGCGCCATCTCTCTCCCCCTCAATCAACCCGGGGTACACAACCCAGTGATTTGCCGAGTCCACCCCTCGACAATTGACGCCGTCTGTGGGAAGAACGCGCGCTGGATTCAACGTTTCGGCGGCTCCAATCTCCATCGACAACTGCGACAAGATCGCATCTGGCGGCTCATCAACTTCGACGCGTTCGACTTCATCAACAACTGCTACGGCGGCGGTGTTCCACATCTGCAGCCTGCGATCCAATCTGGCTCGCGTGCGGCAACGTCCCAGCGGACTATCCAATCTCATCGACCAGACGACTGATTTGCGACTGCTACTATTCACGTACGACATGCCCGCGTCGGGTCCGCATCACGATAGATCTGGACAAGAGAAAAGCTGCTGCTGCTTGTATATCGCCATATATCGCATCAACGAGGAAGCACCAGAACGGCGGCAGGCACATGGTCACATGCATGCGCATGCATCATGCATGGATCGATCAGCTCGTTCCGTGGACTAGCTCATCAATCTCTCGCTGTATTTCTGTTTTCAGTATTGTATATCTCATGTTCTAACCGATCTATTTTCATTACGAGGGCAAAAGATCATATCGGGAGATCGAAACCCTGCCCGCTTCGCCAACAACAGCCTTTACCGCGGGCCGCCGCGGATGCATCACCATCGACTGTGACCCCTTCGACCTCGGCTAACTCCGGCACCCTCGATTTCTTCGACTACGGCGACAGCAATCAACGTCGTCGGTGCTGATATATACAATCGGCTCCCTGCGAGGGCGAAACAAACCCTCGGGGCTGGACCTTCGACGTCAACAACGACATCAACTTCCTCGGTGCTCCCAACATGGTGACATCCGTGACTACTTCAACTCCGCATCATCGGCTCCGCCTCCGACACTCGGGGGCTGGCGAGCTTGTCTTCACCGGCTCCGCCTTCGACGCTCGGGGGCTGGCGAGCTTGTCTTCACCGGCTCCGCCTTCGACGCTCGGGGGCTGGCGGCCTCGCCTTCACTGGCTCCGCCTCCGACGCTCGGGGGCTTGCGGCTTCGTCTTCATCGACTCCGCCTCCGACGCTCGGGCTGGCGGCCTCGCCTTCATCGACTCCGCCTCCGACGCTCGGGGGCTGGCGGCCTCGCCTTCACTGGCTCCGCCTCCGACGCTCGGGGCTTGCGGCTTCGTCTTCATCGACTCCGCCTCCGACGCTCGGGGGCTGGCGGCCTCGCCTTCATCGACTCCGCCTCCGACACTCGGGGGCTGGCGCTTCGTCAACGACAAGTTCATCGCTGCACTCGACACGCGACTCGAGTGCCTTCATCGACTCGGCACCGTCGACTCCCCTTCGCCGGCCTAATAAGGGACTCGGGGGCTGAGTGTTGCCCGCGCCGCGTCGACTCCGGCCCGCCGCTTCGACTCCCTCCGTCGCACTTCACGGCGTCGACTCCGTCCACTACGACATCCACAACTCGCCAAGATCGCATCCATGATTCGACTGCCTCTACGGCACAACTCCGCCGCGTCGACTCCGGTCCGCCGCGTCGACTGCCTCTACGGCACAACTCCGCCGCGTCGACTCCGGTCCGTCGCCTCGACTGCCTCTACGGCACAACTCCGCCGCGTCGACTCCGGTCCGCCGCGTCGACTGCCTCTACGGCACAACTCCGCCGCGTCGACTCCGGTCCGCCGCGTCGACTGCCTCTACGGCACAACTCCGCCGCGTCGACTCCGGTCCGCCGCGTCGACTGCCTCTACGGCACAATTCCTCGGCGTCGACTCCGGTCCGCCGCGTCGACTGCCTCTACGGCACAATTCCTCCGCGTCGACTCCGGTCCGCCGCGTCGACTGCCTCTACGGCACAATTCCTCCGCGTCGACTCCGGTCCGCCGCGTCGACTGCCTCTACGACACAACTCCTCCGCGTCGACTGTGTCTACGGCACAACGCCGCCGCGTCGACTCCGGTCCGCCGCGCACAAACAAATTCGGCTTGGCCACACCTGATGCTCTCCCGGGTGTTGCGCCGCACAGGCCACAAAGAAATTTGCCTTGGCCACACCTGATGCTCTCCCGGGTGTCGCGCCGCACAGGCCACAAACAAATTCACCTAGGCCGCACTCGAACACTCGGGGGCTGCGCCATACAGGTCCAACAAGAAAACCTAGGCCGCACTCCAACACTCGGGGGCTGCGCATACAGGTCCAACAAGAAAACCTAGGCCGCACTCCAACACTCGGGGCTGCGCCATACAGGTCCAACAAGAAAACCTAGGCCGCACTCGAACACTCGGGGGCGCCATACAGGTCCAACAAAAAAAAACCTAGGCCGCACTCGAACACTCGGGGCTGCGCCATACAGGTCCAACAAGAAAACCTAGGCCACACTCGAACACTCGGGGGTTACGCCATACAGGTCCAACAACGCAGTAGGCCGTTCGGCTGAGCAAATACTCGATATGTTTGTCGAGTCCACCAAGTAGGCCGTCAGGCAGAATGAGCACTCGAATCTCATTCGAGTTCCACAAGTAGGCCGTCAGGCTGAGCGAACACTCGAAACTCATTCGAGGTCCACAAGTAAGCCATCAGGATGAAAACTGCAACATATAGTAAGCCCACATGCTGGAAAAAAAAAGACTGTTTTATCAGTGATTCCTTAAGTTACTCCCATCGGGAGGGTTTCAGAAATTTCTTTCGACTGAGAGAGGTTTTTTGAGATTAACCTCAATTACAAGCAATTCAGCTTAATCTCGTGCTCCCAATAGATTCAGTCGAAACATTACCGACTAAAGCATCCTCTGTAAGCCCTCAACGGCCGGAGTCGAATTTGTTTAACTATCCTTTCAGGAACAAGATGTCGTGCCCAGGAAGAAAGAGTACTTACCCGACGCATCGACTACGCCTACACGACATGCTGCTTTGAGTCTCCGCCCGATTCTTCGTATCGACCAGACACTCGGGGGCTCCTGACGTGGGCATACCCTCCAGGCACCCGACCGTTGGCGTACCCGATGCAGCCCTGTACCTGGAGGCCCATGAAGCCCAAGAAACTACAACTTGAAGTACAAGACAAGAACCTCATGTAAACCCTACCTGGCTCCCTTTATAAAGCCAGGCAGGGGCACCTCATAGATGGGATCCCCACGAGACCACGTCTCTCATCGCCCTCGCGGCCACCATGTAATATCATCATCATCTATACAGATCAGACAAGCAGGATGTAGGTCTTTACCTCACCATGAGGGGCCGAACCTGGGTAAATCTTTGCTTGTCAGCCGACGGAACTACCAGCGCGTCATCTCTCTCCCCCTCAATCAATCCGGGGTACACAACCCAGGGATTTGCCGAGTCCACCCCTCGACAGGTAGTAAGAGAAGAACCATGATTTTCACCATCTTGAGCATTTCACCACATTTTAGGAAACTTCTAATGCCCCACACGCCTCAAATTCAGTAAAGATCCAGTGTTCAACATTGAACCCTACAATGAAACCATGCGGACCGAAGAGGAATATCTCCGCATCATGAATAACACAGTCAATTTCAAGATATAAAATTGGACCAAAATAAGTCCAACTCGCACGCAAATTCGAATTCGTCCGAGTTTGCCCTTTGGTTCGACTCGCTCACCTCCTTCGCAGCCAAGCAAGCAAACGCGTCCCGTCCCGTCCCGTTCCCATCTCTCTTTCTATCTCGCCCACGCCCCCGCAGGTTTCAAATCCACAGTCGACGAGGAGGGCCAGGTCTCCGCCGCCGCCGCCGTCCCCGATCCGGCTTCCCCCCGATCCCGCGAGACCTCCCATCGCCGCCATGGAGGCCCTGGAGGAGCTGTCGCAGCTCTCCGAGTCCATCCGCCAGGCGGCCTCGCTCCTCGCCGACGACGACCCCTCCGACGACTCCGCACCGCGCCGCCCCTCCACCTTCCTCAACGCGTCGTCCTCGGCAACGTCGTAAGTACCGCCCTCCCTCCCTCCCTCTGAACCCCCACCCGCCCTCGTGCCTCGATCTGATGACCGATCCGTTCCGATCTGTCCGTGCAGGGCGCCGGCAAGTCGGCCGTGCTCAACAGCCTCATCGGCCACGCCGTTCTGGTAAGCCTCTTACTCCCACCACCCATCTCCCCCTCCCATCCTCCTACACCTCCCCCTCCGCGGGTGTTCGTGTTTCCTTAAACTTAGATTGTGTGTGCAGCCGACGGGGGAGAACGGGGCGACCAGGGCGCCGATCGTGGTGGACCTGCAGCGGGAGCCGGGGCTCAGCACCAAGACCATCATGCTGCAGATCGACAGCAAGTCGCAGCAGGTGTCCTCAAGTCAGTAGGACCTCCTCACCGCCTTGATCATCCTTTGTTTTCGGGGGTTTACGTGGTGCTGAATGAATTCTCCGTGCCTGTTGGTCGGTGCAGGTGGTCTGCGGCGTTCGCTGCAGGAGAGGCTCAGCAAGGCCGCCACCGGCAGGGGCCGCGCCGAGGAGATTTCTCTCAGGATGCGGACGAGCACAGGTTTGTCCCGGAGGAACTTGGTGGTCTCGGTGAACCTGTATATTCTTATCCTTACGTTGGCAATGTAAATACTAGCATTATAGAGTACTGACTGGAACGGAGGATACATCAGCATTTTAGGTGAAGTGGTCCTTGTACTTGTAGTTTGTGGAGCAGCTAAGCATTTGAATCCGGCTAGGGTATTATTTATGCTTGTAGCATTGACTTGCTGTGGAAAAACCAACGGTAGAATCTTGGGTATACTATGTAATTGCTAAAGCATGAACAGTCCGCTCTTCCACAGTTCAGTGTTTCTGTACCAAATCTATTCTTATTGTTTCTGTTCGCCTGTAATATCTGCTATGGCGGTCTGTGGAAACTTATTAATTTCTCATTGTACATTTTTCTGTTCATGTTTCCAGCTCCTTCCCTAAAACTTATTGATCTACCTGGGTTAGACCAGCGAGTTGTGGATGATTCAATGGTAAGTATTTGAATATGGATACTTTACTTGTCACAATTAGTTGTGATAGAATGTTAATGCTTAAAGATTAGAATATCAGAGTATAGTTTGTAATAGCCAATCATGGCCACTGTTTAAAGCATATCGGTAGAACCTCGACCTAAAGATCTTATGCCATCTATGGGATTTATTTAGAATGGCACAGTTATACAGATATTGGAAATCATAATTATTCTGGTTATATTGATTTGGAACCTTTTGAACGATTCTTATTTCCCTACTTCATAGACAGCATTTCAAACCTAGTTCTTTAATCTCGTCATACTTGATTACTCTGTCTTAAAGTATGCTGACTAATTTCTTAATTCAGATCAACGATTATGCTGGACACAATGATGCAATACTGCTAGTTGTGATACCCGCAGCACAGGCAGCTGAAGTTGCATCATCTCGTGCTCTCAGGCTGGCGAAGGATATTGATTCGATGGTCTGTCTTTAAACTGGTGTAAATATCATAAATAATAACATCGCTCTTTGTTCATTAGCAAATGATGTTTTTTCACTTGCTGTAGGTTCCAGAACTATCGGTGTCTTAAGCAAGGTTGATCAAGCAGTAGGAGATGAGAAAACTATAGCTTGTGTTCAGGCCCTTCTGTCGAACAAGGGCCCAAAAAACCTTCCTGACATTGAGTGGGTTGCTCTGATAGGACAATCCGTTGCAATTGCATCAGCATCATCTGGATCGGTTGGTTCTGAGAATTCGCTGGAGGCTGCATGGCAAGCTGAAGCTGAGAGCCTCAAGTCCATCTTAGCTGGAGCTCCTAGTAGTAAGCTAGGTAGAATTTCTTTGGTCGACACCATTGCTAAACAGATACGTAAACGGATGAAAGTGCGGGTTCCTAATCTACTGACTGGGTAAGATGTGCCTCATGCTTCAATGATAATTGTACCCAGCACCTGTTAATTTGATGTGCATAGTACAAGAAGGCCTTCCCTTACTACATTGATGATTCAGTACTGTGTGTTTAGTGCTGCTATTGCATGCTCTTACTTTCTATGTTACTATTTCAGTCTGCAGGGTAAATCCCAGATGGTGAAGGATGAACTGGCAAGGTTGGGAGAATCTATGGTACAAAGTGCTGAAGGAACCCGAGCAGTTGCGCTGGAGCTGTGCCGGGAATTTGAAGATACGTTTCTTGCTCATATTACATCCGGTGAGGTTAGTGACTAACTTCAAAAGTTAAGATTTGAATTATGCCCCCCAAGATTCCATAATGCTTACAAGATCGGTGCACCTTTTTTTTCCATAGGGATCTGGTTGGAAAATTGTTGCAAGTTTCGAAGGCAAGTTTCCAGACAGAATTAAACAGCTGCCACTGGACAGGCATTTTGATCTAAGCAATGTCAAACGGGTAAGATCAATTTCACTTCTAAGATAACACTATAAACTCTAGCAGGCAACTTTGCACCCCTTATAAAAAGTATTCTCTTGACATTCTAGATTGTCCTGGAAGCCGATGGTTATCAACCATATTTGATATCTCCGGAGAAAGGGTGAGGTCATTAATAAAAATAGTACTAGAAATGGCAAAGGAGCCATCAAGACTATGTGTTGAAGAGGTATGTTACAGTCCTTCCGAGTAACATGCATGGTATTCCTGGTCAACAGAAGTAAAACATTCTAAGATCCATGTAAATAAAACATATTCCTTTCTACAAAGTATTGCAATCTCAACATGCATTATTGTTTATTATTATGCTCTGCGCCACTTACTCCCTGGGCCCATTAGAAAAACTTCCTCAATTTCATGTCTGGTTCTGTTTGTTTGTTAGCTACTGATGCATGTGATTTGCAACCTGGTGCCATTTTCATATTTCTAGTTGGTCAGATTTTTTCTATTGGGTTGTATCATTGCATCATTTCTTTCCTATTATGTTGATGTAATATATTTGGCATCCATGGGTTTGTGCAAGGTTGAAAATATCTTTCTAGCTTGATTACTGCCATGGTATTTGAGTCGCCGATTAGTCGCTGTATAGTCGCCGACTAATCGCTGAGTCGTTTCTCAAAAATCACGGCGACTCGCGACTATACAGCGACTCAACGCGACTATACATTGATTTTCGTCGACTATACAGCGAGTCGGAGGGTTGGCGACTCACTTGCGACTCGCGACTCAAAAATCATGATTACTGCCATGTGGATAATAATCTTTTACTGTTCATGTTCTAGGTACATCGTGTATTGATGGACATAGTCAATGCTTCCGCCAATGCCACACCAGGGCTTGGAAGATATCCTCCATTCAAGCGTGAGGTATCACTCATATGTTTGATAAGCATTATTACACTTCTATTTACTTATTTGTAGGTTCCATGTTTGACCATTTTGAGCATAAATTTCCTTTTGTCCTTCTTCCAGGTCATTGCAATAGCATCAAATGCATTGGATAACTTCAAAAATGAGGCAAAAAAGATGGTAGTTGCTCTTGTTGATATGGAGCGTGCCTTTGTTCCTCCTCAACATTTCATCCGTCTAGTACAAAGAAGGTCAGTTGTTAATGTTCCTAACGCCCCCACTCCCCACCCTCTTTATTTGTGCAATTTGTTATTTGTCTCTAGCAGTTAATTGCTGTTTCACCCTTCTTAATGTTCCGTACTTGCAAAGACCTAGTTACATGTTTTCTTGCAATTTGTAACTTCATTACTCATTTTCCATAATCAGTTTGGATTATAAAACTAGCACGGGGATCCTAAATTTGGTTGGCCACAAGAGGAGTAGTTCTATTTGTACTTTCAAACAGTTACTTTAATTTCTATACGTGATGTCTGAACACAAGGAATTAGACAACTTCTGTTTGAACTCTCCATCATTTTTCTCTTACTGATCGCCACTAATTTTTTCTACAATGCTGACCCTTTTCCTTTTTTTTAATTGGCAGAATGGAGAGGCAGCGTCGTGAGGACGAGATGAAAAATCGACCTTCCAAGAAAGGACAAGAGGCTGAACAATCCATGACAAACCGGGTATATCTCATCCGCTCGTGCTTATTTGTCTTAGGATGCACACTGGCGTGTTTTTATCAGAAATACGATCTTCAAAATTATTGGATTCTTTAGATTGGTTGACATAGCATACATATTGCCTGTGTTGATTAACGTAAGTGACATTTGGTTTTAGGCCTCCAGTCCCCAAACAAAATCTGAGCAAGCCGGTGGAAAATCAATAAAAGAGAAATCAAGTCAGCAAGACAAAGACACAAAGGAGGCACCAAATTTGCAGGTTGCTGGTCCAGCTGGTGAAATAACTGCAGGTAAAAAAGTCATTAAATCTATCTGTGCTGAAGTTTGGCCATCACGAAAATCTATTTTTCAATATTACGTACTTACGACTTGTGCAGACTGTTATTCTTCTAGGGTTAGACCATGAAATGCATATGGGAGTTTCTTTTGTACATTTCTTAACTCAGTTGGCCACATACTGCTACCTTGTAAATGAAATTTAATCCTTAGAGAACTTATCAATCTAGTTATGTATAATGACATGCACATTGCTACCAGAAGTCATGGACCATTTTGAACAACTTCTTCGAGAGTCTAATAAATTACATATCCCCTCTCCTCTTCAGGTTACCTTTTGAAGAAAAGTGCAAAAACTAATGGGTGGAGCAGAAGGTGGTTTGTCCTAAATGAGAAGAGTGGAAAGGTTGATTTTCACATTGTTTTGTTTTCGTAATTTTTGGCACATGTTTATTGTTTTATTACTGATTTGGTATGCCTGAGTTCAATTCACCATTTTTTTGTCAGCTTGGGTACACAAAGAAGCAAGAGGAAAGACATTTTCGTGGTGTCATCACTCTTGAGGTGTGCAGAAGCTTTGCTTTTGTTTTATGTTTCTTTTATTCTACCTTGGCACTGAAATTATGGGAATATCTTTGTTTTGTGTTAGTGTTAGAGTGGTTCAGCAGTTTATTTTCTTGCATTAACTCCACCGGATGAGCTAACTGATGTTCACACATGTAACTTGTAAGAGTTGTATAAAATGAATTGATTTGGTACCTCTGTATGCTTTCTTGTTGTGTAGGAATGCAACCTTGAGGAAGTAGAGGAGGAAGAACCTTCAAAAAGCTTAAAGGATTCAAAAAAGGCAAATGGACCTGATAAAGGCCCAAGTCTTGTTTTTAAGATAACTAACAGGGTCGCTTACAAGACAGTGCTTAAAGGTCGACACCCCTGAACATTGTAGCATCAGTTTTCTCTTGTTTTTTCAGTTACATATAATGGGTTTCTTATTTTGCAGCTCAGAGCGCTGTTGTATTGAAAGCTGAGAGCATTGCCGACAAGATTGAGTGGGTAAATAAGATAAAAGCTGTAATTCAAAGCAAAGGTGGTTCTTTCAAGGGTCCAAATACTGAGGGTGGTCCTGTGAAGCAAAGCCAACCAGATGGCTCAGTGGTAAGTTCTAGCTTATGGCTCTCCCTTCTAATAACTAGCAAATATTTCAGTGCTATTTTTTTCTGTCTCTTTTCAGTGTGATACTAAGGGTGTCATTATGCAATTCCAGTTTTGCTTTTTAGCATGCTTGTTCCTTTGGTGTGTCAACATGACATCTCTCTCCCGCTGACATGTGTATATATCAGTAATTCAATTGATGTCTCATACATATACTTTTTGAAGGAAACAATGGTGCGGAGACCAGCTGATCCTGAAGAAGAACTTAGATGGATGTCTCAAGAAGTTCGTGGCTATGTTGAGGCTGTTTTAAATAGCCTAGCAGCAAATGTCCCGAAGGTTCATGTTATAGCTTTATTCAGTTTATTTGACCTAATCACCGAGGACATGTTCTCTAAAATGGAAATCTTTATTTGCTTATCAGGCTATTGTGCTTTGCCAAGTGGAGAAAGCAAAGGAAGATATGCTGAACCAGCTATACAGCTCAATAAGGTGAATGTCAGGTCCAGAAATAGTGTCCATTTGTTCTGGAGATTTGTTCCCATTATTTCATGTTGTAGTACTAATTCCATCCAAGTGAAAAAGACAAATACAAACTTTGAAATGCATGCTACCTCTTTGATTAGCCAAATGTATCAGAAGCAAAAAGGAATCCTGATAATCTTTATCCAGACCATCTAATAAGTTTAGACATAGTAAGGCATGAAAGCTATAGATTTATGACTAAGGAACGTTTCTGCACGTGCAATAAGATATTTTGAATATGTTTGGCAATTAAATATTGATTGGTTCTTGAAATTATAATTTTCCACGGGACAAGTTCTGGGATCTATTTGTATGATGATGCATTATTTCCATTTGTATATTCTCTTCATATGTGTCATACATCTGCTTGCATGGTATATTGTTGATAGAGATCAAATGCTTATTTGATTTTAGTTTCACATATCTGCACTTCATCCCTTCACTCATTTCTCATTACCAGTGGACAAAGCAACGCAAAAATTGAAGAACTTTTGCAAGAAGACCACAATGCTAAACGCAGAAGGGAAAAGTACCAAAAACAATCATCTCTGTTGTCAAAGCTCACACGCCAACTCAGTATCCATGACAATCGAGCTGCTGTTTCCTCTTACTCCAATGACAGCCCTGAAGCTGGTAAGCCGTTTTCTTTTTCATTTTTTCTGAATACTAGCACAACCTTTTGGTGTGTGTTGAGTTGGCCCATTTCCCGAACTTGTATGTCAGAATTTGGATTAGGAAATTGCATACGAAATAAATAGACATTGTAATTGGTAAAGTGAGAAGGCCAAAAAGAGCGCAGCAGTCCAACAACTTAACTTACCCCACCCCTGACATGTGCATCCTAAGGAGCAGCTGCAAACAACGCCCCTGCCAAGGGCAATTCGAACAGGTGGGGTTTATCACTTACAAGCCACTGCCGCTGAAGTTCTGATCGCCAGTCACCACCACTGGGTGACTATGGTGAGAAGTGATACTGCAGCCTGATCTGGCGGCTGCAAGCCACCAAGGTTTGGCCAACAAAGCGCGTGTTTGTGAAACAAGCTGACAGTGGCTGTGACGAATAGGTGCCTTAGTGCCAGATATGCTTTCCTGGTCCCAGATTGACGTGTGGCGTCCAGGTCCAGCCGCCAATCGCTGGCCACTACTAACCAGCAAGCACTCGATGCCTAAGCAAAGCTTTGGTGACATTTTTATAAATATTGCTTTTAGTATGTAATACAAGCAATAGCCTATAGGTACCTAATAGTCCTCTCATTGGTAACTCGTATGGTAGCTAAATCTCCTTTTTAATGAAATATTTTGATTACTAATATTTATATTAAGTGAACTGGAAAATGTGTTGTTATAGCTTATTAGTAGTACCAACTTTGTAAGGTAGAGTACTATCTGTATGGTACGCGATGTTTTATGCTGGTAAGTATGTTGGCCAACCCAATGTACTTGATTGAAATTCTGCTTTAACTGTTTTCTTGTGCCCATTGTACTAGGTTTTTCTGGTTTGTAAGCTGATGTGGCTAGCTTATGGGCATAAATACCAATGAATTTGTATTCAGAAGCATTCGTATGAATTATGATTGTTGTATCGTGCAAGAAACTTACTGTCAAACTTCAAAGCTTGGCTATCCCCTACATTTCCATACTGGACTAATACTTCGTTTATTTGTCCAATCTAGACCTAATCTTTTCACTGCGACCTGCGTGTGCTAAATGTTGCATTGTAGGCTACTAATATAAATTGCATGCTATTAACGTGTAAGATTTCAGGGTGTATCTGTAATTCTTAGCAACTTAGACTGAGATCAATCTTATGTGCATTTGTTTATAGTAACTTACAACAGTTTATTTGAATAAAAATATTTGCAGGGAGCCCACGGACACCAAGCCGCCCTGGTGAGGACTGGAGGTCTGCCTTCGATTCTGCAGCAAATGGCCCTGCTGCCTCCACTGAATCAAGGTCGAGAAGTGCCGATAGTCGCAGTCGGCGCCCTGAAAATGGAGACTCGAGCTTAGGTGCCAATTCCAGCAGCCGACGTACACCAAACCGGTTGCCACCAGCGCCACCAAGATACTAATTGTGCTGATTAGTATCGATGCATATCATGTATTCTTGCTAGGCACACACCCTATTTCTGATTATTGGCGGAGATTGGGAGAGCAGATTGTGATTGGACAATAGAGTGAGCGCCTTGGTGGAGAGATCGCATGAAGGGCTTGGATGCGCAGGGCACCTTGAGTTGTTTATAGAAATATATATATAGTGAATCCATCATCTCTATTGGTTATATCTGATGCTATACCGTTATATAGGATTTTTTAGGGCCGATCATTTTAAGTCGTTCTGTGTTCTACTTCTCACGTGTCGCCTCCCAGCGTTACGCGTGCTGCTTCGATGCAGCAGATTTCGCCACGTTCACATTTATAAAATGGTTTTTTGAAAGTGCATCTTGCGCCAAGTGTGTTATTAGTTAATTGCAATCTCTGTAGACTAATTATTTTGTCGAGTAGTTTAAGAAGAAATGTTCCATTGGTGATGCGTTAAACATAGTTGATGGATTCGGGATGAATTGCATCAGAATTAAGATATGCATCGAGATACTTGAGGTGAAGATATGATTATATGATTGTTAAGAAGAAGCAAATGATATGAAAACGGATTTTTTACAACCTATATGACGCACAAGCCGTATCCGATGCGTTGAATGCTTAACACATTCAACGTCAAGTCTCGGCCGTTCAATCGCGGGAACTGACGGTCAGAGATAGGGGTTGTGCGTCATATGGTTGTAGAATCTAATAACCGAAATGATATGAACTTCGAGACATCAAGATTGAGATCAAGGAGTGAATAACTATTATCAATATGAATTTCATGTAAAAGATGAGAATGTTTGATCAAGAGAAGTCTGATCATTGGATCGTAAAACGTAACACACAAGCGTAGATGATGTACCGAGTGGGATCACATGATCTCATGGTAACCAGTCATCTATATCGCCTTGTGAATTAACCAATGATATATGTTTGGTGTTTCTCTGTGGGGTTAGGTATATTTGTATGTGAGTGCACCAAATATAATATTTCATATAGCCCATGTGAGAAAGACGTCAAGTTGTGATCGTCATCACTCGTCAAGATTTATGATTTATAAGTACAAGTTCAAGATGAGCATCTCGAAAGGATCATATGCTTGAAGTTTGCTGTCCATTTGATGGTAATGGACATATCAAGATATAACTGGAATGCGGAAGGAAAATATACGACCTTCATAGGTTTTCCATTTTACTGGTCCCCAAGGTAGTTTTCTGGACACTGGGTCATAAGTACTATCAAGGGGCCTGTCATGTGAGTGGTTGATCACGTTATTTGTAGAGAGCTGAAACCTTTGTATTCTTGACATTGTTATTCTTGGATTTATTTGATTTTTCTTAGTGTGGATCTTTACATCCTGTTGCTATCTTCAAGAAAATCTCAATTCCATCAAAGATGTATTTCGTTTGAAAAATTTGTTGCGTTTTATATGTTGGAAGTTCTACCGGTTCTTTATTGTTCTTCATTTACAACATTTTGTTCTTCATTTACAACATCCGTTGCTTTGAACGAGATTCGAGAGAGATGGATAAGAGCTTCTTGTTCTTTCTTTACAAATATTGCTTGGTTTCTTCTTATCCTCTTCCATTTCTTCATAACATTCATTGATTTGGGTGAGTTTATTGAGCTCTATACATTGATTGAATTGAGTGATAGTCTAAGAGCTTGTCACTCTTGGAGGCCACAACCTTGTAAATGGTTTGGTGGTTGTTGAGCTCTATACATTGATTTGAAGGATTGGAAAGGCGCCCAAGTGAGTTGATAAGTGGTTGTGGACCTTGCCATCTTAGATATGGAGGAAAAAACTAGCCATAGTGGAAGAGTTCATACTTGGTGCTTGAGCTCTTACTAGGTTTCCCAAAATCTATTTTTTTGAGGATTAGGAATACTTGCATCTCAGTTCTCAAGCTTCTAATCCGATTATCAATTCTTTGAGTGCTATAGTTGCATTATACATCACACCTATTGGGAGTGCTCATGATATTTGGACAAAGCTTCAAGATATATATTACATGAGCAAGATTTAGGAGGATGATTACTTCTTCTCATGAACTAAGATTGACGATTGTTCTACTTCTTCCTCCCACAATTAAGAGCTCTTAAATTTATCCACTGCACCAACATGTGGCTTTTCACAAGATAGTGACATGGTGATAGAATTTTTACAACGACATTGAACTCTTTGTTGACGATCCTTCATCTCTATATATATTGCAATCCTTCACCTTTGGTCTTGAACACATTTTGCAAGAGAAGTGGCATATCCTCTTGTGTTGATAGTCCTTCATATCATCGAGAAATAATTTGACTACCAGTTAGATGATAAGATATATCTTGTTTCCATGATAAAAAATGCTTACATATCCTCTGGTTTTTGTTTGGCTAACAGTGTAGAGGAAGCCTATGGGTCAAGGCACATGAACATGAGTTAAGCAATTCAAACATAACACCTTCTTCATTTTCTGAAAGTCACTTTTGCCTATTAACATGGATGTTATTCCTAGCTCTTATTCTATCTCTTGTTGTGTTTCCACGAGTGATATTATGAGGTTAGTTATAATGACGATACCGATGTTGAGTGGAACGAGGTGAATCTCAAGCATCACAACTTCTTGAAGATGCTCCAGGGCAAAACCCATGTGGGTGTCATGGACATCGTCATCAAGATCATAAAGAAGACGAATGATGTTTTCATGGAGCTCAAGGGTTTCACTTTTCATGTTGAGGAAGAGCTTTAGGAGGATAAGAACAAGAATAAGAAAAGATAAAAAAGGTTACCTGAGGTTGTTGAAGGCTTTAAATAATCATCATAGGTGATTTCTATTTCTCATGAGAAACTAAATGCTACTCATGTAAAATTAGTTGTCATGCCTTGTACTAATTCTTATAGTATGTGCACTATTATTGATGATGCTTGTGATAGTACCCCTATTTATTATAAAGCATCTATGTGGAAGGAGAATGTTCGTTAAGAGCTCAACTTGGATTTTTAACAAGCAGTTATGGAATATTGGAAGGAAGTCATGAGATCTCCTGGGCTCTCTAGAGGATCTTTTATTATCCCATGATAGGATAAAGTTATATCATGAGGTTATTCCCGTGAATGTAACATCCAACAATGATCATATGTACATTAGCCCAACTACTTATCAGAATTTTATTTTTGTCTTGTGCTAGTCCTAACAATTTAGCTAAACATAATGTTGCTCTACACATCTTGTGATTAGTTTCTATCTATGCCTTGTTGCTGTAATAATTAAGCCTCTACTTTCTCTGACACACTTTTTAATTCTTAACCTTGTCAGGGACGGAACCAGGAATATAACTTGAAAGAGGCCAATGAACATTAGGTTAGTTGGAGGGACCATATAGACAATTTCTGCTAAATTTGGAGACCAATTTGCATACTATATAGTTTTTCTTTAGCAAAACATCTATCATGGGAAGGGGCATTGCCCCAGCTCGCACCCCTAGCTCCGTGTCTGAACCTTGTAGAGGAAAATAAAGAGCTCAAGGCCGAAAACCCCAAACGTAGCCCGAGCTATATGGCTCTCGTTTATTAAATTTTCTGAAATCTACAATTTTCTGTTTCCAAAATATCGATGCGGAGATATTATGAGATCTATCACCGCGCAAAATCTCAATAAAAAATTCGTTATATTTTGGTCTGTGGAAAAAAAATCCTAAATGCAGTATCATAAGCAAATGACCGATTTCAAAAAGTTTTTGTGTTGCCATCCTTATTTAGGTCATATACGCAATGACTGTCGTATGAATCGTGTTGCATGTGACCCAATCGGGTTTAGTAGGAGTTAGGATGCGAACAAATGGACGCTTTCTTTTTGAAATGCATGGACGTAGTATGCAAGCATACACACATTACATGAGTATGTAACGTAAGTTCTTTCATCTTACATGAGTCGTTAGGTTAAAAACAAGGTGTCCTTTTTCAGGATATTCTCTTTATGCACTGAAACAGATTTCAATCCTTTTTTTTTACCCTTAGGGTTTGACATACCGCCAAAAAAGTTCTATTTTGTTTTCATCTATTGTTAATTAACCTTGGACCTAATTCCATTGCTTATAAATATCCATACATGCGATCTTTTGCCTTCCCTCTAATTTTACAATCTCATCTCTGCATGTTGTACGTGCCTTTTCTGGATATACATGTGCTCCATTATATATCTGGAAGCCACAGAAGCTGAAAATAACGACGAAAGAAGCGAATAGAATCAAGCAGAAACTAGTGTTCTATTCCGTGGTCATTAGATGTACGAATGGAAAATACTGTGGAGGTAAAAGGAAAATAATTTAGGGTTGGTAGTGTAAAACTCCGTACCAACCCCATGTACGATTTGGAGTGTCGACGAGTGCTTTGGGCTAGCAGAGTTTACTGGATGACAGTGGGTCACAGTAGCATGTGGCCCGCATTTCATTGGTGACGGCGCGAGAAGAAGATTCCCATCCCGAAGCGAGTGAAGAGTGTTTTTTGGGCCGGGTTTAATAGTACTGGGACTGAATGGCGTTCTAATCACTGACGGGTGGGTCCAGAACAATTCGGTCCTAAGTGTCAGCGAGTCATTCCTGCGGAAGTCTCAAGTGTGCACCATCCCCTCCGAGCTCGCCATAGTGGTGCACCGCAACGACACTAGCACCACCACTTGTATCCCTTGCCACTGTCCTTGAGGAGAGGAACTCATTCGCCACCTTGCACGCTCTCGGCGCCATCGAGGACAACATGGAGAAAGGCGAGGACGCCGCCGCCGAGGAAGCGAATGGCGACCTCATCCACCTCGCCCCTGTACAACCCGCCTCAGTCCAAAAAAGTTGTACTTAACTTTTTTACTTGGTCCTAAATAATCCTGATACAACCTCCGATGCTTTGTCTTGAATACTACTTTTTAGTTATAATTGCAATGATCAGTAACTCCAACATGCTCATGTATATTAAGATACACATTTCTATCAACGGTCTAACTTATATCAGTAAATGCGCTGTACAATGGTAAACGTAAAATGTATTACATCGTAACAAATGTATTTTTTTAGTTTGGAATGATTGGGTAATAGACTTACTATAGATATCAAACAAGTAGTATCACATTACTAAGAAATGCAATATGTTCATGTATTGCAAAGTTTTAAATGCATCTTTTTTTTTGAATCCTTAAGTATCCGAAAGACAGCTGGCAAACTTTTTTAGAGAGTATGGTTGCGGCAAATAACTTTTGGTATATATTTGTGAAGTAGAAGCTATCAAGTTCATGTGTTACTAATTAGATAGTTCAAGATTCTGCGTGTCGTGTCAATGTTTTTCTTGAATCCTCTATTTTCGTAACAGTTTGTTGTGGTGTTCTTTTATTGGTCAAGTTTTATGAATATTTAGAATCTGAACTTGTGTAAATTTCCTCTCTGAGTTTTTGCATCTCTTTCAATATTTCTCCTCGTAAATCTTCACTTCCTTACTCACATGATGTTGTCCTCTTCATCTGTCCTTCCGAACCTTTTCTCCTGCTCGTCGACCCTCCTCATATATGTATTTTTCCCCGACGAAGTCCTCTCGTCTTCAAACACACCAAAGTAAAATGTTACCCGTCCAACAACCGTGTGCCACCACCTCGCCATTGTCGCCTCACCGCCGAACATCCCCCTTCCCTCTTGGCCCTCCTCGCTTTTCCTCTTCTTGCCGCGTCGCCCCACAATGTCTCCCATCATCGGTACACACATTAGAGTACGCTTATAGCAAAAACACGTGATGGAACATGGAACATGACACGGAGACCGTTCTTGCCGATGTCCTCAAACACATGGAGAATGCTTTCTTGAAGTTTAAGACTTTGCTCTATTTTTAATTTCGTGTCTGCTGTCTACCTTTATATGTGTAACCAACCAGGCAATGTGCAAAGTAAGGGGGAGAATGCTTTTGCAAAGATGGGGGCACTAGACAATCTAAATATTTGTGGCACTGGCTCTGGATCCAACATACTAGTCATAAGGCGGATACCTCCCGATTCGAGACAGGCGAGTTCAGCCTGCCAAGATAATAGCACGTCCGGCCGCTTTGACCCCTCGATAACTAGCATCTCCAGTCCAAGATTGTCCAACGGCCGTGATTCCAAAGTCCAGTTCCCTTCGGAGTTGATTTCATCCTGTGTAGCTACCATCCTTATGATACACGTAAACAAACAATAGAGACTTTACCTACATATTCTTCAGCCGTGATGTGTGTTCTTCAGACATAACGTGTGTGTCTGGTGGTCTAATTGGTGGAAAATCTTTTCAATGCATCAGAACTGCACGGAGAAGCAGTATCATCCTGCCAAAGAGGGGCACGTTCTTGATTTGGCGCTCTCTCGCCTGCAGCCGTGCAACTCGTAGAACGTCCCGATCTTCAGGGAGATCGAGATATGCATGGGTATTATCAAGAACCAGATGCTAGCGTTGATACCCACTCCTTGTGGCTAGCGCACCATGGCTAACATTGTTTCTCGTGGTATACATATGTAGGGGAGAAGAAAAACAATACTTGACAATGTACGCGCTTATATGGTGTGTATTCTTATATACAGCGTCAAAGATGGATAATTTCGTATCTAACTCGATAGAGGTAGGTCGCACTTTATTTTTCTTTTGTGTGTATCTGCATATAAATGGAGCTATTTTTCTATTGTGTATATGCAGAAAAATCAAATAAATCCAAGAATAACAATGTCAAGAATACAAAGGTTTCAGCTCTCTACAAATAACGTGATCAAACCACTCACATGACAGGCCCCTTGATAGTACTTATGACCCAGTGTCCAGAAAACTACCTTGGGGACCACTAAAATGGAAAACCTATGAAGGTCGTATATTTTCCTTCCGCATTCCAGTTATATCTTCATATGTCCATTACCATCAAATGGACAGCAAACTTCAAGCATATGATCCTTTCGAGATGCTCATCTTGAACTTGTACTTATAAATCTTGACGAGTGATGACGATCACAACTTGACGTCTTTCTCACATGGGCTATATGAAATATTCTATTTGGTGCACTCACATACAAATATACCTAACCCCACAGAGAAACACCAAACATATATCATTGGTTAATTCACAAGGCGATATAGATGACTGGTTACCATGAGATCATGTGATCCCACTCGGTACATCATCTACGCTTGTGTGTTACGTTTTACGATCCAATGATCAGACTTCTCTTGATCAAACATTCTCATCTTTTACATGAAATTCATATTGATAATAGTTATTCACTCCTTGATCTCAATCTTGATGTCTCGAAGTTCATATCATTTCGGTTATTAGCTTCTACAACCTATATGACGCACAACCCCTATCTCTGACCGTCAGTTCCCGCGATTGAACGGCCGAGACTTGACGTTGAATGTGTTAAGCATTCAACGCATCGGATACGGCTTGTGCGTCATATAGGTGGTAAAAAATCCGTTTTCATATCATTTGCTTCTTCTTAACAATCATATAATCATATCTTCACCTCAAGTATCTCGATGCATATCTTAATTCTGATGCAATTCATCCCGAATCCATCAACTATGTTTAACGCATCACCAATGGAACATTTCTTCTTAAACTACTCGACAAAATAATTAGTCTACAGAGATTGCAATTAACTAATAACACACTTGGCGCAAGATGCACTTTCAAAAAACCATTTTATAAATGTGAACGTGGCGAAATCTGCTGCATCGAAGCAGCACGCGTAACGCTGGGAGGCGACACGTGAGAAGTATAACACATAACGACTTAAGATGATCGGCCCTAAAAAATCCTATATAACGGTATAGCATCAGATATAACCAATAGAGATGATGGATTCACTATATATATATTTCTATAAACAACTCAAGGTGCCCTGCGCATCCAAGCCCTTCATGCGATCTCTCCACCAAGGCGCTCACTCTATTGTCCAATCACAAATCTGCATTTCCCACAAAAGAAAATGCAGATACACACAAAAGAAAATGTGTTTGTGAAATAGAAAAATAGCTCCATTTCCCTCTCAAAATTTCTCTTTTTGTATAGCCCAAAATACAAAATATATTGTTTACAAAACTTTTAGAGTACATACATTACGTACACATACTTGTATTCTTTATTTTAAAAATATTAAAACCTAGACATGTAGTTTTGATTTAAAGAAAGCAGATATAGTGAGTTCGGAACTATTGGCACTCCGAAAATTCTTATCCTTTCTATGTCGCCAACACCTACCATAGTGTTGCGCAACCTGTGCCACGCGATACCGTTTCTCGCCCTCCTCTTTCTCGAGCCATATTCTACCAAAACAGCTATTCCGGCGCAAATTTTGTCCGTCTCTCCGCACACATCTGGATGTCAAGCCCCCAGGACTATAGGGAACCTACGTCCCCGACTTAACTCGATGCAATTGATTTAAATATGACAGGACATAATTACGCCAACTATTACTGATTTTAGGATAAGTTATGTCAGAAAAGTCTACTTGATTTAGAACCTCGATGGCTAATCAAATCTTGGCTAATCTGTCTCTCGAGTGTGCAATCTTCATCATATCGTTATTGTCTAAAAATTGTCAGAAATTTGTTTAAATTCTTTTTTTGTTAAAATCTTCATACAACCATGTACACAATTTAACTTTCATGACATTTCATAATTGTGTTCGTATCCTGATCGTCTAACTGAGTATCTGTAGAATTTAAGCTTTTTTATCTATGGTCATGTTCTCTCTGCTGAGTGGTTGGTGTACTGCTAAACTTGTTACAACTGACATAAGTGTTCTCTTCTCTACATCTCTGTTTATATGAGAATGACTGAGTGATTGTGTTGCAAAAGAGTGAGCCAGTGTTAATATTTTCTCCATTACTGCTACTATTTTCTAGGAATGTTTCACTAAAATAATTGTTTATTTATCTATCATCAGTTGTATTAGAAGGAAAAGGAAATTTCCTTCTAGTAACGAGTGATATCTGAATAAACGAGGATATGTGTTGTAGCTCGAACTTTAGGAAGAAAAACCCAGAGTCACTTTTTTCTCTCCCAAAATGACTAATGGGCCAAACGGATCGTGTGGCGAAGGTGAGGTCGCGTGCAGGCCCGTACCGGAAACTGCCAGACGATTGTACGTGGGCTTGCTTGGGCGTTTGGTCTTTTTTTTTCTCTCGATCACGACGAGATACGAGTGTAACGAGAAACACCTTCCATGATTTTAGCCATTATCAAAATTCCCTGATTGTAGCGACCTCACAAGGAAGCAAATGCAATTGCTTTCCCAAAAATTTCGAATTTCACTTATTATAGAGACATTGATATGTTGACCTGTGTTGACAAGGAAGGAAAAACAATTGTTTGGAAGTTACGGAGCATAAATGACCATGATTCTAGCTATAGTGATCCCACAAACAGGAAGGAAGCAAATACAATTACTTTCCCCAAAAGTTGAAATCTCATTATTGTAGAGACGGTGATACGTTGACCTGCGTTGACAAGGATGGAAGGAAAAGCAATTGTTTGGAAGCTAGTATAAATGACCATGATTCTGGTGATGATTTGTTTAAGAAAATACCATGATTCTAGTGATCGTGATTGATGCAGTATTTTTTTATTTACATAGCGGTGGCATATCCAAACCCCGAAAATCAAAAATATCCCGCGGAAGTTCGGCCAGCGCGCCCCAGATCGCGTGCACCGCCCGTGGACTCGGGCGTCCAGCAACAGCCACCGCGTGGACCGCGCGTACCCACCCAAAACCCACGGGATCGTGCTCCGAATTTTTGGCCGTCTCCCGCCCGTTGGCCTGCCATTTCCTTTTCCCACGATCGAATCCGCCTCTAAAACCCACATTCCCCACCTCTCTCTGCCAATCCAATCTGCAGCTCCCACAACCCTAGATCGAAGCCGCCATGGAGGAGCCGAGCCCCCCGCCCTCCTCCGCCGCCGCCGCCGCGCCGCCGCGCGCCTCCTCGCGCAACCGCAAGCCCCCCGTCAAGTTCCAGGACCTCGACCCGGCGCAGACCAAGCGCCCCCGCAAGGGGGCGGGGACGTCGTCGTCGGTGAAGAAGAAGGCGCCGAGGAAGAAGCCGACCAGGGCGCCGAGGAAGAAGGAGCCGCCCAGGCCGGCGCCGGAGGACGACGACGTCTGCGCCGAGGAGCCCGACGAGGAGGAGCTGGCGTTCGGGGAAGACGACGACGACCTCGCCGGCTTCGCCGAGGAGCACGAGGAGATTCCGGGGGAGCCGGCCAAGAGGCGCGTCGCGCAGCCCACCCGGGCCAGGAACGCCGCCGCCGGCGACGCGGAGTCCGAGTTCGTCGGCGAGCCCATCCCCGATGACGACGCGCGCACCAACTGGCCCAAGCGCTACCAGCAGCCCTCCAAGCCCTCCAGGTAACAAACTGACGTCTCTTGTCTCCCCTCATTCCGGATCTGCGAGTTGTCCTTCTCTCGGCGATTCCGTGTGGAATGAACATTTTCCATCTCTTGTGTGTGTGTGTGTTGCGTGCGCAGGCAAGGCGACGAGGAGGACGTCAAGGCGCGGCGCCACTACACCTCCGCCAAGGTGGATGGAGAGATCTACTCGCTCGGCGATGATGTCTATGTGGAGGTACCGCGGCTCGACCCTGCGTCTCCTCTTCTCTGAATTTTTCTGATTGCAAATGAATGAGCGCCTGTGTGTACGTACAGTGCCTATTGTTTGTTTGCGTCATGCCACGGGCTTCAACCACGTGTTCTGTGGATACAAGTTTAGTGGTTGATTGGAGATGTTTCTGTAGGATTTGGAATTGAGTTGGCTGCCTGTTTAGGTGTCGTTAGACTAGATTCATGACTTGCATTCTGGTTTTGATTCTGTTCGTCTGATCAATGTCCCAAATGTTTTCTCACTTTCCCCTCCCCGTTCTCTCTCCTCCCTCCTCTTGAGAGTCGCCCGTGAGCCCTCGGCGTCGCTCCTCTCCTTCTCCGGCGGCTCTGCCGGCCGGAGGGGAGCTGGGGATGGCGGCCGAGTTCCTCTGTCCATAGTAGGTGTAGTTCCTCTTGTCTTAGTTGTAGTAGTAGGGTCCTTTTTGGCGTATGGCGAGATGCCGGGCTTCTCCAGGCTGGTGCTTTGCACGGGCTGGTTGACCTCGTCGCACTCCGGCGAGCTTCCATGGTGGAAGGTTGACGGTGGTGGTGCGGTGGTTGGAGTCCTTCTTCCCTTTGAAGGTAGATCTGGCTCTCTGTGGATCTCTTGCTGCTGTGGGCTCACCGTCTCTCTGGCCGGCCGTGGAGGTGGGGGAGAGGCTGGGGTGGTGTGCAGTTCGCCGGATCTGCAGTTGGCATCCGTTTTTTGGTGGTGGTTGAGGTGGTCTTCTTCGACGGTTCTACTCCGGCCGGCCGTGGTGGCGAGGGGAGGGGCCGTCAGGAAGTTGGAAGGGGGCCGGTGGTTGACTTGGGCGGCGCTGAGTCGGCGGGAAGCTGGGTGGATCCGGAGAGATGGTGCTGTGGCTGTGTTTGTTCATCGATCTCGGTTTCCGTCGCAGGCGGCGGACGGCTTTGCAGTCTTCTACATGCGTGGAGGCGCTCTCTCTTCGGCGACTGGGGTACGGCGACTCCGGCGAGCCTAGGTGCTGGGCGCGCGGTGCTTGGATCCGATGGTGTTTTCTCTCGGTGGCTTTGGGTGTTCTTCGCATATTGCTAGGTCCTCTTTGTATTTTCCTGTCTCTTTTGGACCTGTTTGTAATCTGTGTTGAGCTGCCTATTTGTTGTAAGTCGGATCCTGTTCAAAAAAAAAAAAAAAGTCCCAAATGTTTGGCACACACTACCTCTATTCCAAAATATAAGGCGTTTGCTTTGACCAACAATTAGTCTATTAATATGTAACTTATGTGACAAAAAATTGATATCATTTTATTCCTGATCACCATTACTTATGATTATGATTTATATCACATAAGTCACATGTTAAATGCGTAATTTTGGTCAATGCCTTAGTCAAAGGGAACAAAATACTCCTTATATTTTGGAATGAAGGTAGTAATAGTGTTTGTTTAATTGCACCATATTATTACCATGCTGTAGTATGTATCTATTCCTCTATCTAAAAACGTTGTGATTCATTTTGCCATTCATAGGCTGGTGAAAAGGAGGCCGACTACATTGGCAGAATCACTGAGCTCTTTGAGGGTACTGACATGTACAAGTATTTTACTTGTCGGTGGTTCTTCCGCCCAGAGGATACGGTTCGTACTGATTGAGTGTTCTGGTAATATATACTTATCTATGTGCGATGAGTAGGGCTAGAATAGACCAATTTTTGTCCTGCAGGTCATATCCAGAGCAAAATTGGCCGATGATCACCGCCATGACTCGAAACGTGTATTTCTCTCTGAGGACAAGAACGACAACGTGCTTGACTGCATCGTATCAAGGGTTAAGATTATCCAGGTTGATCCGAATGTAAGTTTCCTTGTTCAAAACTCTGCCGTGTCATTTATATTGGTTTCATTGTTCTAAAATTCGGCCGAATCACCGATTAACTGGCCGAGTAATCGCTATTCAGTGGGTTACTGAATAGCCGATAAATGCCGATTACCCGATTAATCGGCCGCGAATAGGCCGATTATTCGCTATTCAGTGGCCGAGCGAGCCGTTACCAGTTAACGAATTCCTGAACAATGATTGGTTTATATGTTGTTTCTCACTGTACGCTCCCCTTAATTTCAGATGGATCCAGAAGCTAGGGCTGAGCTTGTGGCTCACACCGAGCTCTACTATGATATGTCCTACACGGTCGCTTATTCTTCGTTTGTTAATATTCCGTCAGGTAATTGCTCTTGCAAGCTTACGTTTCTGGGCTACATAGGGTAACACAGATATCTTTGATGTTTCTTCCAACATTTTTTACTTCCTTTGCATTCTTCTATAATTGATGCATGGACTGATATAAAAATTCAAACTATTTATATTCTCTTTAATTTTCCACGCATGCATTGTTCAAAACATTAATTGCGCTAACAACATACAAATAAATCAGAATGCTTTATTCATATTTTTAGTCAAAGTATGCAGTTTGTATATATCCAAGCAGTGTAGGTAGATCATTAATTGACTTGGACACACTTGCATCTCTTAGTCTGTGCTGGATTAAGGATGTAATAGATTATGATAAAACAGTTTGTCTAGGTAGTCTTTGCCTGTTTTATTATCATGCATTTGGTCAACCATCCTTTTTTCATGTCTTATACTTTTCCATATCAAATTATGAATGATTTTAGCACAACGCAATTTGGCAACCTCAAAATATGATTGCTTATCTTTCTTGGAGATAAACTGTTAGATTATATATTTCATAGTATTTAGTGATTCAGGTAGGACCTAACTGCATGTAACATATCAAAATGTGTTTTGTGATTTGGATTAACTCTCGAATTTATTAAAATATCATGATTATTATTCCAAATGTGGTTTGCACTTCTATTTTCCCCACTTTATTACCAATACTCATTTCCTGCCTTGCATTATCCGTAGACATCAATAGACTGGTACACCAAAAAGAACGGCAGCCCTGCTTGACCTGTATGCAGGTTGCGGTGGTATGTCCACAGGCCTCTGCTTGGGTGGAGCACTTGCTGGCCTTAAACTTGAAACGGTAATAACTGTGCTATATTTTGTTGACTAGTTTGCGTGTTATCTCCTTGAGCACTAATTCTATTCTGCTCCCTCTCTGTAGAAATGGGCTGTTGACATGAACAAATATGCCTGCAAGAGTTTAAAGTACAACCATCCCAAAACAGAGGTGGGGCTTCTAAATTGCATCTTATATTCTTTTGTTTTTCAAGCAGCTGACATATAATGTCTATTGATGTCTGGCTGTAGGTTCGGAACCAGAAGGCTGATCATTATCTTGCTCTTCTTAAGGAATGGGCTGTTCTGTGCAACATGTATGTCCATAACAACGATAATGATGCAGCAAGTCCTGTGGAGGACGAGGATGAAGATAACGAGCCTCTTGGAGAGGATGAATTTGTTGTCGAAAAACTGGTTGAAATTTGCTATGGTGGGTCTGGGAGGGAGGATGGTATATATTTTAAGGTACTTACCTCATTTGCTGCTAGATTTTCTGGTTCATATGTAGTGCTAGTTTCTTCAGAGTTTCTGCATTGATTGGTTCATGTGGTAATTGTCTTGCAGGTTCAGTGGAAAGGCTATGGGCCAGAGGAGGACACCTGGGAGCCCATCGAGAATCTCAGGTTGGTATATCATCTGCTTTATTCTCAATGCATAATAGTTTTGATTTGCAGTGCACTGATTTTTGTTTCATAACCTAGTGACTGCCCATTGAAGATTAAGGAATTTGTACAAGAGGGCCACAGGCGAAACATTTTACCACTTCCTGTGAGTTCTCACTTTTCGTTCGCATTATTTTTTCAGTTACATTTCACATTGGTTGATACCAGTTACTTGTTAAATTTTGAAGGGTGATGTGGATGTTCTATGTGGTGGCCCACCCTGTCAGGGTATTAGCGGGTTCAACCGGTTCAGAAACTATGAAGAGCCATTAAAAGACGAGAAGAACCAGCAGATGGTTACATATATGGACATTGTGTCTTATCTAAAACCAAAGTTTGTACTAATGTAGAATGTCGTCGACATTCTAAGTTTGCTGATGGTTACCTCGGGAGATGCACTGAGCCGTTTAGTTGCTCTAAACTACCAAGCCCGACTAGGAATGATGGTAGCTGGATGCTACGGGCTGCCTCAGTTCAGAATGCGGGTGTTCTTATGGGGAGTTCTCCCTTCGATGGTTTGTTTCATTTCTTGTCTATAAAACACATTCTATAGATATATTGCCTTGTCTAAACGAGTGATCTGGTGGATTTTGTCTGGCAGGTGCTACCAAAGTACCCACTTCCTACCCATGACGTGGTTGTACGTGGCGGGGCTCCAAATGCTTTCTCTGTGAGTCCAATCACAAAATTTAAAAATTTAGCCGAGATAATTGTTATCTGCTGACCAGCTTGTTATTGTTTGCAGCAAAGCATTGTAGCCTATGATGAAACACATAAGCCAACTTTGAAGAAGGCTCTGCTACTTGGCGATGCCATTTCTGATTTGCCAAAGGCAAGTGCTTGCTATACTCCCATTTCTTCCTTATAAGCCAAATCTTATATCTTCTATGCAGGTAGAGAACTACCAGCCCTGTGAGATAATTGACTACGGTGATAAACCTAAGACTGATTTTCAGATCTACATACGACTTAGTCGAAAAGGTAATGCTTTCATTGTTGTTTCCCAAAGAGCATTTCAATTTGCATTTGTGCTTTTAGTTTCTGTTCTATGCCTGTGTGTGATTTTAGTTCTTGCTAACCCAGATATGTTGGACCAATCATTCGGCGATGAGACTTGTCCCGAAGAAGGCAAGCTCTTGGATCACCAGCCTTTGAGGCTCAACCAAGATGATTTTGACCGTGTCCTTAAGATTCCCTACAAGAAAGTAGGTGACTGATTAGTTTTGCTATTTGTTCTCCTTTTCCCTATGGCGACATTGCTGAAATTTTGTGTTTCAGGGAGCAAACTTTCGAGACCTGCCAGGTGTCTTGGTTGGAGCGAAAAATGTTGTGGAGTGGGATCCTGAAGTTGAGCGTGTTCTCCTCAAGTCTGGTAAACCACTGGTAAGGGTTCTACTGCCCAATCCTTGTCATTTTGTTTTCGTGGCAGCACATATTTTCTGTTACATGACCCTAGATGTTACCACATATAAGTTGCTGAAGAGCTAGGTTGTTTATTTGGACAGGTACCTGACTATGCCATGACGTTTATCAAAGGCAGATCACCGAAGTAAGTGGCTATCATTCCTTGGTTTCTTTTCTTAAAATGTACTGGGTTGTTACAGCTGTTGTTTTACCCAAGATGCCATGATGCTTTTGTAGGCCGTTTGGTCGGTTGTGGTGGGATGAGACAGTCCCTACGGTGCTGACCAGAGCAGAGCCACACAACCAGGTCAGCATTGGCTTAAGTTCTATTGTTCTCGACAATCATTTTCTGGTCAAGCTGGTTAGTTTCTGAATGTGTTGGTTGTGCTGCCTGCAGATTGTACTGCATCCAAATCAGCCGCGGGTTTTATCTGTACGTGAGAATGCAAGGTTCAGGATTTTTCTTTTGCTTATGGTATTCCATGAAAAAGCATTGGCTACCGTCCTCCTCTAGCTAGCTAGCTCGCTCCCACCCCCGTCGCCGGTGGCCACCTCGGCCACGGCGCAGCCGTGCCGTGCTCCCACTCCGGGTCCGACACCCACCAGCGCCATGACCGTTGCCCGCCGCACGCCGCCGGTCGCCCGTGCCAACCGTGGCTCCCCATCCTCTGCCACACCAACCTTTGAGCGCCTCCACTTCTCAGCCCCACCCACCCCTGCATCGAGCTTCAATGCCTCCCCTACCTTCGCAGAGTTGGCAGCTCGCCACCCTGCCTCGCCTTCAATGGCTGCGCCGGCCATGGCGGCCCATGCCTCTCCCGCAGCACTCCAAAGACCTACGGTTCGTAGCCTGGTCGTGATCCCTGACCGGCAGAGCAATGAAGAGGCCCAAGATCCGCTGGGGTGGCAAGAGGTTCGGCGCAAACGCGGACGTCGGCAATCCACCTTGCCGTCCTCGGAGGTGCCACTCAATGCCGGCCAACTACCCCGGCAACGCTCCTCGGCCGCCGAGGCCTTTAAACAGGCGCTCCACGGCCGCTGCTTTCGCTGCTTCAGCCCAGAGCACAGCGTCCGCCACTGCACCAACAAAGCTCGCTGCCTCCACTGCCTTGACCCTGGGCACGCTGCCCGCGGTTGCCCAACCCGCCACCTCCCTCCTGTGCCTTTGCCAGCGCTGCCTGCTCTGCCGCGCCTGTCCTCAAGGCAACCGGTGCGCTCTCGCCTGTTTTTCCCACCCGACCACCCCGACGCCGGTCGCCAACCTGTCCACTCGCGCCTACGCTTCCCTGCCACTTCTTCGTCACCGACAGCAGCCACCACCGCCGTTACGCCTACACCTCCGCCGCCACCACCACAAGACGACCCCTTCCCCACCATGTCAGGTGAGCTGGGCTTCGTCAGGAGATCGCTGCGCACCAGGGTGGTGATGGAGCACACCCAAGAGATGGTGGACGAGGAGATCAAGCTGCGCGGCTCCGCGCTCGTGTTCACGGTCTCAGGCACCATGCCGCGTCTCGCGCCGTGCCACATCCGCGAGGGCCTGCTGACGGACTTCCCCGATCTCCCCTCCGACGCGGTTCAGATTTCCCTTCGACACCCGGGTACTTTCTTCGCGCGTTTCTCTGAGTCTCGCTGGTTCAACATGGTGGTATCGCATGCGGTGTTCCAATTCCGCGGGACGCCGATCCTCATCAGCAGGTGGTCTCGCCTCACCTTCGCCAAGTTCTACAAATACCGGTTCAACGTGCGCCTCTTCATCGAGCAGTTGACGCCACAAGCTTGGTCCCTTGCGACCGTGGCGCGTGCGCTCCCGGCTGCCTCATCCACACGGTGGCCGCCGAGACGCAGTGCAAAGAAGACATGTCGTACTTCGTCGTGGAGGCATGGGTGGACCGGCTCGAGGACGTGCCAACGGAGGCCATGATGGACATCCATGAGCCCAAGCCCTGCGTCGACCCGCTATGCCATGCTGGCCTGTCGCCGTGCTCCATCTCACCTGGCGCGCCGCCGCCGGGCGCGGGCTCTACGACGGAATGCTGCCACCCCGAGCACCTGCGCATGTGCCCGCCGCGGGCGCTCAGCACGACGGTGCTCGTGCACCTCGACTCCTCCACCTACATCAGGCCAGCGCCGGCAGCTCGCTACCGGTGGAACAGTGGCGACGACTACGAGTTCGGCGACGGCGACGACGAGACCACGCTCACGGAGGAGCAGGTGCACCCTTGGGCTCACGGCATCCCCGACGACGTTTGGCATCAACGACTGGAGGCGGCTTCTTCGGGCTCTGCTGCTGGACAACACCGCCCTCGTCGCCGTTCCGGTGGCCGGGCACGGACGCTCACGCCGGCCAACTTCCACCTGGCTCCCCTTGAAGCGCCGCCACACCCTTCTACCGCCACAGCTGCATCCGTCCCTACCGTGCATGCCGTTCCAAATCCTAACGGAGCGGCGCACACGGTGACGGTGGGAGCCCAAGCCTCCATGCTCCAGGTGCACGCTCTGACGACGAATGGCCAAGACGCCGTGATTCAGAGCCCCATGCCGCTGGTCAACACCGCTGCGCCCACTCTGCAGCCCGTGCTGTCTCCCTCCCCGGTTGGGCAACTGATTTCGTTCTCAGACCCTGTTGCAGATAAAGTGGAAGCGATGCCGATTGCCATTTCGGGATCGGAGGTGCAGGAAAGTCTTTCGCAGCCAGGCACGCCGACAGCGCCCCACACCCTGCTGTCCTCGCCGGCCGCTGCTGCCGCGCAAGTAGACATGACCGTCCCTGCTGCTGCTGATGTGGGCGACTGTAGCTCGCCCCTGCACCGCCGTGCTCCTGCTTCGCCGAGGACAACTGTTGGGCCCATCCAGAGTGGGCAGGACGAGCAGGATGATCAGAGCACGCCTGTTGACCGCGCTGCTGAGCTGGTCACGAGCGGGCAGAGAGGTGATGCCATCGAGTTTGCTGGGCAGTTGATGGGCCAGGCCGCAGGAGACGCCCAGTTCTCGGTCCAGGAGACCGGGGAGATGGAGGGCCCGCAAGTTTCTTGTGGGCTTCAGGCAATCGAGGCCCAGCACGGCGAGCATCGCACTTCCCAGGCGGTCTCAGCATTCGACGTGCTGGACTCAATGTTGACTCCAATTCGTCCCCCTCTCATCCCTGGCGCGCCGCCCCGCCGCCGCTACACCCGCTCCAAGCATACGCCGGGCACCGCAACAAGGAGGAGTCACAGGATCGAGAACAGGAAGCTAGCCTACACTGGGAGCGGCAACCGCACGCTCAAGCAGGCCCGCCGCGTCATCATCTCCAAGCGGGGCCTGGGACTGGCGGAGAAGGGAGATGATTCCGATGACGAGGTGCTGCGTCGATACAACCAGGTCTTCATCGACGGGCCGCTCTCACCGGAGCGCATGGTCGTGCTCGGAGCCCTAGCGAAGGGCGCCAAGGGGAAGGCAAGGAAGAAGGCGAATGCGGCCATGTAAGCATTCGGTAGACTGTCTGTATCCGTCGATCTAGTTTCCTATGAATTGCAACTTCATTGTGTGGAATGTTAGAGGGCTAAATTGTGTGGCTAGGAGAGCAGTCGTGGCAGGAGTAATCAGAAGGTTCGATGTATCATTTGTTTGCTTGCAAGAGTCCAAGTTACAGTTTGTGGACTTGAGGATCATTCAGGAATGTTGTGGCTCCGACTTTGATGACTTTGTGTTTGCGCCAGCTGATGGAACAAGGGGGGGGAATTATTGTTGCTTGGAAATCTACAGGGTTTGCACGCGCCAACTGTCAGATCGCCACCAGTTTCGTTTCAGTGCAAGGGCAATTGCTGAAAGCCCAATCACCCCTTGCTCTCATTGCGGTGTACGGCCCCCAAGCAGACGCTGAGAATATCACATTTCTGAATGACCTCAAGAATCATGTTCAAGTGGACCTGCTGCCGGATGTGCCAACGATGATTGCTGGTGACTTCAACTTAATTGCGGCCGCAGCGGACAAGAATAATAGAAACATCAATAGAAGAACCATGGGGGCTTTTCGGAGATTCATCAACGAGCTTCAGCTAAGAGATATCTATCTCCACGGTAGAAGGTACACCTGGAGCAACGAACAAATGGCAGCCACGATGGTTAAGCTAGATCGAATTCTGATAAATGATGCGTGGGATGCTGCTCTCCCAGGAGTGATGCTACAGGCCCATTCATCTGACCTGTCGGACCATTGTCCATTGCTGTTGTCCACTGATATCAATTTCAGACATGAACGTCGTTTCCGGTTTGAAAATTTCTGGGCAAGACAAGAGGGCTTCTTGGAAGTGGTGCAGAACGCCTGGAACAGTAGCAGAGACCAGGAAAATGCCTTTCTAAACCTGCATTGCAAGCTAAACAAGACCAGCAAGGCTCTTCAGAACTGGAGTGCTAGTTTCACCAGTGACCTGGCCCTCAGGGCAGCCATAACTTCAGAATTAATCTTGCAGATGGACAGAGCTATGGATTGTCGGGCCCTGACTGAAGCTGAGCGACAATTTCGTGCCATGCTTAAGCTGAATTGTCTCGGGATAGCAGCCACCCAGAGATCCATGTGGAGACAGAGGTCAAGGATTGCTTGGCTAAAAGACGGTGACGCCAACACACGCTTCTTTCATGCAAAGGCTACGGCAAGAAGGAGGAAAAACTTCATCCCCTTTTTGCAGATCGATGGGATAGCACACACTGAGCAAGAGAAGAAAGAGGAAATCATCTGGGATTATTTCGAGAAGTTGATTGGGACCAAAGCTGAGCGTCCGTTCTCCATTAACCTCAATGCCATTGGGGTGCAAGCAAGAGACCTATCTGAACTTGATACTCCCATATCCCCTGAGGAAGTAAAACAAGCGATCAATGATATTAATTCCGACAAGGCTCCTGGACCCGATGGGTTCACTGCCCTATTCTTTAAAGCCACCTGGGATATAATCCAACCTGACATCATGAAGGCAGTGTTGGACTTTGAAAGCTGTCGGGCTGGCCAATTGCACCTCTTGAATGCTGCAACCCTAATCCTGCTACCCAAACATGCTGAGGCGACACACACAAAGGAGTTTAGACCGATTAGTCTTGTTAATTTCTTTGCAAAGCTCCTAACCAAGATTCTGGCAAAAAGGTTGTCAGCTGTTATGGATCAACTTGTCAGCCAGTGCCAGCGTGCGTTCATCAAGCAAAGATCGATTCATGACAACTATGCATATGTGAAAGGTCAGGCGAGATGGTGCCGACAAAGCAAAATCCCAGCCCTTTTCCTGAAGCTAGATATTGAGAAGGCATTCGACACGGTCTCATGGGAATTTCTGCTTGAAGTGCTTGAGGCTAGAGGGTTCAGTCAGAAGTGGAGAGATTGGATTGCCATCCTCCTGCAAACTGCATCAACTAGGGTTTTAGTGAATGGCTTTCTGACCGAGGAAATACAACACTGCCGTGGGTTGAGGCAGGGGGATCCTCTGTCCCCACTCCTGTTTGTCATTGTTATGGACGTCCTCACAAAACTCGTCGCAGCCGCCGATCAACATGGCCTCTTCACCCAGCTGGGCGGACAACCAATCCCTCACCGCATCTCCCTTTACGCTGACGATGTAGCGATGTTTATTAGTCCAACTGCAACAGATGTGGAGGTGACAAAGAGGATCCTTTATAATTTTGGGCAAGCCGCTGGTCTTCATGCAAACCTCAATAAGAGCTCCATAATGCCGATACAGTGCCAAGATGTGGACACGGTTGCTTTGGCTGAGCTGCTGGGTTGCAAGCTTGCACAATTCCCTTGCACATATTTAGGAATGCCTCTCTCAGACAGAAGATTATGCAAAGGAGATTTCCAACCTGCTCTTGATAAGCTGTCAGGAAAAGCCAAGGGATGGAAACATGGACATTTTTCGATCGATGCAAGACTGATTTTGGTTAAACATGTGCTGTCGGCCATGGTTGTCTTCCAAATGATCGCGATTGCAGCACCTGTTTGGCTCACCAAGGCGGCAGATAAAATTAGAAGGGGTTTTATTTGGGCAAAGGATGAGGTGGCGCCGGGTGGCAAATGACTGGTCAGCTGGAAGGCCGTGTGTAGGCCGTTAGATCTGGGAGGGCTTGGGTTGCCGGACCTGCAGGCGAGAGGGGTAGCCCTCCGGGTAAGATGGCTATGGCAGGCGTGGAATGACACAAACAAGCCATGGCAAAGGCTACCGCTACCAATCGACAAGCGGGTGCGTGATATCTTCAACGCCTCTGTCACCTTCAACTTGGGCAATGGCAAGACAATTAAATTCTGGACGGATCCATGGCTGCATGGAGAGTGCCTGAAGGACTCTGCGCCACTGCTATTTCAAGCGTGCACTCGGCGCAATGTCACTGTGGCGCAGGCCTTAAATGACAGCAGATGGACTCGGCACTTTAGATATGAGCTGGAACCTGCTGCTCTCATCCAAGCGGTGCATCTTGGGGAGCGTCTCCAACACATTCACCTGCAGCCCGAGACTGATGATTCTGTAACCTGGCGGTGGAACGCAAATGGCATATATACAGCCAGCTCGGCGTATCTGATGCAGTTCCAGGGAGCGATGAGAACAAACTATAGAGAAGTTATTTGGGCCTCCGACGCGCCTCTGCGATGTCGCATCTTCGCCTGGCTAGCTGTTAGAGGAAGGTGCAACACTGGAGACATCCTAGCCAAGAAAGGGTGGCCTCATGAAGATAGCTGCGTCTTCTGCCCCAGCACACCCGAGACGGCAAACCACCTCCTGGCTCAGTGCCCGTTTATCACACAGCTCTGGGCTCAGTTGTTGCCTGTAGCTAGCAGACCTCCATGCTTCATGCCACAGCAGGGGCAGTCCCTTTTGGAGTGGCTAACGCAGACAAGGCATTGGACGGAGAAACTCAGGAGAAAAGAATGGACTGCAGTGGTGCAGTTAGTCTGGTGGTCGACCTGGAAAGAAAGAAACGCTCGGATCTTTAGCAGACAGGCAAAGAATTTGAATGAACTAAAGTTGGACATCCTCCAGGAAGCGAGCCTTTGGAGAACAGCAGGCAGACCGAGGGCAGCTAGCTTGCTCCAGAGACCTAGAGAGCCTGATTAGGACCCTTTCTGTTCTTTTAGTGTTTAGGCTGAAAAAGCCTTTTTTCTCTTTTTGTACATCTCTTTTGTACACATTTTATTTCTTCTACTATCAATGAAACAGCAGACTGGACTGCTTTTTCCGTCAAAAAAGAATGCAAGGTTGCAGGGGTTCCCGGATTACTACCGGATGTACGGTCCAATAAAGGAGAAGTACGTGTCTCTGTTTTAGTGCATCATATTTGCTTGTAAATTGTGAGCTGAAACTGAAGATTTGATTTCCGCTATCATGATGCTTGCAGGTACATCCAGGTTGGCAATGCAGTGGCCGTCCCCGTGGCCCGAGCATTGGGCTACTCTCTTGGTCGGGCGTACCAGGGTCAGCTGGAAGGGAGTGATCCTCTCTTTGTTCTGCCTGAGAGCTTCAGTAATGTGCGGACCGAGCAGCTGGTGAGAGCTTCCTCTGTGGGGACGATACCTGCTGGCGAGGTAGTCGAGCACTGAACATAGAGCTTCCTCTAGGGATCCTTTTCTGTTGGGTCCGATTAGAGTTCATGGGGAATTGGCAAACTGCAGCTTTTTGAGACCGCTTAAGTGATTATACTGTCATTGCAATGGCTAATTTTTTTTAAATAATACACGAAAATTATTTAATTCTGGAAATATTACGCAATTTTTTTTTTCAAAAATATTATCCAGTCGGTTGCGCCGAAGCCGACTGGTACTAATCGGTTTTGGCAAAGCCGATTAGTGCTTGTCGTTGTTGGCAACGCCGACAAGGCCGTCCATGCATGCATGCAGGCTGCATGCAGTACGTACAAGCTCGTACTCGGTGTTGCTGAGAACGATTAGCTCGTACTCGGTGTTGCTAAGAACGATTAGCTATTTTCCTTCCAGGGTCCTCGCCGACGCTGCCGCGTATCCAACGGAAAGAGAAGGGTGCCGTGCTCACACAGGAAAAGGCCCGTGCGCGAGATGCTCTGCAGCACCTTGTCGGCTTCGCTGAAGCCGACTGGCCACACCTAATCGGTGTTGGCGACGACGATAGGCGGTGGCAGCATGATTGCGTCGCTGGCCATGCAGTGGTGGGCCTTGTCGGCTTCGCTAACAACGACTAGCGTGTAGTCGTCTTTGCCAACAACGACAGACATGTACTCGTCTTCGCCAACAACGATAGGCACCTGTCGTCCTCACCAACACCGACTGGATTCTATTTTTGAAAAAAAAAAATTGCGTAATATTTCCATAATTAAATATTTTTCGTGTATTATTTAAAAAAAATTAACCATTGCAATGTTCCTAACACTGGTTGCTGGTTGAACATGATTCTTGGTTATATATAATAGTAGTACCATTCATTGCCTGTGGTGTTTCTGCCTGCTGTTTATCGTTGCAATTGCTCTGATATTAGGTAGTGTTTCGTCCTGCGTGCTGTTTATGGTTGCAATTGGTCTTATATTATGTAGTGATTCGTCCTGCGTGCTGTTTTTGTGCAATTGGTCTGATATTGTACATGATCTTTGTTTTCCAGATAAAAGTACATTTCGTTGCTAGTTTAGTGTTCTAGAGAGGTAGTTCTGGTTGCAGATGTTATGCTCTGCTGTCTTGTAGGATGTATTGTTCTACTTGATTGATTTATTTTTTGCCGGCTAAGTTATACACCCTGTGTATAAAATAATACTAGTAAATAATTCAAAGTTAAAGCATGTGATTTGTGTGTAGATGCACCTTGTCCTTTGTCTTTTTTTTTATGAGTGGCTAAAAATTGGAGATTGAAAAGTGATGTTATGTGGTGGTTCAAGGATCACCCCAAAGGTGCACTATTTGTATCTGATTTATTTTATACTCTCTCCGTCTAAAAATAAGTGTCTCAAGTTTGCTCAAAAGTGGAGGTATCTAGACATGTTTTATGTATAGATACATCCATTTTTTACCAAACTTGAGACACTTATTTTTGGACGGAGGGAGTACTAAATGCTAATAGGGTTGTATAAAGTGTATGTACTTGATCATGAATACAAAACACACCTTGATCATTTGATTTGTCTCCACGATTCCTGTATAAGTGTACAAGTACTCTGGCTATCCTTCAATCAAACGCGTTATCCTGAACATCGGGGCCAGGAGGGGGCGGCGTAGCTGCGAAAAGAGAACGATGTGAAGGACTGAAGGAGAGCCAGAGTGAGACCGCAGGGTTGGGGGCATGGGCCTCCCCTGGTGTGAATTGGGTGTGCAAAATACAGGACTTCTCATACACATGCTACGGTGGCAACATGTGTCAAACGTCAACCCGGCGACGCATGTCTGGTCTCGGTACTGCCTAACTTGTTCAAGTGGTGACATTTGACTCTCTGGATAACATGGCAGTCGCAGATGAAGCCAAATCCCCACATGCACGACACTACCACACCACCAAGTCCTGCTAGCCTGAGGAGCGCGCGTGGCGCGTTGGTAAGCTCAGCAGTGGCTGGCTGCCTGCTCGTGAGTTCGACTCCCTGGGAGCGAATTTACCGAGCGTCTCACCTGCGCGGCACTGTTCACGCGAACAGCGTCCAGCGCAAAAACACTGTTCACGTGAACAGTGTTCTGGAGCCAATTTCCACTGCGGTTCTACACTGGTATTGTGGTGTGCCCACCACCGCAGGGTTTCCCGGAAGATCTAGGCTCGCGGCGGCTCAAGTCTTAGTATAGTCTGGTTAGGTCTAGCTTGCGCACGGGTGGCGTGTGTGTGGTGTTGTGTGTGTGTGGAGTGTGTAGTGCGTGAGTTCAGATACTACAAGATGTACTAAGATCAGGAAATCTCAAAAAAAAAAAAAGTCCTGCTAGCCTAGCATCGACCATTAGGCTGATCCATTGATGTTATACTAGTTGAATTTGGCGTGTCGTCACGGTACGCCCTTGATGTTTCTTTGTTTGAAGTATATATATTTTTTGTTAACTAAAATGTTAGCTAAATTGGTATGTTGGTACATGTTTTTATTATGTCATGAATAGGTAGCATTTTTTTTGTATTTCTGATATATTGTATATAATATTTAAATATTCAGTGGATTGAAATACATTATTCAAATATTCAGTGGATCGAAATAGTCAATCATGTTTGCGTGTCGACGTCAATTTGTAAGTGAAATCAGGAAAATCTATTTGAATTTGATACTACATTTGCGGAATGTTCGTTTGTATGGTGTTGAAATATTGGCCAAAATGAAATGTTGTAATATTTTTGTAATTTGATATGAGTATTTTTTTTGAGCATTTGCGTTATATTTTTTGTGGACCATCGGAATATTAAGCAGTTGGAAATGTCTGAAAATGTTGGTTTTTGGATGAGTATGTTTGAGTATATTTAACTTTCCACCTGTCACAAACTTAACCTTTGTAAAAAATGTTTTGAAAAAGGATGGAATTCATGTTAATTTATCTGGTGCAATTAAATATGTATCGGTTGGAAATTGTCACGGTAGTTTTTTTTCCCCTTTTTGATTTGGTAGTAGGTAATATTGTTTGGAAATACAATATAGCCATTTGTTAGGTCATTTGGAAAGTTTGTTTGTTTTTTTGTTTTAGAATTTGGAAGTTCATATAATTTTTAAAGTTATGTTCAGTGGTACGTGTTTTTTATATTAGTAGACGAAAATGACAACATTCTGAAATTGTTGTAGTATGGGAATCATCAGAATTCGGGGGGAAAAACGTGCTTTTAATTAATGCTTAATTTTTTTTGCATGCATTTGTGATATGTTGTGTATAATATGCAAATAGTTGAAGGCTTGAAATGCTCAAGCATGTTTTCTTTGGACGTCAATATTTAATTAAAATCAGAACAATCCATTTGAATTTGATTCCATATTTGGAGAAAGTTTGCTCGTGTCGAGTCGAACTGCTAGGTAAATTGAAATGTTGAAACAAATTTGGTATTTGTTTTGAGTGCACTTTGGTTATTTTTGATGAGCATTTTGTTTTTTATTTTACGGAATATCGGAATATTCGCTAAAATGTTGGACAAATTGCAACTTGAGAGCATGTTTTCTATTTTGTTATTGTAAAGTTGAACAATACATGTAATTCTTAGATAAATGATAACATTATTAAGTGAGACATGAAGCACTTGGAGTGTTGTAAAAAAATAATTCCATTATCATTTGTTTAAGAATTTGGAACATTGCATAAAAAGTCTTTTCTTTTTTATCTATTTCTTTTGTTTAAACAAAACTCCGAATATTTCATATTTCTTTTATTTTTTGTAGACCATAAGAAAAGATTCGTTCAAATGAAATATAAACAGATTTTATATTCCATCATTAAGTAGACCCCATCCGGAAAGCTGTGACGTGAAATGTTAAAATTCTTCGTAATTTGTTATCCGGAGTAACTGCAATTTTTTCTAGCAAATTTAAATGTTCAAGTGTGTGTTGTAGCTTGACATAGATATTTAATTAATCCACTTAATCAGGAGAAATACAGTATATAAGTATTTTGTAAATTTGAATATATTTATTTGGAAGGAATGCATTTAGGTTTTGTCGAAATGTTTGGTATGTTGTAATGTTGAAAAATATTTATATATTGTCGCAACTCGTGCAATTAAAATGTAATTTTTGTAAATAGACCAATTGTTAATAAAATTGTAAGTTTAGTAGCAGTGGGAGAGGGCCGAGAAAAAGATAAAGAATAGGAAGAATAAAATCACGTAAAGGAAGTAAGCAATTCGCCATTTCGAGGATGTTCAGATATGTAGCAAATTGGAAATGTTGGATATATTTGTAGTATGGTATAAATATTTATTTGAACTCCGTAGTTAGGGAGAATGCAATTTGCGAGATATATTTTAGAGTGTCTCCAATTCTTTAGCAATTCGGAATGGTCTAATGTGTTGCACTCTTGCGGTTGAAATGTAATTTTTTTAAATAGGCAATGCAATTTGCGAGATATATTTTAGAGTGTCTCCAATTCTTTAGCAATTCGAAATGGTCTAATGTGTTGCACTCTTGCGGTTGAATTGTAAATTTTTTAAATAGGCAAATTATTAATAAATTTGTAAGGGTGGGGGCAATGGGAGAAGATGGAGAAAAAGCTAAAATAATAGGGAAAATGAAAACATGTAAAGGAAATAAGCATTTCGCTATTTTAAGTGTTTTCAGATGTTTAGCAAATTTGAATGTTGGATATATTTGTAGAATTTTTATTTGAATTCTATACCGCGCTCTTGCTATTTTTTTTGGTTGCGTTATATATATTGTGAGGGAAGGTTGTAGTTATAATTTGTATATTGTAGTTAGATGAAATTCAACTTGAAATCAATAAATCCCCTCCCTTACAAAACCTTTGAGATTTAAGTGACATTACTTGCAAATATGTTAGGTAAGCAAATGTGTTTGCATTTTATGGAAATATTCATCTAATCAACCTTTTTTTAAATGCAAGTACATAATTAGAGAGATTTAAGTTGCATTACTTGCAAAAATGTTAGGTAAATTTAAATGGTCAAATATGGTTCCATTCCGACATAATTTTCATATGAACCACCGTAATTAGAGAAAATATATTACGGTTATGTCTAAATATTATGTTCTATTTCGCTGTAAATATGTGATTTAGCTCCTTGGTTAGAGGAATATATTGTGTTAGCATCTTTTAAGTCGAGTCCATCTTTAGATGAAATAGATTTTTTGATTTCTCGAGGTGTGAATGGAATGAAGCATTATTGAAATTTGACTACATAATTAGAAAGAGTTAAGTTCAAGTTGAGCATTTATTAAATTGAATTGCATAATTGAAGGGAGTTTAGCTATGTTATTTGTAAATACTAACTTATTCGAATTGGTATGATATGTCAACGTTTTGTGTTAGATATTTAATTTAGCTTAATAATCTTAGGCAGTAAATTGTAAGCATTAATTAAAAGCAATCTGAAATCAAGCCACAATTAGAGGAAGTAATTTTTCATTTTCTCGAAATATTCATGTAGTGGAAACATTTTTTTTTTGGAATGTCATGTCATTTCTAAATATTAACTTGTTCGAGCTGGTATGATATGTCCGTGTTCTGTGTTAAATAATTAATGTAGCTCAATAATCAGAGGGAAAAATATTGTTTGAGCATTTATTAGATTCAATGTAAAACCAAGTCATAATTAGAGGAAATGAGTTTGCATTTTTTCTTGAAATATTCGTCTTATTAAATATTTTTTAAATGCAGTTTCTATTATAATTTGGGAGAGCATTTAAGTTTAATTAAATGTTGGTATTTAAAATACCGTCGTGTAGAAAACTCAAATTTGGAACTGTGCTTTGTGAAGGCATATGATTTTTTTTTCTTTTTGAGTTGTATTTAAAAAGTTTTGAAAGTTTTGATTTTTTTGTTGAAGGCATATGAAATGACTGTTTTGATGTTCAAAATTTTTGTACAATTTATTGAAATTTTGTTTTCGGGTCAACTTTATTTGTTTGGAATTTGGGATTTTAAATAAGCTGGGAAAAGGTCCTAAAGCATTCGGGATGACTACATTGATTTTTACAAATACTCGGAATTTGATTTGAACTGATTTGGATTTATATTTCAAAAGTTTGAAAAGATCTAGAAATTAATAAACAGAATGGAAAAAAAAATTTAGAGGGCCCAGGAGCAGGCCGGCCCAGCAGCCGGCCCGTCTGGCCAGCCCAGGCCCACTGCGACGTCGCGCTGACGTCGGCAGTGGCCGGAGCTGCCGCGGCAACGGCGAGCTCGGCGCCGCCGCGTCCGGGCGAGCTAGGGATCGGGAGCGAGCGCATCGGACGCGCCGCGATGCGGACGACCCGCAGGTGGCGGCGCGGCCGCAGATCGTGGCCGGTGCGTCGCCGGCGAGCGCAAAACGCCGTGACGGCCAGCTTCCGCGGCGACGGCGATTCCGCCGCGGATTCGGCGTCCCGGCACGCGGCGCTGGGGGAGGAGACGGAGGCGAGGACGGCGAAGCCTCTCCAGTGCGTCGATCTGGACGCGGAGGCGCGCTGCGGCCGTGGAGCGCGTCGGCGGCGCCGCGGCGGCTCCCGCGTCGCGCGGAGAAGGAGGAGGAAGGTGGGGATCGGGGCGTTTTTACAGAAAAGAACCCGGCGTTTCGTGAAATCACAAACAGGTCCCTGTCGCCGAATTTTGTGAGAAGAACATGGAATTTCGCCCCCCAGCGTGCTTCTCTGCAAAAAGACCGGGCGCGCTGGGTCGCTGACGGGCGGGACCCACCGCGTACTGTAGCACACTGTAGCTATCTACAGTGACTCGGGGCTCTCTCAGGCCACGATTTTGCACTCCTATTATACAATCGATGATTCTATACCAAGATTATGCTCACATACTGTGATCCATTGATGTTATATTCATCTGCGACTAATAGGCTGACTCAATATGAATCCGACAATACTAATTATGTAGAATTTAATCACGATATTTTACTCAATTTTTTCGATCAAAGTTCGTCTTGCAATGTGCGTGTGCCTTATTAAAAAAAAATGGATGTAAGATAAATACGCGCCGTATTCGTATGGTGGCGGCAGTGTGGATCTATTCAACAACGCCCGACGCCCCGGCCTGCACATGTCTTTGCAAGATTTTTCGACCAGAACAAGATGAAAATACTGGCTCCCTATCGCTTCTGTTTTACTCTGTTTATTGTTTACAACCCTATGGGTATGGCCATACTTTTCGAAATTCTAAGCATTAACAGTTAATTCGTACTCATAGTGCTTCCATTTTCAGACGAACCACTCTTTCAGCCGCTTCTGCTGGCTTTCTCCAATTCTCCGGACGCACGCGCTTTGGCGATCCGAAAGCATCTCGTTTCGCATTGCAACGTACTCTGCCAGCGAAGCGCTTAGTTCTGAGTCCAGAGACATCTCCAAATAAGGATAGGATACTTTGAACAGCCGTAATATCTTGTCTAAGCGGATTGACAAAAAGAGCTGCATCATCGGCGTAAAAGCTAGCCCGCAACCTTTCATTTCTAAGCTTCAAGGGGGAAAGGACAAGTTGATCTGTGGCGTTGTCAAACAGCTTCTGAAGAGGTTCCATGGACAGATCAAATAACAAAGGTGACAAAGGGTCCCCTTGTCTCACTCCTCGGCGATGATAAAAAGGAATGCCAGCCTGCCCATTCAGCAAAATTCGAGAGGAGGTCGAAGCCAGCACAAGAGAGACCAAATTTCTCCACCGAGCTCCAAATCCCATGTGGGTCATCACCTTAAGCAAGAAACCCCAGTCCACGGTGTCAAAGGCTTTTGCAATATCTAGCTTGAGAAAAAAGAGAGGAGATTTCTTGACGTGTGCTTCCTTAATCACATTCTTGACATAAAGGAAGTTATCTTGAATTGACCTTCCACGAATGAATGCACTCTGTCCAGCTGAGACAAGCTTTGTCATCTCTGGGGCCAAACGTCTCACAAGTATTTTGCAGAGGATTTTGGAAGCACTGTGCATTAGGCTGATGGGGCAGCAGTCCTTTGCATCAGCAGCATCATTTTTCTTGGGCAGCAGCACAATGTTGGCAGTGTTAAGCAGACGCCATTGATCCCGTTGCAGAGCAAGATGAAAATACTGGCTCCCTATCGCTTCTGTTTTACTCTGTTTATTATTTACAACCCTATGGGTATGACCATACTTTTCGAAATTCTAAGCATTAACAGTTAATTCGTACTCATAGTGCTTCCATTTTGAGACGAACCACTCTTTCAGCCGCTTCTGCTAGCTTTCTCCAATTCTCCGGACGCACGCGCTTTGGCGATCCGAAAGCATCTCGTTTCGCATTGCAACGTACTCTGCCAGCGAAGCGCTTAGTTAGTTGGCAACCACTTAATTAAGATGTGCATTGTATTTTCCCTTCCATCTATCGATGCAAACAAGATGCCCACGAATCATTGAGCTCCACCAATCCGGCCGTAGTGAACAATGTTGGAAGATCTTAAAATATGACCGGTGAACAGCTTTCCCGTGCAAAGCTGCGTGGTATGATCCGCCGACGATAATTCCACGCCCAGTGTAGAGCGTCTGCGTCGCGTCAAAACAAGGGGTGTTCGAACCAAATCATCATGGAACCAAAGATTTAGAGCTTGGCGTGCTTCCGCTTCCGCTGCCTACCCACGCAATTGATATCTACCTAATATTAATATATTCCCTTTATAAAAAAACCGCGCAATCGTCATATTTACTGCAGTTTCTTGGTACTAGTACTACCCCTTCTTCCATGAAGAACCTCGTCTGAAACGCTTGGGCGCCTCCCAAATACAATTTTTTTGCTTGGTTGGCGATCCAGAATTTGACTTGGACTGCAGATCGACTTCAGCGTCAAGGTTGGCCCAACTGTGGGGTTTGTCCTCTATGCAAGAAAACTCTGGAGTCGGCGGTCCATCTACTTTTTAGGTGCAAATATTCTTCTCGTATTCCAGAAGAGTAATCACCATGTGGGTTGTTTTTGTTTCCATTTGTGCGCTTGTGTTCCACACATTGGAAGGTGCCGACTTCGGCAATGTAAATTCTTACTTTTTTCTCTCACGTCTTAATTGATGAAAAAGGTAAACCTTTTGCCTAATTCAAATAAAAAGTTCTCTGCGTCACCGCTCGTATTGAACATTTGCCTAACCGCGTAGTAGAACTTCCACGCTAGTTTTGTCGGAAAATCCAGGCTAATTCTTGACACAGCTTCAGATTTCACTATCGTATTCGCCAACCTTTCGGGGAGCATTGGTGACTCGACAACAAAAGCGAAAGCGATGCGGCTTAATTAACTGACTAGCTAGGCGCTGAAAGCGCCCAAGCAGACACTTGCCGGCCGACACCTTGCGCACCTGGAATTCTCGTTATCCACGTCAAGTGTTCAGACGTCGGGGCTAGATGGGAAGGAGAAAGTACTCGAGAAAGGAGTTCTGCCCCGAGAAAAGAGTTCTGCTCGGGTCAAAAAGCTGGGAGAGCTTAGGGGTCGCCGCGTGGATGTGGTACCGCCGCTCTGTCTACGGCGAGTTCTTCTCAGTTTGACCGGTCGTGCAGTGCTTGCTTGGTGATACGACAATGATGGCCTCAATTCCGTGGTGGCGTTTGTTGGTGGGTGGCAAGATGGATGGAGCGCTTCAGATTGTCTAGGGATGTGGTTTTTTTGGGGTCGGGAGAAATTCCTGTCATCTTGACACCGACGCAGTGACGTCTGTGGGTGTCGTTGTTCCTTCTTGAAGGGTGTAGGGTGTACCTCTTCCCCACTACCTGTAGCGTATCGGGGGAAACCATAGGACCAGTCCGGGCAGCAGCATCGTCGTCGTTGCTTTCCTTCTTGGAGGTGTTGCTTGGTACGCGGCGATTCAAAGTTGCCGGAGAGGACGCAGCGGTTGCGAGTCTCTTCTGTTTTCATTGATCCGCCATTTTCGGCATTGTTTTCTTCTCTTTTTCTCTTTCTTTTCTTTTCGGCGTGCCTGTGCTGTTTTTGCCCCAGCAGTGGTCTCAAACTTGTTTTGGGTGGTTGCTATATTAATATAGCGGGGCGAAAGCCTATTTCTTCAGCTTAGGGGTCGCCACCGGAATCAACAACGATGTCCTAGTGGTTACGCCGTTGTGATCGATCGATCGGCTCAGCTATCCTTCAGATGACGACACTATGCAATGCAACGGAGACATGGACGATGTACAAGACCAGAGACCGAGACTCCGAGAGGGACGCGGCTTCAGTGACTTTGTGGTTCAAAGTCCAGCTGTGACTTTGATGCAATCTCAGCCCTCCAAATACAATCAAACGAACATAAATAGATACATTTGGCAAACTCAAAACTATAAGTGCTCAGAAAAATTTAAAGAAATTCCATTAGTTGTTATATGTTGATATATACATTCTGCGAACCGTCGAACCTCCTAAACGGCACCTAGCTACCAACTGCTGCATCATATCGTAGGTTACTACTGTTGACATATGAACTTACGGGACGACCGGTGGTACAGTACATCGGAGATGATCAGATGACAGGATCAGAGACCGAGAGGATCCGGACATGAAGGAAGAAGACGATTTGCAGAGGAAACGGAAAGTGTAACCAGTGAATGCAGCCGCAGGGCTGCCCACGATACTATCCCTCTGGTATTTTGTGGAACGGTCACTAGGCAGTTTGGTTGTTTGGTAGCAGGACGTGTCATATCCGTTCCTTGACCTGTTTACTTCATGCATGTCACCACACGTTCGGATGTTTTTAGCCGGACAATACTAAGTGTAGTATGAACACCATCACAACAGGCACACATTCAGCACGTAGTGGCGGCTGAAATTCATAGTTCCCGAGTTGCAAGAATGATGAGATTTACACATGCACCAAACAATTTTGAAGATTCGAAATTTGCACCGGTGATGCTCAGATCTACATATTTGTCGTTTTTGCTGAGTCCGGAATATATAATTTTTGCTTAAATATTAGACACTGGTAGAATAAAGAATTTTCATTTTTAGCATTTTTTGAGTTTTCTTAAGCTTTAAATTTGTATTTTTTTTGAAAATTTGAAAATGGGCTACTTGGAGCACCAGATCCATATCGCTGCAGCCGGGTTTATATTCCCCAAAATAAACGAAGAACTATTTGTTACAAAATTTGAGTGGTACGGGGTACCCCTACACGGTGTGACATAGTGTATTTTGAAGAGTTCGAAAGTTCAAGCGCACAACAATATGCCTGAACGCACGAGCTTGTTTTATTTATATGGATTCTTTTCGGGTTTTCATGATAGTCGGTTGATCGATCGGGATGGAGAGAGTTCATTGAAACAAATAAGCGTCCATTTATAATTATGATCAAATTGGATAAGATGGTATTGTAGGAACGTAGTGCAGCAAAAGAGAATTATTAGGGGTGACGGGGGTGGAAAGGTAAAACAATCGTAACAACTTGTTGTACTATCTGCAGGATGGAGCATTACCGTACGCATGGAGTGGTCTTTCAATGACGGTGGGTCTGGATGACAGCGGGTCCCAGATGTCATTGGCAATTGGGTGGAGCCGAGGAGCGTTTATATCCTGATTGGCCAGGCCGATGCCATTTTGCGTACCGTGCTTTGATTAAATATGTGTGACGGTGAGGCCGGACTGTGGTATGGCAGACCCATCTGTCAGTGTGTTATGTGTTGGTAAGCGAGTCACGGAGTAATTTCCCCCACGCTCACACCGCGGCGGCGGCCTCCTTCTTTTTAACAGGCGTCTCCTCTCATCTCTCCTCCCCGTCTCACTTCACAAGCTCCGGCAAGACCAAACCACCCCCTTTCTCTCCTCCCTTTGCAATCCGCAATCCTCTCTCGATTACCCTAGCGCCCCACTTCCGTATCATCCCCAATCGCGCCTCGCCTCCGATCCCGCCTCGTCCCCCACGCGGTGCTCGCTCTGGGGCGGCATCTCTCCCGCGACCTCAGGGCGGCCATAACGCCGCAACGCGTCAACATCGTCGTCCACGCTAACGGGCCCACTACCAAGGCCCGGTCCAAAATAATATAGAACCGGGGCGATTTAAACCAACATAATTATATCAGACTCTTATTTTTACATATAAAATAGTTTTATTATAAATTATATTCTTATAGCATATATCCCTATCTTCTCAATATGTTGTTAGCACACTTAACTAAATATAAATACTAGGTGTATCCTTCTTGTATTGTACTACACATTAATTATACATGTATGTTGTGTTGAATGTAAATAATGTTGTAACCAAAACTACTCCTTTTGTTTTTGTATATAATGCCACTACCAAATACATATTTTTGTTTCTACACAAGACACTCTTCCCAAGATGAATTGATTTGATTTCTACCTCGTACAATGGTGATAATTAATGCAAACACTGCATGCAACACCATAGAAACAATAGCCACCACATGCACCATATTTGATTAGCTCAGAAAACAAGAGACTTTTCGCACAATTAGTCATGGTATTTATTAGTTGAATTTGTTTTTTTGGTATCTGAAAAGTGAGATAGTAGCCTTGTCCATAAAAACGAAGGGAGTACATCAGTTTGATGTAGACATAAGGCTAAATTTTGAAAATAATTGTCAGTCTCCCTTTTTTATAGTTGAATTATGACTTAAGTATGTAATATTTTGGGAGACATATATATCTAGTTTACTCTTAAGAAATATCACAATTGCATTTTGTACATTATCATTCTAGAAGCAAATTTACAGAAAATTCTAGAGCACACATTAAATAGTTAGCTTGACTCTGTCTTGCAAGTTGTTCAATAATAATCTGACAACAAGTTCATTTTATGTACTTCGTATTGAAATATAAACACTTAAACAAACCACCAATGATAACTTTTGTTTATAGATTCTACAAATTTCACATTCATATGATTTGATCTGTTAGGCTCATCAAAATGTGCTTGCTATTATCTAGTGTCCACAACTTCTCATGTAAGTCTCTCAAAGAGAAAGTTATGCATAATATTAAAACAGAAAACTTAGGGCGTGTTTGGCTCATGTAGCAAACTAGGTGAGCTCGTCTGAAAGTTGGTAGAAGTTGGTAGACTGGTGCAAAACAGAATCTTTTAGTCGACGCGTTGTTTGTTTATCTACGATCCACAAAAAGTTGCATAGCACGAACTTTAAAGCACCCATGGGCCTGGCCCTGAAGAAACGCCCGAATCGGCCGTTTCCCCAAATGCAACTTTGCATGCGGGCAGCACACAACACGAGACCTGCAAGTGTTAGGGAATCTTGCATGGCTATCTCACGCCTCATGCAGCGCCGCCACAACCAAACACAGTGCATGCAAATCTACCAACCCCACCTAATTTTCTACGAGCTCTCAAATCTGCACGGTGTTTGGTTTCAACTCGCCGAACCATGCTCTTGGGTGCAGGCCCTGGGGGGCAGGCCCTAGCGGTGCAAAAGTGTTGCATGAGGGGCTACAGGAAACCAAACAGGCCCTTAATTATCATAGATTCACTACAACCTGTAGGGTTCACACTAGAGAGAGACTAATGGTATAATTAAACTTGCCAATTCTGGCCAGGTTGTGTTTTTTACAGGAAGAGTAGTTGGTTTTTTCTTGCGAGATACATAGTTAAGTCTTACTCCTATGGATAAAATAATTTTTTATACATATTAATACTTTCTCGGACACAACAGATAAGAGAGACGATTTGATAGTTATGGCAGCACCTACACACCATGGGATAATACAACGATGTGAGTCATATATATAACCGTTTTAGCTTGTTTTCCTAGTAAGTACGGATTTCCGGTGTACAAAACTCGTGTCAGGATTTGGAAACAATAGTTTTTAGTCATAATTTTTTGGGTTGAATGTTTAGTTGAATTTTTCATTTACCTATTTAAAGTAATCATGACGGTCAGGATATGACTTGAAAAAGATTTAAAATACTTTTGAATATTGCTCTACAAAAATTCAGATCTTTCTTTTTGACGCGCAAAACAGTAGGGAAAATCCCTACTGCTTTAGTTTCTATTTTCTCATTTCAAAATATGTACAGGGCTACAGAGTAAACAAGTTCATAAGGTATCCACCCACTGGGTCATGCCCTCTTTAAGAGAAGGCTTGGCTTTATGTATAACAAGCTTAAAAGAATAAACAAAGTCCTCAAAACAAACATCAAGGTCAATGTCCAAATCATCAAAGGTGCATCTGTTGCGGTGGTTCCAAAGGCTCCAGCAGCCCACAATGAGTGACTCCTTAAAGCAGATCAGCTTGTATCTCTTCTTTGCATCAATGCGCATATTCATCAAATCCAGATCAGTGTTCCATTCGAAGTTTAGTTTCCACCAAAAGTTGTGGCTAAAATCGCAATCAAAGAACAGATGGAACAAAGTACACAATCATAAGACTCAGTCTCAAAATTCTTCCTTGCCAAAAGATCCCGGGTATTTAGTCTGTCTTGCAATAAAAGCTAGAAGAAAATTTTATGCTTAGGCAGAACACAAGATTTCCAGATCCATCTCATAGGTGTAGGGGCCAAATCATTTGGCGACAAAGCAGTATAAACTCTTTTGCAAGAGTAATTCTTGCTGGTAGTGGCCATTTGCCATTTATCTGCAGAGGTGTTACCTTCTGGCTCATTCAGCAGGGTGCCAAGCTGATCACATTGTTGTGCATCAACTATAGATATAGGAATATGAAACATATCGAAGATAATGGCATCACAACATATAGCAACCGCCTGCTTAAGGGAAATGTTCTGATTTTTTTGCAAATGAACACAAATGGGGTAATTTGGTTCTCAGGATCTCATGTGTCCATTTATCTATCCATAACCTGATGGTGTTACCTTCCCCAGGACAACAAGCAACAATTGCAACGAAGAATTCATCAGTTTTAAACAGTCTTTCCAGCAAATGCAGCCACAAGGATTGGAGTACCGTGGGAGCTTGCCATTGGGTTAGTGTGCTTTCCAGATAAGCTTCACCCATGGAACATCAACGTTATTCATGAATTTGAAAAGGTGCTTCATAAGCAGTGCAATATTCTGAGTTCTCAGGTTTAATACTCCAAGCCCGAATTCTTTGGCTTACACACATTTTCCCATTTAACCAGACATTTCCAATTTATGAATATCTTTCCCTTTCCAGAAAAACCCTCCGGTGGATCCGTCCACGTAATCCAAGAACCCAAGGGGGAGCTTTAAGGTGCACATAGCAAAGTTGGGAATAACACATATAATGGACTTAACCACAACCAGTCTACCATCATATGAAAGTGTGTCAGTAATGCCGATCAATCTCCTGTCAATTCTATGGATAATGCTGATGAGGTCGTCCATTTTAGGCCTAGTGGTCCCCATGGGAAGCCCAAGATAGGTGAAAGGCAGTGATTCCACCTTACATCAATAGTTTGAGCAAGTTCCTGGCTTCTAGTCTCATTTAGATTGATAGTTACCAAAGAAGATTTGCTAAAATTCACTTTAAGGCCAGTAGATGCAGAAAATTTATCAAGAAGTACCTTGAGCCTTCTCAACTGATCAGGGCATGCAGGCATAATCAACAAGGTATCATCTGCATACTGGATAATTGGATAATCCAAACCAAAGGAGCTGTCAAGTGGTAAATCAAGCCGTCCAGAGTTCCAGGCCTCATTAATAACAAACTGTAAGAGTTCGGCAGTAGAAACAAAGAGCAGTACTGGTGAACGTGGGTCACCCTGTCTCACACCTCTTTTACAAGATATCTTCTTTCCTGGTACACCATTCAACAAAACGGATGTAGAAGCTGAGTAAAGAATCAACCTGATCCAGCCAAGCCATTTCTCTCCAAAACCCATCTGTTTCAACATCAGAAGGATGGCACTATATTCCACCTTGTCAAATGCCTTTCCAAAATCCAGATTGATTATAATTATTTTCTTTTTTGATTTATGACAGAGGTGAATATATTCAAAAGCACAAGCAAGACAATCGTGGATGTTTCGGCTTTTAATAAATCTATACTTGTTCTTGTGAAGTGCAGGGACAATCACCTTTTGCATTTTGTTAGCCAACAACTTGGTGAGGAATTTCAAAGTTAGACTTACCATGGAGATTGGCCTATAATCATTAATAAATTCTAGACTGGCCTTTTTCGGTATGAGAGTAATGAAGGCGATATTAATACTCTCAATATTCAGGTTTCCATCATAAAATCTGAAACAAAGATTATAGAATTGCTCCTTAATAATGTCCCAACTCTTTTTCAAGAAAGCTCCATTAAAACCATCAGGCCCAGGAGATAATTTCAGATCTTTTGACCTTTGGAATGCCCTTGGTGGAAGCGGATGAAGGACGAGGGAAGCGACGGTTCCTCCCCTGGCCGGCCATGGTGGCGAGGGAGGGAGGACCCCTGTCGTTGGTGGCTGTTCTTTGGAGCTCATCCTGGCCGGCCGTGGAGGCGAGGAGGACTGGAGCTCCGATCTGGCGACCTTTGCTTTGTCCTGCTTTTCTGCTTGCTCCCTCTCGGGAGCCTCTCTGGAGCGGTGGTCGGGTCTGCCCCGGTCGATGTCCATTTGTGCTAGCCACCGCGGTGGTGGTGTGGTGACGATGGTGTGGTGCCGGAGTTGGTCTTCTGCTACTCTCTTTGAAGCTGCGTCCGTTGATGTGCATCCGCAGGGGCGTGTTCTTGTCGGAGACCTCCGACCAGCCTCTACCTTTTCTAGCCGAAGGGCGGCCATGTATTTCTTCCTCCGACTTGGAGGTCTCTTCGGATCATTGCGCCGGTGCTCGATGCTTCTTCGACCCCAAGTGGTTCGTCCCCGGGGCCGTCGAGGTGGCAGGTGGCAATGGTTCAACGCTGGGTTGGAGATCCAAGCGAGCAACTTTATCTCCGACCTCGGCGCTTCTGCTGCCTGGAGGTCGCCGGCGTTTGGCAGAGGAGGACGTGTTGGGCCTAGTTGTTTTTTATCTTTTTGCCCTAAGGTCCTTTTTTCTTTGTGTGAGCCCTTGATTGTTACCTCTAAAAAAAGCAGTGCGAGAGATGACTATGAGGGCTTCGCTGTATTTGTATTCCTGCCGTTGTTTTAATGCAGCTTCTTCGCCCTTCGGGGCACCTCTTGTAAAAAAAAAAGATGGTAAGGGAGTTTAGTCTCGGTTTTCCAACCGGTACTATCCAATCGGGACTAAAGGCTCCGTCCTTTAGTCCCGTTTGGCCATAACCCGAGACTAAATGCTCTCCACGTGAGCTGCGGTCGAGCGCTACACCAACCGGTACTAAACGATGACCTTTAGTCCTAATTCTATTCACGGGAGTTTTTATTATTCTATTTTCAATTCTATTCTTAATTCTATTTCGAAATTTTCCACTTAGTCACACATTTAATCTCTAATTATACACTTAATCTCAGGTCAAAGTACTTACCTGGTCAAACTTCTCATTCGGTCACCCATCCTCAAATTGCTCCAACCCAAGCACGCTTAAATTTTGATTTCCTTCCAAATTAGCTTTCAAATGAGAAGTTAGAACTTACTGATATTAGTATCCTATCAATCATATTAACCTCTGGGTTATGACGTTACACTTTTTTATTGTTTAATTTTTCAAAATTTATTTTAATAAATAACAATGGTTATGTAATAATATTTTTTGAATAAATAACAATGATTATGTAATAATATTTTTTAAATAAATAACTGTAATTGTGTAACAATATTTAATATGGAATAATCAATATCTTTAAATCCGTAAATCGAAATTTGACAAAAAATATCATCCATATCATCTTTTGCATCATAGAAATATCGATAAACAAAAAAAACTTTAGCATGGATCCAGATGATCAAGTTATGGCAATTTACACAGCATAGTTTGTGATAAAGTTCTCATATTCGACAAATAGGTGTATCTTGGTATAGGAAACAATGTTTCCGAAGCGATATTTCAAATTATTTTATAAATATCATTTTCCTTTTTCTAAGTGGCAAAAATAACCATTTTTGTGAGCCAAGTACAAAAAATATGATGCAAAATGGCACCCATCTAATTCTCACAAAGAGTAGTCCACATTTGATGGATAATCCCCAAATATTAGAAAATTTCTTGATTTCTATCTAATTTTGCCTAGTTAAATGAGTTTATGCTGATTTTCCGAAAATAATCCAGATTTGTACTACGAGTGTTTGATAGTTTGGTCTGATTTTTTTTAGAAAAATCAATTTATGGTACACAACTAGTGGTTATATCACAGAAACATCGACAATTTTAAAAAAATTGACCTCTTTCGATGAATAGTCATGGTGACCATTTTGACCTTTTTTGAAAAAAAATCAAATAAAGTGAAAAAAACCTAAAAAAAATATATTCTCTGGCATGGAGTCCTTTTATGTGTACTAGTTGCTATGGAAAATGATAAACTTTATTTTGACAAATTGTTCAAAAAAATCTTCACAAAAAGGTCTATCATGTATAAACATTTATAAGTTTCAGACCAAATGACCAAGTTATGACCATTCCCACGGCATAGTTTGTGATAAAGTTCCCATAATAGACAAATAAGTGTATCTTGGTATAGGAAACAGTGGTTCCGAAGGGATTTTTCAAATTATTTTTATAAATATCATCTTCTTTTTTCTAAGTGGCAAAAAATGATTTTGTTTGTGAAACAAGTACAGAGAATATGCTGCAAAATGGTACACATCTAATTCTCACAAAGAGTAGTCCACATTTGATGGATAATCCCTAAATATTAGAAATTTTCTTGATTTCTATCTAATTTCGCCTAGTTAAAAGAGTTTATGCTGATTTTTCGAAAGTAATCCAAATTTGATCTACAAGTGTTTGATAGTTTGCTTTGAATTTTTTTAAATCATTTTAAGGTACACAACTAGTGGTTATATCACAGAAACATCGATAGTTTTAAATTTTTTGACCTCTTTCGATGAATAGTCATGGTGGCCATTTTGACCGTTTTTTGAAAAAAAAATCAAATAAAGTAAAAAAAACCCTCAAAAAAATATATCCACTGGCATGGAGTCCTTTTATATGTACTAGTTGCTATGGAAAATGATAAACTTAATTTTTGACAAATTGTTCAAAAAAAATCTTCACAAAAGGTCTATCATGTATAAACATCTATAAGTTTCAAACGAAATGATCAAATTATTACCATTCCCATGGCATAGTTTGTGATAAAATTCTCATATTAGACAAATGGGTGTATCTTTGGTATCGGAAACAATGGTTCCAAAGGGATTTTTCAAATTATTTTTATAAATATCATTTTCTTTTTTCTAAGTGGCAAAAATGACTTTTTTTGTGATACCAAGTACAAAATATATGGTGCAAAATGGCACACATCTAATTCTCACAAAGAGTAGTCCACATTTGATGGATAATCCCCAAGTGTTAGGAATTTTCCTGATTTCTATCTAATTTCGCCTAGTTAAATGAGTTTATGCTGATTTTCCAAAAGTAATCCAAATTTGAACTACAAGTGTTTGATAGTTTGGTCTGATTTTTTTAAAAATCATTTTAAGGTATGATGTCTACGTGTGCTTCTATTCTTGTAGACAGTGTTGGACCTCCAAGAGCAGAGGTTTGTAGAACAGCAACAAGTTTCCCTTAAATGAATCACCCAAGGTTTATCGAACTCAGGGAGGTAGAGGTCAAAGATATTCCTCTCAAGCAACCCTGCAATTAAGATACAAGAAGTCTCTTGTGTCCCCAACACACCCAATACACTTGTCAGATGTATAGGTGCACTAGTTCGGCGAAGAGATAGTGAAATACAAGTGATAGGGATGATGATAAATAGTAACTGCAATCTGAAATAAAGATGGCAGCAAGCAAACATGTAGCAGAACTTGTTGTAAACGGTGTTTCAATGCTTAGAAACAAGGCCTAGGGATCATACTTTCACTAGTGGACACTCTCAACAATGATCTCATAACTGAATAAGTAAAAGCTACTCTTAAACACTCTCTTGTTGGATAACAAACACCATTCATTGTGTAGGGCTACAAAAGCACACCTCAAGCCGGAGTAAACAAGCGCCACAACGTCATAAAGGAATCACACACGGTGCACACACTGTCACCTTTACACCGTGGAGAGTACCGGAGTTCATATTAAAGTAACCTATAGAGTGCATAATAGATAAAGAGTAACATCTACATATTCAACTAGATTAGCACAACTGAACACAAGTAAATACTGATCGGGATTATTCTCCTTCTTGATAACACAAGAGTACTACGTGTAGGGCTGCAAAAGCACTCCTCAAAGTCTGAGTAAACAAACACCACAGTTCCCAAGAATAAGCCATGATAAATGTCTAAATTATTCATAGAGTCACACAAGTACCCACACTGTCACCTTGATACCGTGTTGTCACAACGACTCCAGAAACTAGACAAAATCACTTGAGTAGCATAAACATTATTAATGTATTCAGCGATACTAGCAATACACACGATCACATAAAGATCACACCATGTGAGAGAGAGATGAACCACATAGCTACCGGTAGAGCCCTCAGCCTCGGGGAGAACTACTCCCTCCTCATCATGGGAGTCAGCAGCGGCGATGAAGATGGCGGTGGTGTCGATGGAGATGACTCCGGGGGCAATTCCCCGTCCCGGCAGCGTGCCGGAACAGAGACTTCTGTCCCCCGAAACTTGTCGTCGATGACGGCGGCGCTGCGGAACTCTTCTGGAAATATGACTTCGTGTTCTAGGGTTTTCGCATCTGAGGGAATAAATAGGCGAAGGGGCGGCGTCGGTGGAGGCTCGAGGGGCCCACACCACCTGGTGGCGCGGCAAGGGGGCCCACCGCGCCTGGGTGTGGTTTGGCTGGCTCGGCGCCCTCCTTCGCCTCTCCTTCGGACTCCGTGACGGTGCTGGAAAAATAGGGACGTGGCCTTTTGTTTCGTGCAATTCCGAGAATATTTGCAGAAGTACTTTTCTGAAACCAAAAACAGCAGAAAACAGGGAACTGGCACTGTGGCATCTTGTTAATAGGTTAGTCCCAGAAAATGCATAAAAGTGATATGAAGTGTATATAAAACATGTAGCAAATGGTATAATATAAGCATGGAACAGCAGAAATTATGGATACGTTGGAGACGTATCAAGGTACACAACTAGTGGTTATATCACAGAAATATCGATAGTTTTAGAAATTTTGACCTCTTTAGATGAGAGTCATGGTGGCCATTTTGACAGCTTTTTGAAAATATCAAATAAGGTGAAAAAAACCTCCAAAAAAGATATGGTGCAAAATGGCACCCATCTAATTTCACAAAGAGTAATCCACATTTTATGAATAATCCCCAAGTATTAGGAATTTTCTTGATGTCTACCTAATTTTGCCTAGTTAAATGAGTTTATGTTGATTTTTCAAAAGTAATTTCACCTAGTTAAATGAGTTTTTGTGATGCAAAAGATGATATAGTTGTCATATTTGGATTGCTCTCATCTTTCTAATCGATTTAGACATTTTATTTTTTAAATTTGATTTACAGATTAAAGATATGAATTATTCCATATTAAATGAAAAATAGAAAAGAAAATAAAAACACATAGCTATCTTTAGTCCCGGTTGGTTTCACGAACCGGGACTAAAGGTCCCGTTTGACCCGAGATTAGATCCGTGTAGCGTTCTAGCCGTTGGAACCGGAACTAATGCTCACATTAGTCCCGGTTCCAAACATGGGTGGGACTAAAGCTCCGAACCGAAGGCCTATTTTCTACTAGTGAGGTGAAAGCAAAGCTACGGCTATTCGCAAAAAAAAAAAGCTACGTCCGTGTTGTTTTACTGACAGGTGTAGCTAAGAGAAACCCATCTCATTCCACGTATGCGCTTTTGCTTCATGTCAGGGCTGCGTAGGAGTCAGAGCGAGAAACGTCGTCGCTCGCTAGGTGTATTTTTTTTTGAATTTTGAACAAATGTTGTCCAAAATTTGCATAAAATGCTAAAATTTCTAAAGGTGAAATGAGGCAATTTTTTTCCAAATTTACTATTGCATATATTTTGAATTACTAGATTTTTTTCCACATTTCCTTGAACATTCGATGTATGTTCGTTAGAAATTTATAAAATACAAAAACTTCCAAATGGTTCGGTTCAAGTCTAATCTGGTCTGCTAAAAAAAATTGAAATATGGAAAACCTAACTGGTGTGCATAGGTTTCATAAACGGTGACAAATTAACTAAATCGAGAAATTATTGTTTTGAAACAACCTCTCTAAAAGTTGTTCCTTTCTACAGAAAAAATGGCTCGATTCAGTGGCGCAGCCAAAGTACAAAATTGTGACGTCAATTAGAAATTGCGATGTCAAATGCATGTATTTGTATAAATTTTATAGTTTTTCCTGAAATAATTGAAAAAGCTGAGAAGTATAAGTTTTATGGGAGAGACAATGAGTTCCCTTTTGAACACATTGCTGATTTGCATGATTTATCTGTGTTATTTGGTAAAGATGAAATCCACCAACGCTATTATTTCTTAAAGTTGTTTCCTTTTACTTTGGGAGGAAATGCTAAAACTTGGTATAATCGTTTAGAACCTGGATGTATTACTAGCAAGGAGGAATGCTTGCAGGTATTTTTAATAAATATTTCCCTGCTGATAAGATTCATGGTTTAACTATTGAGATTAGCAACTTTTCACAAACAGAGAAGGAGGATTTACCCCAAGCTTGGGGGAGGTACAGTAAGATGGTTAGGAAATGTCCTACCCATGGCTTCAAGAATAATGAAATACTTGATATATTTTACAATGGACTAACTGAAAATACAAGAGGCTATCTTGATAGTATTGCAGGTAGTGTTTTCAGGGAAAGGACCGTTGATGAAGCAATTGAGTTATTGGAAACTATCTCTAGAAATATGAAGATTGGAATATTGAAATAATAGATGACAGAGAGATATTTCCAGAGAAGAAAGGAGGTATTCTTGAATTAAACAATGAGGCAATGAAGGGAGCCTCCAAGGATATGAAAGAGAAGGGAATTAAAACCTCTCATCTTAAGGAATTATCTGAAATGGGTGTTAAACTTCCTATTGATCGACCATGTTTTCCAATCCCAGTCAATGCTATAAGCTCTTTGGAAGGTAATGAAAAGGTAACACCTCCTATTGATGTATCATATGTTAATGATTTTGCTTATCATAATAAACCTGAAGAGCATGATATTAGAATGAATATGATGGAAAACTCTCATAAAATTAAATTCCTTCGTGAAAATATAAATGCTAGTGTGGGAGAAGTTAGAAGAATTGTTAAACACTGTGAAATGATGAATAATCAAATTGAACAAATGGTTTCTCTTCAAAATCAATTGTATGAAAATCTTATTGAGAAGAAACAGGTTTGTGGGGTTAGTACTAGAGGTGGTGCAAGTACTCAGGACCCTGACTATCCTGAAAACCATCCCAAGAGAAAAGAGCAAGAGGCTCTCAAAAGGAAATCTTCTGCAGGAAAATCTCCCAATGGAAACAAAGGCATTGATGATTCTCAAGAACAAGACAATGATATTTCTATTTCTGATGCTGAGACCGAAGATGATAATGTTGAAGAAGAGGAATCATCTCCACCTGAAGAAGATCAACATGAAGTTGAAAATATTGCAGAACCTGAACCTCCTGAAAAGGAAGACCCTCAACCATCTACTGAGAAGAACAAAAAGAAGAATCATCCAAATCCACAAAAAGGTAAAGAGAGGGATCCATGGGTACAAAGACCCATACCATATCCCCAAGAGGTAATGAAATCTTTGGATGATGCTAGGTTTGAGAAATTTTTTGAGTTGATTAAAAATTTATGTTTGCAAATTCCTCTTGTTGATGCTATTAAAATTCCTCCATACTCAAAATATATGAAAGATATTGTCACTAATAAAAGGAAGATACCTAATGATGCAATTACTGCTATGCTTGCTGATTATTCATTTGAAGGAAAATTGCCTGAAAAGCGTGGAGATCCTGGTATTCCTTGTCGTATTAAAGAAACTTATGTGAAATATGCACTATGTGATTTAGGAGCTGGTGTTAGTGTTATGCCTTTTTCTTTATATAAGAAACTTAACCTAAACAAATTGGTTCCAACTGAAGTTTCATTGCAAATGGCTGATAAATCAACTGCTGTGCCTATAGGTATATGTGAGGATGTTCCTATCTCTATTGCTAATGTGTTAATTCCTACAGACTTTGTTATATTAGAAATGCCTGAGGATGATAATCTATCTATTATTCTTGGAAGACCCTTTTTAAACACTGCAGGAGCTGTGATAAATTGCACTGAGAGCAAAGTGACATTTAATGTAAAAGGAAATGAGCATACTATCTATTTTCCCAAGAAGAATCCTGTTACAGTGATAAACAAGAGTGTGAATTCTATTCAAAGAAATACTATTATGATTGGAAGCTTTGAAATTGCACTACCACCTCCTGCACCAAAGTATGCTACCTTGATGATTGGAACTATTCCAATCAAATATGAGGTATCTTGAAACTCTTCTTTATATCTATAAAATAAGAATCATGTATTATATCTTTTGCATATTATTAATGAGACTTGATCAACCTCATTACTAATGTGGAAATGATGAAAACTTGATTCCCATAAAAATTTGTATTGCATTTTAATTTTATTTATCTTAGAATTTTAGAGTATATGCATAATCATAATTATTTCAGAGTTCAGAAATTCCAGAATATGAAGTTTGAAAAATTCTCTTTAGAAAATTGTCTCTGAAAATTCCAGAAAAATTTGGAGGTAAGTTATTTAACCAGAGGGACCATCTGCCAGAAGTGGGACACCAGGAGGCCACCAGGGACCAAAATGGGGTGTCCCACGCGGCCAGATTCCTTGGCCGCGTGGGACCCACCAATTTTCCCCAGGTGGTGTTAGGTGAGTGTCCTGTGCCCATCTCCTTCCCCTCGACAGAAAACCACTTCCAGGTATTTTTCCCAAATTTTCCCGAGCTCGTTCTTCCTGCTATCCTTGGATCTCCAAGTTTAGGGCAGATTTTTCAAATCTGTTTGGTGGGATTGCTCCTTGGTATGTGACTCCTCCACCCATCCAATTATTTTTTGTTCTTGTGCCTCATGTATGAAGTATTTTGCTGCACTAGGTGTCACCTAATATGCTTGAGAAATCCATGGATTTAAGTTTTCTAGTTGATATGGATGCATGATATTGATGTGGAGACTAGTTATGGATGGCTCAATGTTGTTTTAGAGTGCTACATCTTAATTTTTGTTGAATATTATTTATGGGCAGCAAGGTACCATGATGAACAAAGGCAAGGCATTGCTTGGGATGAGCTCAAGACCGAGGAGAAGAGCATCTAAAGTCTCCCTTAATTATGATGACAACCATCTTTGGGAGGATGATGCAGTTTTTGTGGGAGAGAAGCTGAAATCCATACAACTAGATGGCAAGACCCCATGTTCTTGAGCAGTGGGGGATAAAAGAAGACTTCGACACCTTCGCCAATGCAACTGGTTTGCTTGAGTTTGCCCAAAATCCACGAGGTACATACGAGGAACTCTCGCGAGAATTCCTCTCCACATTCAGGTTTGAGGGCCCTGAGATCTACAAGCACGTAAGAAGAGTAAGGCACCCCTCCTACCTTTGTTTGTAAATTTACTATGAGGGGGGAGCGCCTTGTTATGTCTTTGGAGGAGTTTTGCAAAGCTATTGGTGTGGAAAACAGGGGTAGTTGGGATGAAACCCGTGCTGACTCCAACCAGGAGCTTGTTGCATTTTGGCACTCTATTTCTGTTAACTCTCATGATAGATTGAATAGGGGTAAATTTACTCATATACAGCACCCAAGTTTGAGATACTTTGCGTTGTTCCTTGCAAGAGGATTTCTTGCTAGAGACAACAATTCTGCTTGCACGGGACCAATGGTTTATTTACTTAAATGTGCAAAAGAAAACACCACATGTGAGTATAACTTGGGAGTCATTCTTGCTAGATCCTTGCATACGGCTGTGAGTAGAAATATTACTGATCAAACCCCTATTTATGCTGGTGCTATTGCTACTTTAGTGTATGAATACATTAAAGATGAAAGAGGTTATGGTGATAACATGGGTACTCCTGTGATGGAGTCCAATTTACTCGATTTTGCTTTGACTACCCGTATGGATATAAGTGTGATGCATGGGGATCATTATTGGTATAACTATTTGAGTACTAATGGACAAAGAGTGCCCATTAGGCTCCCCCGTGCTGACCTTTTTGACAGGAGTACCGGAAAATGGATTGTGGAAGAGATGCCGCCTCAAGAGGAGCCACAAGATCCAGGGATGCAAGGCTACCAACCTCAGAGGAGCCCCAAGACTCAGGAATGCAAGGCTACCCATATGGTTACTTCCCTGGAGGTGGAAGTGGATACAACTACTACCCGGGATACTAGCTTGATCGCAAGCTTGGGGGAGTACCTCTCTCCCTTTCCATTCATTGTGTTATATCACTGTTATCTTGTTATGTTTTAGTTTCTTGTTCTAAAAATCACAAAAACACAAAAAGATTTCATTTGTTTCTTTTGTTTAGTTACTTCTGGACATTTACTTTATGCATCTTAAAACTAAAAAGAACAAAAACATTTTCGTTTTATTGAATCCAAAGTGAAAACGGAGGTGCAGGAATTGCTGAAATCTGCTCACTGTTCTATTTTTCATATTTTCTCTGTAACTCCGAATGAGCTAAAATTTTAACCACTACTGCAACTTTTCATAACCTACACACCCGTAAATTATGAGATTTTTCTGAAGTGTCTAGGTAGGGTAAAAACAGTACTGTATGCAGTAGCATTTTATGGCAGATTTGAGTTTTTATTGCGCAGTTCAAATTGGGAGAGGAGAACAACAATGATGAGTTGATGTGCATGAAGTGGATGAAAGGTATGACACCTTTGCCCTGCTTATGTGGACTTTTTAATAACAGCAAGTGCGCACATCATAGTTTCTTTAACATCTAGGGAAGTGGTAGCAAATGTTTATCTGCTCCGTGTTCTAGTATGTTATATTATGATGCAAGTGAGATAATATGTAGCGACAACACTTGGATGTGAGTTGAGTAATTGTGGCTCTAAACAAAGGTCTACGCATCCCATTGTGCTTGCTAAACTTGCCAACCAAAGAATAAAAGAATTTTTCAAATGATAAACATGAAGTCATATGCTTGACAAGCTTAGTGGTTGGGAGTTAACTTAAATGTGCTGACACATGGAAAGCTTTCAACATTGCACTAAATTATATTTAGTTGATATCATGTACCTTTGTTTATGGATGCTTATCATGTGCGAAATAAATGTGGAAACTTAGTAAGTTTGAGGAGTAAGAATAATTGGCTAGAGAGACGCCTGGGCCGCCAACCTAAGCCATGCATCATTCATGGTGGAAATTTACAGCGTACCATAGTGAACATTCAGTGATGCACATCATAATAAAAAGCTATACAAATAGTAAATAAAAGAGTGCTGAGATTGTTCATTGTCTGTTTGTCTTGTCGTTTGGACATGGGCTTGTTCCATGTCTTGGGACAAGAGGTACCCCAGTTGACGCTCTTGATGACGCTTTTATTACTTGCAATGACTGAAAAACTCGAACTTGCCTAGTGACCAGAGTTGAGTAGCACATGGTGTAGGTACTCGTATTCACGGGGCATGAGACTTTCAACCTCTAGTTGGTCAAGCATATGAGTCATAATAGGGAACACCAAATGGTTTGATAAAACTGAGAGCAAGGTTGTAAGCACAATGAGTTCATTAGTCAATAAAAGAAAGAATCAAAAGATCTCAAAAATCTTGTCTTGATTCAATTAAAAGCGATGCAAGAACCTTTGTTTATTTCTACAGTTGGGCAAACTCATCCAAGTATTGACACTTCATGATATTTCTCTTGCAACATGTATAAATGCTTTAACACTGATTAGATATACCTTTGCTAGCATTTTGTTATTTGTTATGGAAATTATGTTTGAATACTTGTTGGTATTAAACGGTGTTACATATGCAATGCAAAGTTCTTGTCAAAGTCTTTTTATCGCTTCTGCACTATGTTTGAGTTGTTCGAGGACAAACAACGAGCTAAGCTTGGGGGAGCTGATGCACCTAAAATGCATCTACTTTTCCAAGCACTTTGCTTCATAATTTGCTCCGGAATCTTCCCATATTTGAATAAACCTGCTGAATCTGACGCTGTTTTTAGCAAAGTCTCGTTTCTGGTTATTTTTGCAGGAAATTAAATCGGGGAAAAATACCACGTCATTTTTTATGGAAAAGGAGGACATGCAAAGGATGGACACGAGGAAGCGCTCGAGGCCAAAAGAGGGGGCCCCACGCGGCCCGTACCTGGCCGCGTGGGCCCACCCAATTGGGCCTCGGGCACCGCCTCGCCTTCGGCTTCGCGTACCCCCTCATATATACGAAAAAGTGGGTGCCCTAAGAGGAGAGGAGCTTTCGCGAAACACACCGCCGCCACCACCACGATCTTCGTTTTCGGAGACAGATTGATCCAGGATTTCTCCTCCGGTGGAGGGATCCGGAGACCGTCTTCACCGCCATCTTCACCGCCTTCATCTCCATCGACCATGAGCTCCCTCTCCATCACCATGTGTGAGTAGTCCGCTGTAGGCATGTGAGGTGGATGGGGATTGGATGAGATTGATCATGTAATGATACCCGTTGTTCGAGATCTTAGGGGTTTATCTTGAGGATATTTTTGTATTGTGTTGATGCACTTATGCTATGTTTAATGCTTGCTACTAGGGCCCGAGTGGCATGATTTCAGTACTGAACTTATTTTGCTTCATCATATAATTGAGTTTGGTATTTATCTGCAAAGTGTATCACCTGCTATTATGTTGAACCTGCGAACCCTAAAAGTGACAGTATAGGGAAAACAAGGGGGAGATGTTTTAGTTTGAGGATTCTATGTGTTCATGAAGTGTTAATGCGTTGTTCCGGGCTATTCGAAAGGGTAGACCTTAATTACCTGTAGTTCCAAGTTGGCCCCGGTGAAATGGGCAGGTAGGACAATAGATGTTGTGCAAATTCTCTTGGTTAGTACGCACAACTAATTATGGAACACATACCTACATATATCGGAGTTAGAGATAAGTCCCATTGCTATTATATCTTATTATATGATCAATCTTATTCATGCAACACCCCGCTATCACCTCATGCCTACGTTTTAAATCTCTGAGTTACACTTTCACTTTTCCGGTGAAAACTGGGAAACCCTTGTTCACTACTGCTGTTCTATTTGCTACTTGAATCATACTACTGCCATCACTATCACTGCTGCAAGTTTATTGATATACAGGTGTGGTTGAGAGTGACGCCTCAATTGCCAAAGTCTTATTGGTATTCTTGTGTTCCCATCGTGTCGAACTATAAATTTGGGTAATACTTCCCAACGAAGATTTCAGCGATCCCCTATACTTGTGGGCATCACCAACAGAAGAGGACAACAGATCCACCTCGTCCAGAACCAGAGAGCCACCAACGAGCTTGCTATTGAAGCTGCCTCTGGCTCCACGCCTCCATCGCAGCTCCCACCATGGAAGACCACCACAGAGATGCTTCTCCACCGCACGACCGTTGCTCGCGAGCGACCGCAGCAGGCAACAAGAGGGAAGACAGCTTTATTAACGGAGATGCCTCGTCTGCATCCCTCTGGCCACCACAGCTCACGCCGGAGCAGGACCTCAATGGAAGCCAAGCAAAGGGCGCGCTAGATCCAGCCGATGGGTCCGACGACCTACTCCAACTCGCCACACAACGACCAAACTCTAACCTACTATACAGACTACGGAAGTGGGCGCCTCGCCTCCACCTCCTCCGAGCGGCAGCGCCGCCGGAGAGGGCTTCGTTTTGGCCCGGTGCCGAAGAGGAGACTATTGAACGAAAGGAGTAGGAGAAGGAGGAGAGAGAGTGAGGAAGGGGGAAAATGAGCCTCCAGAGATGCAAGTAATTCCAATATTGAGTTGGGGCTTGATTTACAAAACATACTCCACTACCAGGTTTGCCGAGAGCGTGCCACGTTTCACGTGTATGCCTACTACACTTGGCATAAATGTGAGAACCGGGATCCAAGCTCGCAGCGGCATAATTTTTCTCAAGAACCAAACGCCAAATCAGACCGAAGAAAGGACAATCTTTGAAATGTTTTGGTTTCGTTTTGTTTCGCGGTCGGACGCTGCCGACCAGGTGGATCAATTCCTTATCTTTTTGTCCACCATCACTCCTATGTACACTCACTCGCTGTTCAAGTGTCATTTAGGGCCCTTTTGGTTGGGCTTATTTTAGCTTTTTGGTTTTGGCTTATAAGCCAGAAAAGCACCTAAATAGGTGCTTTTTGGCTTTTGGTTTTTTGGAAGTCAAAAGATTTGGATCATTGTTTTTGGCTTCCAAAATCCAAAAGCTAAAAAGCACTTATTTAGGTGCTTTTCTGACTTATAAGCCAAATCCCAAAAGCCAAATTAAGCTCAAACAAAAGGGCCGTTAGAGACGTGGGTAGCTAGGACGAACGCGGTGGAGCATCTTCTAGCTTGGCATCTTGAAACGTATTGGTCCTGCTGGTGTAGGTTGTAGCTTTAGGACCTTCGATGGCCCAACCTATGATGTATTGACATTATAAGCTAGCAGTATGAAGCTACTGTCGAGTGGATCACTTTATTGCCGACTTGTTTAATTACATGATGTTCCAACCTTCCAGGAACAATGTTCACCAGAAAAGAAAGAGAAAACAGGAACTGTCAACTGTGCACCGACTCTGCCCCCTCCACGCCTCGCTGCTCGATCAGGTGCCCTACGTTATGTGTGCTGTCAACTGGTAATGGAGAGCAGACGGAACGGGCTGATCGAGTACGCCACATTAATTTTTTATCGTGTTGCAGGGGTGAAACCGATGAGGTAGCTAGCTAGGTTACTGCTGGTGATTTAGTCACCTCCGTGCCGACCGGCAGCGCTTTCCACGTTGCATTAGTACAATTACATAACGAAATATATACTAGGAAAGCAAAAATAAATCTTGCACTGCTTTTTTTTTTGAGAATCCTACCCCTTTATTAATCACTGTTTATGTTGTTAATACAAACTCCATCAGGTGGAGTACCAAACCACGCATGTCTGCCTATCTGAAAGTAGATCGAGCTCCTGGCAAGGATATGTGCATCAACATTTGTTGTTCTCCTTTCGTGGACGAACTCAGCTACGGTGAAATCCTCCTTCCTAGCCTGAATTTCCTTGACAATATGTCCGTAGGTCCCCATGCCAGCTCCCTTCAGGTTCAGGATTGCATTAGAACAATCTGAGGCTAGTCTGAACTTCTGGACCAGCAGATCGGCGGCCAAAGACAGCCCCTCCCTGCATGCCATCGCTTCCAACATCTCTGGGTCTTGTGACCTAAATGGACAAAACCAGATATAAATGGTGTCTGCTTGGGTTGGCTCGCTGCAGTTTGCCTTAACTACTGTATCTCATTCACGAAGACCGGTCCATGTGAACGTCTCTTTCCTCGAATGAGACGAGTAAGTACGTTGGCCGGTGTGAATCGGGTGTGCAAAATACATGACTTCCTATTCATATGGTACGGTATGGCAACAAGTGTCCACGGTCAACCTGGCCGGCTTATCTGGTCTCGGTGTTGCCTAACTTCAAGTGGTACCCCCTCATCCTTCCCTCACTGACATTTGACTCTCTTAATCACATGTCAGTCTCAGATAAAGCCAAATCCCCACATGCACGACGCTACCACTAAGAGTCCTGCTAGCTAGCATCGATCATCAAGCTGATCCATTGACATTGTATTCTACACCCACCACAGGAATCAGCCCATACGCCGACGGCCACATACCATCGGCATAGCCAATTTTGCCATTGGCATAGGGATACGCCGACGGCGTATGGCCGTCGCGTTAGAGGGCCTTGGCTTAGGCCATTTTGCCGTCGGCGTAAGCTACGGCGAAGGCTTGGCCGTCGGCATAGCTCCTCCTACGCCGACGGCCGTCGGCATAGTTTTTCCAATTATTATTAATTTTTGAATTTTTAAAACTTTTTTAAACCTTTTTTTGAACTTTTTTTAATTCTATTTTATTTCTATTTCGAAATTTCTCACTTAGCCACATACTTAATCCTTAGTTACACACTTAATCATAGGTCAAAATACTTACCCTTAGTTACACACTTAATCATAGGTCAAAATACATAAAATGAATTTTACTTTATTTTTTCCTTTTTACATTTAATATGGAATAATTCATATCTTTAAATCCGTAAATCAAAATTTTACAAATAAAATGTCTAAATCGATTAGAAAAATGAGAGGAATTAAAATATGCCATCCATATCATCTTTTGCTTCACAGAAACATTGATAGTTTTAGATTTGACCACTTTCGATGAATAGTCACGGTGGTCATTTTGACCATTTTTTGAAAAAAATCAAATAAATTGATTTGACCACGACATAGTTTGTGGTAAAGTTCTCATATTCAACAAATAGGTGTATCTTGGTATAGCAAACAATGTTTTCGAAGGGATTTCTCAAATTATTTTTATAAATATCATTTTCCTTTTTCTAAGTGGAAAAATTGCCTTTTTTTGTAAACCAAGTACAAAAAATATGATGCAAAATGGCACCCATCTAATTCTCACAAAGAGTAGTGCACATTTGATGGATAATCCCCAAGTATTAGGAATTTTCTTGATTTCTATCTAATTTCGCCTAGTTACATGAGTTTATCCTGATTTTTCGAAAATAATCCAAATTTAAACAACAAGTGTTTGATAGTTTGGTCTGATTTTTTAAAAAAAATCAATTTAAGGTACACAACTAGTGGTTATATCACAGAAACATCGATAGTTTTAAAATAATTGACCTCTTTCGATGAATAGTCATGGTGGCCATTTTGACCTTTTTTGAAAAAATCAAATAAAGTGAAAAAGATCTCAAAAAAAGATCTCCTCTGGCATGGAGTCCTTTTATGTGTACTAGTTTCTATGGAAAATGATAAACTTGATTTTTGACAAATTATTCATAAAAATTCTTCACAAAAATATCTATCATGTATGAACATCTATTAGTTTGATGTCAAATGACCAAGTTATCACCATTTCCAAGGCATAGTTTGTGATAAAATTCTCATATTTAACAAATAGGTGTATCTTGCTAGAGGAAACAATGGTTCCGAAGGGATTTCACAAATTATTTTTATAAATATCATTTTCCTTTTTCTAAGTGGAAAAATTGCCTTTTTGTGAGCCAAATACAAAAAATATGGTGCAAAATGGCACCCATCTGATTCTCACAAAGAGTAGTGCACATTTGATCGATAATCCCAAGTGTTAGGTATTTTCTTAATTTCTATCTAATTTCGCCTAGTTAAATGAGTTTATCCTGATTTTTCAAAAATAATCCAAATTTAAACTACAGGTGTTTAATAGTTTGGTCTGATTTTAAAAAAAATTATTTTAAGGTACACAACTAGTGGTTATATCACAGAAATATCGATGAATAGTCATGGTGTCCATTTTGACCGTTTTTTTTGAAAAAAAAAACAAATAAAGTGAAAAAGCTCTAAAAAAGATATCCTCTGGCATGGAATCTTTTTATGTGTACTAGTTTATATGGAAAATGATAAACTTAATTTTTGACAAAGTATTCATAAAAAATCTTCACAAAAAGGTCTATCATGTATGAACATCTATAAGTTTCAAACCAAATGACCAAGTTATCACCATTTCCACGGCATACTTTTTGATAAAGTTCTAATATTCGACAAATAGGTATATCTTGATATAGGAAACAATGGTTCCGAAGGGATTTCTCAAATTATTTTTATAAATATCATTTTCCTTTTCTAAGTGGCAAAATGACTTTTTTTGTGAACCAAGTACAAAATATATGGTGGAAAATGGCACCCATCTTATTCTCACAAAGAGTAGTCCACATTTGATGAATAATCCCCAAGTATTAGGAATTTTCTTTATTTCTACCTATTTTCGCCTAGTTAAATAAGTTTATACCGATTTTTCGAAAGTAATTCGCTTAGTTAAATGAGTTTTTGTGATGCAAAAGATGATATAGTTATCATATTGTGATGCAAAAGATGATATAGCTATCATTTTTGTGCTGGAGCGTTTGCCTGTAGGTCCCAACTAAACTTTGTCAAGGTAAAACTAGCGCCTTGCTGCATCCTAACGCTTGTATAGGCTCTGGAATACTTTTACTGTTCTGAAATCTTAGCCAAGAGAAAGTTTTTTCTGTAGTAGAATACATGAGTGTGCTATAACCTGACATTAACTCTTTCCTAGAGCCTAGCTAGTGTTGTTTATTAGTGAGATCGAAGCTGTCGTTAGGTGATGAGTGGATACGTTTGCTGCTTTGATATGAAATGATCTTGTTGCTTAGATGTTGTCCACTTTTTTCACATGTGGGTTCGATGCATGAATCTTTTATCCTCTGCGATTTCTTATAGGCGGATTGCATCCATCAGTGCATCATGGAGCATAGCGGTAAAGTCCAACGGTTGGGTAGGGTATTCGAGAAGAAAGAAGTCAACAACATCAGCTGCATCATGGTGTTTGTTTGCAGGTGGTCGAAAGAAGACGAGGTCTGTGGGATTGATGTAGTGATGAGAATGAGATGTTGTATCTAACGTCTTTGTTGTTTTTTTTGTCAGTGGAACAACTAATAATACTGCTGGTGCCCGTTTATGTGCAAAAGAACCAGTAGGGATCTGGAGTTTGAAATTCTTGTAATATTCCCATCTATGGGGATTTTGTTTTAATTCTTGCAATCGAGGTTGTAATATTTAACAGTACTCCATATATATCAGGAGTTGTAAGAATTTTAAGCTGAACAACTTGCGTTTATCTTTTTCCGTTGAAGCTGAATATGGGTTATCTACTATTGTTACTTGTTATGTGATCCAAAAGTTGGAGACTGGGAAAGCCACGCCTAGATTTCTTGATAATCAACCACTTTTGGTTTACGACAACTCTGGGTTGTTGATTCGAGCTGTTTGTCGTGATGGGTGACGACCTATCTATCTTGTGTTGCGGCGATTGCCATCCTTGTGCACAAAGAAATAAAATAAAGTAATCAACCCCGAAAGAATTTGAGGAAGGAAGAGGAAGCGGAACGGCGAAATTACAACAAATGGAATAATTAGAAATTACGGCAAACGGAATAATTAAATGCAACCCAGTGTCCTGATTTGTTAGAGTATTTTAAGGAGCGCATGCAATGTCCAGCTTGCACTTGTCAACGCCCTCTATCCAACTCAACCGTCCACAATTATTGGTACCCGCTAGCATGTAGCTGAAATATTAAATAGACCAGGATTTACCGGAAGACCTGCTCCACGTCACCGATCCACGCATTCATGGGATCTCAGCCGTTCAGCGTCATGAAATCTCAGCCATCCGTCCATCATCCCTCCCAAAAGCGAGCAGCAGAGCAGAGTATCTTCTTCGTCCCGCATCATACATCTCTTCCCTCCATTCTTCCTCTCTCTATAAGTACAAATCCATCGCCACGAGCCGCGTGCGGTATGCGCGTGACTTGTGACTTGGGCTTGGCGAGGGGAGGGGAGGAGCTCTTCGACTTTGTTCATCGGCTGGATCTCCGGCTGCCGGCAACTGAGTCAAATCTTCTCCCGGCAGGCAGGTAACCAATCCACGGGTGAGTATACCGATTTGCTTTGTCTTTCTGACAATATCGATCCAAGCCGAGCGTACACGCATGGAGATCGATTAGCTACAGGTCCAGTAACGATTGCTTTGTAGTTTGTGGCTTTTGCACACTTCGTCAACTGAAATTTTGGAGATCGATTAGCTACAGCTCCGGCATCTTCCCTCAACGCCGCCGTGTGGCATCCAACCGTTGCTCGCCCTCCCCTTGCAATCTTCTCGTGCTGGAGGAACCTAGAGGATTATTTTTATAAATATGATTTTCCTTTTTCTAAGTGGAAAATTGCCTTTTTTGTGAACCAAGTATAAAAAATATGATGGCAGCCATGGCCCCTGTCTGTAAGTCGGGCGACACGAGAAGCCCGGACATTGCAGCCGCTGCTCTCCTCACTCACCCATCTCCCCTCCCATTTGTCTGGCAGGCGTGCGAGAAGGTCGCGGTGGATCACACGGATCTGATACGAGTAGTTGGGCGATCAGATGGAGGAGGTGGCAATGGCTCCGGAATCCACTGATGCTGATATCCTGGAAAAGTTTGCTCTAATCCAGAAGAGGTTTGCTTCAATAATCTTCACGGATGTTTGTCGTGCAACGCCACCCGGGGTGTTCTACTACGAAGGTGCATTCCCATCTAATGTCGATATACAAAATCGCATAGCACAACAGTGTGACGACAGACCATTCAACTCTCTAAATGGTTCTGAACCGTTCCCGCCGAAGCCAATGTCAAGGCCGACCACGATCAGCCAGAAGTGAAAGGTGTGTTGTCGATTTAGTACTCTTGTTAAATTAAATTGCCTAGCTCTAGTTTACACCATCTCTCTTAAATTGCCTAGCTATAGTCTTCCAATTATACTTCATTCCTTTAAGATGGAAAGCCAACTTCTCAGTTGAACTCCTAAGACAATGATCTCGCTCTTTTGATAGTCAACCCAAAGCCCTGACATTGCTCTACGGATCTTTTTCTCGATCTCATATGGTCGTACTTTTCTACTCTAGAATATACTTAATTGGTGGGAGAATGCTTTTTTTCCGTGTTGAAATGATTTGTGGTCCTTAACATATACTTAATCATTGCACGAGCTCCGTCCGATGCATCCATTGTGCTAGTCTGCATAAGTTGTTTAATCTATGTTATTGTCGTTATGATTGATTTACTGTTTATTCAGATTAGTCTCGTAGTAATTTTCTCATATATTCAACAAGATCCGTGTGAGATAAATACATGATCGAGGTTTTTTTTGTAGTTGATGGAACATAATAAGCTTCTGGTTTCTGCATTTTAGGACGGTGAATTATTTATTTTTTGGATTCTCATATTGCCTAATTTTTTTCTCAACATTGGAGTTCCACTCGGAGTGATCTTTTTCCTTTTCTACCTACAAAATCAAGCCTCCCAAATTCCCTTGAGCGGCACCAGTACGTCCATCACACAGTGCGACACTTCCAGTGTTCACCAACCGCTTCCCAAAAATATTTAGCCCTCAACATGTTAAACTTATGATGAACCCTATTAGCTGAGTTGGCAGGGACAATTTGGAGCCTTGTTAAGCTGCCATGCGTTGTACTCGCTCCGTCACCAAATAGGTGGTGTATAAACCGAGTCAAAAAAGAGAATGCTTACTATAACCAAATATATAGAAAATTAAATGTCTACAGTGCTAAATGAATATCAATAGAGTCAACATAAGATGTGTATTCTCATAATAGATTTATTAATATTATAAATTTTTTATATTCTCTTCTATACAGTTTGCCAAATTTGGAAAGTATTAATTGACATTTCTCTAAATCTACACGCCAACTATTAAGGGGACGAATGGAGCATTACAATATCCACTAACAAGTCAAAGTCCAATGAATTCACCTTGTCCATGAAAATTGAGATCCCTAGTTATTTAAGAGGGAAAGAGCCAACTTCGCAGTTGAACTCCTAGGACAATGATCTCGCTCTTTTGATGGTCAATCCGGACATTGCTCTGTGGATCTTTTTCGATCTCATACTGTAGTACTTCTCTACTCTAGAAAATATTAAATTGGCAGGAGAATGTTTTTTTTTGCAGCATTGAAAGGATTTGTGTTCCTTACCGGATGCTTAATCATTGCACGAGCTCCGTCTAATGCATGATTAAAGTTCTCTTACCATACTATCAGCAATCATTCATCAGAACATATGTTTTTATAAAGAACACTGAACTGATATATTATTAGTAACTTTTTCCTCTTATATTTACGGGGAGGACTTTTGCATTTGCTTGTCAAATGCCTCCACCCTTTTTCTTTCTCGTATACAAATAATTTGGGCTGTGAGGAAGGGCCTCACATCTAGGGTAGAAAAGAATGAATAGAATAATTGGAGGGGCAAAAATTGTACAGATCCCCTGCGCCGCACGTACCACTCTACCTAGTATAATTTTTACACGAGCCTTCACGCCGCCGCAGTAGTTCTACTGCTCTCGGCCGGCCGTTGCTCCCGCGCCACCCGGTTGAGCATTGCGAACATGCCGACCATGGGCGCGGTGTTGTACGTGCACGCCTCCGTCTGCATGTAGTTCTGCCTGTCGTCCCTGAATCTGTCGCGGCGGTCCGGCCCGCCGACGATGGCGCCGACGACGACGTTGGGGTTGGCGCTCCTCCGGCCGAACCAGTCGTCGAACCCCTGCGCGCAGCCGATGAACTCCTTCCTATCCTTGTACGGCACGATGGAGGCGGCCCGGTGGTGCACCCTCGCCGGGAACTTGGGGCCATAGCCGACCAGGTAGCTGATGCCCCGCGGGTTGCTCCCGAGCACGTAGTCCACCTGCGCTCTGGCGTGCCCGAACACCTCGGCGGCGCCGACGGCCTCCGCCGCGCACGTCGTCACGGCGCCGGCGTCAGAGAGGTAGCCGGAGTAAACGGAGAGGAGGAAGGCGGCGCTGGTGACGTACTGCATGTTGTTCCACTGGCGCACGTAGAGCATCCCGCCGGGGCTCCGCTCGACGTTGTCCTCGGCGGCGGCGTTCCGCCCCATGCACGCGCACACGTAGTGCTCCGCCTTGGCCCGGTAGAGCTCGAGCGTCTCCCGGTGCCGGTCCGAGTGGTCCCCGCTGAGGAGCAGCCTGGTGGCGAGCACCTGCACGCCGGCGTACTTGACGTCCCAGCTGAACTCGGTGATGGCCCAGCCGGTGCCGCCGAACTCGTGGGCGTTGTCGACCACGTAGTCGAGGTAGTCGGCGCGGCCGGTGGCGCGGTGCAGCCAGAGCGCCGCCCAGAGGAGCTCGTCGTGGTAGCCGCTCACCGACGCGTAGTAGCTCTTCACCTCCGCGATGCTGCTGTCGTACTTGCCCCTGTACTTGTCGGCGAACTCGAACAGCTGTAGTGGTACAAAAGAAAAGCAGTAGTAGGTCAGTCCATGTACACCATTAATAAAGCTAACCAGCTAAGTAATATTCCCCTGATAATCATCGATCATTGTACTAATCGCGTGGGTTTCTGCAGACTATAACGTGGACGCAAATGTGGTGGTTACGTTAAGTAGCCTGTCGCATCACGCACTTAGGTACTGCGAACATGTGTATTGCTTCTCGGGCCCACATGTCGGTCTCTCTGGACCGACAGAAATTTGGCGCGGCTAATTTGTTTTTGGAGAAGGTTTGCCAGCCACTCGATGACGTCATGTTGACAAGTTGCCACGTGCATCGCAAGGAACAAGGAAGAACACGGTTCCAATGTGAACAAGAGGAGAAAATTCGTCAAACTTTGACTCCGGCTCCTCGAAGGGTATCTCTAAGCCAAATTGATTAATTTTGTTGTACTGTACGTGTTAATCCCCATACTAACTACGTATAGACAGTACTGAAGGTGATTGTTAATTACCTGCTGGGCGTGGTGGAGGAGGAGGTGGGCGTAGTGCGGGTTGGTCTCCCGGAACGCCATGGATGCTGCTGCGAGCGCGGCGGCGGTCTCGCCGGCGACGTCGGAGCCGGGGCGCTCGCGGTCGACCTTGTACGCCTGGCGCGAGGTGGTCATGTCCTCCGGCCGCTGCCAGCAGTAGTGGTCAGTGTCGCCGTCGCCAACCTGCATGATCACGATCAATTATTTTTAGGCTCACATTTGTCAAAGCCATGGAACTATGGAAGTAGACGTATCAATGTTTGATTGTTAACTACTACTGATACTATACTAGCTAGCTAATCCATGTGAGTTCCAGTAGTTGCAGGTGAGTGTGAGATTTGCGCGTTCTCGACTGAACCGCCGCACCTTGGCTTTGCTTGTCCTCTACCTCCACCTAACATATGTTCCAGCTTTCAAAAATATTAAATAAAAAGTTGTTTTCTTTTCTCCATTTGCCAACCTCCAGCTAGCCAATGGTGGTGCATGCATGTCGATGCTGGATCCTTCGTTGAAATTGTCGACTGAATGATGAGGACGACGGTGATTGCGAGGGTGCTACGACGTAACTGGAGATGAACTGTTAAAAAAGAAGAATACGATTATTACCTCGGCCCAGAGCTCGTCGGGCTGTGTGTGCGCCTTGATGAAGTAGTCGGTGCCCCACTTGATGGACTCGAGGGCGTGGGCGAGCTCGCCGGCGGCGGCCACGTCGCCGCCGTACTCCAGGAGGCTCCAGGAGAGCATGGTGACGGTGAAGGCCATGGGGAGGCCGAACTTGACGTGGTCGCCGGCATCGTAGTACCCGCCCACCAGGTCCACCTAACCAAGACAAGATCCACATCCATGTCAGCTCCTGGATCATCGAGCAAGACGAAGAGCAGAGACACGGCATGATTGATGATCGAGGCGCGTACCCCTTGCTCGAGGCCGTCGGTGAGGCCGGAGTGGTCGCGCCATGCGACGCGCTGGCCGTGCGGCAACCGCCCCGACCGCTGCGCCTCGAAGTAGAGCAGGCTCTTCCGCAGCGCCTCCTCGTAGTTGTGCGGCACTGCGGAGGTGGCGCCGGCCGCCTCTGATGCCAAGAAGAAAGCCATGGCCACGCCAAGAACCAAGGCCGCGGCGCCGCCTCTGCTCCTCATTGTCATCGCTCTGTCTATCTCACACCGGCAACTGTATATATACACTACCAGTTGAGGAACCTTGGCGTGTATCGATCAACCAGCTAGCTAGCTTCCCGCCGTTGTGGCCGATTGATCGCCGGTCGGTCGGAGCTCGATCGAGCAAACTCGTAGCTGCAGGTGCTGCTGGAAGGACTTCTCTGCCGGCGAGGTTGGATGATTCGGGCGAAGGAGGGGGAAAGTATCGGTAGCTGGGCAGGGTGGTGGGCTGTCGACTCTACGGGGGACTCGCGTATATGTAGGCGGCGTGGAGGGAGGGCGGTTGGGAGCGCGGCGAGCTGACCCGTCGAGGACGGGATGCCATTGCCATGCCGTGTTGAATGGGTGGGGCCGGACCTGACCTGGGACTAGGAGGGTTAGGTGACTTTGCGCTTCGCTTCGGTTCGGTTCGGGCCCATCATCATGGTGCCCATGGCGAATATAGAAAAGCGTCACTCGCGAGCAAATAATGTAGGGGATGGTTTAGCAGCTAGATGCGCGGGATTTGTTGAATTTTTGGTGGATGGTGGAAGGCAGGAGGAACAAGGGGTACTACTGGCTAGATCCACGACAATCATCGTCGTCAAACGGCTGGTGACAACAACTTGCCATATGTGTACTGTGTACATGATATCTGGAGATCTAGGTGATCCATATGTAACCTTGGCCATGGGAGGATGAGGAGAGGCATGGAGTGTCACCGCGTTTTTTTTTTTTTTGAAACGAAGAGTGTCACGGTTTGACATGTTTCTTTTTTCGGTGCGCAGTCCATGTACCAACTTTTCCAACTTCGAATAAAATTTTACTTCTTTAGAGCATCTCCACCGTCAAGCTCGGAAATGTGTCGGGCACTCCCGAAAAAATGTCCACTATAGGGAATGTCGGACACATGTCGTGACCTATGAGGCAGTTTGACATGTTTCTTCTTCGGTTGGCAATCCATATATCAACATTTCCAACTTCCAATAACATTTTACTTCATTAGAGTGTCTCCGCCGGCACGTACGGAAACGTGTAAGGCACTCCCGAAAAATGTCCGCTATAGGGAATGTCGGACATATGTCGGGACCTATGAGGCCGGTTGCCAGCAACGGCGCTCCCCAAATGGACCAGACCATCCTTAAATGCATTAATCAGATTTTCTATGCAATTTATAGATTGTAATCCGCGCAAAAAAAAGCTACTACCCCCAAAAAGCTCTATGAATGGATCGCTTGAGGTGGACGAATAATGAATTTTTGATGGCGATATTATTTTTTTATTTTTTGACAGGAATATAAATTTTTTATTCACAGGGCTCGCCTAGTCACAGAATTTTTTCACAATATTGTTCGCTAGAAGTTGGGAGTCCACTCGATCCACTCATTGGATCTTCTCGAGACACATAAAAGTTAATTATTTATAGTAGCCTACATTACACAACACCCGTCAAAAAAAAAAAATCCTCACTATGGATCGCTTCGTTCCTCTACAGGTGCTAGAGTGGGTGACATGTGGGCCCATTCAACGTGGTGAGCTTGTCAGGAAATGCTTGACACCCTCGAGCCGGCCCGTGAAATTTGGGCCAGACATCGGACAGTTTTTCGAGATGTCCAAACGGATAGGGGCGAGGCGCCGATTTCGTGTCCGGACCTGAATGGACCAATGAGTATGGTTATGAGGGGCGTCACTGGAAATGCTCATAGACCGAATTTCTAAAAATCATAGATCGGGGCTTCACAACGTGCGGCTTCAAGTTCATTTTTATTAACTTACATGAAGAAGACAGGCCCATTTTGTGAAACTTAGCCGAGCTAGTACATTCTGAATTGATTAAAAAAATAGTACATTCCGAGGTTTGGAAAATATATGAAAACATTTTACGAAACAATCGGTGCTATTTAGGCCTGGCATTGGAAGGCCTCGATATCAAATGGAACGGCCTTCAACGATCTCCAACTGTACATAAGTAGACTCAAGTCATGATTTGCCCACTCTCCCAAGAGAAAGGTCAAGATTTGCCCGCCAAACGGCACCGTCGCAAACCCGCGTGGAACTCAAGCGCGCGTGTACCAGTGGCACAGCAGCCCCAGTCCGGAGTGCGAATGCAGAAGACGTGCGCGAGTGCCGCCGTGCGTTAGTCGTCGAATCCCGGCCGGGACCATCGTACTGGGTGCGCCCGGCAGAACATATTTTGGAAACGAAGCACCTCTCGGCCGGATGGCGACGGCGCTCCGGCCAGCCGCGGGAAGACGACGACTCCGACGCTTCCTCGATCGCCCGCGACCAGGTACGTAGCTAGCCGTGTACTGTACCACCGGTCGTCCCGTACGTTAGTATGTCAACAGTATAGTAACCTACGATATGATGCAGCAGTTGGGTAGGGCCGCCGGCCGGCCGGGGATCGATCCCGACGGTTGGCACCAAACCTACCGCTGCCGGCCATGCATCCTTTTCCGAAGCTTCTTTCTTGCCCGATCCCGGCCCTCCCCCACGCTGCTGCTGCTAGGTTAGTTAACTAAGCTAATACTTTCTCTTTAGAATGCTAAGCTAATACTACTATTAGTGCTCTACTAATTTGGCATCATGCATATACTGATCTGTGTTACCAAGACACGCTTTGACCCGCTTGCGGCGTGTGTGTTCGAGCGTCGGTGTGGTGCTGCGACTTTTGCGTTCGTGCGTGCGGTGGCCGTCGGTTGTTGAGACTTTTGTTGCGTAATGCTGTTGCTTTAGCTCATTTTGTTAGGGATTGGGTGGACCGGGCCGGGTCAGAGCATATATATATTCTACACAGCGGCTGGTGCTCCTCTGTTTTTTCTCGTGTGCTGGCAGCCACGCAGACATCTTGGTTTTATACAGACCGGCCGGGCCCGCAGATGCGCCTAATTCAAATGAAAACACATCCATTGCGATACATAATTAATGTCAACGAAAGGTCACATACATGATAAGTACATGCAAGGTCTCTAGCTAGGAAGGAAAAATGTCAATCGAAGGAAACGACACGACCTACCAAGCAGCCAACTAAGCGATTCCACTAAAAAAAGGTTAAGCGATCTACAAAGATCATGTGTCTCGTCGTGGGCAGTGACATGTGGCTCACTCAATAGTCAATTCGCTGACAGCCCTCGCCAATAATCCGCCTCGGAAATATCCGTTGCCTGGTTCGATCTCCCGGTCTCTGGTCTTGTTCAGCGTCCATGTCTTCGTTGGGCTAAGCAAGCTGATCGGAGCAGCCTAACCACCCGGCCGTCGCTGCTGAGTCCTTTCCCTGAACACACGACGTGCATAGTGCGGTCCGCCGGCCGGCCAGGTGTGTGCTCGGGCGTTTTCCCTGCCTAGCCAGTTAAGCTCGCTTCTGTTCTTGAGTCACCAAGACGATAGTGAAATCTCAAGTCTGAAGAGCGTAACGATCGTACTTTGGGGATTCTTCGATGCTCTATTTGGTTCCAAAACCCTAGCTAATTTTGACGTGATGCTATCTGCTCTGCCCTGCTTTGGGCGCCGAATGATTTCCGACGGATCATACCACGCGGCTATGCACTGGAAAGCTACTCGCCGGTCTTATTCAAAAGGATTTTAAAGATCTCTTAACATTGTTCGCTACGGATTGGTGGAGCTCAATGATTCGTGGGCATTACTTTGTTTGCATCCAGGGAAGAGAGAATATTACAATGCATATCGACCGAATTGATCGGAGAAGACAAGAGAGTAGCAATGTACAAGGCTTTTCACGCACATTCTCTTAATTATGAGGGTTTGTTCGTGTGTGTGCATGTACACGATCGAGTGTCAAAGTGGTTGCCAACTAAGAGCTTCGCTGGCAGAGAGTACGTTTTGATAATGTGAAACGAGATGCTTTCGGACAACCAAAGCGCGTCCGCCCGGAGAAAGCTAGCGGAAGCGGCTAAGAGAATTCATTGTTTATGCTGAGAATTTCGAAAAAGTATGGCCGTACACGTACGGTTGTCAAAATATAGGCGTCGAGTAAAGCAGAAGTGAGAGGCAGCTAGCATTTTCTCTTGTTCTTGTCGAAAAATCCTGTATAATTAATGTGCAATGGCATGTGCAAGGCGTTATTTTTCTTTTGGAATCAAATGTGCAGGGCGTTAGAATATTGAGTAGATCGATCCACACTGCCGCTACCATACAAATACGGCGTAAATATGTTGTTTTTATGATGATGAGCTGAGTTCGTTGTCAACTTGCTCTGCCCACCCTTATTATTTGTAGTAGTAGATAGTGTGATCACTGAATGCATGATCCTGACCATAATCTTGGTGTAGATCGAATACAATGTCAATGGATCGGCTTGATGAAGCTGCAGCACTTAGTGGGAGTGTCGTGCATTTGGGGATTTTGGGTTTATCTCCGTCTGCCATGTGAAGAGTCAAATGTCAGTGAAATAGGTGGTCGTGGTACCACTTGAAGTTAGGCAGTACCAAGACCAGATAAGTCCTGTATTTTTGCACACTGCATTCACACCGGCCAGCGTACGAGTTACGTGTCTCACTCGAGCAAAGAGACGTTCACATTGACTACCAGTGTACTTGAGTGAGATATGTAAACGTTCACATTGAGGAAGAAGAAGCCTACGTAGGAAACGGCAAGAAAGTCAAAGTCCGTGCCAGAAATTTGTAACGGGAATTCGCTTACGGGAGTATGTGTCCTTACCGTAACGGTCCCTCCACACCCCCTCTAACAGATTGTTGCCACGTCCTCTCTTACTCCCTACGTTTTTATTTAATTCGCGTTCTGGGTTTGTTAAAGTCAAAATTTTCAAAGTTTCACCAAGTATATACGAAAAAATATTAACATCTATAATATTAAATATATATAATATGCAAATATATCTTATGAAGATACTAATAATGTTATTTTTTGTAAATGTTTATCCTATATATTTAGTCAAATTTAGCAAAGTTTGTCTTTGACTAAGCTCATAATGCAAAGTAACTGTAAACGGAGGGAGTAAGTTGAAATCCCTAAGATGGTCTGTAGATGTAGCGTTACTCGAAATTTGTGGGACCAAGATTTGCTCAATGCTGCAAGAAAAAGTGTGCACTGTGGCAAGATGGTTAGGAGGGTGGTTGTACCCCAGCCCACCAGAGTTCAAACCCAGATTTGACACTGGTGTTTCTCATTTAGGCGAAATATTCGACAGCGAGGCACCTGTGGTGACTTCGTCAATTTCAAGACTTGGCCGGCCGGCTCAGTCTCTCGAAGGTGCTCATAGGGGTAGGGTGTGCGTGCGTGCGTCATAGGGATGAGTGTGTGCATGTGTATGTGAGCGTCTGCGTTTGTACTGTGTTTCGCGAAAAAAATAGTACGCAGTACATGTTTGTTTTCTAGTATTACATTTTGCATCTTGCATAATGTAGAAGAAGTGCCAAGAGGCATGCAAATTACAGCGTGAATATTTTAATTTCCTAGCTCGGATGCAACGTGGAAAGCGCATGCAGGTCTTCACAGAGGTGACTAAATCACCATGCAGTGACCTAGCTAGCTCATCGGTTTCACCCCTGCAACGCGATAAAAGTGTCTCTCGTACTCGATCGCCGCATTCCGTCGTTCTGATCTCCATTATCAGTTGACACCACACAGCACCTAGCTAGGGCACCTGACGAGCAGTGAGGCTATGCATGCAAGCGTGTGTACGTAGGGGATGAGTGAGTGCCAAAATAGCAGGCGCCTGTTCAAAAAAAAAAATAGCAGGCGGTGCACAGTTGACGCCGGAAAAGGCCTGTCGATTTGAGCGTGTTTCTTCTACCGAGAATCAAATGCTATGTCAGTCTCTGTTTTTTCTCTCTTCTGATGAAAAATGTTCTTCCTGAAAGGTCGGAGCATCGTGTAAACAAGTCGGCAATATACAGTAGTGATCCCTGGTCACCACTCACCAGTGTAACATGATACAGTAGCTTATAATGTCAATACATCATAGGGCGGTGTTCCCATTGAAAGTCCTAAAGCTACAACCTACACCAATAGGACCAATACGTTTCAAGATGCCAAGCTAGAAGATGCTCGACCGCGTTCGTCCTAGCTACCCACGTCTCTAAATGACACTTGAACAGCGAGTGAGTGTACATAGGAGTGATGGTGGACAAAAAGATAAGGACAAAACAAAACGAAACCAAAACATTTCAAAGATTGTCCTTTCTTCGATCTGATTTGGCGTTTGTCGAACCGCGAAACAAAAGCAAACTAAAACATTCAACTATTGTCCGTTCTTCGAGTTGGTGTTTGTTTCTGCGAGGTTGGATCAAACCTATCTGGTGCTCACATTTGCCTACGCTTGCATGTCGGGTTTAATTTTCTAAAACTTCGTGGTATTCACCGATTGCTTACATCCTGCATGTAACCCCCCCCCCCCCCCCCCCCCCCCCCCCGCGTCGCTCCTGAGCGGGCGACCCAAAAACCTAGCCGCTGGCCACCCCTCGCCGGCCACCCCTGCCGTCATCGCCGCTGTTCTTCGCGCGGTGACGACGGCGCTCGTCTCTCCAAAAGGGGAGCGGGCAACGCGCAGAGCTCCTGAGCAGAGGAACTCGTGTTTTCTCAGGCGTGGGCACGCCGAGGCGGCGGGCTGGAGTCGGCGACGGTCTCGGCCGCTTGGATGGTGGGGCGGCGTCGAGCTGTGCACATCCTGACGAGCGGAGCGGCTGCCGCCTTCGCCTTCCCGGCCGGCGGCGGGTGCTGTGCTGCGGCAGGCAGACGGTGCTCCCAGATCTGGTGGCAGCGGTGCAGGCGGCGCCCTCGTGGGCTCCTTCCGGCGCTGGGCTCGACCGACGTGGCTCCGGCCTCTTCTTCCGAGCTCGCCAGATCTTCCTTCATGCCCAGCCGATGCTGGATATGGGGTGGCCTCTGTCAACGACAAGACATCAAGGTGGGTCGTGCTGGTGCACTCGCTGCGGATTGGAGGTGGGTTGTTGACCCGGGTGATAGCTTGTCTCCGTTTAGTGGTCGGAGCCGGTGACGGCGATTCCTTGCGCGTCGTCCCCTTCATGAAGCCATCATCGAAGTGAATCATCCATATCTCACCGCTATCTCCGGGGGAAACCCTAGATCCATGGATCGGATGATGTCGACACTTCAACGTCGTCTCCCCCTGGGGGCATCATTCTTGGAGGTATGCACGAGTCGAAGGGACCAGTGGAGGGTTCGGTGGTGGATGCAGGGTTCCGCGTGCTGGTTTGCGGGTCAACGACGGCGATGGCGAGTGATGGTTTGGTCATGGCATGACCTTGTTAGTCGGCTCTTGTTCTGGCGTGTTTGACTCGTCCTCCGGTTGGCTTTCTCTCCGGTGGAGTCGATGCTGCTGAGGGCGGTGTGCGATGACCTGCGTGCGCGGCAGTGTCGAAGCTGCTGCGGGCGGTGTTCGATGACCTGCTTTGGCGTTTCAGCTGTGAAGACCTTCGTCGACGTGGGTCCTGCCCATCTCCTCTCCGGAGCTCTTCTTCAGAATCGGAGCTGCCAGCATCTACGCGAAGAGTCATCTGTTTAGCATAGGCCGATGTGAGCTTCTCGAGGCCGCTGCGGCGGTGTGTGTGTGTGGCTCCTTCTGGTAGCCAGGGTGGCTGGGTGTCCCCTCGCGATGGTCGTGTTCCATGGCGGTCAGTGAGGGCCGGTTTTTGTATCGGTTTTATGCCGGTTTCCCGCTAATTAATTGGCCAAATCTCACTTCTTCTTTATTAATGAAAATGGCAAGTCTTTTTTCCTCGGTTCAAAAAAAATGCCGGGTTCATGTGAACTCACATCTGACGCAGAGGCCGGGGTGTTGCTCCCCTTTTCGGAAAAAAACATATGAGCTCACATTTATCCCATGCTCGTGTGAACTCAATAAAGGAAGTTCCATAAAACAACAACCATTGAGTTCCATATGATTATGAAGAAGAGTAAATTTAACAAACCACCACTATATTGGGGTTAAGCTTTAATAAAACCACAATCGATGTACTTTTTCCTGTAGAAACCCGCAACTTTCACTAGGTTAACCCTAATGTCACAATTTAGTTAGTTTGACACCGTTTATGACAACTCAACTCCACCTGTTAGGATCTACGTGGCATAGGAGGCGGATTTTTTGTTTTTTTCCTGCAGTCGAAGTGGACTTAAACGTACCGTTTGAAAGTTTTCACAATTTTCATCTCCTAACAAAATTAGTTCATATATTCAAAAAAATGAAAATTATGAAATAATCCAGTAATTAGAAGTATATGCAGTGGTACAAAACCAAAAAGTTTGAGCTAATTTCGCATTTACAATTTTTGGCATTTTGTGTAGCTTTTGGCTAAAAATTGTTCAATTTCAATGGAAATTCTGAAAATGCTAGTAACTACATATAGTGAGTAAACTGAGAACATTTTATCTCATTTTTGCCTAGTTATTGTAAATTTTAACCAAAAATCAATAAAATTGGAAAGTTTTCAAACAAATATTAGAAAATACAGTAGCTTAATCAAGTTCTCTAATGGAATGAGCTACTGCATTCTTTCATAGTTGCATTTTTTATTGGTAACTAATTAAAAAACCAAAAACTTCGAAAATCCATTTTTTTTGGTTCAATACGGGTTTTTGTACCTAAAAACCATGAGAAATCGGCAACCTTTGCCATGCGCACCTATAGTGGGACAGGTCTATCGAGATTGCTGTGAAATGGACTAAATCAAGTCAGGGGTGTTCTCTTAGACAGCTTAGCATAAAAGTTGAGATTTTTATGAACCCCTGTCCCCAATAAGTATTGTCTTGTGAAATAGGTTTTATGATTTTTTTGGATTTTTTTTGCAGGATGCCGTCGCATCATATCTTTGTTACCGAGAGGCGCGGTGTTGAACACCTGATATTTATATGGCCATGCAATCAACGGTTTCGGGTCAGTACAAAGTCTCTTTATCGGAAAAGGATGACTTAGTTTGACACTTAACCTTCAGTTTGTGATATCTGATTGGTGAGCTAAACTCAAAATTTGGAAATAACCGACTTGTCCTTACACTTACACAGCCTGGCAGGCAAAAATTACCGAAGCGCTAGGGTAAAACCCGGCTGCAGTACACATAACCAGCGACGGCGATCTCCCATACTCCGAGGCACACTGACACGACCGGCGTTCAGGTCGGCGCATCCGAGCAACGAGACGAGTTTCTCTTAGTTGCACCTGTCAGTAAAAACGACACTGCCGTAGCTTTGCTTTCACCACACCGCAGGCCAGTGCTTCTGTCAGTGGTAGTCGTGCTCGCTGATCGCCACTTGAGATAATTTCTGAGAGGTGAAATTTGGCCCGCTGCCGACAAGGGCACGCACATATGTTTCGTCAACTGTTTCCACTCGGCATCAGGTCGTAGTAGGTCTGCTCCCCATTCCCATGACAGCACTGTTGAATCAGTCGGACGAGCCCCTCAGCTCCACGTCAACTCGTCGTCGTCGTACAGATCGACACCGTTGCTATCAAAACAGAGGCGCCGTAGAGGATGGATACGTAGGTGCAGGTTTTCCGTCAATTCTTTTTTCTCCGTCTGTAAAGACAGCCGAGGAAAACACTTTGCACTGTTCTGAATCTTTTCATGTCCCGGCATATTAGGTTGGGGTATAGCCTCAAAAGAAGAGTTCACATATATATTTAGCCATCGAACGTGCCTTTTGATAAAGCCTAGCAAGAACTTGGAGCGGATTGCAGAACCCAGCGGTCACGAATGTTCCAAAAAATCAAAGTCATGGACTAGTTTGTGATTTAATTCAATCAAATTAACACATGAAAGTTTGCACTAAACAAACATGTTTGCGGGATTACGTGTCCTATGAATTCAGATGGCGGAACAATCACACAAGCTAACCTGATCCAAGTTAAGCATTGGAAATTCATGAACAAAGTCAGCACCTATGTCTTCTCAAACAGAGACAGAGCATATGTTCGTAGTCCCAATAGTTAATATCAGTTCCATTATATGCGACACTAATTAGATATGAAGAAGTTCATTCTGTATTTTCCTAGACTGGACCCCTTGACCTCTTGCTCGCATGATTGGAAACGGTAGTAAGAGAACCTTTTGTTTTATATCGGGAGATCGAGTCGTCAGAGTAGAGTAGCCAATGGCCATGATTCACCACCTGTGTACAAGCTGGCCGTTGTGCTGCCCATGTCGAGTTAGATGCATGGAATTCAGAGCAGTCGGTGCAATGATTCCTTGACACTCCTTTTGACTTTGTTTTTAAAGAAAGCAGGATAAATTATGTCCACGGAAGCACACTTGATAAGTCCGCAGAACGCAGAGATTTATTTTATGTAGAGCTGCTATGACACCGCATGAAGATATAGTTTGAAATTAGTGTCGTGCTTGGTACTTCTTTAAACTACAAGAAATTAGATTGACATGTGATTTGGTGTTGACAAATGTTTTTGTATTGATGATACACATTAGTAGTTAATCATTTGGCCAATGTACGTCGTACCTTAGCAGCCTCACATTTCTCTATCCAAGTCAAACTTTTTGAAAACATCCGAGCTAGCTACACGTTGCTCTTTGAAATGAAAAAAAAAAATTTCTCATTGGACACAAATTGTGCGAGTCGACAAAACAGATAAAATGGCGTGGGAAAAAATGTTACGTTTTCTCCCTGAAGACATGCGTTGTACTATTGCAAAACATACAGTTTGATATACGAAAACCTGTCCGGAAAATGAAGTGGTATCAGTGAGAACGGGCCCGGAGGAAATTTTTGATACCCTAGTATGAACAATGCTTTGCTTCCTCTTCATTTTCCACCACAAAAAGGACATGAATCTTCAAAAGCGGTGTACACACCAGCAGCACATAATTACTGAACTTTCTTCCTCCCCTTTTGGACAATTTGCTGAGCTATCTACCTTAGCTTTAGCATGACCTGAAAAAATGCGAATAAAAAGTGGTGCAATTAGGGCTTTGCATGCACTGGCTTCAACTAGCCAGGAAACAGCTTTTGGCTGAATTATTCTCTTGTGCTGTGCTTCTTTAGTTGCGTCGGATTAGGTCCTTCATATGGACAAGTAGATAATGCTGGTGCTGCACTGCATTATGTGTGGAAGAAATCTTTAGCAAATTAACCTGATTCTTCGATGTACATTCACCTACTGATTGATTGATTCGTTCCACTGATATCCTACATGCCTAGGGTAATTACTCCACTTGGAAGCATGTTAGGCACCACGAATATGGATTATTAGTGATTCTTTTGGAATTGAACAGTTCAATTCACAATATGATGGTTAGGCTCGCCCGCAACCTTATCCTCTCCCCGTGAACAGTAGAGAGGAGGCGATAAGGGAGGCGACCGCGTAGCTTCTGCTCTCGCCGGCGAATCCGCCGCTCCCCTCTGCCTCCGGCCGCCGTTCGGGCGCTGTGAGGTAGGGGGGAGCTCCGGAGGATGTTGTGCGTGTATAGTATACGTGTAGGTGTGCGTGTGGGTGTGGCTCTCGCCGTCTTCGAGACGGTGGCGATGGCGGCGGTGTTAGAGCTTTTGTCCTCCCCTCTGTTCCCAGTTCCGGTGGTTGCCGGAGAGGTCGTGGAGGTTCGTCCGGCACCTTCTTCCTCCTGCCTTGCTTCTCTAGCCTGCCGTGGAGGTGTGGGGGGAAGTTGCTGGAGGTTGGTGTTCGGTTTTTGGTGGTGGTTCTGGTGGTGGTCTTCCTCGACGTTGCTGCTCCGGCCGGCCGTGGTGGCGAGGGAGTGCTCGGCGGGAAGTTGTGTGGTGCTGCTGGTGGTTGGCTCGGGCGGAGCTGAGTCGGCGGGTTGCGAGGTGGTGCGGGGATGATGGCGCTGCGGCCGTGCGTGTTCATCGGCTTCGGTTCCGTCGCGTGCGGCGGACGGCTCTTGCGGCTTTCTACAAGGCGTGGAGGTGCTTGCTCCCCGGTGGTGAGAGGTACGGCGACTCCGGCGACGCCTAGGGTTCGGGAGCGCGGATGCGGGATCTGATCGTGTTTCTTCACGGCGGCTTAGGGGGCTCTCTGCATATTTCCTAGTCCTTTTTGTAATTTTCTTTACTTTCTAGACCTGTTTGTAATGTGTACTGGGCTGCCTGTTATTTGCGATCGGATCTTTCAAAAAAAAAAAAGAACAGTTCAATTCACAGAAGTGATGTAGGTATGTATTGTCACGGAGAGGCTTTCCAGCTGGTACTTTTCTCCAGCCCGTTTCATCTGCCAATTATGTGATTAGTTCAAAGTGCGCTTTATTGACATACTCCAGGGTAAAAATAATTAAGTGGCACAACCAAGCTGGCAATTGGCTAAATGGGGTGGATAATAGGTTTAAACAACTTATTAGGGTGGGAGCGCTTGCCGTAATATGGTCGCTGTGGCTAAGTAGAAATGACAAGATTTTTAATGATAAAAATTGCTCTCTTATACAGGTTATCTACTGGACTACTGCTACTCTCCGTTCGTGGTCTCAGTTGCAACATGTGTGGCATCGAGACCTGTTTATAGAGGTGCGCAGCATAATTTGCGGATTGACCCTCCACTACCATAGGCGTTCTTACAATTTCTCATTATGATATGTAATTCGCCTTTTTACGTTTCGAACTTCAGACTTGTTTCGGCCGTGTGCATCTTGGTTATGCAGAGGCTAGGTGTGTAATACTTAAACCTTTTAGTAATAGAGCTCCCTTTATCTAAAAAAAAGATCTCCACTCTGCGGGGTGCAATTTCAGAGGATGGTTTCCCGTGTCTCTTGGCTTCAGCAATATACCTTCTGTATTTTCATTAAAGAAAAATACAACTGCACAGCCTTATAGAGTTGACAATATAGGAGACTAGTGACTTTCATCAGGAGACAGGAGGAGAGAAAAAGAAAATTGGAAAAAGGAAGGAAAGATACGTGTCATCTAACCGAAGCAGAATGCATATGCATGCTTTTCAAAAGCGATGGAGTGTAGAACGTCATAACCATAACGACATGATGCCATGTTCTTAAGGGGATACGAGCATCACCTGCCGGCAAAATCTTGATCACCAAGCTAACGGAGAGGATGCTATAATATTCAGGGGACACATTGTATGGCTAGCTAGCTGACTTTGTTGTGTCTCATTGCTCTACAGCAATCAACTATTTTGTAAACCTAGCACCGGAAATATTATGTTTCTATTGTCAAATAACAATATGGCTCTATGTTAATAAGAGAAGCTAACGCATCTTCAATTCCAAACTAATGTGATTGGTCGCACTTTTTCTTTGTGGAAAAAAAATGCATGCTACACCTTTAACCATAAACTACACAGGTGCTTGACTTGTAGTAGTTTACCAGTTTCTTATATTGTAAACACCTCCTTCTCTAATAGTAATTCCATTTGAGTAGATTTTCTACTATAGTTGAACGATGCATAATAGAAAAAAGTAGACATAGTGAGTAGAGATTTGGTGCTCCCGAGATCCAGTGATCTCACCATTTAAAAAAAATAATCAAAAAACTATATTTAAAAGTTTCAAACAATTCTGAAAAAAGCATGCATATTCTTAATGATATATCCTACAAGTGTGGAAAATTGCAGTGCAAAATACTTTATCTTTTGATCTATACAAAAATAACAAATGTACAGATTTGAGAATAGCGTATATGTATAGTTTCAAATTTCCAACTTTTGTTATTTTTGTGTAGCCCATAATACAAAAGATTTTGCATTGAGATTTTGCACGCTTATATTATACTTAATTAAGAACATTCATGATTTTTTTAGAATTGTTTTAAACTCATAAATGGGATTTTCAATTTATTTAAATTGGCAGGAGCACTACTGTTCGGAATCTTTCAGGTCCCGGCATATTAAGTTGGGGTATAGCCTCAAAAGAAGCGTTCACATATATATATATTTATCCATCGAACGTGCCTTTTGATAAAGCCTAGCAAGAACTTGGAGCGGATTGCAGAACCCAGCGGTCACGAATGTTCCAAAAAATCAAAGTCATGGACTAGTTTGTGATTTAATTCAATCAAATTAACTCATGAAAGTTTGCACTAAACAAATATGTTTGCGGGATTACGTGTCCTATGAGGACTTGAATTCAGATGGCGGAACAATCACACAAGCTAACCTGATCCAAGTTAAGCATTGGAAATTCATGAACAAAGTCAGCACCTATGTCTTCTCAAACAGACAGAGCATATGTTCGTAGTCCCAATAGTTAATATCAGTTCCATTATATGAGACACTAATTAGATATGAAGAAGTTCATTCTGTATTTTCCTAGATTGGACCCCTTGACCTCTTGCTCGCATGATTGGAAAACGGTAGTAAGAGAACCTTTTGTTTTATATCGGGAGATCGAGTCGTCAGAGTAGAGTAGCCAATGGCCATGATTCACCACCTGTGTACAAGCTGGCCGTTGTGCTGCCCATGTCGAGCTAGATGCATGGAATTCAGAGCAGTCGGTGCAATGACTCCTTGACACTCCTTTTGACTTTGTTTTTAAAGAAAGCAAAGATTTATTTTATGTAGAGCTGCTATGACACCGCATGAAGATATAGTTGAAATTAGTGTCGTGCTTGGTACTTCTTTAAACTACAAGAAATTAGATTGACATGTGATTTGGTGTTGACAAATGTTTTTGTATAGATGATAAACATTAGTAGTTAATCATTTGGCCAATGTACGTCGTACCTTAGCAGCCTCACATTTCTCTATCCAAGTCAAACTTTTTGAAAACATCCGAGCTAGCTACACGTTGCTCTTTGAAATGAAAAAATATATTTTCTCATTGGACACAAATTGTGCGAGTCGACAAAACAGATAAAATGGCGTGGGAAAAAATGTTACGTTTTCTCCCTGAAGACATGCATCTCATCAAATCCATGATGAATACCACAAAGTGACACTAGTAGAGCTTAGTTAACTACAGATTCACATCAAGCACATAGGCAGACTACAGATTCACATCTCATCAAATCCATGATGAATACCACAAAGTGACACTAGTAGAGCTTAGTTAACTACAGATTCACATCAAGCACATAGGCAGACACAAATGTCCACTAACACCAACACCAAGCACATGCAGCTGAACCCTACATGTTTGGAGGAGCACTGGTCGAGGCTGGGGTGCGAGGGGTAGCAGGGCTCCTTGAACCAGGAGTAGAGCCGTCAGCATTAGTAGGGCCGTTATTGCCAAGGAAAAGTTGATTGGAGGCACCTGAACCCTGCATGTTTTCGCAAGAGTTAGTTCCATTGCTTGCAAAAATGCAGCTGTTAGTTGCATTGCCTGAATTTGGACTCAATGCATGGAAAAATGCAGCTGTTAGTTGCATTGCCTGAATTTGGACTGAATGCATGGAAAAATGCAGCTGTTAGTTGCTTGGAAAAATGCAGCTGTTAGTTGAAGTTGGGCAGAGCACTAACCGGACTGCCTGAAGCATTTGCATTTCCCATCAGTGCAGGCTGTGAAAACATCACAGGTGGCGGTAGCGGTGGCGGCGCCCACACTGGCATCGGAGTGCCTTGACTAAAATGGGAGTGCATGGCCTGCAAATTAGACAGACAAGTGTTAATAGTGAAGTAGAGAGTTTTCTCTTGGTTATAATGGGCAAGAATCAGTATAGTGAAGAACTAACCGCCTGGTAATTGTTGTTGTACTCCTGGTACGCTGCCTGCTGCTTCATGTTTGTCTCATAGGCCTCTTTCAGAGCATCATAGGCATCACGCTGCCTAAACACCTCGGCCTACAATATCATGTAGTTAATTAGGAAACCTCTAGAATGACCATGTTCCCAGCCATGAAAGAACATAAGACCACCATAGGATGAAAAGGAGAAAATTAGGAAACCTCTAGAATGGCCATGTTCGATCTAGGCTGTGCACGAGTGTTGGTACTAGGAGATCCGCTTGTGCAGGTTCGGACTTGCGAGAGAGAGGGCATGTTCTCGAGCTCGCCATCCATCATCATGTGGCGGCCATGTTTCTTGCCATGTCCTGCTCGTACTACCGCAACCTCATCAATATCTTCTTCATAGGGATCAGCCTCAGCACCCTTTCTCTTCTTAAACTCCGTGGTGTACTTGTCCAACTTGGTCGCAACTCCGTCGAAGAAGATCTCTGGGTTCTTCTTTGGCCTACGGCCAAGTGACCACGATGTAAGTTGTGAGACTGGTCCTCCCCGTTCACGCTCCTGCAACACAAAATATGTCAGGAATCAGTTTAACAAATGCAGAAGCTAAATGTTGCATGTAATAGCAGGAATTCCAGGTGCATGATGGGAAATCTAAACCAAGTATATATACCACTTTTTCCTTGAAACGACCATCGCTCAGGCTGCCTTGGCAGTGTGTACCGGCATTGCCGCGATTCGCTGCACAGACACTGCTCACAGCTTTGAACTGAGGATCTAACCACCTATCCACCAACGCCGCCCATCCGTCCGACCGTCCGGAGCACCAACCAGGAATCACCTAAATAAACAACAATGCATTTCAAGCAGGCAAAACATAGCATTTGAATAAAACATAAGATGGGTTATGAACAGATACATGTGAACAGATACAAATTTAGCACACACAAGGAATAAAACATTACTTACATCTAGGTAATTCTGCCTTGTCAATACAGGTTTTTGTTCCTTCATTTGTACTTTTGTGATCCTTTTGTGGAGCTTCTCCCCGTAGAAGTGCGATATGGCCGTGAAGCGCACCTCATAGGGCATCTGTTGGAGAAGCTTCTTCGCTGCTGCCAGCAAGTTCTTGTCTGCCTTAGCCTTTTTCTCTGGTGCAACTCTAAAGTAATCCTACAATGATGCATAAAACCAAAATGGAAGAAGAAATGAGTTAAATAATGGTGTCAATGCTACAATGATGCATAAAAGCAGTGAGTTAAATAATGGTGCCACTCTATAGTAATGCTAGCTACTGCTCTACAATGGAAGAAGCAGTGAGTTAAATGAGTTGTGTACTTTTACAAAAACTTACCCAAAAACGAGTGAGCACGGCATTGGCCTTAGTCCCGTAGTCATCATCGTTCTTGGCTTCATAGTGGTGCCACTTGAGTGCTAGCTCCTCTTGGTCATTGATTTTCACCAAGCCTGGCCAATATGTCTTAAGCAACACTCCAACAATCCCATTTGGAGACCGGCGCTTCACACCATCAACATATTTCCAATTGCTACACAAAGATCAAGATGTTAGTATTAGGCTCAGACCATCAACAAGTTAACATGATCAAATTTGGCCATTTACTTATTCTTATTAGGCTCAATGAAGATCTTCTCCTCCTCAGTAGCTGGTCGTTTGTCAGGGAGATCTGATTCTCCACGCAACCACACCGAACCCTCACCATCACCCTCCCCCATTGCCTCCTCCTCCTCACCCTCACCCTCACCCTCACCTCATCCTCATCCTCACCCTCCTCCATCTCTATGCCCTCCTGCCTCTCCTCATGCACCACCACCTCCCTGTGCACCTGTCTATCCATCTGAACCTCCTCATACTCCTCATACTCCTCCTCCTCAGCCATAGTGCCATTGGCTGAGGGTAAAGTACTAGACGAGGGTGTCGCAGCTCGGGCTCCAGCTCCTCCTCCTCCTCTTCTCCCCCTGCCACGGCCTCCAGCTCTAGGAGGTCTCCCTTGCTGCGGCTGCTGCAACCGAGCTCGGCCGCGGCTGGCCGTCGCCGCTGCCTGTCGGGAGGGCACATCATCCTCAGCTAGGCGTATTCTAGGATTAACCACTCTTCCACTTCTGGCTGTCACCGTCGTCTTCGTCACCGGAAACACCTTACTAATAGTATTGCTGGTTGTATTCTTGCTCATGGTTCAATCACCTGCATCAAGAAAGAATAAACAATTAGTAAGGATAATAAATTTTGATGCAAAGGAAGGAAGGAAGTAATAACAAAAAAATAAAGATGCAATGATATATCATAAACCTACTGTCAGGACACTACTGTGGTATTTGGCAATATAGAAACCTAACATACTGAAGCATACTAACCAAAAATATCATCATCAAAGTCAAAATCGATTTCATCCTCATCGTCACTGTCACGCGTGTATAAAGGTTGATCCGCAATGACGATTTCATCCTCATCGTCATCGTCTAGATGTAACTTGGCAAGCATATCTATGTCTTTTAGATTCACAACTGTCTCACCATCATTTTGTGCATCCTCATCAAGGGCATCAAGACCATTCAGAGATATATCAAATACCCCATTAAGCTCTTGCTCTTGATAGAACTCTCCCTCATATGTGTTGGGGTTTATGTTGTTGTAATCATCATCATTTGGCACGGTAGCTTACCATGTGGTGATACCTGATACACAACTTCCCAACCTTGTAGGCTGGGTTTTTGGCATGGGTATGGGAGATAATAAACTTGCTTAGCCTGGTTAGCCACAACAAAGACATCTGAACCTGCATAGATGCTTGCTGTCTTAACTTCAACTAAACCTATGTCAGGGGTTGATTTCAGTCCATGGACTGGGTCGAACCAAAGGCATTTGAACACAACAAGATGGAGATCTTTGGCCCCACGACGAAATGAAAGGGAGTATATTTTTTGTAATCTTCCATAGAACTGTGTTTTATTTTGGTCAGCTCCTCCAACAAACACTCCAGTATTTATAGTCTTCGCATTAGGCCGAGAGTTCTGGTGCCCTATGGTATGGAAGCGATATCCATTCACATCATATTTTTCATAAGTTTTGACCCGATTGTCAAAACCCTTGGACACCCATCGCAGTTCGGGACTCATGGGTGTGCTGGAATCTGTTCCCTAGAAGAATTATTGAGTGCATTAGTTGTTTGTAATAGGAACAAGTTAGAATTGTTGAGAAAGTTTAGGTGTGTGTAATAGAGACAAGTTAGAATTACTTTTTCCATGAACCAATCCACGAAAGTTTTCCCTCCGTTGGCACCCTCTCTTAGAAGTCTATTGAGCTGCTTGGGAGTAGGCCTACTCGGTTCCTTCCACTCTTCAATAATGAATTGCTCCTTGAATGGATCTACTTCCTTCATGTTGTCCAAGACATAGAACATGATGGACTGCCACTCATCATTTTTAATGGTATAAGATTTCGAGCCACCAGCAACACCACCTTGCCCTTTGAAGAGGAGGAGGTCAGGTTCATTTTCTGAGTTGCTGGTATTGTATCTAGAGAGTTTATTATGCAGATTGGGAACATCATCGCTATAGTATGTTGTTGCGCAGTCTGACACCTCCTCAAGAACATATGACTCGGATATGGATGCTTCAATCTTAGCTTTATTCCCACATTTAAGTCGAATATGCTTGAACTCTCTCTCAATACAAAACTGCCAACGATTCTGCACAGGGCCTCCCAAATATGCTTGGTTTGCCAGATGCAAAATGAGATGCTGCATGGGATTAAAGAACCCTGGGGGAAAGATCATCTCTAACTTGCAGATCAACTCGGGTGCTTTCTTGTGCATATGCAGCATCATATCAGGGCATATTTCTTTTGCACAGAGCTGACGGAAGAAATGGCTCAATTCAGCAAGAACTCGCCAAATACGATCAGGGAGATAGCCTCGAACCATCACCGGCATTATCCGCTCAATCCATATGTGATAGTCATGACTTTTGAGACCATTGACTTTGCCTGTTGCAAGATTGACTCCATTACTGATATTCGATGCATAACCATCAGGGAACATCAAGGAGTTCTTTAGCCAATGAAGTACCTCCCTCCTGTGAGGCCTTTTAAGGACGAAGGGAGCATCTGGCTTTAACCAAGTTTTTCGAGAGCCCTCGGGAGGCTGCATGTTCAGCTCTTTCCTATCACATAGCTTCTCTTGATCTGCTCTAGCCTTAACATTATCCTTTGTCTTGTCAGTAATGTGGAGGACTGTGCTAAACAGAGACTCAGCAACATTCTTTTCTGTGTGCATTACATCAATGTTATAGGGAAGTCTGAGGTCCTTGAAATAGGGGAGCTTCGTTAAGCCTGCAACATGAGTCCAGTTGTGTGTCTCCCCATATCCCTCAAAACCTTTGCCTTTGGTTTTAGGCTGAAGAGCAGCTAGCTGAGCTAGAATATCTGCACCGTTCAACTCAGGTATGGCCTTTACTTCATGGACAACTCTGCCTTTTGAAGTTCTTCTTGTCTTCTCTGAATGGATGGCCTTCTTCAAGAAACTGACGATGCTGGTCAAAAGCAGAATACTTGCCTCCCCTCTTCAGCCACTGGAAGACAAGAGCCTGCATGCAAATGGGCATGGCATCTTCCCATTTGTACACCAGCCACAGAACAGGGCAAGCCCCGGTAGATCATGCATTGAGTAGTGGAACCAAATTTTCATTAGAAAGTTTTCCTTCTTTGCCTTGTCGTATGTCCATGTCCCATGTTCCCAAGAGTGGAACAAATCATCCACCAGCGGCTGCATAAGCACACTCAAATTCTTCCCAGGGTATTCAGGGCCAGGAATTACAGGGTCATTAATATGGACTTGCGTTGCATGATGACGCCAGGAGGGAGATTCAGGGGAATAACAAACACAGGCCAGCAGCTATATGGGTTAGACGCCATACCATATGGATTGAAACCATCTGTTGCTATCGCAATTCTGACATTTCGAGCATCTGCGGCTTCATGGGGGTATCTCGATCAAATGCCTTCCATGCTTCACCATCTGCTGGATGCACCATCTTTTTTGGATTGTATCTATGCCCTGCTTTGTGCCATGTCATCTGTTTGGCAGACTCCTCTGTCAAGAAAAGGCGTTGGATTCTTGGTATGAAAGGGAGATACCGAAGAATCTTTGCTGGGACTTTGGTCTGCTTCTTCCTCTGGCCATCAGGCATGTCTACCTCAAGATACCTAGAGGACTTGCACTTCCTACAATACTTGTCCTCCTGAAACTCCTTCCTAAACAAAAGGCAATTCTTAGGACAAACATGTATCTGCTCATAACCCATCATAAGAGCTTTCACAATTTTCTTGGTCTCGTACATGTTTCGTGGCAGAACATGGCTTTCAGGGAGCTGGTTACCGATTGCTGTCAGAAATGATTCGAAGCAAGCTCGGCTAATGCCATACTGGGCCTTGATAGCCAGTAGTTGCGAAATGGCATCCAGCTGGGAGATTTTTGCCGTCCCGTAAAGAGGTTTCTTTGACGCAGCCAACATATCAAGGTAGGCCTTAGCAGTTGCCTCAGGTTCCTCGTCTTGATGTGCCCTACGTGCATCACCGAGATCATCAAGCATGTTTCTAATCCCATCATCCTCATTACCATTAATGCGTTGCCGCATCACTTCATCTCTACCACGATCAGGTTCTTGCTCACCATGCTGGACCCATACTGTAAAATTTGGCATATACCCATGCAGCATAAGGTGTTTGGTCATGATATCCTTTCCACGGTACAAACGATTCTTGCATACAGCACAAGGGCAAAATGGCCTCATTTTAGTTCTCTTCGCAACACGGAATGCCTCTGACAAGAAATCATCAGTTTTTTCGATCCACTCATCACTAACTTCATTTGGACTAATTCTACCACTATACATCCACTGACGATCAGCCATCCTCTGAATTATTAGGAGTGGAAAATATTAGGAGTTCACATATATTGGACAGAGCCAAGGAGAAGAGAGCATGCAGGACAGAGATCAAGGAATAGTTTTTTTTGGAAAATATTAGCATTTCACCACTTAAGAACAATTTGTTGGTGTATTTTAGATAGTTTAGGCACTCAACTTCGAAGTTATACATGTAATTTCCTATACATATAAGCACAATATATTACAAGCAGTGTTATCCCCAATAGACAAGGCAGCATACTTAGATATCTAAGAAACAAGGGAGTGTGCACACAATTTTTATGTAAACAACAATTCAAACAACAATTTTTATTTAAACACCAATTCAAACAACAATTTTTATGCCCAATAGCCAATGCAGCATACTCAGATGTCTCAGGAACAAGGGAGTGTACACACAATTTTTATGTAAACAACAATTTTTATGTAAACAACAATTCAAACAACAATTTTTATTTAAATAACAATTCAAAAACCAAGGGAGTGTACTCAGATATCCCCAATACAGATCAAACAACAATTTTTATGCCCAATAACCAAGGGAGTGTACTCAGACATGATGATTCAGAGCCACACCACCCAAAAGAAAGAAAGAAAAGAGACTAGCATAATCAAAGACAGGGGAGGAGGAAGATGTAGAGGAAATTGTGACTCACCCTCGGTTGTAGAGGAAGTAGTCGAAGATGCGGCCGGAGATGCGGCCGTTGGAGCTCGGGATCGAGCCCTGTCCTTGGAGATGCGGACGGTGGAGCAGGGGCCCCGAGATGCGGCCGGTGGAGCTGGGGCTACCTTCCCTCGGCTCCCTCGCCGGCTCCCTCGTGGAGGAGGAGCTCACGGGCCGGTAGAATGGACGGCGACGGCGGCGGAGGGGTGGCGAGAATGGGAGGCGGTGGAGGGGCGGTGGAGGGGCGGCGGAGGGGAGGCGGCGACGGACAGCGCGGGGGCGAGGTGGCAGGCGAGGAGGGGCGGCGGCGAGGGACGACGAGCACGAGTGGCGGCGGCGGCTAGCACGGGCACGGCAGCGCCGATCTGGATTGGGGTGGCGCGGGATGGGGATTGAGGACAAGCGAGCGGGAGACGCGGGGGTGAGGACAAACGACGAGCGGGAGGCGGGCTTGTCTAAAAACCCTAATGATTTTTCTGCCCCGCTCGATCCACTCCCAGGATCTTTTCTGCCGAGGCGAGCTGCGGCCGGCCGTTCCATTCTGTCTAAAAACCCTAATTTTTTTAACCCAATTAATACACTTAGAATAAAACTAGTTGATACTAAATTAAAAAGGGTGCATTTTTAACCCAATTAACCCACCAGCCTCCGGTCGTTCCACCCCCGTGTGCGGCCGCCCCATTCATGTTCCCAGGTCTCTGATTTGCAAGCTCGCCTCTTCCCCTGCGGTGTCCCCCCCCCCCCCAACCAGATCGGGATCCCCTTTGCCTCGCCTCTCCGGTGAGTTGCAGCTTTTTACCCCTCGGGTTGCGACCGGTGGTGGTATCCTTTATCCCTCTCTACTTACGGAGCGATCCCTGGTTGGAGTTGTAGATGCAGATGTTAGTGAGGTCGGTCACACCTAGGAGTCTCAACTTGGCACTTACACCTACCACCACACTCTCATGCATATTACATGACACCACCTAGGTTTTGGTGTGTTCCGACGCTCCGGAGCCCCGCTTTCGACAAAGTTGACCGGAAGTCAACCGTGTCGTCTACCCCCCCACGGGCGTCGAATGGGGGTAGCTCAGTGGACTTTGCTACTTGGTTGTGTCGGGGTAGGTCATATGAAGATTTAAAACCAACTTTGTACATAGGTATGACATGTTTACGTCGTTCCACCCGAAATGGGAGTTTCGACTTAGAAGAGCATAACCTTCGTGCATGAAAAGTGTGGCGTGTGAAGCCGGTCACACCTAGGAGTCTCAACTTGGCACTTATAGCCTACCACCACACTCTCATGCATATTACATGACACCACCTAGTTTTTGGTGTGATTCCGACGCTCCGGAGCCCCCGCTTTCGACAAAGTTGACCGGAAGTCAACCGTGTCGTCTACCCCTCCCACGGGCGTCGAATGGGGGTAGCTCAGTGGACTTTGCTACTTGGTTGTGTGGGGGTAGGTCATATGAAGATTTAAAACCAACTTTGTACATGTGGTATGACATGTTTACGCCCGTTCCACCCGGAATGGGAGTTTCGACTTAGAAGAGCATAACCTTCGTGCATGAAAAGTGTGGCGTGTGAAGCCGGTCACACCTAGGAGTCTCAACTTGGCACTTACAGCCTACCACCACACTCTCATGCATATTACATGACACCACCTAGTTTTGGTGTGATTCCGACGCTCCGGAGCCCCCGCTTTCGACAAAGTTGACCGGAAGTCAACCGTGTCGTCTACCCCTCCCACGGGCGTCGAATGGGGGTAGCTCAGTGGACTTTGCTACTTGGTTGTGTGGGGGTAGGTCATATGAAGATTTAAAACCAACTTTGTACATGTGGTATGACATGTTTACGCCCGTTCCACCCGGAATGGGAGTTTCGACTTAGAAGAGCATAACCTTCGTGCATGAAAAGTGTGGCGTGTGAAGCCGGTCACACCTAGGAGTCTCAACTTGGCACTTACAGCCTACCACCACACTCTCATGCATATTACATGACACCACCTAGTTTTTGGTGTGATTCCGACGCTCCGGAGCCCCCTTTCGACAAAGTTGACCGGAAGTCAACCGTGTCGTCTACCCCTCCCACGGGCGTCGAATGGGGGTAGCTCAGTGGACTTTGCTACTTGGTTGTGTGGGGGTAGGTCATATGAAGATTTAAAACCAACTTTGTACATGTGGTATGACATGTTTACGCCCGTTCCACCCGAATGGGAGTTTCGACTTAGAAGAGCATAACCTTCGTGCATGAAAAGTGTGGCGTGTGAAGCCGGTCACACCTAGGAGTCTCAACTTGGCACTTACAGCCTACCACCACACTCTCATGCATATTACATGACACCACCTAGTTTTGGTGTGTTCCGACGCTCCGGAGCCCCCGCTTTCGACAAAGTTGACCGGAAGTCAACCGTGTCGTCTACCCTCCCACGGGCGTCGAATGGGGGTAGCTCAGTGGACTTTGCTACTTGGTTGTGTGGGGGTAGGTCATATGAAGTTTTAAAACCAACTTTGTACATTTATGACATGTTTACGTCCGTTCCACCCGAAATGGGAGTTTCGACTTAGAAGAGCATACCTTCGTGCATGAAAAGTGTGGCGTGTGAAGCCGGTCACACCTAGGAGTCTCAACTTGCACTTACAGCCTACCACCACACTCTCATGCATATTACATGACACCACCTAGTTTTTGGTGTGATTCCGACGCTCCGGAGCCCCCGCTTTCGACAAAGTTGACCGGAAGTCAACCGTGTCGTCTACCCCTCCCACGGGCGTCGAATGGGGGTAGCTCAGTGGACTTTGCTACTTGGTTGTGTGGGGTAGGTCATATGAAGATTTAAAACCAACTTTGTACATGTGGTATGACATGTTTACGCCCGTTCCACCCGGAATGGGAGTTTCGACTTAGAAGAGCATAACCTTCGTGCATGAAAAGTGTGGCGTGTGAAGCCGGTCACACCTAGGAGTCTCAACTTGGCACTTACAGCCTACCACCACACTCTCATGCATATTACATGACACCACCTAGTTTTTGGTGTGATTCCGACGCTCCGGAGCCCCGCTTTCGACAAAGTTGACCGGAAGTCAACCGTGTCGTCTACCCCTCCCACGGGCGTCGAATGGGGGTAGCTCAGTGGACTTTGCTACTTGGTTGTGTTGGGGTAGGTCATATGAAGATTTAAAACCAACTTTGTACATGTGGTATGACATGTTTACGCCGTTCCACCCGAATGGGAGTTTCGACTTAGAAGAGCATAACCTTCGTGCATGAAAAGTGTGGCGTGTGAAGCCGGTCACACCTAGGAGTCTCAACTTGGCACTTACAGCCTACCACCACACTCTCATGCATATTACATGACACCACCTAGTTTTTGGTGTGATTCCGACGCTCCGGAGCCCCCGCTTTCGACAAAGTTGACCGGAAGTCAACCGTGTCGTCTACCCCTCCCACGGGCGTCGAATGGGGGTAGCTCAGTGGACTTTGCTACTTGGTTGTGTGGGGGTAGGTCATATGAAGATTTAAAACCAACTTTGTACATGTGGTATGACATGTTTACGCCCGTTCCACCCGGAATGGGAGTTTCGACTTAGAAGAGCATAACCTTCGTGCATGAAAAGTGTGGCGTGTGAAGCCGGTCACACCTAGGAGTCTCAACTTGGCACTTACAGCCTACCACCACACTCTCATGCATATTACATGACACCACCTAGTTTTTGGTGTGATTCCGACGCTCCGGAGCCCCCGCTTTCGACAAAGTTGACCGGAAGTCAACCGTGTCGTCTACCCCTCCCACGGGCGTCGAATGGGGGTAGCTCAGTGGACTTTGCTACTTGGTTGTGTGGGGGTAGGTCATATGAAGATTTAAAACCAACTTTGTACATTTATGACATGTTTACGTCCGTTCCACCCGAAATGGGAGTTTCGACTTAGAAGAGCATAACCTTCGTGCATGAAAAGTGTGGCGTGTGAAGCCGGTCACACCTAGGAGTCTCAACTTGGCACTTACAGCCTACCACCACACTCTCATGCATATTACATGACACCACCTAGTTTTGGTGTGATTCCGACGCTCCGGAGCCCCGCTTTCGACAAAGTTGACCGGAAGTCAACCGTGTCGTCTACCCCTCCCACGGGCGTCGAATGGGGGTAGCTCAGTGGACTTTGCTACTTGGTTGTGTTGGGGTAGGTCATATGAAGATTTAAAACCAACTTTGTACATGTGGTATGACATGTTTACGCCCGTTCCACCCGAATGGGAGTTTCGACTTAGAAGAGCATAACCTTCGTGCATGAAAAGTGTGGCGTGTGAAGCCGGTCACACCTAGGAGTCTCAACTTGGCACTTACAGCCTACCACACACTCTCATGCATATTACATGACACCACCTAGTTTTTGGTGTGATTCCGACGCTCCGGAGCCCCCGCTTTCGACAAAGTTGACCGGAAGTCAACCGTGTCGTCTACCCCTCCCACGGGCGTCGAATGGGGGTAGCTCAGTGGACTTTGCTACTTGGTTGTGTGGGGTAGGTCATATGAAGATTTAAAACCAACTTTGTACATGTGGTATGACATGTTTACGCCCGTTCCACCCGAATGGGAGTTTCGACTTAGAAGAGCATAACCTTCGTGCATGAAAAGTGTGGCGTGTGAAGCCGGTCACACCTAGGAGTCTCAACTTGGCACTTACAGCCTACCACCACACTCTCATGCATATTACATGACACCACCTAGTTTTGGTGTGATTCCGACGCTCCGGAGCCCCCGCTTTCGACAAAGTTGACCGGAAGTCAACCGTGTCGTCTACCCCTCCCACGGGCGTCGAATGGGGGTAGCTCAGTGGACTTTGCTACTTGGTTGTGTGGGGGTAGGTCATATGAAGATTTAAAACCAACTTTGTACATGTGGTATGACATGTTTACGCCCGTTCCACCCGGAATGGGAGTTTCGACTTAGAAGAGCATAACCTTCGTGCATGAAAAGTGTGGCGTGTGAAGCCGGTCACACCTAGGAGTCTCAACTTGGCACTTACAGCCTACCACCACACTCTCATGCATATTACATGACACCACCTAGTTTTTGGTGTGATTCCGACGCTCCGGAGCCCCCGCTTTCGACAAAGTTGACCGGAAGTCAACCGTGTCGTCTACCCCTCCCACGGGCGTCGAATGGGGGTAGCTCAGTGGACTTTGCTACTTGGTTGTGTGGGGGTAGGTCATATGAAGATTTAAAACCAACTTTGTACATGTGGTATGACATGTTTACGCCCGTTCCACCCGAATGGGAGTTTCGACTTAGAAGAGCATAACCTTCGTGCATGAAAAGTGTGGCGTGTGAAGCCGGTCACACCTAGGAGTCTCAACTTGGCACTTACAGCCTACCACCACACTCTCATGCATATTACATGACACCACCTAGTTTTGGTGTGATTCCGACGCTCCGGAGCCCCCGCTTTCGACAAAGTTGACCGGAAGTCAACCGTGTCGTCTACCCCTCCCACGGGCGTCGAATGGGGGTAGCTCAGTGGACTTTGCTACTTGGTTGTGTGGGGGTAGGTCATATGAATATTTAAAACCAACTTTGTACATGTGGTATGACATGTTTACGCCCGTTCCACCCGGAATGGGAGTTTCGACTTAGAAGAGCATAACCTTCGTGCATGAAAAGTGTGGCGTGTGAAGCCGGTCACACCTAGGAGTCTCAACTTGGCACTTACAGCCTACCACCACACTCTCATGCATATTACATGACACCACCTAGTTTTTGGTGTGATTCCGACGCTCCGGAGCCCCCGCTTTCGACAAAGTTGACCGGAAGTCAACCGTGTCGTCTACCCCTCCCACGGGCGTCGAATGGGGGTAGCTCAGTGGACTTTGCTACTTGGTTGTGTGGGGGTAGGTCATATGAATATTTAAAACCAACTTTGTACATGTGGTATGACATGTTTACGCCGTTCCACCCGGAATGGGAGTTTCGACTTAGAAGAGCATAACCTTCGTGCATGAAAAGTGTGGCGTGTGAAGCCGGTCACACCTAGGAGTCTCAACTTGGCACTTACAGCCTACCACCACACTCTCATGCATATTACATGACACCACCTAGTTTTGGTGTGATTCCGACGCTCCGGAGCCCCCGCTTTCGACAAAGTTGAACCGTGTCGTCTACCCCTCCCACGGGCGTCGAATGGGGGTAGCTCAGTGGACTTTGCTACTTGGTTGTGTGGGGGTAGGTCATATGAATATTTAAAACCAACTTTGTACATGTGGTATGACATGTTTACGCCCGTTCCACCCGGAATGGGAGTTTCGACTTAGAAGAGCATAACCTTCGTGCATGAAAAGTGTGGCGTGTGAAGCCGGTCACACCTAGGAGTCTCAACTTGGCACTTACAGCCTACCACCACACTCTCATGCATATTACATGACACCACCTAGTTTTTGGTGTGATTCCGACGCTCCGGAGCCCCCGCTTTCGACAAAGTTGACCGGAAGTCAACCGTGTCGTCTACCCCTCCCACGGGCGTCGAATGGGGGTAGCTCAGTGGACTTTGCTACTTGGTTGTGTGGGGGTAGGTCATATGAATATTTAAAACCAACTTTGTACATGTGGTATGACATGTTTACGCCCGTTCCACCCGGAATGGGAGTTTCGACTTAGAAGAGCATAACCTTCGTGCATGAAAAGTGTGGCGTGTGAAGCCGGTCACACCTAGGAGTCTCAACTTGGCACTTACAGCCTACCACCACACTCTCATGCATATTACATGACACCACCTAGGTTTTGGTGTGTTCCGACGCTCCGGAGCCCCCGCTTTCGACAAAGTTGACCGGAAGTCAACCGTGTCGTCTACCCCTCCCACGGGCGTCGAATGGGGGTAGCTCAGTGGACTTTGCTACTTGGTTGTGTGGGGGTAGGTCATATGAATATTTAAAACCAACTTTGTACATGTGGTATGACATGTTTACGCCCGTTCCACCCGAATGGGAGTTTCGACTTAGAAGAGCATAACCTTCGTGCATGAAAAGTGTGGCGTGTGAAGCCGGTCACACCTAGGAGTCTCAACTTGGCACTTACAGCCTACCACCACACTCTCATGCATATTACATGACACCACCTAGTTTTGGTGTGATTCCGACGCTCCGGAGCCCCCGCTTTCGACAAAGTTGACCGGAAGTCAACCGTGTCGTCTACCCCTCCCACGGGCGTCGAATGGGGGTAGCTCAGTGGACTTTGCTACTTGGTTGTGTGGGGGTAGGTCATATGAAGATTTAAAACCAACTTTGTACATGTGGTATGACATGTTTACGCCCGTTCCACCCGGAATGGGAGTTTCGACTTAGAAGAGCATAACCTTCGTGCATGAAAAGTGTGGCGTGTGAAGCCGGTCACACCTAGGAGTCTCAACTTGGCACTTACAGCCTACCACCACACTCTCATGCATATTACATGACACCACCTAGGTTTTGGTGTGATTCCGACGCTCCGGAGCCCCCGCTTTCGACAAAAGTCAACCGTGTCGTCTACCCCTCCCACGGGCGTCGAATGGGGGTAGCTCAGTGGACTTTGCTACTTGGTTGTGTGGGGGTAGGTCATATGAATATTTAAAACCAACTTTGTACATGTGGTATGACATGTTTACGCCCGTTCCACCCGGAATGGGAGTTTCGACTTAGAAGAGCATAACCTTCGTGCATGAAAAGTGTGGCGTGTGAAGCCGGTCACACCTAGGAGTCTCAACTTGGCACTTACAGCCTACCACCACACTCTCATGCATATTACATGACACCACCTAGTTTTGGTGTGATTCCGACGCTCCGGAGCCCCCGCTTTCGACAAAGTTGACCGGAAGTCAACCGTGTCGTCTACCCCTCCCACGGGCGTCGAATGGGGGTAGCTCAGTGGACTTTGCTACTTGGTTGTGTGGGGTAGGTCATATGAATATTTAAAACCAACTTTGTACATGTGGTATGACATGTTTACGCCGTTCCACCCGAATGGGAGTTTCGACTTAGAAGAGCATAACCTTCGTGCATGAAAAGTGTGGCGTGTGAAGCCGGTCACACCTAGGAGTCTCAACTTGGCACTTACAGCCTACCACCACACTCTCATGCATATTACATGACACCACCTAGGTTTTGGTGTGATTCCGACGCTCCGGAGCCCCCGCTTTCGACAAAGTTGAACCGTGTCGTCTACCCCTCCCACGGGCGTCGAATGGGGGTAGCTCAGTGGACTTTGCTACTTGGTTGTGTGGGGGTAGGTCATATGAATATTTAAAACCAACTTTGTACATGTGGTATGACATGTTTACGCCCGTTCCACCCGGAATGGGAGTTTCGACTTAGAAGAGCATAACCTTCGTGCATGAAAAGTGTGGCGTGTGAAGCCGGTCACACCTAGGAGTCTCAACTTGGCACTTACAGCCTACCACCACACTCTCATGCATATTACATGACACCACCTAGGTTTTGGTGTGATTCCGACGCTCCGGAGCCCCCGCTTTCGACAAAGTTGACCGGAAGTCAACCGTGTCGTCTACCCCTCCCACGGGCGTCGAATGGGGGTAGCTCAGTGGACTTTGCTACTTGGTTGTGTGGGGGTAGGTCATATGAATATTTAAAACCAACTTTGTACATGTGGTATGACATGTTTACGCCCGTTCCACCCGGAATGGGAGTTTCGACTTAGAAGAGCATAACCTTCGTGCATGAAAAGTGTGGCGTGTGAAGCCGGTCACACCTAGGAGTCTCAACTTGGCACTTACAGCCTACCACCACACTCTCATGCATATTACATGACACCACCTAGTTTTGGTGTGATTCCGACGCTCCGGAGCCCCCGCTTTCGACAAAGTTGACCGGAAGTCAACCGTGTCGTCTACCCCTCCCACGGGCGTCGAATGGGGGTAGCTCAGTGGACTTTGCTACTTGGTTGTGTGGGGGTAGGTCATATGAATATTTAAAACCAACTTTGTACATGTGGTATGACATGTTTACGCCCGTTCCACCCGGAATGGGAGTTTCGACTTAGAAGAGCATAACCTTCGTGCATGAAAAGTGTGGCGTGTGAAGCCGGTCACACCTAGGAGTCTCAACTTGGCACTTACAGCCTACCACCACACTCTCATGCATATTACATGACACCACCTAGTTTTTGGTGTGATTCCGACGCTCCGGAGCCCCCGCTTTCGACAAAGTTGACCGGAAGTCAACCGTGTCGTCTACCCCTCCCACGGGCGTCGAATGGGGGTAGCTCAGTGGACTTTGCTACTTGGTTGTGTGGGGGTAGGTCATATGAATATTTAAAACCAACTTTGTACATGTGGTATGACATGTTTACGCCGTTCCACCCGGAATGGGAGTTTCGACTTAGAAGAGCATAACCTTCGTGCATGAAAAGTGTGGCGTGTGAAGCCGGTCACACCTAGGAGTCTCAACTTGGCACTTACAGCCTACCACCACACTCTCATGCATATTACATGACACCACCTAGGTTTTGGTGTGATTCCGACGCTCCGGAGCCCCCGCTTTCGACAAAGTTGAACCGTGTCGTCTACCCCTCCCACGGGCGTCGAATGGGGGTAGCTCAGTGGACTTTGCTACTTGGTTGTGTGGGGGTAGGTCATATGAATATTTAAAACCAACTTTGTACATGTGGTATGACATGTTTACGCCCGTTCCACCCGGAATGGGAGTTTCGACTTAGAAGAGCATAACCTTCGTGCATGAAAAGTGTGGCGTGTGAAGCCGGTCACACCTAGGAGTCTCAACTTGGCACTTACAGCCTACCACCACACTCTCATGCATATTACATGACACCACCTAGGTTTTGGTGTGTTCCGACGCTCCGGAGCCCCCGCTTTCGACAAAGTTGATCGGAAGTCAACCGTGTCGTCTACCCCTCCCACGGGTGTCGAATGGGGGTAGCTCAATGGACTTTGCTACTTGGTTGTGTTGGGGTAGGTCATATGAAGATTTAAAACCAACTTTGTACATATGGTATGAGTTGTTTACGTCCGTTCCACCCGAAATGGGAGTTTCGACTTAGAAGAGCATAACCTTCGTGCATGGAAAGTGTGGCGTGTGAAGCCGGTCACACCTAGGAGTCTCAACTTGGCACTTACAGCCTCCCACCACACTCTCATGCATATTACAGGACACCACCTTGGTTTTGGTGTGATTCCGACGCTCCGGAGCCCCCGGTTTCGACAAAGTTGACCGGAAGTCAACCGTGTCGTCTACCCCTCCCACGGGCGTCGAATGGGGGTAGCTCAATGGACTTTGCTACTTGGGTGTGTGGGGGTAGGTCATATGAAGATTTGAAACCAACTTTTGTCCATGTTATCACATGTTTACGTCTGTCCATGTTATCACATGTTTACGTCTGTATCACCCGAAATGGGAGTGTTGGGTAGGTCATATTTGTGAACCCTACTATTTATTCCTAAATAAATAAATAAGCTCTTTTGATTAGATACTTTTAGTTAGAAATTTAACTATTTTTTTAATAAATAGGAAATATTGTATGCCGAGGGCCTATGTGACTTGGCCGTCGGCAAACAAGGAGATACCGGCCAGTGCCCTGTTTTTCACTCAGTGACATGTGGGCCAACCAAACGGTGGGTCCAACAGGTCAGTGACGTAAAACGGTGGGTCCAAATAGACATGGCCGCCGCCGCTCCTCCAAATCCACATCGACACGATCTCCTCCAAATCCACATCGCCGCCGCCGTGCTCGCCGCTCCTCCCCTCCACGCCCGTGCTCGCCGCTCCTCCCCTCCACGCCCGTGCTCGCCGCTCCTCCCCCCACGCAGGCTGCGAGGCCCGCCGCCATGAAGCCCGCCGTCGCCTGCCGGAGGGACAAGGGAGCCCCATCTCAGGCCGGAGGAGGATCCCGTCGCCCCGGCCTTCCCGGCGGCTCCCGTCGCCCCGACCTCCCCCGTGGCTCTCCTGGTAAGTCTGCACTACCCCCCCCCCCCCCGCTCTGTTCTTCCGCGCACCCCTCTCCTGCTAGGGTTAGCTGAGTCTAGGGTTAGCTGTCGTTGCCGAGTTCTTCAACGGCGGCGTCCTGGTAGCTGGGCTTGTGCCTCTTGGTGCACGGGTCCGGGGCGGAGAGGTGAAGGTACAGCTCGAGTTCATGGGTGAATCCTCTAGGTGTTAACTGTAGTTCTGCAAATCGAATCCTTTGGGTGTTCTAGTTCTGCAAATGCAAATTCGAATCCTCTAGGCTGTGTATAGTGTTCTAGTTCTGCAAATTCGAATCCTCTAGGTGTTGGTATTGGGGATTGTTGTCTGTTGCTGAGATTTTTATAAATTCCATTGAATTATTGTTCATACAGAGATTACTATTCATGTTGTTGGTAGTAATATTCATGTTGCTTTGATACAGAGAGGGATATGAGCATCTCTAGTGAGGACAGTGGCTCATTTTCCACTGATGAACATTTGGACTCTGCTGTGGATGGACAAATGGTTATCAGGAGAGGTGATCATTATGAAAAACTTGTTTATCCCATGTAGGTACTGTTAAGTAGTAGTGTAGTACATTGCCTAATGTTTACATATCATTTTGTTACATATAGGACCTCACCATGGGGGAACTCGCGGCTTTGACAAGCATATGATATATGCAAGTGATATGTGGCTGCGTTCATATCAAGTGGAGCAGTTGATAGAGTTGGTTGACTGTTCTGATCCAGAACCCATCAAATTTTATGTTTACAAGATGTCCCAATCATCTGTAATGAAAAAAGGCAAGATGGTGAGATGCTGTTTACTTGAACATGAAACAGTACATTTATTGTTGCAATCTTTCTATTTGCTAGATAAATACCATGTTTGCTATATAATTGTTGCAATCTTTATATTTGGACAGGAGTTTGGAGCTAAGTACACCGAAGACTACCTGAAACCCTATCTTGAAAACCCCTTGAAGGTTCTTGTTGAATGCAACCCGTGCCTTACACCATTTGAAGTGACGATGAAGATGGGAGAGAAAAGGCCCAAGGCAATAATAGCAACCGGATGGGCAAAAGCTATGGCTGAGTTCAAGTTAGAGGAGGGGGAAATAGTAGTCTTCAGCTTCACGCCATGTACGGGCGAGAGCTATGGGCTTCATCTTGACTTGATCAGATTGGTGCTCTGAAGTAGTTGGTCAAGTAGTAATGTGTTGAACTAGTTGGTCTAGTAGTTAAATATGAACTAAGTATCTAGTACTAATGTAATGGTTATCAAACTGGGTGTAAGATCTGTGTTAAATATTTATGTCCTAGCTTTTTATATAAAAGCTAGGCTTTTCTATGTCAGGTTATGAAATTGTGATGCTCAGGTTGCTATATTTCTGTAATGGAATTGATTTTGCTGTCACTTCTCTTACTGGTATGGAAATGATTCCCAGGTTTTCATTTTTTTTTGGAAAGATACACAGCAGTTGTATATAAAAGAGTTAAACACGACATCCTAACACGATCCTAGAAATACCCCAATGGTAAGCCTTGTTCCTCTACAACATAGAGGTACTGGGTTCGAATCCCATGCCACACACCTTTTTTCCTTGGCATTTTTGCAAAACAACAGTAGCATTTTGCCGAGCGTCACTATATGCCGAGCGTATGTTAACCGCCGTCAAAGACCCGTCAGACTCCGTCGGGTACTGCCGAGCGTGGGAGGTATGCCGAGCGGAACGCTCGGCATACAATGTACGTATGCCGAGCGTGGTTATATGCCGAGCGTGTTATGAAGAAAACCCTCGGCATATGATATGTTTGCCGAGCGTGTTCTGTTGCCGAGCGTTTTCCTATTACCGTCGGCATAAGGCCTAGTATGCCGAGCGTGCCGCTCGGCATAGCTCCGACGCTCGGCAATTTTGCCGTTTCCCGTAGTGTGGTACTTTTCTCCAGCCTCGTTTCATCTGCCAATTAAGTGATTAGTTGAAAGTGCGCTTTATTGACATACTCCAGGGTAAAAATAATTAAGTGGCACAACCAAGCTGGCGTTAGGATCTCCACTCTCCAGGGTGCAATTTCAGAGGATGGTTTCCCATGTCTCTTGGCTTCAGAAATATACCTTCTGTATTTTCAATTATGAAAAATACAACTGCACAGCCTTATAGAGGTGACAACATAGGAGACTAGTGACTTTCATCAGGAGACAGGGAGGGGAGAAAAAGGAAATTGGAAAAAGGAAGGAAAGATACGTGTCATCTAACCGAAGCAGAATGCATGCATGCTTTTCAAAAGCGATGGAGTGTAGAACGTCATAACGACATGATGCCATGTTCTTAAGAGGATGCTATAATATTCAGGGGACACATTGTATGGCTAGCTAGCTGACTTTGTTGTGTCGCATTGCTCTACAGCAATTAATCAACTATTTTGTAAACCTAGCACGGGAAATATTATATTTCTATTGTCAAATAACAATATGGCTCTATGTTAATAAGGGAAGCATACGCATCTTCAATTCCAAACTAAGGTGTTTGGTCGCACTTTTTTTTTGTGGAAAAAAAAAGCGTAGTACACCTTTAACCATAAACTACAGGGCGCTTGGCTTGTAGTAAATGTTTACCAGTTTCTTAAATAGTAAACACCTCCTTCTCTAATACTCATTTAACCATTTGAGTAGATTTTCTACTATAGTTGAAAGATGCAGCATAGAAAATAGTAGACAGCAGTATAAAAATACACTTGAGTTCAGAGAATACAAAAGATACAGTAAGAAGATGCAATATGAAAGATAGATAGAACACAAAGATGGATGCAATGGAGGATATCAGTACATGTAGAACATTTTTCTCGTAGAAAAGGAGGGGCAGTGCACGCGGTGCGGTTGAGCCGGTGCTATCACACCAACCATCGATGCAAGTGGAGGGTCGTTTCAGGTGCGATTATTAATTGTTTAGCTATGTTATTTTGGATCCTAATCTACGGCTAATTTGGCGCATGGGGTTTGATTTGCATGCACTTAAAGCTGTGCAATATGCGCAGAGCAAAGATACTTTTGATTAATACACATAGCTCACTGGTGAATGAATTGGGTTTGTATAGGCTTACATTGTGAGTGTTATCGAGGGAGGAGGCTATCCTATATTTCTGAGTTTCACTAGTCATGGCATGTAGCTCAGTTCGCTGATCCTTTGCTTCTGACATGGACCTAACAGCCATATCCAGAATTGCGGGTAGCAGAAATTGCCCTATCTGTCTATTGTACTCTCGGCAATTTGCTGTCGCTGTGCCCCTGAAACTTCATCACCCTTACTACTGTTATGAAAGGATTTGTCGCTCATCAAGTTCTCCTTACCTGATCAATTATTCTTCCCTGTATACGCATGTACGTATATACGCATGACGTGTCAGTGATTGACCCGCGAGCCTTCAAATTAGGGGCCGATTCAAATTCAAAAATTGTTCAAATTCAAAAATTGTTCATACTTGAAAATTGTTCGAATTCAAAAAATGTTCAAATTTGAAAAAAATTGATTTTTGAAAAATGTTTTGATCTTTAAAAAATGTTCAGATTTAAAAATTCTCAGATTTTTGAAAACTGTTCAGTTCTGAAAATGTTCAGGTTTAAAAAAATAAAACGTTTAGATTTGAAAAGAAAAGAAAAACGGAAACTGAGAAAATACATGATGGGCCGCGTCCCACCTCACACGTTGCGCTGTGCGGTGTGAGCGGCGCGCCCGCAGTGTGCCGCTAAATGTGGCATATAGGTCCTCCCCGCGATTGCTATCTTTTAACCGTGACCTCTGACCTGAATACTCTAGAGACAAGTGGGCTGTATACATTAAACAAAAAGAAGTCTTTCACAAGTGGGCTACAGCCCAACAGCTCAACAGTGAAGCCCAATGTATATGATTAACTGCTTTGGACACATGCAACCACATCGAGCTCTCTCCTTCTGCACTTCAGAGGGTGTTTGGTTAGGCTTTTTACTTGACTTTTGGCTTTGCCTTATAAGACCAAAAAGCACCTAAGGGCTCATTTGGTAGCAGGGGTGGGGAAAACCTGGGTAGCCAGCCCCCCTAGGGGCAATGGACGAGCGCACTGATTCCCTGGGCTCACACGGGAAAATCTCCCCCAGCCCTGTGGCTGTTTGGCAGCACGGGCCAGCACGGAGGGATAGCACGGAGGAAACCACACGCATCCTCCACAATACGTAGCAGTTTAATTTTTTGAAATACCAAACATAATTCGTACGAGCATATAGATAAATTTTGTAGAAAATAAAATGCAGAAAATACGAAATAAATGTGACTTCACCTCAGATCATCAGATCACAGATTTACACAAAATAACGAGAAAAATATAAAAATAACAAAGATGATTCTTGAATACAAATGAGAAGTGAAATCATACAAGCACGAGCATTCACACAAATGAAAGCATTTGATGCAGCATATAGCAAATATTACATATTCAAAAGTACTAGCTTTCAAACTTCATACGTTACTCCAATTCGATAAAAGCAATTCAATCTCAGGCAAGAGTATTTTCACAAACTTCTGTACATTACTCTCCGAAAAGCACATAGTTTATAAATTATAAATGATATGCCACGGCTCGAACTCTGAACGGAAACATCAAGATTAGGCACGCTTTCCCACTCCAGATTTGAAGCTAGTACCACGGAATAGAAGCTTGTTAACATTCAGAACTGAGCTCATTGCGAAGATCTGCTGGCATATGCAAAGAACAGTAATATATGCATCATCAGTAATATGAAATCTGAAGGTAAATATAGCTAGAGGTACAAGTGGCACAATAGTATATTATAGATCAACGAGAATACTATCACACAACAAAATGGATCATCCTAATTGGTATGTACGGCATTCCTTGTTCAAGAGCAACCTTCTAGTTTCTTCAAGGTTCAGGAGTAGATGTTGTTCGGTTCAGTTTCACTAGTACTTGCATAATAGGATGTGCTGGTAGCAGTGTACAAGGATATTACTCACCTTAGTTTTTCTGCATGGAATCAGCGATTTCATCTTTTAGCCAGAAGCTCCGAAGTATCGGATCCTTGGTGTTGAGGAAGATTTCCCGATTCAGCTGGCATTTGAAAAGACGCAGCGCCTTTGATTTTTCAGCAACTGATAGATCTTCCATAAGTTCCAATGCAGCAACACAGTTTGCAATCGAGTACTTGTCAGCCTCCTTTGGCTCCTTCAGCTCCTCAACCAATACCTGAGTTTGTTTCTTTTTGAAGTCAATGTACTCTTCTAGCACTAGAGCAACATGACTTTGTTTCCTTTTCTTAATAGGTCCATCTTCTTTTGGTCCAGAGCTACCAGTTGCTGCTGTAGGCACTTCACTTGTTGATGACTGACCACCATCAAGATTGGAAGACAAGGGGTTTAATGTAGCAAGATGACTGCTAGAGGAGTTTGTGGGCGAAACATCGTCGCCTGTTATGTCAATATGTGGAATTGACAGAAAGTGGAGATCTCCTGTAGCAATACTACCTGGTCCAGAAAGCAACAATAAACTTGAATATTTCAACAAAGTTTCAACAAAGTTCACTAGAATATAAAGGAGCATAGAGGTATGTGTTCTTAACAGAGAACGAATTTACACCAACAGTTCTCATTTTAATTTCACAATATTTTAGAAAGTGCTACAACTGTACAAACTATACATACCTTCATAAAGTGAAGCCAATGTAGGGAAGAGAATGAATGGTTTTCCTTCAAATTTCTTCACCCTAGGAAAGTCCTGTTGAATGCAAATATGGTTAGCATCAATATGTTGCAAAAGAAGTACATCAAAAACAAGAAACAAATACATCAAAAGTAAGATTTTACCTTCTTCAGTTTAGCCCAGATTATTGGTTCAGCAATTATCATGTGAAGAGCATCATTCCAACCCGTTCCACTCTGCTTACTCGCATCTCGAACTGCCTTGTAGTTCGCTTTCATATCCTTCTCCTTCTCTTGGATTTGTTGCTTTGTGTACTGAGTAGTCGGAAACTTTTCATTGAACTTACTTGTGATTCTTCTCCATCCTTCGGCAGTCCACCCATTCTGACCTCTATATATTGGCACATTGTGCTCGACAAGTATATCTAGCAGGCCTTTTTCAAGTACATGGTTCCAACTCGCCCTTGCTGAAGTTTCTTTTACCATAGCTACAACATTGAACCAACAGATAGTACAACACAATCAAATATATTGTTTAAATTTATAAAAAGGTACACAGTTCCAATACATGCAGCATAGTTCCAATACATCAAAAAGTTCAACAACAAACAGAAATTACAAAAATAACACATATAACTAGTTGTTATAATCAGCCCACATCTGAAGTGCAATCTGATCTCTAAAAGCATTTTCATTGTTTGTGTTAACTTGGTGTTGGTGGTGACCATCGTCTCCATCCGGAACATCAACAAAGGTTGCTGGTGGAATAAATGGTGGCTGGTGATCCAACCACGCCTCATCACCGTTTTGGCTTCGAATGATATTGTGGAAAGCAACACATGCAGCATGGATCTTCATTTGGGATTCTATGGGATAATGATTGGCCACTTTCAAAATTTGGAATCGCTTCTTCAAAACACCAATTGCTCTTTCAACGTGGTTCCGAGCAAGGGCGTGTCGGTGGTTGAAAAGCTCTTGGTGGTCAGCATATCCAGTATGAGAATTCCGACGCCTCCTAAATTCACCGAGATGGTACCGGACTCCTGGATATGGAGCAAGGAAAGATGGTGTATTTCCATATCCACCATCAACGAGATAGAATTTCCCCGCAGGCACTTCAAACCCCCTGCTAATGGCAGACCGGAGAACCCCTGCATCTGATGCAGATCCTTCCCACCCACATGAAATAAATGTGAAGTTTAGATCAAAGTCGCAAGCTACCATCATATTTTGAGAAAGTGTTCCTTTCCTATTCCTATATGGAGCAGCTATATCTTCAGCTATTGTAATGGGAATATGTGTTCCATCAATTACCCCAATGCAATTCTGCAAATTGAAAAACAGCAAACATGGTGGGGTTTAGAAATGAATATGGATAAGCTTAGAGACGCTTTTGACAAACTAGATAGATGTATAGTGGTTCACCTGAAAATAAGGCCAAAAGCGAGGGTTCGAAGCAATTCGTGGGTGGGGCTGGAGCGAAGTTGGAACTTTCACAAATCTCTGGACTAGAATTGGAATTATGTCGAAAATCTCATTCATCTTCCTACTAACTGTTTCAGCACTACGTTGGAAGTATTTTTGGAGATCTTGATTGGTAGCATTGTGTGAGATCATGTACATAAACATGCCCAACTGCTCGTCGACACCTACAATTGGCGTGCCTTCCAATAGACGTTCTCTTTTAAGATAATTAGAGATGGATCTAAATATCTCAGGCTCCATCCGAAACTCAACCCTAGACCAACTCTCACGTCCTTCTAATATCTCCTTAACCTTCATAGGACCGGTTAGAGAAGATGTGTGGACTAGTCTTTTTTCTTCATACAAAGCAGAGTATAAAGCGGGAACCAATGCAAAGAAAAGCTCATCATCTTCTTCTTGTTCTTGCAGCAGAAAGTTTCTTATCTTATCCCTTCTGGAACCCATCACTAGTATTTAAGCAAGAAAAAATTAATAACAGTGCAACCATGAACAAATGATAACTAGCAGCACCAAGCACACATGAACTCTAATTATGTATATACGACATGACAGTAGCACTAGATCCATGGTAAGATACTCTACTCTCTCCTTGCCTCCAAACAATACATAAAGCATCCAATATGTATATACGACAAGCCATAGTATCAAAGCACATAGGAACAAGCATCCAATATGCCAAGGAATACACAAACAAGACCAAATAGTAACCAGGAACAAGATACGTACCGAAATTTGGAGTTTTCACACGGTCCCAAGATGGTGGGGGCTCGCCAAAGAATGAATTCACCGGAGATAAAGCCAGACCGAATTTCCTGCACATTTGGAAGCAAAAATAATTTAATCAGGGACATGAAACTGCAAGCAAGCAAGTGATAATGAGTAAACAATGCTAGCCATGGTTATTGTCCTGGAGTTTCAGAAAACTAGGTAAAGATCCAAACTAACCAGCAAGCATGCCTGCCAACTAAAACAAGTTTAATCCAACACACTACTTCTTCAGGATACGTTCTCATGGTTGTATCAAGAAAGTAAACTAAAGCAACCTCTACTTCTTCAGGATGGAACAAGCATCAGTATCACGGGTTCACACTGATATGAACAAGCATTTTCAGTTGTCATAGGCATAACAATTGGTGGGCATCTCACAGCAAATACACACAAAATGGCTAAGCAACAGTGAACGTGTGATTCAGAACTACACCACTAGTCATTAAGTACAGGGATAGGAAATCAGTGATCAAAGGTGAAGTTTCTAGTCCACTTCCTAGATGGATTAGCCTGTCCATAACCTAGATGGATTATCCTGTACATAGTGCTTCTTCAGGTACCATAAACTGAATGCCCTGCACTAAGCACAATCAAACCGACTAGTAACCTTAGAAACAGAAAACAATAGTTCGTGACTGCAGGTCATGTACTGGGACATGGCCCTCGATTAGGAGGAGCACGCCGTGGCATGGCGCATAGCAGGGAGCCCGGACGTCGATTCACTAGCAAGCAGCCGACCATCGTGTTACTGACTGAGCTTCTTGGTTAGCACTTATTGACTGAGCTGCAGAAACTTGGTAGAAAATAGATCGGGGTGGCAGTAGAGGGAGGGGAGCGGAGTGGAGTGCAGCACGAACCTGCAAGCACCGGTCGCCGGAGCTCGAGATCCCGGTGGCGGGAGGGCAGCTGGACGGGACGAATCTAGCCGGCGGCGGCGCGATTCCAGGCGAGATGTGGGCGGCCAGAGATCTTCTTGTTCCTACACAGGAAGAGATCGGCAGCTGCAAGAATCCATGAGCACACCAACGCAAGAATCCAGAGCTGGGGAAGGAAGAATATATGTATAGACAGAGGGGATACGCACCGACAAATCCGCTGGAGCAGTCGCCGCCTCGCTCCTGGTCGCGGAGGAAGCGTCGCGCCGCCGTCGCCTAGCCCTGCAAACGAGCGCCCGCCGCCTGCGAGCGAGAGCGAGCGAGGCCGCGGTTTTCCTGCCCGACGTCTCGACTAGGGGAACCCTACCCCGGGGAAAGGTCGCGGATGGGCCGAAATTTCCTCGCCTCACGGACCGCCAAATGGACCCGTAGAGCTCCCCGGGCCAAATTCGCCCGCGGATTGTCCACCCGGGGAAAAGGCCGGGATCCCGGGCTTTTCCCGGGCTACCAAATGAGCCCTAAATAGGTGCTTTTGGCTTATGTTTTACTATGGTATAAGACAAAAGCATCTAATTAGGTACTTTTGTGGTTTATAAGCCAAGAAAAAAGCCTAACCAAACACCCTCTCAATCCTCCACATCCCAGCCCGTCGTGGCCGCCGCAACTCCTCTTCTTCGACCTCATTCTTGTTTGCCGATCCTTCCATCTGGACAGCGGTACATTTTTTCTTGTTTGCGTTGTTCTACTTTAGATAAATGATGATGATGATGATGAGTAATGTCAACGAGAAATAGGTCCCTCTATTAGTTGGTGATTGAGGTTGTCAATCAGTCTTTATTTGTTCTATAAGTTGACGGCGACGTCTCGTGGAATTTCTACTAGGCGGTTAGGATAACGATCAATACGGTCTGGACGGTCTGTGATCGTAACGTACAAAACGCGACATCATCGACGCTGGGATCCTTCCATGCTTTGGTTTGAACACCCTAACTTTGACACTATGATCTATGCTCGGCTCTGCATTGGGTGTGGAGTTATCGTCGACGGATGATACTAGAAAAGGCTTTGCACCGGAAGATGTTCATGGATTGGTGGAGCTAAATGATCCGTGGGCGTTTTGTTTGCATCCAGGGAATTATGCACATTAACCGAATCTATTGGTGAGGACAAGAGGACATGGGGTTTTAAATAAGTCGCAGCAATGAACTAGTACTAGCCATTGCACATTTTCTAATGCCGGGTTCGTGTGTATGTACACGATTGAGTGTCGAAGCGGTTGACAACTAAGAGCATCTCCAGTCGCGTCCCCACATATAACGCCCGGCTGCAATAGCACTAGTGCTATTGGTGGTGTCGGCGCATGCTGCTACGTAACGGGCGTCTCTTTCCAGTGGTGTGCCCATTACGGACCTCCCAATATTTTTTTCTTGCTACATTTAGACAATCCTCTAATACAAGTCCAAACATTTGTATGTTCCATAGTTCTTTAACACATAAAAAATAGCTATACAATAAATAAAAATAAAAATAAAAATAAAGTAATTCAATTCAATTCAATTCAAATAAATTGAAGTTCAACTAGATTGCGGCGGCCATCCCTTTTACGTTATGTTTACGCTAGAAAAAAGTAATTCATAACACACGCTTATGTTTACCTCTTGCTGGCTTTGATGCGAAAATGGTACTCTAGTAAGAGAAGGTAAGAGAGTGGACTTTTGTATAAGCCTCGCATTTTCCAGTAAGGGAACCTTTTGTTTTATATCGGGAGATTCTGATAGAGTAGAGTAGCCTGGCTAGCTGGCCGTTAAGCTGCCCATGTCGAGCTATATGGAATTCAGAACAGTCGGTGCAACGACTCCTTGACACTGCTTTTGACTTTGTTAAGAAAGCAGGCCAAATGCCGTCCACGCACGCCTAGTACAGATCAATGTTTGTATCCGACTACAAAGCACACTTCATTAATCCACAGAATGCAGGGAACTTTTTAATGCCATCCGCACGAAGGTATAATTGAAGTTAGTGTCCTGCTTGGTACTTGTATAAACAACAAGAAGATGGATTTAGGGGTGATTTTGTGTTGACAGTTCGGTTTAGTAGACATTAGTATACAAGGTAATAAATTAGTGTTCCATGTCTCTATTCGAGTCAAAACCATCCGAGGCAGCTACAAGGCCGGTCTTGAGTTTAAAAAGAAAATTGTTCCATTATTTCCTGATACAAAATAAATCGAGCGGATGTTATGTTTTCATCCTGAATAGTGAATACATGTATGATTTGACCGGACCTGTCGAAACTGGTATTAGTGAGAACCGGCCCAGAGGAAGATTTTGATACCCTAGTATGAACAATGCTTTATCTCGTCTTCATTTTTCACTACAAAAAGGGCATGAACCTTTAAAAGGCGGTGTGTACAACATAAGCACACAATTACTGAACTTTCCTTCTCCCCTTTTGGACAACTGATGAGGAATCTATCTTAGCTTTAGCATGAGCTGAAAAATGCGAATAAAAAGCGGTGCAATTAGGGATCTGCATGCACTGGCTTCAACTAACCAGGAATAAGCTTTTTGGGTGAATTATTCTCTTTTGGTTTTTTAGTTGCATTGGATTGGGTCCTTCATATGGACAAGGAGAAAATGCTGGTGATGTACTGCATTGTGTGGACCAAATCTATAGCCAATTAACCGGATTCTTCCATGTACATTCGCCTATTGATTGATTGATTGATTTGGTCCACTGATCCTACATGCTCAGGGCACGTAATTGCTCCACCTGTAAGCATGATAGGGACCGCGAATATGGTTTTTTTTAACAGAGAATATGGTTTATTAGTGATTCTCTTGGAATGGAACTGTTCAATCTACCGAAGTTATGTATAGGGCCGGTGTGTATAACAGACAGGCTTTACCACGTGGCATTTTTCTCTAGCCTTGCTTCATCTGTCATAAAGTGATTTGTTGAAAGTGTGCTTTATTGAGCTAGTAAAAACAAGCTTAGGATCTAAAGGGACACGCTGGTGTTATGGATATACACTACAGGGTGCAATTTCAAAGTATGGTTTTCGATGTATCTATTGACTTAAGCAATGCATCTTCTGTATTTTAAATATACAAACTGCATTTTCTGTATCAGGTTAGCTGAGGGTAGGCAACGGAGTATCTTTGTTGAAAAGAGGCTTGCAAACAATGTTGGAGAGTAGTGACTGTCATCAGGAGGGAGAAAAAGAAAAGTGGAAAAAGGAAGGAAAGATACGTGTCATCTAACAGAAACAGAATGCATGTTTTTTCATAACGACATGATGTGATGTTCATCACCGGCTAATATTCAGGGGACACGTTGTATGTCTAGGTAGCTGACTTAGTTGTTTCCTTTCTCTACAGCAATCTGCAGTCAGTCGCGCAAAATATAATGGCGGCACTGATGTGTAGACCTAGCTAGCAACTACCCTAACAGTGGAAGAGAACAGTAGAAACCATTGTTGAAATGCAATTGAAACCATTGTTGAAATGCAATTGAATTCACTGACTGCAAAAGATACAGTAAAACGATGCCATCTGAATTCTGAAAGATGGATGCAGTACAAACCAAACGCGGGAGGAGGAATCTGACAAGTCAAATGCCATCTGAAAGATATATCAGTACGTGTATATATTTTGTCTCTCGATCGTAGCATCAAGAGACGCATGGTAAAGCAAGAAAAGGAGGGTTTCAGTGCGGTGCGGTTGAGCCGGTGCTATCACACCAACCATCGGATGCATGCGAGTGGTCAGTGGAGGGTCGTTTCAGGTGCGACTTAATTATTTGTTTAGCTATGTTATTTTGTATCCTAATTTAGGTCTATTTTGGCGCATGGGATTTTGCATTTGCACGCACATAAAGTCGTAAATTATCCGCAGAGCTAGCTAGCTTTGATTAATGCTGATGGACGCACGTCTCTGTGCTTGACTAACCTCACATAGCTCACTGTGAATGAATCAGGTTGGTAGGCTTGCATATGCACCTGGATGGTTGGAATTGAAGACCAGCTTAACTGCCTATTTGGAACGCAAGAATTGCAAGTAAATTCTGACAAGAAAATGAAGAAAACATATTGGTCATTTTTTGCTTCACTTTGTTGCATTATGCCGAGGGGGACAGTCCGATATTTCTGAACTGGGTCAGAGTATGCCGGCAGCGTAAAACACAGAGCAGTTGGCTGATCCTTCGATTCTGACAGGGACCTGGTATCAGCCATATCCACAGCTGCAGGTAGCAGAGAAGACCCTATCTGTCTATGTACTCGATCTTGGCTTACCTGAGGTTATCCTTTACCTGATCGATTATTCTTCCCACCTGTCAAGAAGAGGAGAACAGTGCATGTGCCTGCCCTATATAGCGCATGACGCGGCAATGACTGATATGACCTGCAGGTCTCCAAATTAGCAGATGCATCAAGATGATGAGATAGGGATCGATGAGTGAGTGAAAACCTGAAAGTTTACAGTGCAGAAGGGAACCATAAGAAGTGAAATTCGAAAAAACTTGCAAGCTGGGATCAGTTTCAGATCATCGATGATTCGAATTGACAGTGATTCGTTCTCTTAACCCTCTCTCTGAACCCTGACCTTTTTTTTCTAGGGATTTTTTTCTTGACCTGAACATTCTAGAGACAAAGTGGGCTGTATATGTTAAAAAGAAAGAGCCCCTGCCTCATGTGGGCTGCAGCCCAACGACAAAAGCCCAATCTATTATGATGCTGCATCGGACCGAGGCTCGCTCACACAGTCATACTCGCCACCGCTTCCGATCTTCTCAAAAAAAAAAAAGTCATACTCGCCACCGCTTCCGATCTTCCAGATCACACCACGTCGCCGGCCGCCGCAGCGTCTCCTCCTCCGCCGCATTCTTGCCCTCCTACCGGCCCGCGGTACATTCCTCTTCACCCCGACCAGTCTCCGTCGCACTGCTCCAGGGACGCCGTTTCTTGGCTTAGCCGGAGACGGGCGACCGGAGAAGAAGATCAACCGGACAGGAGAAGCGAGGTCAGGCGGGCGTCGGCCGACGAAGCCTGGATGGGCAGAGGAAGCGGGAGGATGGAGGTTCTGGCGGATCGGCTCCGCTCCGGTCTGGTAAGCTGTACCACGCTGGAAGATTTTTAGTCCCATACTGCTAAGCTAGTACAATTCGAGCCATTTATAAACGTCAGCCAGGGGCGCAGGTAGAAGGGGAGAGGGGTGGTTCAATTCAAATACTTGGTAGACAAAAATAACTTGAAGAGGTTAAATTATAATTATAAATAACTGAAATTGAAATTGAAATGTTCCTCCGTCAGGCTCAAGAAAAGTCACTGAGACCAAGCTTCCAATCATTATGTCATTATGTTGCTGCTTGTAATTTGTTATTGCTCCTCTAAACAAGTAGATCAACTTACTTGTTTTCTATGCTATTCCCGATTAATCATTTTCACGCTTTGAGGACTTACGGAGTACAACATAATACTAGTGCCACATGTGAACAAACCGTTAATGTTTTGTGACATGCTAGTTCTGTTTCCCCATTTTACTGAAACAAACTTCTTTTGGTGGTTGAAGTCAACTTCTTCAGGTAGGAGAATATGATTGTGTGACCATATGACTGCATCATCACGGTACTGAAGTGCAGGAGGCTACTGATGATGACCTGATCAAATTTTCAAAAATCCAAACACTCAACCTGGGCCAGATTTCATTTGCTTCTTCAACCTTTCGTTCATTTGATTTTGTCGGGCTTTAGCTACTGACTGATTGGGATTTTCTTATTGAACTTGCGAACACTTTATATAGATGATTTATCTGACAACACCACACAGTTGCTCCTTTCATTTACTGGCAATAAGAGTGTTCATGGCTTAGATGATGCCACGTTGAACTACCAGTAGGACACTTAATCTAATTATTCTGTTCCTTGAAGCCCCCCACCCCACCCAAGGAATTACTGCTGTATAACCGTTTCTTAAGAACCATTATTGGGAGCAGCCAAACATCGTTATTGTGAAAAGACTTGTTCAACTTGACACGGAACCTGTCGGCTTATAGAGCGACTTCTTTAGCGTCAGCTTATCCTAGCAGGGTTAAGCTTAATTTTTTGAAATAAGATTCGCTGGGGAGAAGCCCCCAAAATTTGATTTACTATTCTTTTCAGCTTCTAATGTTTGTGCTTATTGTTGTGCAAAGTCAGTAATACCTTTAGAATTGTATGCTTGTTATTTGATTGCCAACTGTTACATTTGGAATTTTTTAAACCACAACTTGAGCATGGAAATAGACTTCTCAGGCTCTGATCCATGCTTCAATGCACACATATCGCAAGCTCCATTTAAAAAGTTTACTTTACATACATACATTTCACAAAACCCACACCAAGTGCAGAAGTGCTTAAGGATAGAATTGCAGTAGCCATTTCACCATTGTTAGGAAACCACTTACAAATTTATAAATGGGTTCTGTAGATATATAGTTGAGCAAAGAAGCAAAATAACAGCCTCTGTATGCATGCTCAAAGTTTGAAGCAAAACACAAATATTTGCCTGCAAGTTCCTTTTACAACATCGACATAAAGAAGCCATGTGTCTTGTTTGTTTGGAAAATTATTTAATGGTACATTTTTCTTACAATTATCTTTACCTAATAATAAAAGCAGTAAGGCTTCCGCGTTTTAGTTTGGTAGGTCACCTGATTTGCCACTAAAGTTATAAATAATTACCCACTTGTCCTACCCATAAGTAAAAAACCGGTTCAGTTGTTCTTTCATCGTATTCTCCTTTTTCCATCCGACCGCTAGCGGTACTTGTCCCGATTTGCTACTTTGACTCAAACACGTGCAAGCGCACATGTGGGCCAAGGCCCAATGTCAACCATACATCATCGAAGATGCATCGCGGTAGGATAGGAAAAGAAAATGCCGTCCGCTAGGAGGTTCATGAATCCGAGCCTACTGATTCAGCTGAGTCACACGAGGAATGATCCCGTGGGGTACCATGACCAATTGATCGCTGGAGGATTCGTGTCGTTACTCACCAGACCTTTGGTCGGTATAGTTGGTGCAATATTGTGTTGCTGACTCAGTGATACGGAATAGCTGATCGATAGTTGACTGTTATTGCCATGGCTATCACATGATGCTAACAACAGGTGGGTGTTACTTCTACTAACGTGGACATGAACAGCCAATCCATATTCATGTTGGCCGGCCATAATAAAAAGAGGATTGGACACATAAAAACCCGAGTTGAATGGGAGAGTCCTAATCCTACTTACTAGGAGTCTTAATCCTACTTAGCTAGGTTATTTGGTTTTATAAATACTAACAAACATGCCCGTGTGTTACGTTTGGAGAAAAAAAAACAAAATCAATCATCTGTTTACATCGATTGGATGGTCATTTTCTTATTTGCAACCTGCTAAGAGGAGCAACAATTATCGCCGTCAGCAACTGTTTATGGCGATTCAACCGAACTTAATTTATTATAAGTGTTATCCCATGTATTTAATAATAAAAACATTGTATGATATTTTCATACTTTTATATATGCATGATGTAAACATAGAAGATTGAAAACCATGTAGTTTGTTTTTTCAACTGTATGAGTATTGTAGTATAGTGAAACATAAAAGAAGATTAAAATTTGGGTGAAACCAGTGGTGCACAATGATACAGAAAAAATCAGCGTATACCTCAAATTGTATTGTTTGGTATATTTTGCATTGCACGGGCACTATGCTCCGACGTTGATCTTTCAAAAGTTGTTTTTTCTCTCCTGTTGCAACGCACGGGTATGTTTACTAGTAAACTTAACATGTCAGTACATCTACCTTGAACGTAGTTCAATTTCGTGGTACATTTTTTCTATAACTATGTACTTATGTTATTGCAAGGATCAGTAGAAAGCTGAAGAGGCAGAGTTGGAAAAACAATGCAGGTACCTGCAAGACGCAAAAGAAGTGCAGTGACAGTTCCACGCTAAGCTCCGCTAGTCGCTACTGTTCTCGGCATACTGCGAGCTCGCATTCGCAGCAGCAGCTTCGGCATGGCCACCGCGGCGCCTCATGTAATGGTGCTGCCACTCCCGGCGCAGGCCATGTGACCCCGCTCATGGAGCTGTCGCACCGCCTCGTCGAGCATGGCATCGAGGTCACGTTTGTCTGCACCGAGCCGGTCCTTGGCGCCCCGCGACAGACCACCGTGCACGATGTCGGCGGGATCCACCTTGTCTCAATCCCGGACGGCCTGGCCGACGGCGATGATCGCAGGGACCTCCGCAAGGTCCTCGAGGCACTCTCCCGGTGGGTGCCGGGCTACGTGGAGGAGCTCATGCGAGAGACCAAGGTGAGGTGGCTCGTCGCCGACACCAACATGGGGGCCTTGTGCTTCGAGGTCGCCAAGAAGCTCGGCATCAGGGTCGCCTCCTTCTTCCCGGCGCCTGCCACGTGCCTTGGGACGCTGTTCTGGGTTCCCCGGCTCATAGAGGATGGCTTCTTCGACGACAAGGGTACGAAGAAATGAGAACTCCTGTCCAAAGTTTGATCTTCAGGCATCCCATATCAAGCAAGATTGCGGATTTTTTCTGAAGCAGCACGTCAGTTTTTTTAGAAGATCGCAGTGCAGAGATAAATTGGTACCTGAATATACAAATGCAGGCTTCCCAAAACGACGAGGGGCGTTTGAGCTTGCCCCGAAGATGCCACCGATCTACACATCGCACATGGTATGGAGCGTCGACGGCGGTCCGGAGGTGCAGCACGCGGCCTTCCAGCTGGTGCGCCGGAACAACCAGGCGAGCAGCCTTGCTGAGATCGTGGTGTGCAACTCATTCCTCGAAGCGGAGGCCACGACGTTCGAGCTGTTCCCCGATATACTGCCCATCGGCCCGCTGTTCACCGACGGGAAAAAGCCCGTTGGGCAGTTCCTGCCGGAGGACAAGCGGTGCCTCAGCTGGCTCGACGGACATCCCGACAGCTCCTTGGTGTACGTGGCATTCGGCACCTCCACCATCTTTGACCCACGCCAGTTCCGGGAGCTCTCGGAGGGGCTGGAGCTCACTGGCCGGCTCTTCCTGTGGGTGGTGCGTCCCGACTTCACGTCTGGCGCCAGTGTGAGCTGGTGCTCCCAGCAGCAGGTCTTGGCGCACCGGGCCGTGGTGTGCTTCGTGTCGCACTGCGGGTGGAACTCGACGATGGAAGCCGTGAGGAACGGGGTGCTGCTGCTGTGCTGGTCTGCACTGAGGGTCGACCAGTACGCCAACCGGAGCTACGTCTGCGATGTGTGGAGGACCGGCCTGGCCGTGTCGCCCGGCGAAGACGGCGTCGTGACCAAGGAGGAGGTGAGCGCCAGGGTGGAGCAGGTCATGGGCGACCATAGGATGGCAGAGAGGGCACGGATTCTCGGGGATGCATCTGGAAGGAGCATTAGCCAGGGCGGCTCGTCGTATCGGAACTTCAACAGGCTCGTTAGCCTCCTAAGAGAGTGAGCTGCGTTCTAAACACTGTTAGAGGCTCAGCGAAGGCGGCTCGTTTCTCCATTTTGTTATTAATAAATTACAAGAGAGTTAGTACTTAGTAGTCATGAGAGATACACAAGTCATGCCACCATAATAAACTTAGTATAGGTCAGGTATTTACACATCGTATGTATTCCTTTTGGGACTAAAAATTTATCGTTTATGTGTTAACAAAGGTAAACTATGATGTATCACATTTGGTACTTAACACCATATAGTTACTGGTGCTCCGTATTCAGGTTGATTTTCCATGTATGTTTATCTGTATTAGAATTTATAAGATGTGAATATGAAACAAAAATTGAAGAAGAAACAATATGCATTGAGGAGTGGGACTCATCCTTGATTTATAGTTTTTTCACTAATGTGTCTCTTCTACTTGGGTCTTGGGTGGAGATATCTCAGCACACTTGATCTGATAACCCAGCCTAATAGACTGTCATAACAGTTGTGAAACTTGAAATATGAATCCAACTGCTCCCTCCAGATATGTATAACATACGCAGTTCATGTCGTTGTAACAAATAATAGATATACGCTGTAACAAATAATAGATAAACAGAACCAGCAATAAATATACCCAACCAATAGAACTCCAACTCTTTTCACCAGCCTTGAGGAGATGTATGTTGCCTTTTCTAGATAGGAATATAAAGTAGGTAAATAGCATGAGAATTTAAAACAAAAATAAGTAGCCCGAGAAGAGAAAATCAACTTAATAAATTCAGAAGAAAAAACTGGTCAACACAAATGGTCAGCAAGGTGTGCAAGTATGCTACAGTAGTGTTGATACAAATTGCTAACAACTAAAGTTTAACACGTTCTTGCTTATATATAAGAACAACATAACAGGACTCTACACAGAGGATACCAAAAAAATCATAAGAACGGTCGGAAGTCTCTGAATTTTAAACATAACGATTATTACCACGAAATGAGTCGGCTAAGATAACATTTTTCAGCACTATCTTTCATTCCATGTCTAATGGAGAAATTCACAAAATGTGTATTTCCAGCACTGTTCAAGATATCTTCCGATTTTCTGATAAATCGACCGATTTATCGCTTCTCAGAGTCTGACCGATAAGATAAATCGGCCGATAAATCCGCCTGCTATGTCTAGCTAGGAATTTGGGCTAAATGCATTTCTGCAGACCAAGCGGCAGGCGCGGCAAGGGGAGCCAACTTTGGCGGCGACGGGGTATCCAGATCCTGACAGGGCTGGTGGTTCCGGCTCCCGTCATGGCAACAACAACCGTCTGCGGCGTTGGCAGTGTCGGATCCAGGCATGGGAAGAAGATCATCCTCGTGCGCGTCTCGCTCGAGGATCCAAGTGCATGATTAAGCCACCGTTTACAAGAGACTCTTCAACTGAAAATTAACCAAGTTGCTACAGACCTCTTGTTCTCTGATGAAGATTGCTTCTGATGCAGTTGTTGTTTTACCAAATATCGAATCAGGTGGTCTGTAAGACTGTAAGATACATTATTGTACAAGAAGAATTTGGTAGTTTAAAATGTCAGTAGCTTGTACTCTTTACTCCTGTATACTGATTTACATATCAAATGGTGCCACGGACTAGTACTTCGGTTACTTTACTGCCTGCCTCTTTGAAGAATGAATTCACTGAATGATGGTTCCTGTATCTGAACCATTTCAATATCTAGTCGTTTGAGTTGTGCTCTGATGAAGTCCAATTCTGTTTGCAAAGGTTGCTGACTTATACTTTCTGATGCATCTATGAACTCCATACTAAGTAAAGGAAGAATTGTAAATTGTGTATCATAATAGGATCACCCATTTCCATGTTTATTTGTTTTCTATTAGGAACTAATAAAGTATCCATGGATCCACTGCAAAATTCCAATGCTTTGTGTCTGAAGCGCAAGCCCATTGATGGTTCCTTACCGAAAAAAGTCAAGTCCCATCGTGTTGAAAAGGAGAATGCATCTTCTATGCCTGTTCACAGTTGTCACAGTCAACCTAATCTGGCTAATGATTGTGTTAATTATCTGAAAAGTGGAGTGCCAAGTCGTGTTGTGTTCTACAAACAAGGTTCATGGTGTGATTTTCCTGACAAAGTAGTGAAATCCATTGTTGATGCATTCAAAGAAGACAAATCTAGTGTCGTCGTTCTGATGGATGACCAGCCTCTTCTGGTTGATTTCTTATCGATGACCCTGGTGAACCTAAAAACAAGAAAACAACGATCTGTTGCATGGCTTGATGGAACTAACAAGTGGTCTCTTCCGTCTTCATTCTTTGATGAGGAAGTCGATGAATCCACGAGATTGGGCGCAAGTGTTGTCAAAGGTGGTGCACAAGGTTTTGTAGGGGGTAATGTCATGAAGTCTCCATCTGATGCTGCGAAACAAGTTATGCTTGAAGCCAGCCCTCCATCTGTACAGAATTCTCGTGCTTTAGATATATTACGCAAGAAGATTGTACATGTTGAAAGAGGTAGCGAAAGCTTTATGTTTGTTCAGAACCTTTTCCTCTCTGGTATGGGTTCATTTGCAGGGCCTAACGACGTTCTTCATATTCATCGGTACTCTCCAAAGGATATCACTGCACAGCGTAAACTTGAAGCTTTCGAAAGACAGATAAGGTTGACAGGACAGAAGTCTGGAAATGCAATTGCAAGATATGGATGGCTTGGATCTGGAAAGCAAGACATTGTCAGTGTTATAACTAATGGTTTTCTTAGCACTGATAAAATCACTCATGAGACTGAAATAGGCGCTGGCATTTCACCTGAAAACCGTGCCTTCACCAGGTTGTTGTTTCATTTGATAGTTTTAATGTTCTTCTTTAGTTACATACTAATGGACAGTGTATAACATTTCATCATTCTGCAGTGTTGGTTTTTGTGATGTTGACGAAAAAGGGGTACAGTATATGCTGCTGTGCCGAGCCATATTGGGCAACAGAGGAGTTATCAAACCAGGTTCACAGGACGAGTTTCTACGCATATACGATTCTGGCGTTGATAATTGCTCAAACCCAAACTATTATGTGATGTGGCCATCACATCTAGGCACTCATATTTCTTTGGAATATCTTATAAGTTTCAGGCTTGCTCCAAAAGTGCAAGGTAACATTCGCCGTTTAGTGTTCTGATCATGTATATTTACATGAGGTAAATTAGTGATTTACTTTTACTGCACTTTTTTTCCAGAGTATTTGCTTGGCTTGAAGGGCTTATGGTTGCGCCCACCTCCAAAAGAAGTGAAAGTCGATCTTTCTATTCTTCAACCTGTGAGTCGCCTTAAACTCTTATCGTGGTATTTTCCAACATGAGCTATAGAGTACGGGCATGCTATGCAATTTGGTGTATTTTTTGAGTTTTAGCAATTTGCTAGAGAATGATATCAAACTTTCACTTTACCACTACTGCTCTTTGTGCATTTCTGTGTTTAAAGAACAATTATTGTACTATAATGAATTAATAATTCTCTCACTGATCTGACATCTATGACCTGTATGTAGGTGCTGTGCCAAACTGATGAAGGGCCAACCTCTCCATGGATCTCATTCAGGGTTCTCTTTGAGACAATTCAAGACAACATATCTTTTTTAGAAAGGGAATTGCTTTACCGCCACTATGAGGAGTTGAAGGTACTGCTGTCTTAGTAATTTTGCAGTTCCTTTGTCAATTATCATCGAAATTGGCAGCCAGTTTTCTTCTGGGTGCTAATTCAAACCATTTTTATTGCACAGGAAAATAAGATTACTCGTGATGAAATGGTAAAGAAAATGATAATAATAGTTGGAGAGCAATTACTTCTGGATTCCTTACGAAACTTAAGTGCAACGTAAGTTACTTTGGGAGTATACTGTATATAAGTTACATTTGTTGATCACCATACTATGGGTGAATCCTGCAAGATGTCTGCCTTGCCACAAAAAAGTGGGCCAACGGGAGAGCGAAAAGTGTTGTAGAATTAGCTAAAATAAGACTATGACATGTTGGCCTTGGGGCTAAGAAAGTGTGGCAAGCCTTTAGAGGTTCATGCCTATTATTTTTTGTGAATAAAAGAACAGTAAATTATACTTTGTGGATTTTTTTAATTATTCATAGTGTATTATTGGTCTCATAAAGTCTAAAAAAATTAGTTGTTTGTTGTTTCTGATCTCTTGATAGCATAGTTATTACTAGCTTCTTTGTATACTACCTCTGTTTGAACATATAAGGTGTATTTTGACTGTCCAAATTCGTGCTTGGACAACAGTTGGTCCAAAATTATTTGGTTTATGTTAAACAAATTAGAAATCAGTTTCTTATGATTATGGTTTTGTAACCATTTAAAAATATTGTATGAAAAGCTTATGGTCATATCTCAAATTGGGTCGTTAAAGCGCATCCTTATGTTTTGATATTTGACAAAGTAAGCAATGTTTCATGATTTTTTACCAAAATGACAAATCAATATTTTAGTCATTGCAATATTTCCACTCTGTACCCTTAATGCTGTTAAAGAGGTTGTACTATGTCACTCAGTAGTTTGTTTATATAATTGCCATTTCACTAAATTCTCATATAATTGGTGTTTCCTTGTCTCCGCATGTTGTTGTCTTGGAAAAATATTGTGAAATGAGGCTAAACCCTACATATCTGTCCATGCATGTTTTTGTTCTAACTTCTGCACTCCTATTACAGCCATCATTATGGTACAACTCTCCTGCAAAAATGGCCAGTTCTCCTGCAAGTACCACACCGGAATCTGTGCCCATTTGGATAAGAAATACGGATGTTGAACCTGCAACTCCTAGTCATGATGGTGGTACTCCTGCGACAAATGGGGCGCTCAAACAACATTCCCCCACCCCAAGTATGTGTTCTGAAAGCTCCTCATCCCGCTGTCCTACCAGCAAAGATCCTCTTGCACCAATGGTGCCACCTCCAGGTCATGATGCCCTTGTGAGGAGCGCGTTGCTCAGTGTCAATGTCTGCGATTCTGCTGGACCAAGCATGGAATATTATGGTCATGATCCCCTTGTACGAAGTTCTTCTAAAGGACATGATTCTGGCGTGTCAAGACCAACACTTGGAAACTCTGCATCTCCCAGTATGGAAGGCCTACATTCTGTTGCACCAAGTATGACACCTGAATCCCATGAACGGCTCGCACCCAGTAGGGCACATGGAAACGCATCATCAACAGGTGCTCAAGGCATTGCTGTTGCTGCAACTCCAGGCGTAGCATGTCAAGTCCAACCACCAAGTACCGTTCCTCCATTCTGCGTAGCAAGAAATATGACACCTGAGCTCGGTGCACCAAGAAGTATGGCACCTCACCTCCGTGGTAAGATGGTTGCTCAATTATGCGCAGCCAGAAGTATGGCACCTGAGATCTCTGCGCCAGGAAGTATGGCGCCTCACCTCCGTGGCAAGATGATTGCTCAATTATGCGCAGCAAGAAGTATGACACCTGAGCCCGACATATCAAGAAGTATGGCGCCTCACCTTCGTGGCAACATGCCTAAAGTTCCTGAAAGAAACACGATGCCTGAAGCCAACTATTCGAGTACAGCAACCATGGTCCCTGTGATCTTCAAACCTCCACCATCTAGTCCTTGGCCAAAAGAGAATGGTTCCGTTACATCAAGCAAGGAGTGTCCAGTGCCAAGTTTAGTTCAGCAAGGCCCCGACTGTCCTGGAAGTTCGGTGACTAAACCGCAAAGCACTCCCAACCTGAGTATGCTGCTTCAGAATTTATTCTTATGCTTATCACACGATATATACTTTCTCGCTCTACTCACTAAAACTTCTTAATGCTTCTTCGCAGAGAACGTGGCTCCGGAGAATCCAGCAGCACAATGTGGAGCAAACAAGAACCTCCCCATACCAGGCGTTGACGACAGCAGCACCGTCGCACGTGCAGTGCAGCAGGTACGCCCGTCACGCTGTCGGCTTGGCGAGAACGGCCCGCAGAAGAACAGCACCCCACAGTGTCGGTCATCGCGTTCATGCTGAAATTCATATCCATACATGCGGATTGTGGCATGCCCATGAACAATTGCTTCTAGGCTGTTATACTCTGGCAGGTCTCCCCTCCTGATGTGCGAACCAGTAAAATATAGAAAGTCACTGAATGTTGGGTGCTCCGACCCTCGGTTTGGCCGGTTAGCCACACCATTTTTGGATACTATGTGATATAGATATACTCCAAAATCCCCAATCAGTTTTTGTCCCTTGAGTGACGGTTGTGTTTCCGTGCGCCGGCTGGGTCCCTGCCGCCGCCGTCGTGGGGGTCTTCCGGCTCCCTCGGAATGGCGTGTGGGCGCCTCGGAGAGGGCTCCGGTGATCTGGAGGTTTTCAAGGTGAGGGCTTTGCAAATTGCCCGACGGTCGCGAGATCCTACGCGATGTTTGCAACTTCTGAGGAGTAAGGTTGCGGCCTTCATGGCTTCTGGTACCAGTGGCTCCTCGGTTGGGGGGAGGTTCTACAAGGGTCCGCCGGTGAGGCAGTCTCCCATCCGAGCCCACCAGTTGACGCTTTGGATGCCGCGGCGGCCGTCGGAGTGCTTGTCCCAGCAAACAAGATGGAGGCTTTGGTTGGGGTTTTGTCTGCGGAAAGGAAGGAGGATCTAGTGCCTGCGCCGGAGTTGACGGCTGCGGTGGATCCTTTCTTCAATATAGGACCGCACACACAACAGGTCAAGGAAAAAATCCCGATTGAGACAGGCGTTTTGGAGATCGATCTGGATCATTTGCCGTCTAATACAGTTCAGATCTGGGTACGGAGGTTTGTTGTGAATACAGGGAGAGGCACAGGTAATTTATCAACTATCTTGTGTGACCTTCATCCGTTTTCTCGAAGCATTTTGCTGGCACAGAGTATTAAAAGTGAGAAGGAGCTTCAGAAAGGGGTTCAGTTGCAAGCAACGCATATTGTTCCTGGCTTCACGTTTGATCCCGGAGTGCTGTTTTTTTCTTTGAGACATGAGCCGCTGTTGCCTAACTGCATGGAAATTTTGTTCCAACAAAAGCCTGTAGCTGAACATAAGAAACATGAGAATATGCAGGGTGGTGTATGGGATATGAGCGCAGCTGTCACAGGAGGCTCTGAGGACGACATCGATGTCAACATTCCCTCAGTAGATGTGAAGAAGGGCGGTGACTTGAAAATAGGCAAAAGGTTGGGACATCTGCTGGACCAAGCTGGGACGCACACGGATGGAGGGGATACTTTGATGGCTGAGAGGGAGGTATTGGAAGCAACCGGTCTTGGGGCTGCCGGTAAACTGACGGGGCTGCGCGGAGCGCCCCGTCAGGAGTAATGGATTGCTTTATTTGGAACTGTCGTGGCTGCGGGAACAACGCGACAGTTCATGAGCTGAGTGTCTTAGTGAAGACACATGTTCCCAAAATTATCTTCCTTTGTGAAACTCGTCAAAAGTGTCATCGTGTTAGTCGTCTTAAGAATCGTTTTGGTTTGAGTGGGTTTGCAGGTGTTGATAGTGATGGCTTGAGTGGTGGCCTAGCTTTGTTTTGGCATGACAGTGTATCAGTTGAAATAAAAGATTTGAAGGAGCGCTACATTGATGTGTTTATCCGTGCTTCTCCCTTGGAACCGCAGTGGCATGCCACCTTCGTGTATGGGGAACCAAGGACTGAGCATAGGCATCGGATGTGGTCTGCCCTGTGTGCTTTGAGGGCATCCTCGGCGTTACCCTGGATGGTAGTCGGGGATTTCAACGAGGCACTTTGGCAACATGAACATATGTCTATCTGTCCGCGGCCGGAAGGGCAAATGAGTGCCTTTCGTGATGCTCTTATGATCTGTGAGCTCAAGGACATGGGGTTTAAGGGGGTACCGTTTACGTTTGATAACAAGAAAAGAGGACAGTCCAATGTCAAGGTCAGGCTGGATCGAGCTGTCGCTGATGACAGATGGAGAGACATCTTCTCGGACGCATCCGTCACACACCTGGTCTCCCCGTGCTCAGACCATTGCGTGTTGCTTCTCAAGCTCGCGTGCGAGCCTCCATATCAACGGCCGCGCAAGTGCAGACAGTATGAGATAATCTGGGAACGGGATCATGCTCTCCCTGAGGTGATTTCGTCGGCATGGTATGAGGCTGGAAGCAAGGCTGATCTTGGGGAGATCAATGTGGCACTAAAACAAGTGATGAATGTTCTGCATACTTGGGGCAACCGGAAGTTTGGTAACGTTACACGTGAGCTCGGCCGGATGCGTCGGAAACTTGAAAATCTGGCCAAGAACAATGCACCGGCAGATTTAATTAGAGAGACCACAGATGCAATGAATGAACTTCTATATAAAGAAGAGATGTTGTGGCTCCAAAGGTCGAGGATTTCATGGCTAAAGGAGGGCGACCGGAATACAATTTTTTTCACCGTAAGGCTGTTTGGCGGGCTAGGAAGAATCGTATAGCGTCACTGAAAGACCAGGATGGTGTGGTTAAGGACTCACCTGGCGACATGGAGCGTATGGCGACCTCATACTTTCAGTCTATTTACACTCGTGACCCTTCTCTAGTGGCTGCACCGGTGGTTAATCTTTTTGAGGAACATATAACAGAGGAGATGAACACAACATTGTGCAAAGACTTTACTGAGGATGAGATCTCCAATGCTATCTTTCAGATCGGTCCCCTCAAGGCACCAGGCCCCGACGGGTTTCCAGCCCGGTTTTATCAACGGAGTTGGGGGTTCTTAAGGCGGATATCATTAGTGCTGTCCTGAAATTTTTTCAGACCGGCCACATGCCCGCAGGGGTCAATGATACTTCGATTGTGCTTATTCCTAAGGTTGACAACCCGGTGGACCTAAAGGACTACCGCCCCATTAGTCTTTGTAATGTTCTTTATAAAGTGATATCAAAATGCCTAGTGAATCGGCTACGACCATTGCTTGGCGAGGTGATCTCAGAGAATCAAAGCGCATTTGTCCCAGGTCGCCTCATAACTGATAATGCTCTCTTGGCGTTTGAGTGCTTACATTATATGGAGCATGGTGCCACGGCTGATAATCCATATTGTGCTTATAAGCTTGATCTTTCAAAAGCTTACGACCGTGTTGATTGGGTGTTCTTGGAGGAAGTAATGCATAAGATGGGCTTCGCTCACCAGTGGGTACGTTGGATAATGTTGTGTGTTACCACGGTGAGGTACTCCGTAAAATTTAATGGAGCTCTATTGGAAGCATTCACCCCCACAAGAGGACTCCGTCAAGGTGATCCACTGTCCCCTTTCTTGTTCTTATTAGTGGCTGATGGTTTATCTGCTTTGTTACATGCCGAGGTGGAGAGCAATGGTCTAACACCAGTGAAGGTGTGTCGAAGGGCTCCAGGAATATCCCATCTTCTTTTTGCGGATGATACTCTTTTATTCTTCAAAGCAGAAAGAGGGCAAGTTGAGCGGGTGAAACATGTTATTGAAGCATACGCTGCCAGCACGGGTCAACTTATAAACCCCGCAAAGTGTTCAATTCAGTTTAGTAGACACTGTCCGACAGAGGTACAGGATTGTATACGGGAGGACCTGGGAATTCAGAGGGATGGCTTTGAAGAGAAGTACTTGGGGCTGCCAACGCTCGAGGGAAGGATGAACCGTGGGAAATTCCAAAAACTTCAGGAGCAGTTGGCGCAGCGCATCCTCCATTGGGGCGATCTATCCCAGGGCGGAAAGGAAGTGATGATCAAGGCGGTCGCCCAAGCCCTCTCGACCTATATCATGGGGGTTTTCAAGCTTCCGTTGTCGGTGTGCGATGACTTAACAAAACTGGTCCGCGACTTCTGGTGGGGCGCATCCAATGGGGTACGGAAAACACACTGGATCGGGTGGAACAAGATGGTGCGTTCCAAACAGCAAGGTGGTATTGGTTTTCGGGATATGAGGATTTTTAACCAAGCGTTGTTAGCTCGCCAGGCTTGGAGGCTGTTGGAATCTCCGAATAGTTTGTGTGCACGGGTGTTGAAGGCCAAATATTACCCTAACGGTAATCTGATTGACACAGTTTTTACCGGTAACCCCTCATCTACTTGGACGGCTATCTCTCATGGTTTGGACTTACTCAAGAAGGGGATTATTTGGCGTATTGGGAATGGGCGTTCAGTGCGCGCATGGCGGGATAGCTGGATCCCGAGGGATACTCACTTCAAAACTTTTGGCTCCCGTGGTAATTCCAGAGTGAGGTATGTGGCAGAGCTTCTTGATGATCATGGAAGGTGGAATGAACAGGCTGTGAGAGAAAACTTTGCTCCGATTGATGCTTCCGTAATCTTGACCATCAAAACGTCCCCAAGGCTAGAGGATGACTTTCTTGCTTGGCATCTAGAGAAAAATGGAGAGTTTTCCGTACGAAGCGCCTACAGGTTGGGTCTCAAGTTAAGTCAGCAAGCTGGGGGTGGCGTAGCAACTAGTAATATCCCCGATGGTAGCAAGCCGATTTGGAAGAAAGTTTGGCACTGCAATGTGCCTGAGAAGGTGCGTATCTTTGCATGGAAGGCACTCTCGAATGGGCTAGCTACAGAGGAGAATAAGCTATCTCGACAAATGAAGGTTACAGGTCTTTGTCGTATTTGTGGACAAGAATGTGAAGATGTTGCTCATGCATTGTATCGCTGCCCACATGCCAGGGCCCTCTGGGAAGCAATGTCGCAGGTCTGGTCGATCTCGACGTACATGAAGTTGCTGCAACCTCGCCGAGCCTGGCTTGAGGACCTGCTCTTATCTGTCCCTGATGCCGTGTGTGGGCGACTGTTGATGATTGCATGGAGGGTGTGGCATGCTAGGAACGAAGTCACACATGATAAACCCCTCCCATCTATTGAGGGCTCCCGCAGATTCTTGTGCAGCTATGTCCATTCCTTGGACAATAATCAGAAGCTACCTGTGGAAACTATTCTGAAAGGCAAGAACTGTGCTGGCGTGTCGGACGTGCATGTCGTGACGCCGCTGATGCCACCTGTATCGCAGCCACGCTGGGAGAAGCCTGAACATGGATCAGTCAAGCTCAATGTGGATGGCTCTTACATGGAGGAGGACGGAACAGCGGGAGCTGGTATGATTGTGCGTGACTCGGGTGGAGCCATTGTGCTGACAGCCTGCCGATCCTTGAGGCTGTGCTCTTCTGCTCTTGAAGCAGAGGTGTGCGCTTGTATGGAAGGTCTCGCACTTGCGTTGCAAAGATGCCAGGAAGATATCATTGTTGAGACGGACAACGCTGAGGTTGTTCGACTTGTGTCCAGCACGACAAGAGATGGGTCCAGCCTTGCTCATCTTGTAGCAGAGATTAAAACTCTCATGTCTACTGACCGAAGTGTCGTGGTGCGCAAAATTACTCGCTGCCAGAACGAGGCAAGTGATGCTCTGGCTAAGTTTGGTAGAACGTCGGAGAGTACTGGTGTTTGGTTAGAATCTGGACCGGATGAACTCTGTGACTTCATCCTTCGGGATTGTAATGCTTCTATGTAAGTATTACAATTCCTTTCCCACCGCAAAAAAAAAAAAAAAAAAAAAAAAAAAAAAAAAAAGATTCGTAAACTGAAACCCCAGTTAACTGTTCTTGTCCTCCCCAACTTCACCGTGAAGGCATCTGCCGGAATCGACCTCGTTACATGCTCAGCATCTTTTAAAGTAGTTATTAATAAGTGTGTAGCTTCCTGGTTTGCTTTCCACTACATCATCAGCAGGCAGCAGCCGCCGGCTGCTGGTGAGGTTACCACTTACTCGGAGCATCTGTAAGAAACAAGAATATATATCATGACTATCTGATTCGGATCGATTCGATGCAGAACGTAGGGTTCGGTTTATACGTATATCGGAGTGGAATGACATAATCTAGGGGTTCGATTCGATGCCTAGCTTTCATCGATCGACGCCGTCTCTATGCCCACATGGAGTCGTGTTCATAGGTTCGTTTTCCATTTCTATGCATGTGCTGGTAATATACAGTTGGCTACAGAGCAAGTGCAATAAGAAAGTCAGCAGGCTTGCCACGTCACTAAAATCCTACGTGGAAGAAAGGGAAGGGAGTAGAGAGAGCACAGAGCCTGTTAGGAATAATTTAGCGTCCTATTTAGGCTAAGTGAGCAGTTAGGATTGTGTTAGTACAACTGCTAGCAGTTGCTTCTTATCCAAGCGTTGTCCAAACGCTAACTCCCCGAACAGGTGTCACGCCCCTTTGGAAGCGACACACCATGTAAACCGACATTGTAAAGATGACTGTTCGGACACTATATAAGGCCTGAACAGTACATCAATAGAATCATTCATTCGCTCTACTCTCTCGTTTCTTCACACGTTATCATGCACGCTTCGCTCTGAAAAGAGAGCACAGGCCAGTAGAAGAAAGGTGAGAAAAGAGGGATGGCAACTTTGCCGGAACTCGCTTTTGCCTTTGCAAGGTTTGTCGCAAGAATGCATCGCCCCGCTCGCCGGACCTTCCGTCCTGTCGCCGCCCGTCACCCCTGGAACTCCGGCCGGCGCCCTCAGCGTCGCCCGGACAGGAACGGTGGCATCCGCCACCGCAGGGCAGTTCACCGCCGCCGCTACCCTAGCGGTGGCCTCCGACGTCGCCTCCGCGACAACCGTTGGACGCAGCGCCGCTACTCTCCTGGAGCCCCTGGACAAAGTAGCAGGGCTGCTGCGCGCCGGGAACAAACCCCGGTCATGCCCCCGGTGGCCGCTGCCGAACTTGCCGTTGTAGCCGTGCCGGAGGTCGCCGCAGAAGAACTGGTCGATGCTCTGAACGAGGACGAGGACGAGGCTCTGCCTCCAACGCCTCTGTGGACGCCGATGAACTACTCAAATCCGAGCGGCTCATCGACGACCCAGAGCACGACTTCGGTTACGACCCCCTGCCGGAGTTCTCCTCGCCGCCCGACGCGATCCAGCCGGGCGAGGTCGCGGCTCCCGCGCCGGCCGCCCCGGTACTCCGCGCCCAGGCAGAGGAGAACGAGGACGCCGCGCTGATCGACATCCCGACGCCCTCGCCGGAGGCCTGCGTCCTTCTCTGCACCTTCGCGTCAGCCATGGCGGCCCGCCCCGCCGGCATCCGCAGAGGGACATGGTCGCCCGTGGCGCGCGGCCTCACGGACGAATTCGGAGAACTTCGCCTCAACGAGGCCGCCACCAACAGCCCCTCTTCCTCCGTGGAGGGGCCCAGCCGCCGCTGATGGATTCGGCCGTGGGCGCCGATATGGAGCAGGGCAGCGGTGACGGGAGAATCAGAGGAGGAGACGCTCGAACTGTTCGTCTGGTCGTCATCCACTACTCCCGATCCCCTTTTGACCTGCTGGTCCAAGCGGTGCCGACACAGGCTGTGGGCCAAAGGCCTTCCATGCCACGCTCATGTTAATAAATAACTTGCTGATTAATTACTAATTAGGCGTTGTGTAGCTGTAGTCCTTCTATTTCTAGGAAAGCTCCATATCTGCCACTGTATCTGTATTCGTGTGCAGTACTTAGAACCTCAGTTCGTCTATCGCACTGTAAATTTATAGTCTAGACTTTACGTCTATTCAAATATGAAATACGTCATGTTATTCATATATTTGCATGTAGCATATTATAACATGTCTATTGGGTACAACAATTTCATTTTATTTTTTGCATTTGAAATATAATTTCGTGCAAAGTTCTCATTACTAAAATATGAGATAAAAAGTATGTGACTATCTCGAATCATATTTGCGAATCACAAGGTGATGGCATCTACTGTACAAATACAGATTATCCATTACTGTGAGTATATTCATTTGTCATTACGATGAATGATTATCTCCAAAGTGCTCTTCCAAATATATTGAAGTCAAAGTATAACACAGGGTACTAGATAGGCGTCTACTGACATATGTCAGATTATGCTTCCTAGTACTGAGAGATGTACTCCATAAATGGAGATTATCTACAATGTGTTAACTTGAAATTCGAAGATCTACACATTTTGGTTTTAAAGCATCAGCTTAAAATTGTTCCTCTAGAACAAAATTGTTATTTACCAAAATAATTTTACTATCAAGTAAAATTAATAAAATGCATGATCATACATGCAGGAAAAATGGCTGGCATCAATAATAAAGAATTCCAAGAACTACAAGTTGATGGAAGTAACTATCTATCATGGGCCATGGATATGAAGATAAATTTGACTGGACGTAACCTTGGCCCTTGCATCATCACACCCCCGAAAATGCCCCAGAAATACCACAAGTGGTAAAGTATGCGGCATTACATTTCATAAGGCACCACCTCCATCCCGATCTAAAAACTGAATATCTAATGGAGGAGGACCCACTAGCTTTATGGAACTCCCTAAAGGAGAGATATGACCAACAAAAGCAGTAATGTTGCCGGAAGCCCAGAGAGAATGGTCTCTCATAAGGTTCCAGGACTTTAAGTCTGTGGCTGCATATAATTCTGCAGTGCATAAGATTAATTCCAAACTGAGATTTTGCAATAAGCAAGTTTCAGATGAGGACTTAATAGAGAAAACCTTATGCACTTTCCACCCCTCGATGAGGATATTGCAACAGCAGTATCGTCAACAGAAATACACAAAGTATTCTGAGCTTATATACACATTACTTCAGGCTGAGAAGCATGATGAACTTCTCATGGAAAATCACAATGCTCGCCCAACGGGCGCCATGCCAATCCCTGAAGCACATGCTAATGCTCATTTTACTAGTAAATTTGGAAACCGTAAACGGAACTTCCGAAAATTCAAGGGAAAGTGGAAACCGAACAATGGTCAAAAGACCAACGGTCCATCTAAGGGGAATGGTCATTTCAATAAAAATAACCAAAATGACAACTCTCAAACTTGTCAAAGGTGTGGATGTACGAATCATCGTACTAATGAATGCAGTATGCCCGACCACCTCGTGGAACTATACATGAAGTATGGCAAAGAAGTCAAACAAGTTCATGGAAACAAAGCTGAAGCTCACTTCAACGACATACAAGACAACTCTCAAGTTGGTCCATCTCAAAGTTCTATTGAAGAATTCAAGCCAAAGGACGATATCATCCTCGATGAAGACATGCTTGTGGACTACACCCAAGATGTTTTTGGAGACCTCAATTAAACTCCATAAACACTTGATGTCATTTAGCCATTAAAATACTACAAAATGTTATATTGTATAACAATAAGTAGAATAAAGTCTATCAGACTATGTATATTGTATTATGTGAATCAGACATAATATTGTAATGTATTTATATTTGATATTTGTAACATAAATACTATGTTGGTGAATATATGAATAAAAATATATTCTATACATTCTATTTTATTTACGGGAAACAATCCGATGAAAAAAAAATCATTTAGTGGTGGTACCACCACTACTATCATTTTTAAGGGAAACAAAACATTTCCAAACTCTTACTAAGAGTAAGGACGATGTTATGACTGTAAATAGGCATAACACAACAATTATTGGTTCCTAAAGAACCATATTCATACTCCCTATATGTACTATTATTGTAGTTCAGAATGCACTCTTGTGTCCTGATTATACCTTCATTCGGATTATGTTATACATACATAAAACCCGTACCTTATGTTACAAGATAATTTTCAAAACCTTGATAAATTCAAGACTTGGCAAGATTGCCTTGATCATCCTGGAACAGGTATGATAAGAAAATTATTAACAATTCTGTTGGTCACAACTTAAAAGTTGCAAATCTCAAGTCATCAGACTTTATGTGCACCACATGTGCCATGAGAAAAATAATTTTAAGGCTCTCTCACCTTAAAATTACAAAGACCACTTATACAGAATCTTAATATACCAACATCTTGTTGGAGACCTGCGGTCTTACACGCGCAGATCTATTCTAGATCATTCCAACTGCATATCATACTGCTTCCCCTTGCAGTAAGTACGTGGAAATGAAACAAGTATTTCCTATCTGCGATATTTTGGTTATTACCAATATCACCACTCCAGCGTATAGGATCTATGTGAGATATTACTATTTATTATCCATCAATCATGAATATCTCAAGCTCCTATCAGGAGAATAGCTTATAACCCATACGCTGATTACACTTAATATAAGGACATTTTCGGCATTAGGGGGAGATTCATACCACAAAGAATGCCGATAAATTAGAAATATCATAAGACATTCAGTCCTCATATTCACGTACTTAAAACTGAACATAAGTTCAATATATTTGCAAAACATTGCAAATCTGCCACATACATTTACCTATGACAAAGACGTCATGAATTACATTATGCATGCATGCAATGTGCCATAAAAAGTGGAAGTATCTCGTACCACCACTATTCTCCCAAAATGAGAGCAAAAGGGGGAGAAACATGGTCACATGAGAAATGAGTTCTCATATGTATCCGCGGAAATAGAGGAAATTATATCCTCAACTAGTAAATGTAGTTCAACCTCAAGTTGAATAAACCATAACGGATGCTCTTCATCCAAACCCAACATAAATGTGCACACTATTTGAAGTGTTGGGAAATCGAAACACCTTGACTCCATTGTTATGGGAAATCACGAGGAGTTAAAAGATGTAAATATTATTTCCACAATTTTCGTTGATTCAACAGAATCATATAACATAAAGACTACATTTGTCGACAAATATTTATTCTTGAATTGCTAAAACCTTTAGGGCCCTGAACCAAAATCCATGGTAGAGTGCCTCATGCACTCATATATTGGTTCAAATAGAAGGAGGCAATTAAGAATAGCATTCGCTAAACAAAGAGAGGTATTTACCACAGTAATACACTCTTCTCATAACATCTTCCCTTTTGGAAGACTTAATGAATTTTTGTTCATAATGAGGTGGTGAAAAAGCGATGCTTGTAGCACAAGGGTTCACGCAGAGACCCGACATCGAATATGATGTAACATACCCTCTTGGTATAAGTGGAATTACGTTTCGATATCAACATTATTGGCAGTACAAATAAACTATCCATGCAGTTCATAGACGCGGTGATTTCATACTCATATGGATCACTCATCTCGGATATCTATATGGATGTCCAAGAACAAATCACAAAATATATTGTGTAAAACATCAAAAGTCACTCCATGACTTAATAAAGTCGAAAATTGTGTGGTACAATCGACTATGAGTGTTCTTTCTTCGAAAGGATTACTTGATTAAAGATTGCTTATATGTAGTCATTAACAAAATCCCTCACGGATTCTACATGACCTATGTATATATCGATGATTTTATCATCGAAGTCTATACAATACATAAAAGGTGTTCGCAATCCTATCAAGACAGATATTATGTAGCTAAGATTCAACAGAATCATCTACCATTATCTATCAAGATAATGCCATTTGTATTGCTCAAATGCATATGATTTATATATAGAGCAATATTGCAAAATGAATGCAAAGTTCAGGGGGAGAAAAACTCGTAGAGCTGAACTTATTAAATTATCATCCGATAATAAAAGTATTGTACTCTCTTCCTTATGAGTTCTCCAACGGAATTCTCATATAGGTTTTAATGAGAAAAGTAATATACCCACGGTATATCAAAATTTCTATATTGTCCTCTTATATTTTCCACAGGATTTTTGGAGGATATAACTATACAAGATTTCAAGATCGAAGACTATCAAGATCGAAAAAGGATATTCAATCTCTCAAGATTATAAGTGACAGCGTTTGTCCAAGGGGGAGTGTTAGGAATAATTTAGCGTCCTATTTAGGCTAAGTGAGCAGTTAGGATTGTGTTAGTACAACTGCTAGCAGTTGCTTCTTATCCAAGCGTTGTCCAAACGTTAACTCCCCGAACAGGTGTCACGCCCCTTTGGAAGCGACACACCATGTAAACCGACATTGTAAAGATGACTGTTCGGACACTATATAAGGCCTGAACAGTACATCAATAGAATCATTCATTCGCTCTACTCTCTCGTTTCTTCACAGAGCCGTCGGCCTAATAGCTCACTTATTATATGAAGCCAGCTTTAAGATGGCTATTGGTGATGTGGCACCGCTATAGAGCCGGCTGCCGACTTTCTTATTGCACTCCTCTTGCTTTCGGATCTCCAGTCAGCGGTCAACGAAACCAACACGTGGCGCCTTGTAGCTGGATCGACAGTGCGGCGGCCGGTCGAAGTGTCGTTTCCGTTCCAGCCAACTGGGGCAGGACGCGTGGGCACGCCACGTACGTACGCACAGCGGGCAAGTCCGAAAGCGCCGACGAAAGAAACAATTTTGTGCGGTGGCTTTTCTGACTACCAAAAGGTTCGTAACCAGGTTAAAATAAAAAAAAAGGACTGTCTATTTGTCAGTCGACTGATTATCATTTCGTCGTCAGTCGAATTTTTAACCAATGATTCATTGACACGTGCGCAACTGGGTCCAGCAGCTAACAGCGAAAAAAAACCTGACGAAACGAAGGAGGCCGAGTCTGCTATCCCCCTAACGGGTTTCGTTGTGCAAAACTGGGCCCCGAACCCGACAAAAAACAAAAGCCTACTGCCCACGCGACGGCGAGGCCCAAAACATAGCACGGCCACCACGCACGGCTCGGGCACAGCAGCAACATGTCGACCTTCTTCTTCCTCAAGGCAACAACCTTTCCCGTCGCCTCCATGCCAGACGAACCAACAACAAAACAACACAGAAAAAGATGAGCACACAGGATCTGAGAAAGCGATGAACAATATAATCAACCCGCCAGACAAGATGGGGACTGACCTGGGCAATCTTCAAACCTCTTCGATCCAGGTTTGCTCTCTGCATATACCCCATGTGAGTACATAAAACAGCTACCCCCCTAGATAAACTCTCCCTCAAGCTTCAGAATCCCTTCCACCAACATTGCAGGGTCGCCCAGGCTTGCTTATCCAAGCTGGATATAGAGAGAAGAAAGAGGATCCAGCACTAGACACCCAACATTCCTCCAGCCGAAAGATAATCTTCATGAAAACACTGATCTGAAAAATTCAGAAAAATGCCTTGTCAAATTTCTTCAGAAAATTTAGATGCTGACACACAAAAGAAATTAGGTAGATGTGTAGACTTCATACATATCGCTAGTGAATTTTTTAGAAGATGGCAACAAACAAAAAGAGGATCAGCTGGTGAAACACATTTCAAACGCCGGAGTCTGGCGTGATACGGGGTGCTCTAACCAAAGTACAACAAACAGATAGAAAAGAAACACAGATAGCAAATTCTACACTGCAACAAAAATCACATCGAATAAGCTCGCAAAACAAGAAAAAGGTTCAAGAGACGATCGAAGGAGACAATCAGATGGTTCGGGTTTGTCCTTGCGAGATATGATCAGCCCTGAAAAAAGCAGATCCTACCATCTTTGCAAGTGTAGCATGAAAACATTGCTTTAGGTTTAGGTTTGTCCTTGGGTTTGGGTTTGGGTTTAGGTTTGGGTTTGTTCCAATCATACCCAGATATGAGAGAAACTTCTCCACTCTCGGATATGCTGCAATCAGATGAAATCCCCCTTGGGATCAGCTGTAAAAACAACAGGAAAAGAAAGCTTCAGGAAACTGCGATACAATACTAAAATAAGCACACAATTAGACTGCAGACATAAATGAGAAACTTTGGTAATGAAAACTTACCAACCTATTGTGTTCAACATCAGTAATGAGAAAACAAACATGTCCCAAACCAAAAGACCTCGTGTGGGAGCATGATGCTTAACCCCCTCCGTCTCCTCCATCCCCGACGATCAAAACAAAACACAACAAAATCAGAATCGCACAGGATCTGAGATAAATAGTGAAAATCCTCAAACCAGCAGACAAAACGAGAGAGACTAACCTGGGCACTCTTCGATCTCGGTTTTCTCTCTGAATATTCCCTATAATGATAGCATTGACCCTTGCTCTCTGGTAAGAACACTAGCAAAAGAATACTGATAGAAACAGATAGCCCATTGGAAAGATGTCAACACTCAAAAGTTCTTCCAGAATTTTATACATAGCAGCATGGAAAAATGTGGAAGTTGACAATCCTGATATCATTGAACCTTGATCTCTGGTAAGAACGGTAGCAAACATACCACTAAAAAACAGATAGCCTCTTGAAAGATGCCAACACCAAAAGAAAAGTAGAGCATCATTGAGAAACCCACATATAGGAGGTTCTAAAAAAAAGAAGTTGTACATCGACACAGAAAAGAGAAAATTACACGACTACATGGTCCATTTATTTCGTACATATAGAAAAGACATCCCTACAGCACGTGGAAGACCATGCTCACTGACTGCGTTGCATTCCTCTTGAAAATGATCAACACAAGCAATCCATCCACAAAGTTGCTTGATCTAACGAAAAAATCCCAGCCAGATGTCAACCTTATTCTCCCATCATTGCACAAAGGGTACTCAGCTTGAATTAACATACCACCATATAAAGAAAGGAAAACATCACCAGAAACACCAAGATTCAGAGCTTCAGAGATGATCTTCGGAATCCTCTACAAAAAATACATAGCCCCGGGACAGATATTAGAACACTGCTGGAGATATAAAACACAAACTAGACAAAGGAAAAGGTCCAAAAAGTAAATAAATTACCATGTAGTTTCGATCGATGTCGGAGCTAGACAAGCGATGTAGAAAGACACAATCTACATCACCACAACCCTGCAGTATGGCATTGTATCTGTTTGCCTGTTCCTCGGTTAAGTGAAAATCGATACCACCAGGGGTCATGTTTGGAGGATATAGAGCTACGCAACAAAAAAAAGAGGAACCAGGAAAAGATAACCATAAGATATAAGATGAAAAATACTGAATGAAAACAAGCAAGACGAAATTAAAAGAAAAATGGAGAACTGAAATGATACCAGCTAATGGTTCGCCGTTAGCTCCTTCAGGCCAGATTGGTATTGTCTAGGGCGAATCCTGCATGTTGAATGCAATCTTGTATCCTGCGCGCATGCCAAACTTAGCAATGAATGTCTTGTACTCAGAGCCACAAAGCAGTGTGGGTTGGCCTGATTTCTTCTTGATGTCGAAGCAATACTGTTGCCCATCAGGTGTTGCGACGTCTACAATGTTCCCAGTCCCCTGGTTAAATGATTTCCTAACATGGCATGGCACAACCTGCGAACAAAAAAATGAAGTCACGAGGTGTGAAGATTAAAACAACTTTGAAAAAAGAAAGAACAAAGGTGACTGATTGCTGAACGAAAAAACATTACAAGAAAAAATCAACTTACACAGAACTTGTCAAAATCACGAGTAAGGTACACGTAGAATGGGCTCCTTACACTTAGTCGTAGTTCGCACCGACCCTCGGTTGACCGCATGTGCCACAAGCCATCTGCGTACATGGTGTGAAGAGAAAAAGGAAATCAATGAATAATAATGTTATGCACTCTCTGAAAAAACAAAATGTGGCACAAAAACACCCCCCCACCCCAGCCTCGCCCCTCAACCTTGTCGTGCGTTAACTGTGGGATGAATGACCGAAAACAAGGGGAAAAAGGGGGTATGTTGTGTTCTCGAGTAGAATGGATGGAAGCATATATATATAGGTCCAAGAAGCATACACATGGCTGCCTTGAGATACTACAACTAGATTGAGCAAATAATTAATCAACACTGACTAAAATGAATCAAATGACACACTAAAGGATAAATTATTCAAGACTGAATCACTGAACCTGTCACCTGAAACACTGAGATAAAGACACTGAAACACTGAGATAAAGAAAGACTGAGACAATAAGAGAGAGAGAGATAAAGAATAGATTGAGGTAAAGAATGACTGAGACACTGGGAGAGAGATAGAGAGAGACACTGCAACAATGAAACACTGAATTATAGAGACACTGAATAAATGAGACTGAGATAAAGATAGACTGAGATAAAGAATGACTGAGACACCGGGGGAGAGAGAGAGAGACTGCAACACTGAAACACTGAATTAAAGATAGACTGAGATAAAGAAAGACAGACTGAATCACTGAGAGAGAGAGAGATAGAGAATTACTGTATCACTGAGACTGAATCACTGAGAAAGAGACAATCATAAATTAAAATAAGCTTGGTTCAGTAGATGTTTAGACTATCGAATCATATGCATAGGATCCTGCTGAATATAAAATCGCCGAGATCAAAACCCCTACAACATATCAATGTGCACATTCACAAACACCTAAGCAGCAGATTCCCCTAATCGATTTCAGTCACCAACTATTGCAGACAAATTCTCAAAAATTTCACACCGGCAGCAACCGAAGACGAGATACCTGCTGAGATTCAGAACAAAAAATATAGACTCCGCTGCCGACAGCAACTAACCCCTAAGCGAGACATCGCAGATCCCAATCGAAGATCATAGCTCTACTCCAGTGAAACGGCAACGCGGGTAGCTGCGGGGGTTCAAAAGAGACAGCGCGCCACTGCCGCATCAAACTAAGCCTAGACCCCCCCCCCCCCCCCCTCCCCACACACACACACACTCCGACATCAGCACGAACACGCCACGAGCTCGAAGAACTACGGCAGACACGAAAGCTGACGCGCCCCCCGCCAAAGGAGACCGCCCCGACAGCACAAAATTGACGCGGGAGCTAAGATGAGAAAGAGGAAGCACCTGAATCGCCTCCGGCGACGCCTCGGAACTCCTACTCCGCCGCGAATCTCCGCCATGACCCCAAATCGCCGCCCTCGAAAGCTCCTCTGTTACGCCGCGGGAGCACTCTCTCTTTCTTCTGTGGCGTCGAGAAGACACACGCGGCGACCCCCTGACTAAAAAATTCAAAAATCCCCCACTCCCCTCGGCCACAAAACAACGGATATTCTTAAAAACGGGCCGAAAAAACCAAGCCCGACCCGAATCCTAAAACCCGCTAGGCGTGACGGACCCGTGAACCAAACACGCACACGGAACAAAAGGCTGGACAAAAAATGCACCAATCTTGACGCAGGATGGACGGACAGAAAAAGAGCTGGCAGGGAAATGAGAATCAGTCGAATGAAATAGAGCAAATCCCTTAAAAAAACGGTTCGGAGCAGCTAGCATACGAATGTTTCTTTTCGGAAAAAGTTCATTTAAAACATTAAACTTGTAGATGTTGGCACAATCAAAGTCTGAAGTTGAAATCCCCTTGCCGTTCACACCGCAATTCAGGTCTAAATTGAAACTTGGGCATATTTTTTTAAGAAGAAAATCTACATTACTTCGCACTGAGACCCACATGTCATATTCATGTACTTGGTGTAGTGCTGGACTGAGAGGAGCACTGCTTTCGATCGTCGCATCAGGGAGTATGACCTACTCTGACGGAGGCCGCAACGACCAGCTCGGCCAAGGTGCGATGTGCTAGCATGGGTAGGGTGTGGCGGCAATCAGAGATAGGAGCTGGGCCGGTCGTGAGGTAAGGAGACGTGGGGCGTTAGCGGCACCTCTCCCTGCCTGCCCCTGTCTCCCTCCCTCTACCCATCCCGGCCGCCCCCTACCCCTCGACATCCCGGCTATCCCCGGTGTACGTCACGGTCGTGCTCCCCCAGATTTTTTAGATGGGAGAGAGAGATGGATTGGGATATGAGATGAATATGACACGCGGGTCCATCTAGTCAGTGAGACAGTGGGTATTCTTGGCCGAGATACCCTTCTTGCCGGTGCGACAAAAATGTCTAGGTTCAATTTAGACCGGAATTCAGCACTTTAGGGTTCGAACGACAGGGATTTCGGGTTTGTTTTGTCCAACCTGTACGAATCCAAAGTTAAATTGAGGTTTTCCCCGTGATGAACAGAGTGTCGAGCAAATCAGAATGGCTTGCTTGTAGGACAGAAATGGCAGTCTTGTGCACATCAATTGAGCGTGACATATTTTGTATATGGGTCTCTTTAGGGCTCAATCGAATAATTCTCATTCACATGACGTTATCAATTTCCAGTTGAAAGTCAAGTTGCAACTCATGATTAGCATGAATCACGAAGCAAATCAAACGGTCTGGAGCAGTTGTAAGTCCGCTTGTAACTGATGACGTCATGCGAATGAGAATTAGCAAATCAAACCGTTTACATATTGTTAACTCGTTACCCATGTTCGTTTTCGGGGGAGTTGACCCATGAGCTCTCGCGACACAGTCCGCGACGCGGCGGCCGCCACTCCGACACCGTCGCCCACCCCCTGCCCCTTCCCCTCCCAGCCCCAGTCTCCCTCCGTGCTGCCGTTGGAGCTGGCTGCCCTCCCGACAGGTTTGGCCCCTCAAGCTCTCCCCGGCCTCTCCTCCCAGCCTGCTCATGTCGATCAACATCTGGAGGGAGTGGCTCCGCCACCGCCGCCTGCAGGGTATCCCTCCCCGTCTGTGGAGGAGCAGGTGCCTGGGACCTCGCCCGAGCTGCTGGGCCTCGCCACTGGCGGGGAACTCGTGGAGGCAGGAGCTGCCTCTATTGCTGCGGTTGGAGGAGTACGACCTGCGACTCCTGCCGCCTCCATTGCTGCGGTTGGAGGAGTTGGAGCCTCTAGGGCCCTCCTGCCACCTCCCCTGGTCGGCTCCCTCCTGATTTCACACCTATGCACATCTCTGAGGTCCTCTCGGCGCCGGCGGAGAGGGGATGGGAGGAGGTTGGGGGTCGCCGTCGACCAAGAATGCAGAAAAGCGCCATCGCCCAGGAAGGAGACGAGGATCTCCCTTGCCTTCAAGCGGAGGACCTTCGACCTCTGCTTGGCGCCGGATCACTTCGTCGCTGATTGCCATGGACCTTTTCGGTGCCTAAGATGTCGTTGTCCTGGCCATCGCGAGCGGGATTGCCAAGGCCCGGTCCCTTCGCCTACGACCTCCGTTCGAGGAGCTGGAGTTCTCAGCAGCTCGCCTGCGCCGCCTCCTGGTTGCTCGAGGGACGTGCCTGTTGGTGGCCACTCGCATACAACTCCTCGTCCTCAGCGTTCTTGGGCATCAGTGGTCGCCGAGCGGGACGCACCCAGTCTGGAAGCTGCGCATGGGGCGGGAGACGCTGCGGCTGGTTCTGGCGCTGCTGCTATTGCCTTGGAGATGTTGCAGCCTCTCCTTGCGACTCAGGCGGAGGCTCTGGGTGGTGAGTTGCAAGCCATGTTCGCGGCCCGTTTGGAGGAGGTGTTCAAGCCCCTTCGGGATCTTGTCGCTACTGTGCAGTGTTGGACTGAACATGTCTCTGGCATGTGGGAGGTAATGGAGGCTATTGGCGAAAGGCTTGCTCATACTAGTGAGGCTGTTGGAGCCGGCTGCTTGTCTGAGATGGCCATGGATGACCCTCCTGACTATGACATTGCCCTCCCCGCGACGGAGCTCCAGGGCGTGGAGGAGCAAGACCAAGGTGAACAGGTCGTGACCTCTTGCAAGGGCGTTGAGCTGGCTGCGCGTCGTGAGAGGGTTAGGTCGCGTGAGGGTGTGAGTTGGCTGAGGAGATTTTGGCCGACAACTCTGTTGGGGAGGTGCCCCTGGAGCTGACATCGCCGATAGACTCTCTCAGTTTGAAGGTCTTTGACCCTGACATCTCAGTTGGTGGGAATGGAGTGTCGCTTTCCCAAACTTCGCCCATCTTATTGGATGAGATTCTGAACAACTTCAGTTGCACTGCACCGCTATCCTTGCTCGATGCACCGATTAGCTTGCAGATCGAAGGCGGCTCCCCTTGGGTCAGGAGGCGAAGCTGCAGATTGGAAAAGAAAAACAAAGACTGCACCATCCCCACTGCCAAGTGAGCTGAATATAGATTGGCTGAGGCTTTCGGAGAACTGCCAGAGGACACGAGCTCAAAGAAAGGCTCCGAGGAAGATGTGCAAGAGAAGATGAAGCCTTATCTACGGCTGTCCAAAGAACCTTCTTCGCCGACGGCGCTCCAGGCAATCCGTGAGTTAGTACAAGTTAATGGTTAGTTGCTGTCATAAGGCTAGGTGCGAGCCTTACCTTTGTCATGTGAGTGATATTCGGTGGTGTTGCTTGGTTTTGCTGAATACAAGGTGTTTTCGATGGTCTTGGACGTACAGACTTTCGTTTCCGGCTCCGATGATGTGTCTTAATTCCTTTTAGAGTGTTTGAGTGGTTTTGCCGGTTCCCGTAATTAACCGTGCAATATATGGGTTTGGGTCCGGTTTCTTTTTCTAAACTGAATAAATTCTTTCTTCTAATAATACAATAGTAGAACTCCTACCGGGTACAATAAAAAAACATTTCCTATCCGCACCGCAACGACTCGGATCGCGGTCGGAATAAACTGCTGTTGGTGCCGCGGCCGCAACGCTAACGCGACGCGGGAGCGCCGGAGTCGTAGTTCAAACGTTCAACGGTCAACATTCAAACCCTTGCGACCACCCATTACCGAACGAACAAAATAATCCTCCCGCTCTCCACAACCTATATAATCCCTCTCCTCCCACGTCACAACCAACCACGATCAAAACTTCAGCTCCGTCGACACCCCATTCAACGTTTCCGGCCGCCGTAAGGTGCGACTGACCGACTCATAACAGCAGCTGATCGATAACATGGTTCTGCCGATGTCGAGGGCGACGAGGCTGGTCCCGGAGCTCCCACACCTGCGGCGAGGGACGCGGCCGGCCGCGGCGTCCGAGGATGACGCGGAGCCGGCCGTGCCGCACCACTTCCTATGCCCGATCTCGCTGGAGCTGATGAAGGACCCGGTCACGGCGCCCACGGGGATCACCTACGACCGGGAGAGCATCGAGGGCTGGCTGTCCCGCGGCTGGCCCACCTGCCCCGTCACCGCCGGCGCCCTGCGGCTCGGCGACCTCGTCCCCAACCACGCCACGCGCCGCATGATCCAGGACTGGTGCGTCGCCAACGCGGCCGAGCGGGTGCCCACGCCAAAGGTGCCCGTCGCCGACGCCGACGCCGCGGAAGTGCTCGCGGCCGTGTCCGCAGAGGCCAGGCGCGGCGACGCGGCGGCGTGCGGGGCTGTGGCGGCCCGGGCCAGGGCGCTCGGCAAGGAGAGCGACCGCAACCGCCGCTGCCTCGCGGCAGCCGGCGCGGCACTGAAGCTGGCGTCCGCGTTCCGGGACCTCGCCGGGGAGCCCCTCGTCGAGGGCGCATCAGCGTCCGGCGCGGCGCTCGGGAAGATCCTGGCCGCGCTGGCCGTCTTCTTCCCGCTCGACGAGGCCTCGCGCCGCTGCGTCGCGTCGCCGGCCTCGCTCAAGACGCTCGTCTCCGTGCTCTCCCACGGCGACCTCCCCGCGCGGGCCAGCGCCGCCGTCGTGCTCCGCGAGCTCGCCTCCTCCGCCGACCGGGGCGCCGTCGAGGCCATCTCCAGGACGCCCGGCGCGTGCGACGCGCTCGTGGGACTCGTTCGAAACCCCGTCTCCCCGCAGGCCACCAAGGCGGCGCTCGTCACGGCGTACTACCTCGTCTCCTCCTCGGACCGCGCGGCCGCCCGCTTCGCCGAGCTCGGCGCCGTGCACGTCCTCGCGGAGCTCCTCGTGGACGCCGACAAGGGCACCAGCGAGAAGGCCCTGGCGGCGCTCGACGGCATCCTGTGCGCCGACGCGGGCCTCCGGTCCGCGCGCGCGCACGCGCTGGTCGTGCCCGTGCTGGTCAAGAAGATGTTCCGCGTGTCTGACATGGCCACCGAGTTCGCCGTCTCCGCGCTCTGGCGCCTCTGCCGCGGTGCCGACGCCGGCGCCGCCTCGTGCCGCGCCGAGGCGCTGCGCGTCGGGGCGTTCCAGAAGCTGCTGCTGCTGCTCCAGGTCGGGTGCGGCGGCCTGACCAAGGATCGGGCCAGCGAGCTGCTCAAGCTGCTCAATGGCTCCAGGGCAGCGTCGAGTGCATCGAGACCGTCGACTTCAAGGGGCTCAAGAGGCCATTTTGATCAGCTTGGATGCTGAATTTTGTGCATCCGCTTTCAATTTTTCTTTCTTTGTGTAGAGTAGATTGATTTGGGGATCAGATTAGATGTGTGGATAAAACATACAGAGAATTACTTATATTAGACTTTTCTCTTTACACTGTAATTGTATACTCATACTTTGATACTTACACGGGATGCTGAACACACAAGAGAATGAATTGACTGGACTTTTTGTTGTACCAAATAGTATTTTCGTGTGCAATATTCATAATTTTTCCAGGTTATTTCGTTGTATTTGTGGTTTTAATCTGAACCGATCACAACAGAGCTGAACGTGTAGTTTTTCGAAAGAGAGAGAGAGAGAGAGAGAGAGAGAGAGAGAGAGAGAGAGGACGTGTATTCGGGGAACTTAAGTCAACGAATAGAAGTAACAAAAGACATTAAGCTAAGGAAAAATATCAAATAATTCAGCCAAATTTCTCACGCCATCGAAACTATGTTTTCTGCTGCTGCTGTTGTTGTCGTCGTCGTCCAATGTTCACACGGATCATCAGGGACGTGTTTCACATTTATCATTCCTGAATCAAAACAGCCAAGAAACAAGTTCAATTTGACGACTTCAACCTCTTTGGCAGTCTATTTGTTCGCTTGGCAAACAAAACGGAAAGCGTCAGCCTTCCATTTGCTCCGTCTAACCTAAATGAACGTTGGCAAAGTGAGACAGGAGAAATAACCGTCCTCCTTTCGTCTTCTTTCGAGCTGTAAAGCTCGAGCTTTTCGCGCAGTTCCCCAAGGCGGCCGGCTGGCCCCGTACGCCGACGAACGAGCCGTCACGGCGCTGGCCGGACCGGCTCCACCAAGTCGTCTCTCTCGTTGATAGCCGATTCGCCGTCGTCGACCACGCTCTGCTTGCTCGTTCGTCGTCATCACCGATTCAGTCAGTCAGGAGGCATTCAACTCTGAGACCAGCTACGAAAGCTACCTATGGTTTGAATCGCTAGCCTAGTGGATTTTGAACAACAAGCTGGCGTTGATCAAGATGGATCAGCTCAAAAACCGCGTAGTAAAACCATAGACTCGCGCATCACGAGCATATTGAAAACAAGATATTAGCTTCGTGGCCTCACGGGACACGGGGTAGGGTAGGGTCGCCCTTCGACCATATGAAGCAACGTCAAGACGACCGTCCTCGTCGCACATCCATTATAACCAAAGTAGAGAGGGCGAACAACAACACATGCATCACTGGTAAAATCCTGGTTTGGAGGATTAACCTTGTGCTTATTCATTGGGTACGAAGCAAAACCCTCTCCCCCATCTCCGTATCCGACCACCAAAGCGCCATAAAGACGAGAGCAACTCCCAAAAGCCAACACAGATGCCACTCAGATGCATCGTCGACCAACTCCCTATCGACATCAACGAAAACACAACCTAAACCTAAAACTATCTACAGAAGGGGGTCGTCCACCCCTTCCCCATCCCCTCTGGCTGTCGAGGCCGGCAGAGGTAGGAGGGAGAGGAGTCGGGGTCGCGTTGGTGACTCTTGAACGGGAGAAGAAGAAATGAGGAGGAAGGAAAATGAGAGCCTCCCATTTCTCACGCCGTCTAATCTATGCTTTTTGCCGTTGCTGGTTTCCAATCTTCAAACTGCTCATTTATGAACATTGGCCTGATCACCAGATCTCTTCACATCCATTTCTGGATCAAAACATAAAACTAGGAAGTTCACTTTGTCCTTCGGGCAGCGCTGTCTACTTGTAAACAAAACGGAAAGCCGCAACATTTACATTTGTTCCATTTATTAACCTGAACATTCGCAAAGTGAGATAGTGGAAATTACTGTCCTCTTTTAGTTTTTAGGCTGGAAGGCTGCTCCTAATGGGAAGTACTATACACATATTAGTCTATGTTAGTGGAGATTAGTTTTGTCTCGTAGGTGTAGTTGCACCCACTATCTAAAAATCATATTTTAAAATGTAAAAAAATCCAAAAAAATCGGTGCATATCTAAACATTCTATATTGGCACAAAAAGTTTTGTTGAAAAAAGAAATTTTTGTGGCTTATGTAAAAAAGACAAATTCTGGTGCTCCAAAATGAATTTCTACGATTTTTTTTTTGTCTTTTTACACATTACATAAAAATGTTGTTTTTCGCCAAACTTTCTGTGCCAACATAGAATGTTTGGTTGTACAACCGAATTTTTTGTTTGGAATTTTTTGTCATTGCATTAAAAAAATATTTTCCACAATAGGTGCATTTAGACTTACGAGTCAAAATACCGTGCCCCTATGTTAGTACATTCGACAGTGGGTAGTAACATATATGAGGCATCATGCATTTTTGTATTTATTTGGTTCTAAACTAAATTAATTTTAAAATGTGTTATGTTACTGTGGTAGCATAAGACTATCTCCCTCTCTTTATTTATTGTTGTGCCAGATAAAAAAAAATCAATATATGAGATATGACAATACATATAAGGCCAACTCCAATGCGCCGACCCAAATAGACATGTTTTTTTGTCCGTTTAGGTCGCCAAACGGATCGCTTCCGGCCAATGTCCGTCAATTTCTGGCCATTGCACCCAAAGTTCTGACCCATTTGGTCCACCATGTCCATTTTCTTCCCGAAATTTGCTTTTCATTTCATCACAATAACATTATAGAAAACGATTACATAATTTATAGCAAACATTCTATCTTAAAGATAGATTTTAACTAATCATAGGTTAAACACTAGGTCCTTCCGGTTACGGGCGATGGAGATCCCGACAATTTTAACAAAATTGGTCGCGTGTGGGCGGCGCTAGGCTCACACCTATCTTGCCGGGACGGACTTGCTAGATCTTCCGACGGCAGGATGGTATACGGGGGAGGACTAGCCTACAGCCCTCCCCGTTTAGTTTTAGGGTTTAGATAGTGGGGTCGACTATTTTAGCAAAATTGGCCGCGCGTGATAGTCGGCGCTGCGGGCGGTTGTACGCCTTCAGGGGGCGCTGCGGGAGCAGCCGCCCCCAGTGCGTCCTTGGCCTCGCGTGCACGCTTGCGGCGGAGGGCACGACCCACAGTCAGTGACTCGCGGGCCTGCTGCACCATCTGGGCAGCCTCTTCCTCCTAGAGCTCGCGGACAAGCTTGGCTCGCCGGGCTCGGTCTGCACGGAGGGAGTCGAAGGAGGCATGCATGGCCTCCTGTAGCTGCAGGTCGCCGTGGCCCTCTAATTGCCGGCCCTCCTCCTACTCGTCGCCGCTCCAATCGAATTCGTCGTACTCCTCCCCCTCGCGGGGAGGAGCTTCGACGGCGTCGGCAGCCGCGGTCGCAACTGCGCGTGCAGAAGCCATGAAATTGGCCGCCCTCTGCACGTTCAGTTGCATGTGGTCCGCCTGAATCGTAGCCTCCACGTAGCCGTGGATGCCGGTGACTTCCTCAAACCAGCCGGTGAAATGAGGCGCGGAGCCCCGCGCCACCCCTGCGGCGTCGGATTCGGGGACGTCGGACCATGCCTGCTCATAGGACCTCCTCACCTGATCCGACACTGGGACTGGGCTAGGGCACGTGCGCTCGGCATGCCGGTCCACGCCGGCTCGTGGCATGCGGCGAGAGAGGCTCCAGCGGTAGCGCTCGAGCGCGCTCCGACGAGCTCGTTCGACCTGATCTATAAGGTGATGTGGTGGAGGCGGCGGATCCATCTCAGTGGCCGAGGATAGTAGTCGGTGGTGTTGTGACCGTGGCTCGAACGGTGGCGGCGGCGCTAGGGTTTGTGATTTAGAGTTTACCCCGTCGGCGGCCATATAAAGAGCTCCACCACCGCATTTAAGAGGATGGTTAGCTGTTCGGTGAGGCGATTGCACTGGTAGAAAATGGGCCTATGGTCCCGGTTCGGTTGGGCCATCAGTCCCGGTTGCCCAACCGGGACTGGCCAATCGGGACTAATGCTAGTCCCGGTTGGGCCACGAACCGGGACCAATGGGTGGCCACGTGGCCAGTTCTGGCTGGGCGTGGGGGAGACTCATTGGTCCCGGTTCTTGTTACGAACCGGGACCAATGAGTGCTTTTTTTTTTGGTATTTAGGGTTTAGGGTCTCCCTCTCGCCGGTGCCCCCTCTCGCCGGTGCCCCCTCTCCCTCTCGCCGGTGCCCCCTCTCGCCGGTGCCCCCTCTCCTTCTCGCCGGTGCCTCCTCTCCCTCTCGCCGGTGCCCCCTCTCCCTCTCGCCGGTGCCTCCGTCGTCTCCCCCTTCTTCGCATCGCCGACGTGCTCTCCATCGTTTCCGTACGCATATTATACGCTCTACTATATACACAGTACATGTTGATGCATATATAATTAATATTCGATCTCTTGCGAGAATACAACTATTTAATTACATGGAGATAGATCAAGCCATCAAGGCATATGTAGTTCATCGTCCGAAGCATAATGTTCTCCCCTTTCATCGATGACCTCCCTAAGCAGAAATCCCGCCAATTCCTCTTGAATTGCTCCTACGCGCAGTTCTGGGTCGATCTTCTCCCGCATTTTGCTGAAAGCAGTTGTTCTCCGCTCAGTGGTCAACTCGCGAATGAACTCGCAAACGTAGAATCCACATAAATTACTCCCCGGTGGCTGCTGCGGACTTTCCACCGTTTTATAAGTTAGCTCATCTTTGAATGGACCTTCTACCTTCTGTTTGAAAATTGTCCAACACCTGCTTTGGCAAAGAAAATGAACAAAGGAGTTATTAATTACTTGACATCAGGGAACGAACGAAAGAGGGCGATATAATGCGATAATGATTGAAATTACTTGTTGAGCATTTCTTTCATGTCGGACCACAACGCTTGGTCCCAACTTAATGAGTCGTGGACTTCAACTGTGGACTTGTCAGGTTGAATGCTTAGCAGAATCCAGTGGAACCTGCGGACGTTTACATAAAGCAGACATGCATAGCTCATCAATTACACTTAACATCGAGAAAGCCAAATAAAAATATGTACAAGACAGAAACACTCACCTGAAGTTGTAAGGAAATAGTATTTCCGTACAGAAATGTTGCATGGTTAAAAAGGTGGTCAGGTCATGCTCCACGTCTTTGGGGTGATTGACTAACGTATGTGAATTCACGATATATGGGTCAACGAACCCAACCTCAAAAACTTTAGATCTTTTGCATTCCAGCATCTTCATTCTGCATAATAGCGTACAAAAGGATATATATATAGTCAGGATAATATAATACAGGCAATGAACTGAGCTAGAGACTTAATTACGAAAATAAATCACTTACAGACAATAGCAAGAGAGGATAGATTTGTCGAGGGCGCGCTTTTGGAATAACTGGAACAGTTCAGTCAGTTGAACCTGTATAATGTAACGTTTGAAGAAATGCTCCACTCTAACGTCCAGCGGAAACCACTCTTTCGCGTCCTTCTTTGATGTGTGCACCAGGTACCAGGTATGCAGATTTCGCATATGTGTTGATAGACCCGTCAGCTCCTCATTACTGACCATAGGCTCCCCTTGGACATATTTCCGTGCCATCTCTAACATTGGCGCATATTCATAGCCTAAAAGTTGACCAAGGCTCATACCCAAGGCGGTAGCCTGTTCCTTGGCCTGAGATACAGTGACACCAAGTTCTTTAGCAGCAGCTATGGCTCTGGGGTCCAATAATTCCAGGTCCTTATCCATAGCGACTCTGAAGTCCTTGTCGACATCGGAACACACTATGAGCGGGGGGACCGATTGATTTTTCTGCTGTCCGAGCTGGGCAATTTGTTTCCCGCTTTTTGCACTTCTTCCCTTGTTCTGCTCAGACTGGGCACGTGCTAGCTTAGTAAGTTCACGACCATAGTCAGATGGCAGATTCATCGATATCTGGGATGGCTGCTCAAGGAAGGACTTTCTCCACTTTTTGGATTTTTCATCGTATACCGGCTTCTGCTCGGGCTTTTTTGGTGCAAAAAAAGCCTTATTGTAGGCAGCCACCTCCGCGGCGTTTTCCGCTACAGTCCTGTCATAAGGTCTAATGGGAAGATTCTTATGAGGTACTGTTGGGAGGGGCGACCTTTTACGTTTCGGTGATCGCTTACCCCTCATAGTACGAGCGGTGGGCGGAAACGGCTGACGCGGCGGCGGAGACGGCTGACGCGGCGGCGGAGACGGCTGCGCTGGAGACTGGTGAGGCGGTGAAGAGGACTGTTGCGCTGGAGAATGCTGAGGCGGTGAAGAGGACTGTTGCGCTGGAGACTGGTGAGGAGTCGATGGCCTTGGCTGCCAGTTCGGAAGCACGATGAATTCCTTTGGCCATAGAATGGTCGCTTTCTTGGCTTCTCCAAGTTCAAGCACCTCCCCATCTTCACCTGCAGGGTGTTGCAGCTTCAGCTCCTCATAATCTTTCATCACTTCATCCACCGCGACAACAGCGTAGCCATTTGGAACCGGAGAGAAATGGTAAGTTGGATTAGGTCCAATTGGTACGACATAGCCGACCGCCACCTTCACGGTTAAGTTAAAAACTTTCACATGCATCTCACAAGGTGTGCTCTCCGTGATATCATCCACTGGGTAGCGACGAAGTGGAGCCACTGCATCATCATTACCATCCTGGAGCTCCGTGGAAGCCACGCTGCTTTTCCGATTCGATGGGCCACCGGTACCATCGCATGCAGCTTCTACCATGTGCCGTTGAGATTGGCCGCTAGTACCTTGCTGGCTAAGCACGGCAATTTGTTCCTTCTGCAGCTTTAATTCTTCTTCTATATTACGCAGCCGGTCTGCAGCAGCGCGTGCTTCCATTGCCTCCCTTTCCTTTCTCCTCTGATGGCTTCTATCAGGAAATTTCTTCCTGTGCTCGGGAATCGCAATTGTCTTGGGCTTGGAGCCAGGTACGCCTCGTAACCGTCCGTCGTGTTCCTTATTCCCAAGGGCGCGTGTGAGCTCGTCATCCTCTCTATCGGGAATGAACCGTCCCTCTTCAACATCCTTTACTGCATTTCTAATTTCTTGGATGGGTAGTAGGGGATTATCTTTGTGTCTTCTGTTATATATGCACTTCCCTTCTGCGTCCAACGTGCCCCCATGCCCGTAAAACCAATTTCTTGCCCGTTCGATCCACTTGAGTGGCTCTGGAGTGATCCCATTAGCCAGCAGGTCCGCCTCAAGTTTCTCCCACTTAGGCATGCTACCAGCGTAGCCACCAGGCCCCATAGTATGGTGGTACATCTTTAGAGCAGCATTTGCCGCATTTTTTGCAGACTTTTCCAGAGCTTCCTCTGATTTCTTGTACGCCACAAATTCTTCCCAGTAGTCCTTTATCTTCTCATACCCTTTATCGAAGTCTGGAGTCTTATTTTTCTTGACAAACAGTTTGTTCAATCTTTTCTTCCAGTTCTTGAATAGCTCGGCCATCTTCTTAAGTGCCCAGTCCTTGACTTTTTGCTCCATGATTTTCCGGGCAATCTTTTCTGCCTCATCTGGATCCTCCTCATCTGAATCCACCTCTGGCGCCGGCAGGGTGAAATTAACCATGAGCTTTCTCCAAAGTCTTTCTTTGCCCTCATCGCTGACATATAGCTGTCCTTTCTCCTTTGGCCGATGCCATTCTCGAACGGTGATCGGGATGAAGTCCCTAACAAGAACTCCGCATTGCTTTACCATTTTATTTTTAACACCAGGGGGAGCAGTCGGTGTGCCGTCTTCAGCGACTCTTTCGATCGTGTACCTTTCTTGGTCGCCCAACTTTTTGGCTGGGCCTCGTTTTGTCCTTACAGAAGATTTGCTCGATCCGGAGGGCTAAAAGAAGAAAGAGCGTTAATATATGTATATAGACAGCAGAGGCTTAATTAATACAATCTTCGGCTTCATTAATATATGTATATGCACCTCGCCGGAGTTTGCAACATTTAATGTTCCACCGGAGCCTTCGGCTTCTCCCTCGTCGGCTTCTCCCTCGCTGACTTCTCCCTCACCCCGGCCGTCGGGTTCTACCTCACCGGAGCCGTCTCTTCGGTTGAGAGACTCATCTCCCTCACCGGAGTTGTTCAAAAACTCCGTGGTGACATCGACAATATCTTCCGGCCCGCGGATTATATCCTGGAGGATATTTTCCTGATCTTCGTCTCGTTCCATAGTTTCTGCAAATTAAGAACAATGCACAAAACTTTAGTTGGGTAACTTGTTCCATATGTCAAGATACATCTACAATATCATAAACCCGTAAACTCGTATCGTAAACCCGTAAACTCGTATCGTAAACCCGTAAACTCGTATCGTAAACATCTACAATCAACATACGACGTCGATGCACTGCAAACAATATGTATGATATGACCAATTAAAGATATTGAAATGCATCCTAGGTCATGTAGGTCAATTTAAATGGAATTGCAATGACTAATAAAATCATTTCCACAAATTCCATATTTAATATAAGAAGGTATTTTAGTTCTTCTAATTTAACATTGTTCAATCATGCATGACCAATTTAATGCATTAACATGGAGCTCTAAAACATATTTTAGATGTTAATAGAAGTCAAATTTCAAATATAAACACTTATTTAAATTAGCTCCATAACTAAAGGAAATGCATTGAAGTTATTTCCAAATATTCACCAAATTGAAATGTTCCAAAATGTTTGTATTTTGACATAAATAGCTAGCATTTATTTTTCTGTGCATTTTGATATATTATTCATATTTTTCTGATAAACAGATTAAAAGATATTGATTTTACAAGTTTAAATCATTTTCTGGCATTTATTAATTAAGCTGGGTCCCACCTGTCAGAGATTTAATAATTTCCAAACTCATTTTAGGAAAAGAATAAAAGGCTGACAGCCGGGGCCCACATGTCAAAGACACAGGAGCACCCACGGCGGCTCTGCTCCGGCGAGTCTCGCCGGAGGAGGGCGAGCGGGCACGCGCGACTGGGCGTGTTGCACGCGCACGTGCATGGGGAGTCGTTCGTGGGCGGCACCGTGACCAAATGGTCGCCGGAGCACCACCGGCGACGACGGTTTGCGGCGGACGGCGGCGGACATCGACGCGAGGACGAAACAGAGCGCAATAGAGAGGGAGAGAAGGTCCACGAGGACCGCGAGCTCACCAGGAAGCTGTAGAGATGGTCGGCGAGGCGAGGCGAGGTCGAAGACGGCCGGAATCAAGCTCGAACTGCGGTGGCGCGGCGGCCGTGCGGCTAGGGTTTCACCGGGAGAGAGATAGAGAGCACGGCGTCGAGGGCGCGGCGGCGCGGGCGTCGAGGGTGCCGGCGTCGAGGGAGCGTCGACGGCGAGGTCGGGCAGCCTGACGGCGCAATTTCGCTCCGTCGCTTCTCCGGGGACTTAGGCGTTTTCTGCGAATGAATCGGGGAAGGAGAAGGGAAGCGGTTAAGTAGCAGGGGGTCATTGGTCCCGGTTGCTGGCAAGAACCGGGACCAATGCCTCTTTGGTCCCGGTTCTTGCCAGCAACCGGGACCAAAGAGGGTCATTAATGCCAGATCCAGTGGCGCGCCCATGGACTCTTTGGTCCCGGTTCTTGCCAGCAACCGGGACCAAAGATCCTTTTTCAAAATTATTTCGAACTTTTCAGTTCTGAAATTTTGTTCCCGCCTTTTTTTCTTATTTAGGTGTTTGGATATGAATTCAAATGGTTTTGAATCTGAAAAACTTTCAACATGAAAAGTTTTTAAATTTGAATAAATAATCCAAAACCATTTTCTGTTTTCTGAAATAATTATTCTAACTATACAAACTATTAAGCATTTTGCCATTTTCAATTAAAAATATATTAACTTTATTGCATATTTTGAATTGACAAAACTTTCAACGTGAAAAGTGTTTGAATTTGTATAAATAATCCAAAATCAATTTTACATTATTATTGTCATTTTCAATTTAATATGGATAAATTCATATCTTTAAATCCGTAAGTCGAAATTCGACAAATAATCCGTAAGCAGAAGTAAATGCAGAACAATTTCAGTAAACCTATATTTGTAAGATGAATGTTTGGTGTTGTAAAATGTAGAAGAAAGCAGATAAAAATTATTAATTCATTTATCTTAATGCATTACATAAAAGGTTTAATACATTATTACACATGATACAACGTCTCACAAGCGCTTGAAAGAAACACACCCCTGATCCAACATCACCAACATTATTCTACATAAACGGACTTGCTGGCTCGAAGGCCGTAGGATTAGGGGGAACGGCGGGAGGAGCCAGCCCCGTGGGCGGCCGCCCGGTTCTCGCGCGCACGTTTGCGGCGGAGGGCAAGATCCATGGAGGATGAGTCTTTCAGCGCCCAATCCAGATCGGAAGCCTCCTTCGCCTTGAGCTGGTAGGAAGTCTTGGCTCGCTGGACAGGGTAGTCGCGGACAGACTGGAAGGAGGCTTCCATGGCCTCCTGTATCTGCAACCCACAACCTTCTTCCCCGTCGTCGCTCCAGTCGAAGTCGTCGTCCTCCTCCTCCTCGCGGGAGGAGCGGCGGCGCCTGGTGGAGGTGCAGCGGCGCCAGGTGGAGGTGCGGCGGCACCTGGTGGAGCAGGAGGCCGGTAGCTGGGCATTCCTCTCCACGCCGGGCTCGTGGGCATACGGCGGGATAGACTCCCGCGGTTGCGCCCAAGCGCGCTCTGCCGAGCACGCTCGACCTCGTCCAGAAGGCGCTACGGCGGGCGTGGCGGATCCATCTCGTGGAGACGATGCGTTCGTGGCTAGGAATGGTGGATTAGGGTTTACCCCGTCGGCGACAATATATAAAGACCTCCAGGGCAGCGCTGGGGGAGGACACGTGCCCAGGGAAGCGCTGGGGGAGGACACGTGTCGTGACCGCAAAGCCCGTCTTTAGTCCCGGTTGGTGTTACCAACCGGGACTAAAGAAGCACACAGATCGTGTGTTTCTTTCAATCGCTTGTGAGCCGTTGGATCAGGGGTGTGTTTCTTTTGAGGGATTGTGAGCTGTTGGATCAGCAGTATCACGACCACTTCGTGAGCCACATGACCCGGTTGGTGTTACCAACCGGGACTAAAGAAGAACACGGATCGTGTGTTTCTTTCAAGCGCTTGTGAGACGTTGGATCAGGGGTGTGTTTCTTTTGAGGGATTGTGAGCTGTTGGATCAGCAGTATCACGACCACTTCGTGAGCCACATGACCCGGTTGGTGTTACCAACCGGGACTAAAGAAGCACACGTACCCTATATATAGCCGCCCTCCTCAGACAGGTTACTCACTCACACAAAACATTCCAGCGTCACTCGGAGAGGCATCTTTGGGCAACCAGCGGCAAGACGTCTCTGATGACCTGCGACCGTTCCAAACGGTTGCAGATCATCAGAGATATGTTGCCGGACGGTTGTAGATCATCAGAGACGTCTTGCCGCTGCTTGGATCGAAGTGGCGCTCAAACACAAAACATTCCAGCGTCACTCGGAGAGGCATCTTTGGGCAACCAGTGGCAAGACGTCTCTGATGACCTGCGACCGTTCCAAACGGTTGCAGATCATCAGAGACGTCTTGCCGGACGGTTGTAGATCATCAGAGACGTCTTACCGCTGCTTGGATCGAAGTGGCGCTCAAACTCACGAGCCACCGTCGGGCTGTATGCAGGGGGAACTGTGTTTGGACGGTCGAAGCTGAGGTTTGAGAGGTTCCCACGGGAGTTGTGGTAGCCGACAACCACCTACCACGCGTGTTTCACCGGTCGTCATGCAATTAATTAACAGAAAACAAAAAAGAAAACTCACATGTGATATAACCCATTTCTTCTAGATGGAAACTCCCATTTCGTGTATTATGGTTTTCACCACATAAAGGTTTAATACATTACTACACATCACATAAAGGTTTAATACATTACATTGATTTACATAAAAGCCATGAACCCTCTTCGCGTATGTCCCTGGCTTATGATCGCTTCAGCCGTAACCATGGAGCATCTTCATTATTTAACGGATGCTTGGGTCAGTTCTCACAGTGAAGGGCGGAATTTCATCAAACTTATCATAATCTGCTGACATGTCTGTCTTGTCCTCGATTCCCACGATGTTTCTTTTCCCTGAAAGAACTACGTGACGCTTTGGCTCATCGTCTGATGTATTCGTTTGCTTGTTTTTTCTTTTTTTTTCGGTCTGAGGACATGTCCTTCACATAGAAAACCTGAGCCACATCATTGGCTAGGACGAATGGTTCGTTCTTGTAACAACCAAGATTCTTGAGATCCACTGTTGTCATCCCGTACAGCTGGTCTACCTTTATCCCTTCTCCATTCATGTTGACCCAACTGCACCGAAACAAAGGGACCTTAAAAGTAGGTCCATAGTCAAGTTCCCATATCTCCTCTATGCGACCATAGTATGTGTCCTTTTGCCCATCGTCGTTTGTTGCATCAAAGCGGACACCACTGTTCTGGTTGGTGCTCTTTTTATCTTGGGCGACCGTGTAAAATGTATTCCCATTTATCTCGTACCCTTGGAAATTCAATACAGTCGAAGATGGTGACGCGGCCAACAAGTAGAGCTGTTCTCCGACAGTGGTGTCATTCATGAGCTGTAATCGCAACCAACTGCATCAGAAATGACCCCACCAAGACCATCAGCGGGCTCATCTGATGCCCGATGTTCACCTCTTTCTTCTTCAACGTCTTCCATAACAGTATCACCGCATTCCTCTGGGAACATAGGATAGTTGTCATCATCCTCCTCTTCTTCATTGTCTTCCATCGTAACCCCTCTTTCTCCGTGCTTGGTCCAACAATTATAGCTGGGCATGAAACCTTTCCGAATCACGTGGTCTTGAATGGTTCTCGGGTCAGAGTACTCCCTGACGTTCCGACACTTCTCACATGGACAAGGCATAAAATTATTCACTTTGTTTGCCTCAGCCACATCGAGAAATTTATGCAGGCCTGCAATAAACTCGGAACTGCGTCGTTCGCCGTACATCCATCGCATCCGTGCATCCATCTGCATCATATATATAATTAAGTTTATCAAATACCATTACAATAACATCTTGAATAGTGAAATGACCACCGTACATCGACACGTGCAATATTTCTGTATCAATTACAGACGAAAAGGATAAAGTTTCTAACCTCGGCCGAGGATATCATTTTGTGTGAACTTAAGTGTGGGTCGGGCATTTCATCGAACACATCTTGTGCGTGGCAAAGGAAAAAAAAATAGCACCCACTTCCCACCAATCCAAGAGAAAAAAATTAGAAAAGAGAAGGGGGTGGGGTTATTTATAGGCAGGGAGGGGTATTGGTCCCGGTTCTTGGCACGAACCTGGACCAAAGCTCCGCCGCACGCCACGTGTCTGGCTCTGGAGATTTGGTCCCGGTTCGTGCCAAGAAACGGGACCAATACTCCCAACCGAACCGGGACCAATGATCCACGGGGCCGTGGCAACTCGAACGGTTTTTACCTGAACCGGGGCTAATGGCTGGGGCGGCCCTGGACCAAAGATGGTTTTTCTACTAGTGTTGGCGGGCCAGGAGAGCCTTGGAGGAGGACACGGGGCGGACTTGAGTCGCATCGACGCGTATCCGTGCCGGCGCAAAGCTGGCTCAAATTGGCCTCGACGTTGGTCCAAATGCGTCGGCGCGTTGGGCTGTGGCTTTTCTCCAAAAGAAACAATTTCAGACAGAAACAGATATCGAAGCATTGGAGTTGTCCTAGTACCCGCTCGAGCTTTTTTCGCGCAGTTCCCGAAGGCTGGCCAGTCGCCGACGGACGAGCTGTCACGGCACTGGCCGGATGGATTCCACCAAGTCTTGTCATCGATTCGCCGTCGAGCCCACAATAATAATTGCTCGTCAACCGTTTTGAGTAGACGGGGCTCGGTGGAATACACACGGCCACACGAGTTCTCGGCTCAAGTACGTAAATCCGGCCGCCGCCCCAGCAAGAAAAATACATACAGTATACTAAAGGACGAAAGAAAAGGCTACGCAGTGCGCCATGCCAAGGCGTTGCAAACTTGCTATAGTCTGCCAGTTCCACACACGGATATACACAATGCTAAGGCGTCAGCACCTCTGTCTCGACCTCCTCCGTGGCTCCGTCGTTCATGCAATCGTCCGGTTTGCTTCTGGAGAGATCCATAAGAGATGTCAAATGCAGGAATACACATGTTGACGAGACCTAAAGATCGTGGAACTGAATGTTCCATTCAAATCCGTACGAAACGAACATGGACTATCTATAGTCAAATTCTCACGGAGTGTGGAGCACGGACGGACGTGTGCCATTGACCCGCCAATATGTGTTGGAACGTGAAATTCAATCTTTCTTTAATTTAGTCAACAAAAAGTACATTTGCACATATACTAGCTAGTCCTTCTTTGACAAAGATCCATACGAGTCCTACATGAGTGTTGTGTGTCCTACTAGTCTAGATTATATTCGGTTAGCTTGATCTTGGACTTGGACTGTGCCAGAAAGAATAAAGTTGCATGTTTGTTTGGTCTACGCCATATAGTTAGGGGCAAACAATAAACTCGAAACTTGAAAACCCCAGCGAGCACTTGTTAGCACATCAGTTTTTTTTATTGAAAACTACATCGGCTTGTTTTGTTAAATGAACATATTTGATATTCGTTTTTAGCTCGTTGATTCGTAGCAGCCCAACCTGTCTAGCATATGCAAAGGTTAGCACAGGCTGAGATGACTGAATTACTCTTGGGATATCGCACTATTTAAAGGGGGGCTGATCGGCTACATTTTTCTTGAATACCGCATACGTAGTCGTACTTGCATCGTGTGCGACTGGGCGGAGAACTTGACGAGATAAACAGTGAAGGCGAATTCTTTCTTCAGACACGCGGATGCATGTTGCGGCCCTGCAGCTTATTGTTAATACGGTAACAAGATTACCCGAGACGCTAAAAGTCCACATGATTGTACATCTCAAATAACTAAACTTCAGTGCATGTTGTGTTCCATTAGTCAGTAGTTCTTGCTGGTTGATGGCCGGTACTAGACAATTCTCGGCCATTTCATAAGAGTACAAAGACTTACAATGATACCGGAAAGGTGAGACTCCAGTCAAAAAAATTATATACGTACTACTGTTATGCGGAACTCAACTATAGAATATAAAAAGTAGACTTAAGAGTATACCTATCAAGTATCAACTAGCTTACAAATGAAAAATCAAACCTATAGTATCAATTAACGGCTACTCTATAGTAGTTTCCATGGAAACTGCACGGTAGCCATCCCTCGACTTAGTTTGTACTTTGTACCAAGTTGATATTACTACAACCGTCCTCTGTAGCAGCGCAATATCAAAAGTCCGTCAAAACAGAGAACCTGCCTGTGGTAGGATGGTTAGGAGGGTGGTTATACCCCCAGCCCATCAGAGTTCAAATCCCAGGTTTGACGCTGGTGTTTCTCATTTAGGCGGAATATTCTTCAGTGGGAGGCGACTTTCCCGTCGACAGCGAGGCCCCCGTGGTGACTTCGTCAATCTCAAGCTTGATCCGCCGGCTCAGTCTCTCGAAGGTGCTCATAGGGGTAGGGTGTGCGTGTGTGCGTTCATAGGGGTGAGTGTATGCGCGTATATGTGAGCGTCTGCGTTGTACTGTGTTTCGCAAAAAAAAAAGTCCGTCAAAACAACGAGAATGTACACAACTAAATTATTTTAAAAAATAAACACATAACCAAAGAAATTCCATCCAACAACAAGCATCGGCTAAAACAATCACTTAACAACACAATAACTGCGAGATGGTTTTCCAAAAGCAACACATTTAGAAAGAGAACGATGAGGAAGCGCCATCGTCATTTGAACCAACCACGAAAGGCTAGAAGTGCCGCTAGTCTAGCTACCCGCGGCTTCTCCAGTGATCAACATAAATGTGAGCACACGATCGATGAGCCAGCTCGTTTCAGTTTGTTGCATACATATAATAACTAGGCGGCAATCGATACGTTACTCACTACTTAACCTACATTTCGGTCGATAATGAAGCAGGTAAAACAAGTAAAAGTGAAGGGGGCCACCGCCCACCCGCCCCCGCCCCCCCCCCCCCCCCCCCCCCCCCCTCACCAAGCCTATGTTTTGTTACCTTAACTACCCTGTACAATCTTTAGCGAGAGGAAATAGGTAAATGGCCCCCCAACCAGACCATCAATGTAGCTTCACTGCTAGCTACTCCTTCCGTTCCAAATTACTTGACACACATTTGTCCAGATACGTATCTAGACACGGAACAAGTATATATACATCCGTTTTTAGACAAGTACAAGTCATCTAATTTGGAACGGAATGAGTAGAACATTAGTTTTTGCCACAAAGATCACCCTAAACTATCCCATTACAAAAGTACAGTAAAAGTGAATTTTTTAGGCGACTTTGTACAAACATTGTAAAGATATTTGCTTCGTAACTAAACTTTAGTGTAAAAAAAACATTATAACCTCTACTCCTTGGCTTGCCTATTCACAGCCGGGAGTTCTCTTGAGAACAGATATGTGAGGCCAACTTGCACGGACGGAGTTAACGAGACCCAAGTTCACTGACCATCACTTAAAGGAAATAAATTTTGGCATTCAATCCATACCAAACACTACAGGAACAAACGAGCGTACGTGGACGTGGCCTATACATGTTTTGAAATTTCTGCTCCGGGTAGAAAGTGTTGAGGAACAAACTGAATGATTGTAACTACTCTTTATTCCAAGATGATTCGGGGTATTTATACATGGTGAAGTGACGTGAGTCCGACGTGGGGACACGAAGGAAGTCGGTTCCGGGCAACCGACGTAAAGATTTACAAGGGAGGATTACAACTTAATTACATAATTAATTAATTCCTAACACCCCCCTAATCCTTGCTTGTCCTTTGCGCCTAATCATCATTTGGAATCATCATCTCCTCCAAAAACCCTGTGGGAAAAATAGAGGAAATACACAATATGCCCTGAAAAACTCCTTCTAAAAACCCTGTGGGAAAATAAGGAGAAATCGACATATATCGTCCATGCTTGTACTACTATTGCCTCATTAAAAACCTTACATGAGAAACCTTCAGGAAAACTCACAAAGGAAAAGAGTGCAATACCGAAAATCTCATGATTTTCAACAAGTTATAACTTAGGAGATTTCTCCCCTGAATTTTGCAAGTCACGAAGTCTCCTCATACCAATTCCCTTCACATATTTATTGAACAAAGAACTTGGTAAGGACTTGGTAAACAAATCAGCGAGGTTATCGCATGACTTCGTTTGCAAAATACTTATTTGCCCCTTCTTCTGTAGTTCATGGGGATAAAATAGCTTAGGAGCAATATGCTTTGTAATATTGCTCTTAATATAACCTGTCTGCATTTGTACAATACAAGCAGCATTATCTTCGTAGATAATGGTGGGTGATTCCAGTGAACCAATCCCACTTGAACTCTGGACAAAGTTCATCATCCTTCGAAGCCATACACATTCCCGTGATGCTTCGTACAAAGCAATTATCTCAGAATGATTAGTGGACGTAGCCACTAGTGTTTGCTTTGTCGACTTCCAAGAGAAGGCAGTACCTCCATGTAAGAAGACAAAGCCAGTCTGTGATCTGGCATTATGGGGATCTGACATGTATCCAGCATCACAATACCCCACCATGGTTCTCTCTTGATTTTTCTGATAGAACAAACCAAGATCTTTGGTGCCCTGAAGATATCTGAGAATATTCTTCACACCAACCCAATGCCTTTTCGTTGGCGATGCGCTGTATCTAGCTAGTAAATTAACTGCAAACGATATGTCAGGTCTAGTGCAGTTTGCTATACATTAGTGCACCAATGCACTGAGATATGGAAACTCGGTCCCAATACCTCCTCATCATCATCCTTTGGCCTAAATGGGTCCTTTTCTCTTTCAAGAGATCTTACAACCATAGGTGTTTTTGACGGGTATGCTTTATCCATACTGAACTTTCCAGTATCTTTTCAATATAAGCAGACTGATGAACAAGTATTCCTGAAGAAACATGTTCAAGTTGCAGACCAAGACAAAATTTGGTTTTACCCAAATCTTTCATCTCGAATTCCGTCTTCAGATGATTACTTGCCTCATGTATATCTTGTGTAGTTCCAATGATATTCAAGTCATCAACATACACAGAAATTATACAAAATCCATTAGTGGACTTCTTGATAAACACACATGGGCAATCATCGTTGTTAGAGTAACCTTTCTGCATAAGGAACTCACTCAGCCGGTTGTACCACATTCTACCCGACTGCTTCAAGCCGTATAACGACTTCTGTAGCTTCACGCAATACATGTTGCGATTAGCCTTAGGATCCGGAATCTTTAGTCCCTCTGGAACTTTCATATAGATATCCGTATCCAGTGACCCATACAAATATGCAGTCACCACATCCATCAATTGGATATACAAATTCATTTGCACTGCCAGCGATATAAGTATCGGAACGTGATTCCACTCATCACAGGAGAATATGTCTCATCGTAATCGATGCCGGTTTCTGTGTAAACCCTTGTGCTACCAGCCTCGCCTTATACCTCACCACCTCATTGTTTTCGTTCCTCTTACGAACAAAAACCCATTTCGCCCCCACGGGGGAAACATGCTTAGGAGTAGGTATTACTGCAGTTAATACCCCTCTCTTGGCAAGCGAGCGCAATTCATCCTCTATTGCGACCTTCCAGCTGGACCAGTCTGAGCGTTTCATACACTCTGCCATGGACTTAGGTTCACGGTCCATGCTAGGTCCTTTGCAATCTTTGAGGAGAAAAATATGTCGACATTAGTAGTCTTTCTTGAATGATTCTCCTGATTCAACATAGTTTGTGGAAATTTCTTCAATACCTTCCGACTCATCGTGATTTCCCACAACAATTGAGTCAAGGTGTTCCGATGTCCCAACACCTTTATCTGTGTGCACATTCGTGTTGGGCTCTGGATGCTGAACATCCTCCAGGTGTCCTTCAACACTAGGTTGAATGTCAACTTGCGGTTGACCTACATTTACTGTTTGAGGGTTCCTCACTCCCCGCGGACGCTTCTGAGAAGCCTTGTCCTTTTTGTCCAGTTTTCTCCCCCTCTTGGGCGGTTGAGTGGTCTTTTGAGTTACCTCAACCCTCTCTGGAACATTCATAGCGGGAATATGAGATTTAGTGACACCTTTATAGTCAGTAAATGCATCTGGCAGGTTATTTGCAATATTTTGCAAATTAATAATCCTTTGAACTTCCAGTTCAGATTCATTCGTACGTGGATCTATGGACTGAATGCCTTCAACATTCCAATCTATTTCCCGCATTCTTTGTGGTTCTTTTCTCCCCCTAATGCCGGAAAATTGTCCTCATCGAAGATACAATCAGCGTACCGGGCTGTAAATAGATCCCCTGTTAAGGGCTCCAGGTACTTTATAATCGACGGAGAATTGTACCCCACATAGATCCCCATTTTTCTATGTGGACCCATCGATGTACGCTGAGGTGGTGATATCGGTACATACACAGCGCAACCGAATCTTCGAAGATGGGAAATACTTGGGTGATTTCCACGTACTAACTGCAACGGGGAGGCCGTATGATATGCAGTTGGTCGAATTTGTATCAATTCCGCGGCATGTAACACCGCATGTCCCCAACAAGATGTTGGGAGATTACAATTCTGTAGGAGTGGTCTTGCTATCAATTTAATCCTCTTGATAAGTGATTCCGCAAGACCATTTTGTGTGTGTACATACGGTACAGAATGCTCCACAGTTATGCCCAAAGCTAGGCAGTAATCGTTGAATGCTCGTGAACTAAATTCAGCAGCATTATCCATTCTGATGGATTTTATCCTGTGCTCAGGATGATTTGCCCTCAGTTTTATGATTTGAGTGATCAGCTTTGCAAAAGCATGGTTCCTTGTTGATATAAGACACACATTGGACCATCTTGTAGATGCATCAATGAGCACCATAAAGTATCTGAAAGGCCCCGATAACGGTTGAATTGGACCACATATATCTCCTTGAATTCGTTCAAGAAAATTAAGTGGCTCACTCCTGATCTTCGTGTATGAAGGTCTTGTGATCAATTTCCCCGTTGCACATGCCGTGCATACAAAATCCGAAGATTTGGGAAAATTAGCAACCGTTATGTTGTGTCCAGTTGAACCATCAATAATTTTTCTCATCATCCCCACACCAGGATGACCCAGGCGATCATGCCATATCTTGAACTTGTCAAGATTCTGAAAAATTATTTTATACGCCAAATGTGGCTCTGGCTTTATGTATGTGTAATACAATCCAGAAGATAGAGCAGGAAGTCTCTCAAGGATTTCCTTTTTAGACCCTTTTGCTGACTTATGAGTAGGCTTTCAACCGCATTCTCTTCATGAGTTTCAATGTGGTAGCCATTCATACGGATATCCTTAAAACTCAGCAAGGTACGGGTAGAATCCGGATACAATAATGCCTCCTGGATTTCAAGTTTTGTACCATTTGGGAGTGTAAATGTGGCCTGACCAGAACCAACAATTACCGTGTCACGACCACCAATTGTCATGACAGTCCCTTTACTTTTCTTGAGAGTTTGGAAGTATTTAACTTCCCGTAATATTGTGTTAGTGGAACCACTATCCGCTAAACAAATTTCCTCCTCCATTGGAATGTTCTTGAAGATTTCTATAGAGTAAAATAATAAAATTCATTACATATCTCAACTCATATAGAATTAACACATACATTACATACTACGTATGTCTGCTTACATATTATAATACATTATGTTTGCTCACATAATTATTACAATACCATATGTCTCTTGACATAATAATTTTAACACACAATATATCTAAGGACATTATCACAATACTTATGACATAATCAACTTATTAAAGTTGATCTCCATATATGTCACTCGTCGAAGTGAAATCCACCAACATGTCTTCAACATGGAGTGAAGGTCCTTCCTTCTGCTGAGTCTGATCCTGGTTCTCCGTGTTCTCATGAACGCCTTGGGAACTCTCGATCATCGGACCAGTGAAGTGAGCTTCAAACTGGTTCCCTTGAGCCTTCTTGCCCTTAACTGACTGCTGATACAGCGTCACCAAATGCTTAGAAGTTGTACACTTCTTTGCAAGATGAGTAGTACAACCACACCTGTAGCAACCTTTAGAGGTGCTACCCTTATCATTTCTCTTGAAATGATTCTTGTTCTTTTGGACTCCATTGCTATTCTGGTTCTCATCACGTCTCCACTTTCCTTTAAACTTCCCATGGTTCTTTTTGAAACCACGAGACTTACGAGTATTCTGAGAATTGAAATGTGCTTCAGGAAGCGGCAGTGTTCCCGTTGGACGGGATAGATTATTCTTATCAAGAATTTCACTGTGCTTTTCTGCCTGAAGAAGTGCATAAATCAACTCAGAATACTTCGTATATTTCTGCTGACGATGTTGTTCAGCAAGTATCCTCATATTAGGATTAAAAGTGGAGAGTGTCTTTTCAATGAGATCCGCATCCGAAACTGCACTGTTGCAGAATCTCAACTTAGAGTTGATTTGATGCACAGCGGAATTGTATGCCGCAACGGACTTAAAATCCTGAAAACGGATAAGTGCCCATTCTCTTTGCGCTTCAGGCAACATCACCGACCTTGTTGATCATAGCGCTCCTTTAAGGAGTCCCAAAGATTTTTAGGATTTTCCTCCATCATGTACTCTTCTTTCAGAGTAGGGTCAAGGTGGTGTCGAATGAAGTGCAAAGCAGCAAACTTTGCCGCATCTGGTATAGCAGGAGCACCCTGAGTAGGTGTGATTATAGTGCCGATCAGACTTCTGGACGCCAAGTTAATCTTCAAATCCATGGCCCATGTCAGATAGTTTCTGCCATCTATGGCAAGCTCAGCAAATTCTTTCTTGGATATGTCACTCATATCCTGCATGAAGAAAATCATGCCCATTAATTTACTTATAGTAAATTAATTGTGTGTGTAACGACATGCTTGATTCAAATATAAAGGTCTAGGAGAAGCCTATACGACCCAAAATATGACTTTCCACAAAAAGATATCACCATAACATGGCGTAGATCTTCGTTTTGTAGAACACGGTCGAGGTGATTTCCACAAGTGGCGTACACCTCACTCGTATGACTATCTTCATGCCATAACCCGTGTGCTTTCGCTTTTTGCTCTGAACACATGGAGGTAATCACTACTTGGTAGTGTAGACCTTCCCTCGTGTTACTTTGCACAACCTTGTGTTTATTAAAACACATTCTAGGTAGTCACCAAATTATGGTGTAGACCTTTAGTTGTGAACAAAGTTATGCAAAAATTGAAAGAAGTCATATTATTTTCAAGCATTGTCAACATACACAATTAACATTGCACTCATACAAATGTTGAAAAATTTTCAGACATTACGTAGCCACATGTTAGAAACAACTAACATACACATATGTGTACAAAAACTGAAAAAGCTGGAAGCTAATCAGAGAAAATACGAAAAATAAAAGGCAATAGGCCAAAATCAGGCAGCCCACTACCGTGGCTCACGCCACTCCCTTTAATTTTTTGGTTTTTTTTTCTTTCTTGTCTGCTCGTACAGAGCATGGACCTCCTCAGACTGGATAAGGGAAAACGCGACGGTTTCGTTGCCATCGCTCGGTTTCCCCAATCCCTTTGTGCGGTGGCGGCCGTTCCGGCAGCGCAGTGCACCACCACCCTTTGCCGCCGGCGGCGGCCGTTTATTGGCGAGGAACCGAGTGGCCCGGCGCGCCATCTTCCTCTTCTGAAGAAGAACCGTCTGGGAGGCGCGTCCCGTGAGAGACGCCATTGGAGTTGCCGTTGGAGAGCCCAAGGCTCGTCGGACTCCACTCCCCCGGCCGTCGGCCGGCGCGGCTGGCCAGCAGCACGGCGCGCGGCACGACGAAGCATATGCGGCCGCTGGGAGTCGGCGACGGTGCAGCGGAGCTTCCTGCTCTGTTGTCGAGGACGTCCCCACACGCGACGACCGGCGCCGGGAGGCGCAGCCCAAGGCCAGCGCTCGACAAAGCAGCCCCGGCGTCCACCTGCACGGCGGTCGGCGCGGTGAGGCGACGTTCGGCGAAGCAGCCCGGCGTCCAGCGTTTCGTGTGCCGCCGGCGCGGCGAGCAGCACGAACGCCTCAGGTACGGCCGGCGACCTTCTTCGCGAAGTACTAGAAGGAAAATTCCAGGAAACCAGCAGGCATCTTACCGATTGTTGTTTTTCCCTTCTGTTCTTCTATTTCCGGCGAGTTTGCCGGCGAGTTCGGCCCGTTCGCTCTCTCGGCAAAGCGAAGTGCTGATAACGTGTTGAGGAACAAACTGAATGATTGTAACTACTCTTTATTCCAAGATGATTCGGGTATTTATACATGGTGAAGGGACGTGAGTCCGACGTGGGGACGCGAAGGAAGTCGGTTCCGGGCAACCGACGTAAAGATTTACAAGGGAGGATTACAACTCAATTACATAATTAATTAATTCCTAACAGAAAGTACGGACGCGTGCTTTCTATTGACTAGTTGACTTCCACTTTGTTTTGGAACATGAACTTAAAATTTTGGTTACTCTAGTCCATCAAAGCACATATATGAATACTAGTCCTTCCATAAAGATCCGAGAATGCCGTTTTGGCTCCCGGGAGCATATGCTCCCGGTATTTTCAAAAAAAAATTCAAAATTTGAAAACTTATCAAAAAAATCTAAAAAAAATCATGCACGTACCCGAGCATGGTACGCACCGCCGTGAATAATTTCGCACCGAAATGTCACCGTATGCGCCCTGGGCAAAAATGACAAATTTCTGACAGGAACAATTTCTGACAGGAACTCATTTCTGAACTTTGTGGCCTTGTTCCTAATTTCTGATGACTTTAAAAAGAAATCTATAGCTGAACTTGCTCCTAATTTCTGAACTTTGTGGCCTTGTTCAAATGCTAGAAGCTAGGTTTGTTAATATGCATCCTATAATCCAACACATGTTTTTAGCACTTCATGATATGAAAAATGGTGAAAAGAAAGACTTTGTGTTAGAAACTTTGCATGAAGAATTGGGAGATGTTGCTAAGGAAGCTAGAATGATATTTGCTAAGTATAAAATGTTTGATTGCTACACTGATGTTATGAAAATTCTTAGAACAAGAAGGGAAAATAGAGCTAATATTCTAATCAACCTTTTGCTAAGAATGGTCTGAAAATTCCAATCCCCTATAAAATGATGGCATTGCATGACACTTTAGAAAATAATTTTGGATGGATTGTGCCTGAAAATCTTTTTGATGAAGAGAGTGTACCTAAGAGAAAAGAAAAGAGAACTCTGAAACTAGCATAAGTAGCATACAATGCATTGTTGATAAGACTTTTAAGCTTTCATTGTATGATCTGGACCTTGACAATACTTGATGCATCTCTTCATGCCTAGCTCAAAGGCATTAAAGAAAAGCACTTCTGGGAGATAACCCATGTTTTTATTTGCTGTTTTATTTTTGTTTTCTTGAGTCAAGGATGCTTGTTTACCTCTGTAGCAACTCCTTTGTATCTTTTATTTGCTGTTTTGTTGTGCCAAGGAGAGTCACTAATGCAAAGTTGGTTTTTATTTTCGGGACTGCATTGGGACAGATTGTTGTTCGTCACCGTTTAATTCAGTAGAAAATCAGAAAAAATCGAAAAATGCTGAAATTTTTTGTGCATGTTCTTGATGATGTTACACAACTTTCATTATTTCAAAAGTTTTTCATCTGAGCATCGTAAGTGCCTCGAAAAAATTCGTCATTACAGACTGTTCTGGTTTGACAGATTCTGTCTTTTATTTTGCATTATCTCTTTTACAAGTTTTTAAGTGGTTTCTTTTCGTGTAAAAGTGCCCACTTGAGCCTAATAACAGTGGCTAATGTTTAAAATAGTTGGCTTGTGAGTTTTGTCTTTGCTAGAACTTTGAAGTATTATCTTTTAGTGCACTAACCTGCTAATGAGAAAAGCTGTTAAGTTTTGGTGTGAAGCAAGTTTTCAAGTGTTGATAGAGGAAAATGATATTACATGATCAAGAAGAGTGAAGAGCTTAAGCTTGGGGAGGCTTACCTTCCCAGCATATTTCAAGAAGACTCAAGCATCTAAGCTTGGGGATGCCTTGATCCCCTTCTTCATCTACAAATTATCAGGTCATCTCTAATGGTGCTATATTTTTATTGCTTCATGCTAGTGTACTCTTCCTTGGAGCGTCAGTGTGTTTTTGTTTTCAGTTTGTTTTATTTTGTTTGCTGTGCTATACTTGTTGGATCCTAGTATTCATGTTTGGGAGAGAGACACGCTCCACTTTTTCATTTAGAATACTCTTGTGCTTAACTTATACTTGTTGAGTATTCCTGTCTAGTTGCTGTTATTGCTGTTAGCTCTCAGTTTTTCATACATCTCTTGTTAGAGCTTTCAGTTTCTTTTGAAGAAAGTAATCTCTTGCTTCACTTATATCTGTTTGGAGAGTTGTCAAATAAGTTGATTGGTGTTTGGTTGGACCAGAAAAATGCTATGCATGTGGTAGTGGTATAAAATGCTCACATGAATCTTTTTAGATCGTTGTCTTGAGTAATTTGATGCTTGCCAATTGTTTTGAGCTGTCAAGTAATTAATGTTTAAGCTTGTGCATCATGTAAGTAATGGCTATTAATGAAGAACTAATATAAGGATTTTCTGCTATAATAATCTGTTGCATAATTGGAAGTCCATAGTAGTCTAGATAATTTTTGGATGAAGGCTATGTGTTAACAAGGAAGACAGTGGGAGTCTATGGTTCGTCAAAGCTTGTGTTTTATGTACACTCTTGCTATTCCAATTGATAATGATGTTTGCTTATAATAATCTTGCTAGACTAAACTCTGTACTAAGAGGGAATGCTTCTTGTACATCCAAAACCTTGAGCCAAATCCATGCCACCTGTGTCCACCATACTGGTGGCTCTAGGTCAATAGTGCCAGAAACAATGCTTGTACGTCACACGTCAGTTGGGAACCCCAAGAGAAAGGTATGATGAGTGCAGCAGTAAGTTTTCCCTCAGTATGAAACCAAGGTTTAATCGGACCAGTAGGAAAACGAGGTTTGCTTCGAATGTGTTGGTGGAGGAGTGTAGTGCGGCGCAACACCAGGGATTCTGGTGCAAACGTGGAACCTGCACAACACAACCAAATTACTTTGCCCCAACTTAACAGTGAGGTTGTCAATCTCACCGGCTTGCTGAAAACAAAGGGTTAAACGTATCGAATGGAAAATGATGTTTGTTTGCATAAAACAGTAGAGAACAATGATTGCAGTAGATTGTATTTCAGATGTAAAAGAATGGACCGGGGTCCACAGTTCACTAGTGGTGTCTCTCCAATAAGATAACTAACATGCTGGGTAAACAAATTATAGCTGGGCAATTGACAATTGATAAGTGCATATAACATGCATGTGTGAGCTGTGGTGTCTACTATGAGATTCATTTGGTCATTACGACAAAGTACATAGACCGCTATCTAGCATGCATCTATGCCTAAATAGTCCACTTTCCGGTTAACATCCGTACCCCTTCCAGTATTATGTTGCAAGCAACAGACAATTGCATTAAGTAATGTGCGTAATGTAAACAATACATTCATCCTTGAATAAAGCATTGCTGTTTTACCCCTAGTGGCAACAACACATCTACAACCTTAGAACTTGCTGTCACTATCCCAGGTTAAATAGAGGTTGAACCCAACTATCATGCATAAATACCCCCTCTTAGAGTTACAAGTATTCATGTGGCCAAGGCTTCAACAAGTAACGGAGAGCATGCAAGATCACAAATGACATAGACATGATAATATAATATTCAGCTCCACATAGGTATCAATATAAGTCAGATCCCAGCAAACACAACATGTAGCATTATAATAAGATGATCTTGATCATGATAGGCAGCTCACAAGATCTAAACATGATGGCACAAGTGGAGAAGACAACCATCTAGCTACTGCTATGGACCCATAGTCCAAGGATGAACTACTCACGCATCACTCCGGAGGCGGGCATGGCGATGTAGAGCCCTCCGGTGATGATTCCCCTCTCCGGCAGGGTGCCGGGAAGAGCTTCAGAAACCCCCCGAGTTAGGGTTGACGACGACGGCGGCAGCGAATATGTTCTGGATGAAAGGCTCGGTGTTTTAGGTTTTTCGTGTCTCGGGGAATAAATAGGCGAAGGGGCGATGTCGGCGGACCCCCGAGGGGCCCAAACCACATGGCGGCGCGGCTGGGCCCACTGCCGCGCCTGCCTATGGTTTGGCCACCTCGTGGCTCATCTTCGTCTCTCCTTCGGACTCTGTGTACGTGCTGGAAAAATAGGGACCTGGCATTTGTTTCGTGCAATTCCGAGAATATTTCCAGAAGTAACTTTCTGAAACCAAAAACAGCAGAAAACAGGGAACTGGCACTGTGGCATCTTGTTAATAGGTTAGTACCAGAAAATGCATAAAAGTGATACGAAGTGTATATAAACATGTAGCAAATGGTATAATATAAGCATGGAACAACAGAAATTATGGATACGTTGGAGACGTATCACATACCTACCTATTATGTGGTGTTTTCACCATTCCAAGTAAATTTCTTCATGTGCTATCTACTAACTACTCAAAACTGTTACATTTCCTTTTTGTGTCACTACTTGAAAAGCTCATAAGGACGTAGATAGGTGGTCTTTATTTCCTGGTTGATCAAATTTTACACACCTGGACTAGTGGCATATACATCCGCTTATTCAATAATTTTGCAAAAAGAGCTGGCAACGGGGTGCCCAGTCCCAATTAATTACAACTTTAACCAAACAATTCTCTTCACATCGTTTTGCCCCTGATTCGTCAGTCAAGCAATGTTCACAAGTGTGTAAACAAAAGAGAAGAGGGATGATCTGCCCGCTGGTAGAAATAACGTACTTCATGGGAGCCGCTCTTGTAAAGTTTGATCAACTAGTGAAGTAGAGTATTGCCTATTTGCTAATTTGTTGACACCTGTATACACCATTATCTTACAAAACAATATTTTATGCTCTCTATATGCCTTCGGGAACTACAGCTCTAGCACATGATGTTAATCCCTGCTTCCCTCTGCGAAGGGCCATTCTTTTACTTTTATGTTGAGTCAGTTTTCCCACTTCTTTCTGTCTACTTAAGCAAACATCATTGTCAACTCCAGTATAACAGTTTTTACATAACTTTGTGTTTGGTTGATCATATTCTTTGCATTGACATTATCTATATGATATACATGTTGAAAGTTGAAGCAAAAGCTGAAGCTATTATCTTCCTTTGTGTTGATACAAACACTTTCATGTTGAGAATTATTGCTGCTGTGAACTAACTATTATGTTAGACTATTATATCTCTAAATGTTTTATAGCGTTTTCATGAAAGTTTGCACTTGTGTGATCACTTATGTTTACTCTTTATTTACTTGCTTGCAAACTATAGACCATTGGCTTGGATCACTTCATTCAGATCATGTGCATTACATTGTTATTTGATCAAAGATTGTGTTGGTAGCATGTCACTTCAAAAATTATCTGTTTTTATCGTTTACCTACTCGAGGACGAGCAGGAACTAAGCTTGGGGATGCTTGATACGTCTCAAACGTATCTATAATTTTTGATGTTCCATGCTGTTATTATATCAATTGCTACATGTTTTGGCTATACTTTATATCATTTTTATGCATTTTCTGGGACTAACCTAGTAACAAGATGCCACAGTGCCAGTTCCCTGTTTTCTGCTGTTTTTGGTTTCAGAAAATCTATTAAGGAAATATTCTCGGAATTGGACGAAACAAAAGATATCGTCAATAATATCACGAGGAGATCACGGAGTCCAAAGGGGAGTCGGAGCAGACCCACCAGGGGTCCACGCCACACTAGGGCGCGGCCCAGGGTGGGCCCGCGCTCCCCTATGGCGTGGTGGCCCCCTCGGCCACCGACGCCGCCTCTTCGCCTATATATTCTCCGCGACGCGAAAACCCTATTACGGTCGATCATATTCCACGAAAAGTTCCGTCGCGGCCGTCATCGTCAATCTCAGATCGGAGGAGTTCTGAAGCTCTTCCCGGCACCCTGCCGGAGGGGAGATCATCACCGGAGGGCTCTACATCACCATGCCTGCCTCCGGAGTGATGCGTGAGTAGTCCACCCCTGGACTACGGGTCCATAGCAGTAGCTAGATGGTTGTCTCTCTACATTGTGCCTCCATGTTTAGATCTTGTGAGCTGCCTAACATGATCAAGATCATCTTATTGTAATGCTAGATGTTGTGTTTGCTGGGATCCGATGAATATTGATACCATGTTTATTCAAGTTGTTTATCTATGTGCTCTTGATCTTGCATGCTCTCCGTTGCTAGTAGATGATTTGGCCAAGTAGATGCTTGTGACTCCAAGAGGGGATATTTATGCTCGATAGTGGGTTCAGTCTCTAGATATCTGGATCAGTGACAGAAAGGTCTAAGATGGTAGATGTGCTGTTGCTACTAGGGATAAAACATTGGTGCAGTGTCCAAGGGCACTTGTATTGATTATATTACACACTTTACTTCATGCAATAATCTGTTGTTAGCAACTTAATACTGAACAGGATGCGGATGCTGCCTTGAAGGTGGATTATTTAGGCATAGATGTGGTTGGAATAACGGTCTATGTACTTTGTTGGAATGCCCAACTAGATTTCATAGTAGACATCTTGGCATGTATTGCTTTGTTATGCCCTCTCTATTTGTCAATTGCCCAGCTGTAATTTGTTTACCCAACATGCTAGTTATCTGTTCTGAGAGAGACACCACTAGTGAACTGTGCACCCTGGTCCAATTTCCTCATACTGTTTACACAACCTGCTGCAATCATATGTTTCCTGTTACTTGCTGTGTTTCCTGCTGTTTTCCACACCATACGTTTAACTCTTTGTTTCTGCAAGACCGGAGAGATTGACAACCTCTCTGTTTCGTGTTGGGCAAAGTTCTGGTTTGTGTCTGTGCAGATTCCACGTTGGTGCAAGCTCCCTAGCGCCAGGGGGAGTCAACATCAACAACCTTCCGATAGATCGTCAAGTCCTACTGGTCCGATTAAACCTTGGGTAGATTATTCAAAGGAAAACTTCTGCTGTCTACATCATAACCTTCCTCTTGGGGTTCACCAACACGTAGCCATCAAGCTGTTTTCTGGCGCTGTTGCCGGGGAAGTACTCATCATCACCATCATCATCATCCTCAAATACTCTCCCGTCAACCAGGCACCAACCGCCCAGTTAAGATACTTTTGGAAGGTTGAGTCTTCTATTTTTGTTTCAAATTTCACCCTTTTTCAAGTTTATCTCGAAGGTTTTCAAAAGCCCAGTTAAGATACTTGAAAGCTAAGTTTGATTTGTTTAAAGGCCATAAACAAGTTACTGAAATTTCATGTCATATTTTCATAGTCTAGATTCAAAATTTTAAAAACAAAATAAGGAGAAGGCTGGTCGGACAACAACAAAAATAGCAAGCCACAGGTGTATTGGTATTTTTTTCTCCGAAAGGAGGCACGGCCCTCGGATTTGTGTTGGTCTTGTCAGAAATCAACCGTTCACAAAGGTTAACGACAAATCAGTGGTCTTGCGCTAATAAATCATTCACTAATTGACACTAGATATTTCGAGAACGATCTGCAGAGAAAATTCTAAATTAGGAAGCTTTGTTGAACGTTGTATTTATATTTGTATTCATGTTGTCCCTTACAGTTGACCACATGAAAGAAATGATGGTCAAGAAAAGTAAAAAAAAATCAACAAAGCGCTAGCAGTCCTACTCAGGTGCCAGGAGAATTATTCAAAAAGAAACTGAACTAACCAATGAATTAAAGAATGTACGTACACCACACTATAAATGAACCAAGTTCTTGCATAGTCCTGCTCGGTAGATAACTAGCCCCATAAGGTCATCCCATAGGTGGGGGTGGTGGGCATCGAACATTGGGGCTGTTGGTGGTGCACGACGCCCCTGGCCCTCCCTGCAGGTTCTGCAGAAGAAGCTGGAGGATGGACTCGCCGGAGACGACGACGGTGGCGGTGGACTCTCCTGCGGGCGCATTGCCTCCCAACGGCCGCGCCGAGCTCGACAGGAGGAGGAGCGCCGTGATCGCCACCATCATACTGATCACCGGAACCACAGACTTCGATCTCATCATCATTCCAAATTCGGCTCACACGAACTAAACTTTGCAAACGGAGCTGCAAGTAGCTAGATTTTGCTGAATATGAAGCCGCAAATGTTAGCACTGTGAGATGGCTGGACTACTCTTGGGCTCTCGCACTATATAAAGGGAACAGATCGGCCGTATTTTTCTTGAATACCGCGTACTCGCATCGTGTGCGACTGGGCAGAGAATTTGACGAGATAAACAGTGACGGAGAATTCTTTCTGCATGCGTTCGTATCAGCAGTTCAGCACGTACGCGGATGTTGCTGCTTATTGTTAAGCAATTGTGTCACTTTAAGCGGTCCTTCTTCCCTTTATGTAACAACAAATGTGAGGCATCCGGTTGATGACTAGCCATTTGATTTGAGAACAAAGACTCAGATAACGATACTAGAATGTCGAGGCTACGGCCAGAAAAGCACCGCTCTATATCGGAAAGTGCAAATGGAGCCCGATCTCCATAGAGCCTTTATTTTTTTTATTTTTTTTAGAACCTAGGGACTGTAGGGCTTACGCCCCACAGCATTTTATTAAAACCAAAGCCAAGTATTTACATACAGGGAGAGCAAAAGAATATGTACAAAAAGAGGACAAAATTAACTAAGCGAATTAATCCAATCCAACCAGTCGTGCTTGTGCTTGGAGCCCATCCTATGCTCATGCATAGTGGCATCATGAATGAAATTTCTCTTCCAAGATCTGAAGGTGGGCATCACGTTTTGAAAGATGGCCTCGTTCCTTTGCTTCCATATGTGCCAAGCAGCCAGAATCACTACCTCAGTAAAGAAGGGTATAAGAAAGTTCGGCCAGTTCTCAAAAACACTTGCTCGAAGGAATTGCCCTGTTCCCAATAAATCTGGAGATAGTTCCAGATCCTAAGACTGAAATTGCACTGAAAAAACAAGTGCATCCAGTCTTCAGTTGTCCTTAAAGGGCACAGCTCACAGATCAGTGACATTCCATTTTCTTCTCCTGAGCATATCTCTAGTGTTGAGACGGTCACTAACCAATAGCCATGCAAACACTTTGATCTTGAGCTGTAGCTTGCTTTTCCAAATATAAGAGTAAATCACAGACGCTGTTACCTCTCAACACTAGAGCATAGAGCCTATTTTTTCAAAAATTTAAAATCGGAACTTTTGAGTTTTAATTTTTTTGAAACAAAAACACTACATGTAGATATAAATATTATCTACATCTGTGTAAGAATTCAATCCAAAATTTGCATTATTCCAAACTACATAAAAAAAAATCTGACAAAATTTCAAGATTTTCAAAATGTAAACTGTTCACCCAACCAAACATTTTTTCACTTGGAAACTAATTCGAAAGTAATTTAAATCCAAGTTCAATCAGATCCACCTATTTTTCATTTTTTTTCTCTGCCTAAAATATAACAAATTTCGAATTGGATTTTTGCATACTTTTAGATAATTTCCTTATCTTCATCTAGGAACTTTATTCCTATTTATTTTTGAAACTTCAACATACAAATTTTGAACTGTTCAAAAAACGAGTTACATGTAGCTCGGCCTCCAAATGGCCTCTCTCCTCTCTACATGTGCTACTATGATTTATTCACCCATTTCGATCAGAACTAAATTAAACAACTAGTGGAAATTCATCGGCAAGGCAATAGAACTAAAACTTACAAGAAGATGGCCAGACAGAAAAAAAGACACTTCTCCGGACACTTCGGTGGATCCCAGTTGAGGACACACATGTGTCTGAACTAGCTGTCGAGATGCTCCTAGACAAACACAATTTGTACACGTTTGGATGGCGGCATCCCTTGGAGATGTCCTTAGACCTCTGTCGTACAAGCAAACGAGTTATAACGTTTGCTTCTCTAGAGCTGTAGAGAAGAAGCATATCCTTCCTTCTTTGCCAGAGTGAGTAGCCCCATCTGCAGTTACTTGAGTATCCGACCTTAGGTGATATCGTGGGGTTGTGGCATGCGATGGCGAGAGCACCGGGTTAAACATTTGACACTGGAGATTTGGGTAAACTGTGGAGGAAGAAAGGCGGATGTTAGGAGCACATATGTATGAGATGAAAGTGGAGGGAGTTGAGATTTTCCGTGAGGGTTGGGGAGAGAATGTGGATAGTAGATTTAATAAGTTGTGTGGTAGCGGATATTTGAGTTTGTTTTGTTAGATAACAATGTGGAGAAGAGGGTGCTTATCCAGCTGTAGCAACTGAATTTATGAGTGGAAATATTGATGCAAGCGTTTTTTACATATCTGCACACTTATCTCAGTATGGCCCGATAAGTCAAAGAGTCAAGGCGTTGCTTTTGGAGAATCTGTACTTTTGGTATTGTTTTGGTGGTGTTAGGTCAGCTGATACAAGGAATAGATCACTGTAGCGGGACTTTTCTTTTTTGTAATTCTTCTTCTTTTTCTGGTCTGTGTGCATCCGTGTTGTCGCTAGGGCAACGCGTTGTTGCAGAGGCTGGGTGTAATTGGTATCTTCACGATATTAATATATGCTCTTTATCTTAAAAAAAAAGTCAAAGAGTCAGACTAATGCATGTCACTAGCCATCAGGCTGTCCACGTTGGAACAGGCAGTCAAAGGATCGTAGAGCACGCAATTCGTTTGGAAGAAATGACTTAGGCTGCCACACGTACTCCCTCGGCTGACGCCAATGATTAAAAAGAACATAAACAAAAGTAAAACCTACTTAGATGAGAAAAGTGCTACACTACTAATACAAAGCTAGTTAAGATGCCTAATTTATGCAATCAGGTAAGTTTAATTGGTGAGAACCCGCTATAGATGAACGTTAGTAGAGACAGTGTATTTTTTCTGGAGCATGCATATTCATCATTTTAGTTCTCAATTGTTCAACCCCCTTTAGTGAAAATTATGTCAGAGTATCCATCTAAAAAAAAACAACTCTGTTTTCCTCATTATGTTAGATATGACCAAAACATTAGATAATGTGACGCCAATAATGTGTGAAGGCTGGAGGGCGCCAGCAACGATCACGTCCAGCTTTCTCTTTCTATGCATTCCATTATGATATCTTTGAACCTGGTCGTCACATTACATCTTGCCTATAACACACATCAGAAAGAAAGGGCACAAAGTTTTTTCAATAAGGTAATCTAGACGAATTTGTACTCGATATGATAATTGGTGTCACAAATGCAACAACTATAAGGTAAAATGTGAAATACATCTTCTATGAATAGGGTTCTCTGTTCGCTCTTCTTTCCTCTGTTTCCTCTGTTTGGTCTTCTTTCTGTTCGTTGACCATATTCCCACGAGGAGACAGGCTGATAGGAGCCGGAACGGCGGAACCTTCTCGGACATGTTACACCATGTTTGATTAGGCTTTGACTACTGTGTTTACGTTTACTAAATCGGTTAATTTTATCTATCTGGCCCACAATTACCTAAAAATATAATTTCCACTTATAAGTACATCCCACAATTAAAAAGTACTCCGTACATCAAGTACATATTTTCTGGGTTCATTTGCCTGACTTCAACGAACTGAGGAAGACTAAACGAATGAGGCAACGGATTCGCGGGAATTCCCGGCCGGAGATAACCAATACAGCACGCACGCATGTACATCTTCCTCTACTTATTCTCTTTGACTTTCTATAATTAACAGAATCTCGCTGGTCAAGTCTTATCTTCTTATAAGACTTAAAAGTGCACGATGTTCACACGGTCGTTGCAACGGGCGAACTAAGCAACTTGGAACTTTGGTTTGTCGGGTGCCCTAGCAGGCGAATTCCAGTCCGAGCCATCATCTTCCACACACAAATATTCCACGGAAAATACTCTTGTACCGGTCCCAAATAGAGAAGCTTCAACCATAAGTCATAAGCTGAAAGCACGTTGAGATCTTGTGATGAGCTCAATAGTGCCTTGCGGGAGAACAAAAGGCGCAAGGGAATAGATGGCCTGCAAAGTGAGCACCGATCTAACAAGTGTGCGCCGGACGGTCATAGTGACGCTCTTGGACCAACCGTTGTTGATTTTGCCGGCAATCTCGTCCTCAATATATTAGAAGTGTGAGCGCTTGAGACGGGGAACCGAAAGCGGAAGGCCAAGATATTTAAGGGGGAACCCAGAAAGCACCACCGAGAAGTCGTGAAGGATGTCATGGAGGGATCGGTGCTCACTTTGCAGATCACAATACTGGAAGGAACAAGCTTTGATTATCATTTTATACGAGAAACACAGAGTAATTTGTGCACGTGCGTAGATGCAAACACGCATGTACCCAAGCTTCAAATTCGATGAAGTTGGCACAAACGTCTCGTTGTTCATGCGAAATATAGTCTTGCATTGAAAGATTGTAAGCGGGTTGGGTCACAACAGTCTTCCTAATCTTCAGACGAGTAGTTAACTTGAGAGACTGCAACACTATTTTTTCGGATAAAAAATGATTATATTAAGCAGCCGGGATTACAAGGAGGTCAAGGTCCAAAGCTTGAGCAACACAATCAGGTCCTGAACCCATCCACACATCAGTTCAGGTTCTGTCCTCGCAAAATTTGCGAGACAGTGGCTAACTCTGCGAACCGATCCAATTTTACAAAGGAAATAACTCTACTTTTTTTTTCAGCCAAAGGGCAAAGCTCCAGCTCCATTCAAAGAACGAAACCAACAGGGTCTTATAGGGTTTTTAAATTTATTACAGCACGCGAGGCTCAGCTGACACGCTCGGCCTAGCAGATGCAGTAGCATCAACACCACCTACAGAGTTCACGGACAGAAAACAACTAAAGAAACTCCCAGCTATCTAGAGCAAAGACATGCGGTTTTGCAGGGCTTCTACGCCAACTTCTGCACCACCTTCCAGTGGTTACCATCTTCGATCATCACCAGTGATGCCTTCTCCAGGATCTTCGCCAACGCTTGAGTCGTGGCCTCCCAATCATCATCATGAGTGTAGAGAGGACCCAACCTCCTTCTTTGTTAGCCTGACAGCATCTTTGGATCTCTGAGCGTGGATCTCGCCAGATCAGTGAGGGAGGGCTTCAAGCAAGTTTCTCCAACTGCTCCACGAGCAAGTTTAACTGAACTTAATCTCTGAATAACTCTACTATCACTCATCAAAAACTTAATCTCTGAAATGACTCAACACTACTTGAATAAGAGTATGTTTGTTAGGCTTTGTGCAGGTAGTGAACTTGAAACCTTCTTGGGCTGGTCGGTGCCCGAGGCCCCGAACATGACGATTGACGAATATGGTACTCATATATGGTCTAAGTTTAGTGATGGGCTGAATACTCGTCACGTTAATGCTCCCGTTGGAGCTGTGACATGGGCAGCGGAAACAAGTGCATGTGGACATTATAGACATGTACAGACTACAGAGTCCAGCATATAAACCAAGCTGGTTCACCCATCAGCTGAAGACATATGCATGGCATCAGTTTCAAAATTGTGGGCTACATTTTCAAGAATCACATGCATGGCAGCCTGTGTGATCTTAGGTGGATCGCTATAGGCCGCCTTTTGTTCATGGGCTTCCATCTGCTTACACCCCGGCCATGTTTCTTCAGAGAAAGCTTCAGATTCAGAGAGGTTCGCACATGTTGAAGGTCTGGCAGACTGCCACCACCATAACCCGCAACGTCAGTGTCAAGAATAATAAAACCTTAACCTCGTCTCCTTAGCTTGCCGGCATCACGGCCGGCCGGTGGCGAGGTTTGGCGGTTGATCACGATCAAGCTTGGCGCCCTCGCCGGTAACTCGGTAAGGGAGCAGCAGGAACGCGGGGTCTGCAGATGGTCGGAGCGGGAGGACGGGGTGCACGGTCGCGTCTGCGACAGAGCACGGCGGGGCATCGCCGGGTAGCGCCGCGGCTGGGGACGTTGGTCCGATGGAGGAGGAGGAGCAGCAGGCTCTGCTGAGAAGTGGGAAGAAGATAAGGAGGGCTCTCCTAATCGTCTCGGCGTCGGCGTGCAGGTGGGCCGAGGCGCCGAGCACACGCTACACGGGTATCTGACGCTCGTACGCGTATGAGCATGGATTCTTTCTTCATCAGGTTTCGTAAAGGTGACCACCGAGATTGTCAGCGTGCACCGGTCGATAATGACAAACAAAACAAATAAAGATGAGAACGAAAACCAATCACAAGAATGGAGCAAATTTATTAACCTAGATAGGGGACTGAAAAATAAACACAATAGTTATACATGCGGCTCCATCGTTTGTTCAAAGCGTAATATAACTTAAAAGTCTTATTCAATAAAACATATAACTTAAAAGTACAAGCAAAAACTAAGGGAAGATTACACATACGAGCCAACACTGCTATACGTACACTCAGTGTCGGCCGGTTCTGCAACACTGAAATTCTACCGGAACCGGTATCTATCTTATCATTGTTGATTCATCCCTTAAAATTTATGCCCCAGATGAAACATGTATGAGTCAAAGAATTCGTACATGTTTCATCAGGAGAACGGAGTCTTAGTGCTCAACAGTGAAATATGTGCTCGTAGATAACATTTCCAGGGTCTGCCCCTCAAGGGCACCCAACGTTTGGGCTATGTGTCCCGCACGACGGCCCTCCCTTTCCTCCCAGTATCCGTCGTGGATGACATTGTCGAGGCAGCTCGACGGCGGGCTCCCGGAGACGGCCTCTCCATCCCCACATCCATGGCCTTCTAGCACGCGCGCTGAGCTCGCCGAGACGACGAGCGCCATGATCACCAACAAGACCACCGCCGTTGCGACAGGATTCGACCGCGCCATCCGTCTAATGTGCGTTGCACATAGGACTAGAGAGAGAGTGTTGTTTGTGCTATCTATGAATGTGCTACCCGAACTGGCGCCTGCATGCAGAACAAAGAGATGGATGGACGCCGTGTTTAAAAGGGAGGAGAGCGGCTGCTGCGTTTGTTTGAACGCATGCATGTTACGTACGCACGGCGTTACTTGTGCGGCTGGGGAGAGGCCCTTCGTTTAGGAGCCTACGCGGATGCTGCTCGGCCCGTGCATCTCATCCGACGGCCGTCTGGGCATCCACGAGGGCGATGCCAGGGAGACCGCAGAACGGAATACGCGGTGTGCACTCTGGGAGTGTAGACGTGAATTAATGCATCGTCGCTACAGACAGTTATATATTTGGCGGCATGCATTCATATGAATTGGAACGGAGATTTTCTCTGCCCAGTCAAATTTCGAAGCTGACTTACACATGAACTAATTAAGTACGTATCAAAATATAAGATGTTTTAACATTTTTGTAATACGGATGTATCTAGGCGCATATTAGTGTGTAGATTTACTTATTTCAGCATGTATGTAGTCTCTATTGAAATGTCTAAAACATCTTATATTTTGGTACGGATGGAGTATGTCCTATTCACGACGTCATTTTTTTTACGGAAAGCAGCGAGCGTGGAGAAAATCTTCTTACGAGAAGATCTCGACAACTGTATCTTATGAGATGGGCCCTTTCCCTATTGTTTTCACAATTCCATGCTTAACTAAAAATCTTCGACAAGACGCGGTTGTAACAAGAACTTACCTTATACGTCTCAGTGGGGCAGATCCACCCCCCCACCCCCCCTCTCGCCCGTTGCATTGGAATGCATGTGCATGTTTACTAGTCTCCCGAATAGAGGCTTTGGACGATGAACAAGTTCTATCCTACGACTCACATCATGATTTCACTAGCCGGGTTCCATGCAGTACATCGCATCTTCTGAAGAAAAAAATCTTCATGGGTGACTTTTTCGGGCACACAACCCTAGCCACGGCAAGTCACCGCGTGCTCAGAGCGATCTCCGCATCATCCTCTTCATGAACACCGGTCGGACAAGTAGATATCATAAGAGAATTTTAAATTTGAGAGTGATTCTCTAGGTTGGCCACACAAGAAAGGACCGGGTTAGGAATGATGATATACGTGAGAGAGTTGGGGTAGCACCAATTGAAGAGAAGGCTGTCCAACACCGTCTAAGATGGTTTGGTCATATAGAACGTAGGCCTCCGGAAGCGCCATTGCATACCGGACGGATAAAGCGGGATGAGAATGTTAAGAGGGGTCGTGGTAGGCCAAACTTGACATGGGAGGAGTCTGTTAAGAGAGATCTGAAGGATTGGAATATCACCAAAGAACTAGCCATGGATAGGGCTGCGTGGAAGTTAGCTATCCATGTGCCAGAACCATGACCTAGTTTCGAGATCTTTTGGGTTTCAACTCTAGCCTACCCCAACTTGTTTGGGAAAAAAGGCTTTGTTGTTGTTATTGTTGTTGTAGAGTGATTCTCTAGCATCCAAATCTTTATGTTTTTAACAACGTGTCGGACCTAAAACCTCTTGGTTTCAACGTGGTATCATACCATGTTGAAATAAGAGCACCAGCCGTTGGAAAATGGGGCGGAATAATCAAACAGGCAGTATCATGTGTTATTAGCCGTATGATCATAGGTGAAATCGCTATGAGCCACACGATCTGCACCTGCTAGCTTCACTCTGCGTGCACCCCATTTGTGTTTCTTCAGAAAAAACCTCTATACAGTTTAGTTTCAGTAAATTGAATGATTCAGAGAGATTCCCACATGAAGACGGTCTGACCGCGCCGTTACTCCAAACCCCCATGGTCTGCCGGAGAACCGCGACAGCACGTACGGCCAGCGGCGAGGTATGACGGTGGATCCAAAGCTTCACGCCCTCACTGGCAACGGAGAAGTAACGCGTCGGGGAAGTGCGGCCACGCCCATGGCTGCAACGGCGTGCCGGATGGAGGGTGGCATCATGCAGGAGGAGCAAACTGGGAAGAAGATAATGATAAATACGTGCGGACAGAGAGGGGGAATTTGGAACCGAAGACTCGATCGGCAGCGGTAGGTGGGAGAGTTCCGTTGGCAAAGGGGCAAAGGGACCGTGCACCTTTCCTGCCGGATCCGACGGCCGTCCGAGGGTACACGAGCCTTGGCCAGGACACCGCACAACGCAAGAAGACGGTATGCATGATGTCTGGGAGCGTATACGTGTGGTGCATCGTAGTAGCTAGACTCATATGTACTATATACGTCCAATTCACGTCCTCATGTGTTATGAATACTCCATCCCAAAATACAATGCGCTCTTTAATTTTGTTGGTCAACGAAGTACAATTCTGACAATGATTTGTATTTATAATATGTTCACAAAATTAGTATAATAATATTATAAGAATTACTTAATTCCCTTGGGGCATTTCTTAGTTATAAGCATTCTCTTATTTGATCATTATCTCAGTCTCTTATTTGATTATTGTCTGTCGTCTCTCATTCTCTTATTTCCCTAAGTCTCTCATTAATTCCACTCATTATTTGGCATTTCACTCAGTACCTTAGTCATTCAGTTGTTTTGTTGATCTTTGTACCTCAGCTTGTTTCTTAATTCTCGCAGCCTTTCGTCGCTCACTTCTCGATCTCTGAAGATTCAGTTTAGTCTTTCAATTTTAGCCACTCATTTTTTTGCATTTCAAAACTCAGTCATCATTCCTTTGATTTGAATATCTCAAGTTGATCATTTTCTTCAGTCTCTGCCTTTCTTTTTCAGTTTTCTGTTACTCTTTGTTTTGTCCCTTTTCTTTAGTCTTTCAATTTGAAGTATCTCGGTTTTCCAGTTTTCCATTCCCCGGTTTATCATTTTCTTTTTTCACCTTTTGATTTTTCTAACAAAAAAAGGATGGGAAGTGATATGGCATTACTTCAAGTACGGTCACTGGTGCAATAAGTTTTAGCTTATGTTTCTCTACCCTTCAAGCAAGCAACGCTTCCTTTGAAATTCTGGTTATAATCTTTTCATTTTCTATTTTGTAGAATAAACAATTTTCTATTGTTTCTGTCAAGAAAAACAGTGGACTTTGCGCACAATATTTTCAGCCTTACAAGTGGCACTTAACAGCAGCCTTACAAGTGGTAGTTAACAGCCCAGAAAATTTAGAGACTAAAGCAGTCAATAGATTTGAGTCCTCATTTTCTTTGTATTTTGCAGCAATATTGCGGGACATCAACAACAGTAGGTAACGTCGCCTATCCATCTTTGTTGATTGTTACACCTTCTAACAACTTGATTTAGTTTGCAACTTCCCTCTCTGGAAACTGATGCTTACAAACTATACTTAGGATCGCGCTTGTCACAAGCAAGCTTCGCCACATAATTAAGCACCTGGATAGTCTAAACTTGAGTAAGCATTGTTTCGTGATCAGTAGAGTAGCAATATTGGTCTCAAATGTAGTTGTGGTTTATTTGTTGTGACATTCCATGGTCCAAGATGAAAAAAAAATGCTTTCTTCGTAGTTGCGGTTCAAATGTAGTTGGGGCTTTCATGCCATGTTACTTTCTTGTGTTGATAGTTGATCTAGAAGTTATGTATAAACTTGTGTATCACAGGTCCACCATTATATGAATTTTGCAACTGCCGATAGCGTGACAGATGCGTCGGCAAGTGCCATGGATTCGTGTGACGTTTCTCTCGGAACACCATGTCCGCAAACAAAGATATTTGGAGATCTAAAAGTCTCATTTTGCCCGGTTCATTCAGTATTCCATATGAGGGATCTCTGAGTTGCTCTGATACTTGCTGGGCTAAGTTAAAAGTGAGTTATGTACTGTCCTTTTTCTCCTTTTTGTTGTGAGCACTGTAATTTTGCCTGGCTTTTTTGAAGTTGCACTTCAAATAATGATTTCTGCTGTAGTTTTGTTCATTTATGACCAATCTCTTCATTACCATGATTCCCAAGGTCCCTCCCCCAGATTTGAAGATCACAAGCTATTTGTACAGAAACACTGTAATCAGTCTCTTAATTCGGTGACTGTCTTATTTGATCTGTCTCTTATTCTTTTATTTGCACTAGTCTTTTAACTCTTATTTTAGTATTTTTTGGATTATAACTTCCCTTAAACTCTTATTTCAGTATTATTCCTGAGTCTCTTATTCTCTTATCACAGGACAGATCGAACACGGCGCCGGCGGCTACTGCCGGAGGTACGAACATGTCGCTGTGCATTTGAGCCAGATGAGGTCGCTGTCGGTGTCGGTGATCGCGAGCATCTCGGGTGCGCGGTGTGCCGACGTTAACGTACATGAGGTACCCCCATGGCCTGGCCACGACCTCAGACACCGCGCCTGCAGGGGAGCCTCCGGCCGCGTACAAGTGTGGCCACGGTGCAACTCAACCTGGGTCGAAGTTAAAAACTGAAGATGGTCTTTAGCTGGCCTGGGGAAGAAACGGGCGTAGACTAAAACACAAGCAACAAAAGTGTATGTTTTGTGGTAGTTTCGAACAGACAGAAAACTGAGTCGTTTGTTGTTTTTACTCATTTCTTTTTGGTACCGTTGTCAGCATCCCACTGGTCGGGAAATGTGTCTGTTCCTGAAGATGAAAACAGCCAGCTGCTAGATAGACACTCCCAAAAAAAAGGGGAAGATGGGAGCATATTTTGGGAGCATGCAAGCCCCTTCGGTTATTTTCCCTGGTCCATCTGTTTGTCTGTGCATAACAAAATCAATGCTGATGATCTCGTTAAGAGCATCTCTAGCAGAGCCCGTTAAAGGGTTGGAATTGAAAAATAACTGCCGTTTATGATTTTTGAGACAAAAAAGGGGCCGAACAGACACCGTAAAACACACTGAATAGAAAAACATTTTTCAGCGCCCAAAAATTTCCCCTCAGAACCGAAAGTTTTGTGTTTTAGTGGCCAAACCGAGGGTGACCTGAAAACCGCGCGAGGCGTTGGTGGGCTGAACATTCAGAACCGGCCGGTGAACTTCCGCCTTGAAACTCGCCGGAATCCGACAAACTTCCGCCAAACTCGCTGGAATCGTCGAAATTCGAGCGACACTAGGCAGGAGCTGATCGTCGTCCCGGGGAACCTCTATGCCGGCCCGAGGAGGCGCCCGTGAAACGCACGGTGGCGGCCGCGAGGAGCGGCGGCGGCGGCTCGATGCCGACGGGCAGGCTACTGTGCGGGCTACGATTCCAGCGAAGACGGACCAGCACCGGGGGCTTCATGCGCTGGTCAGCTCCTGCCATGGATCGACCGATTGTCTACCTAACTAGCTCGCGCACACGCAGCAGCATCGATCGATTGGTCGCCTACCTAGCTCGCGTGAGGGCGGCTGTGTACTAGTAGACTACATGGATGCGCGGCAGCTAGCTCAACTCCTGTACTATATACTTTATGGATGGATCGTCAGATTGCAGTATACGGAGGAATTGGAAAATATATGAGGAAGAAGAAGACCACAAAGAATATTTAGAGAATATTGCGTTTTACCGCTTGTGTTTACAGTTTCTGTTATGTCCAAACAGTTTTCAGCCCTAAAACACGTTTTTCACGAACTAAAAACAGCGTTTTCGGTTCCACGGTTTACGGTCACTGCTAGAGATGATCTAACCCGAGCCGCCACAGAACCGTGGCCAGTACTACATTGCAGATACTCAATAAAAGCAAAGTAAACTCTAAGGTTGTGTTTTGTTTCTGCAAGGACCTGTTTTCCACCGTTGCGTGCGAGTCGTGTCCTGTTTGATAACCCGGCCCGCTCTAGATTCGGCTGTTTGTGTAGAGGCATGTAAACTGATCCGCCTCTATGATCTACAAAAATATAGTTTGATTTAAAATAAGTGTACACGAAAAATATGCAGGATGGTAACTTCTCAATTTCGAACCAATGTTTAGATGAATTTTGTGAAATTCGTCGCACTCGTTGAGCATTTGAAATATCCTTTTACGTTTTACGAGGAAGTTCATCTCGATGTTTCACACAACTTTGGTGTTGTAATTTTTCTGTTTCAGCGATCATATACGATTAGATATTGTACTGAGCTATGTAGTGTTTAGACTGTGCCTAGTGTGAGTTTTTCAACCTCTGTCGACGCTGCCGTGAACTCCGCCATCGTAGCAGCAGCTAATGTGTTGGGTGTACGTGTTCTTTTTAACCTCGTCATCGTCATCGCTCAGCTCCCGTAGCTCGTAGCTGTGTACTCCGTCGCCGTCTTCGTCATGGCTATTAGACTGTACGTGTGTTTTTAACCTCCACCACAAACCTCCTCCGGCGCACCGCCACCGCGTCATACCGTCATACTGCTCATCACCGGCGGTAGAAGTGGTGTGAGGCGGTAAGATCACCACAAAGACACAAGAGGTGAGATTACATGAAACCCTATGTACACCAAACACCGGGATTAAAAACTCGTTTCTAGCCAAACGGGACTGTCTACCAATTGTGGTCAACCAAATAAGATGCACAACATGGATCAAACCATGTTTTTCCAGGGCTTAGCCCCAGGAAGTCGGGTGTTATGCAGGTAACCAAACACGTCCTAGGCGTGTGTGGACTCCATCAGTTAGAAACTCAGAAACTACATTAGCAAGACTAAATTGGCTGATCAGTGCCTTTTGTCATGGTGTTACTCTGGTTCGGTGTGTTCCGGAAAAAATTGAATCCCTGTGGTTTTGTGCACTGATGCTCCGAATTGTGGTGTGTTTTTTTTTTTTTTTTGTAAATTTCTCTCCATACAGAGGATACAAAGACCAAACAATTCCTGGATCAGTTGCAGCTTGTCCATATGTAAAAGAGCAGCAGTACCTGATTGACTTAGCTAGCGGGTGGCTTGAAGTAGGCATAGGCAGCAAAGAAGGCCTGCACGACGGTGAGGCAGAGCAATAAGACCGCGGCGGCCACCGACATGATCACCCACGGGTTGCTCAAGTAGTTGCGCACCAGGGAGGCACGCCACCTGGGCCACCTGCCGCTCTGGTACCTCACGACTTCCTCCATCATTCCGGCGAGGTAGTTGAGGTCGGCGGAGGTGTGGGCCTGCGCAGAGATGCCACTGAAGAACCTCGTGGCGTCCCTCTCGCTGCTCATCTCGTTGAGCAGTATCCCGCTCTGGTGCAGGAGCCGCATGTCCTCGTGGGTGGTGACGAGGCAGGCCATGAAGATGGCATAGGCAGTGACGTGACCCGGCGTGGCCGGGTACGTCTGCTCGAACGCGATCAGGTTCCGGAATATGGACTCGCTGTAGTCGTACAGCCGCAGCAGCGGGATCTCCAAGACGCCGCCGTGGAACCGCACGTCGAGGAAGCTCACGGTGCCGCTCTTCCTTGCCCTGAACCGCACGCCGGCCTCCTTCAGCTCCGTGGCGCACGGCACCCACAGTGGGAGCTCCGACGGTAGCACATGTGGACGGTTCGTCGCCCCGAGGTCACCAGGCGTCGAGGTAGGGAAGCTGATGGAGAGGTAGAACAGGTGCAGGAGGTGGTGCACGTCACGGCAGGCGATAGGCGAGCTTTGCTGCTCGTGCCCCGGGGATGTAGCGAGCGGAAGAGCTGGAGGGCGCCGGTGACGAGGACGTCGTCGGGCTCCTCGGGGTTGCTCTTGAGGAGCTCAAACAACGCCTGGAGGACGAAGAAGGGGATCTGGTTCTGGAGCAGCAAGAGGTCGTACGTTACGTATCCCAAACCCAGCACGCTCCGAACACCACCGTCCAGTCGTCGTCGTCGTCCTCCTCCTCCTCCTCTTTGCCTTGTTCCTCCCTCCTCGCTATGTGCGCGTACTTGAGCAGACGGTGCAGAACAAAGCATCCATCACGAAGCGACTGTGTTGCGATGAGTTCATCGCTTTCAAAATGTGTCGGTGTGATGCTGTCGTGGGCGGCCCGGATTCGTGGAGCGAGCCGCTTCAGCGTGTCCAAGCACTCGTGCAGAAGCTGCCGTTCCGTGGGCGTCCAGGCTGCCGTCGGGTGGCCAGCTGCCTTGTGGCGGCTGGTAATGAGACGGCGGACACAACACGTCTTGTATGTTTCCATCTTCTCGGACGGTGTCTCACTCCTCGATCCGTCCGCGAGGCCGATAAAGCCGATGCGTACGGCCATGGGGGTGTAAGCTCTCGGGTTGCCCATGGCTAGCTGCCGGGGGACAGTATAGATAGTCGGTGGTTGCGCCGACGACCTTTCGGATTTCGACGTTCCGCTGCAGTAGTAATTTCGTCGAGGAATAGCCGCTCTCACCCCCGCCTCTATGATACTGACAACATCATCGGGGAATCTTTGCTCGTTGTTGTCTCCGCCTGAACGGAAAGGTTAAGCGATTTATCCAACTAACCCATAGCGAACTTGCACACTAACTGTGGAAAAGGAGCATGAAACTGTAAGAACGAAATTACCCAGTGGCTGGACTTCAGGTTCAGGGTCCCAAGTCGCTCTGATACGGCCGGCAGCTCTGTCTCTCTCGCTATGCCTATGCGAGGCCGGAGCCTCTGTTCATAGTGATACGTTAGTTTCTTTTTGAGATGTGATACAGTTAGTTTCTAAAGTGCACCCAATACTTATTTATATGTCCAAATTTTACATTTTGTAGTTATGTGTGATTAATCTAAGACGATATATTCTTGATAACAGTTATCAAACCTCAGATCACATTTGGTAGCATAGTGTCATAGGCTCATATCAGTTTCATAGTGGCATTTATTCAACGAACCATATAACAACTTACATATCAACTTTGAAAAAATGAGCACGGAACTATAAACAGGAAATTACTCTTTGGCAGGGCTTCAGGCTTAATGTTCCGAGTAGCTGATGTACGACCGACAGCTTTGTCTCTCTTGCCATGCCAATGCCAGGCTGGAGCCTCTGTTCATATTATACATTAGTTTATACCGAAAGAAAGAAAAGTGCACCCAATATATCTTGAGTTGTCCGAATTTTGCATTTGTACTTATGTGTGATCAATCTACGATAATCTATTCGTGATAACGATTTATCCAACTAACCTTACATACTAACTGTGAAAAAGAAGCATGACCCAAGAAGGAAATTACTCTGTGGTTGGGCTTCAGGTTCCAGCTCCCAGGCAGCTCTGTCTCTCTCGCTATGCCTACTCATGTTCATACTCTGTGTTCATATTGTACATTAGTTTCTAAAGAAAAAAAGAAAAGTGCACCCAACATTTCCTTATGTGTCCAAATTTTACATTTTGTACTTATGTGTGATTAATCTAGGACAATCTATTCTAGATAACGGTTATAAGAATATCAAAACTCACAATCTACGACAAGGTATTTCACGAGATTTTTTTTGTCTTTTTTACACATGCAAAAACAATGTCGGTTTTCGGCGAAACGACTTCGTAAACACATAGAATATGAAGATTTATCCACGAAATTTTATTTAGAATTTTTCGACATTTCAAGATGTGTTTTTTTAAATACTGGGCGTATATTCACCGGGAGTCAACGTGAATTTCATATAAAGAAGCAAATAACTGGAAAAAGGAAATTACTCTTTCATAGCCCCTAAACTGCAAAATACGATGGGCAGCTCTGTCTCTCTCGCCCTGCCTATTCAAGGCCCAACATTCTCGGCCCACACCGTCATGGTAGCCCCATCTACAGACTCTGAAAGAAAGAACAAGGCAACCCTCAAAGTTAGCTTAGAAGAATGCTCGGTGAACATAGTACACTTTGCAATAAGTAAAAAAATAATGATGGATGGCAATATTATCAGCACACTTGAATGGAGAATGAAGGGATATGTGTACCATAAAACATGGCTTAGGACACATTTTGAGCACTACCTCACGTTGCCGAACTTTTCTAGCCCAAATGTATCTTCGAAAAGTCATTTGTTTGGGTGAATAACTCGACCATGAGTTTTAAAAACTACAAAGTACATGTCATGTACCACAAAAATAAATTTCGTTGCGGATCTGTGGTGCGTTGTTCAACCATTCAAGTTTAATCTTAAGACACATTTTACTCTAATAGGATTTAATCCTATTTTCACATTTATCTTCATGTGGAGTAAAAAAAATCTAGATTGAAGATTAAGAAATCTAGTGTCAAGGTCAGAAATTCCTGCATAGAACATATTTGCAGTGAGGTGCTGCACCTTTTTTTTGTGGGGGGGGGGGGGAAACAATATATAATGCAATAAAGAGACATTGCCCACTCATAGGGTCGGCTCTGACCCATGGCAAGGTGGGGTGACGCCCAGGGGCTCAGCCAATTTATAGGGGCCCATATCTGGTACAATATAGTACTATAAAAGTTTACGATTAGAAAAATGAGCCCCTCACAAGGCAAGTATTAACTACCTATTGAGTAGACACTTCAAAAAAAATAAACTATTGAGTAGAGTAGAAAAAAAAAGAGCCTTCTTACACGCCTACCCTACCCATTCAGTAGCCACGCACAGCCATGTCCAACATTTTTACGACACTTCATTTTCTCATGATCGCATCAGGCATGGTCACGCACAAAGTCGGAGACCGAGGCACAACGACCGGTGCTATGAACGCGGGCAAGGAATTGGGAGGGAGCAAGATCAAAAGGTAATTCTTGTATTAAAATTTCTATTAGACCTGTTGGCCGCCTGGTATATTTTTTTCTCATTCTCAAATTCTCGACCGGGTGACATATTTGTCTTCGGCTGAGTTTCCGCGTTTGAAAATTATTGGACGCTTAGAGATTTGTTAGCATGCTATTTCCCCTTTTTTTTGCATTTTAACTTCTAAAATATTTGGTTCAGAACAAATGCAAGAAACTTATCGGTGTTTATGGCTTTAAATTGATTTTATCCATTATGTATGGAATGGAATTTTATTTGTGCCGGGCCCATTCTTGGAGTTCGCTCTATGACCTCTGAAACCCTAGAGTCGGCCCTGCCCACTCACAACCTTTACAGGCACAGAAGTGTGTACATCTCGCCTATTATAGGAGCGCATTGATTATAGAGGATTTGTAAAACACGTGAATAATAAAAACAGAACGAAGAATTGCAATGTAATGCCATTTCTTTTGAGGAAAAACAAAAGGTAAACTACCAATTATTAGTTCTTCTAGGCTGTTATTTTTCTTAAAAAACGCACGTGCTTTCTATCTAGAAAAGGAAGGTTAAAACTTCTTTCCACTTGCCAGTTGCAACAAAAGTAATGCATGCTGAAGTTTTAAACAAAATCAGTGGAATTTTTTTAGAACGATTATATGTAACTGGACTTGTGATGGATGGTATAGAAAAGATCAGGGCTTACCTCCGTCCCACGTTTCGTCGGCTTCGTTTGTTGAGGACATGAGGTAGTGAGGTTGTTTAGCTGAGTTAATGGGCAATAATGAACGAGCAGGGGTTTTATATACACCAGTAGCCCTCGTGTAGTAGATTCTTTGCTTGTGGTTAAGAAGAGGAGAAGGCCAAGAAAGGAGTTTGCAGAGTAGATTATTAACTTGTCGCACAGGAAAATATGCATGTGCTTTGCAAAAGCAAACAGATATACTTGGAGGAAAGAATACTACACCTCATCAGTTCCCAGGAGCGGATGTACTAGTTCAGTAGTTCTTAAGATTAGGCAGTCAAATGCATCTTTTTCTGACCCATCATAGGATATTCTTTTAGGGAGGAATCACTTATTATTTCTACGAGTATTCGTACACCCAACCCGTTATGAGCACCTACGAAATACTAAGTCGACATGTGAGACGCTATTTACGGGAAAGTCGCTTTCCAGCGAAAAAAAATTCCACCTTAGTGAGACACACATGGCAGCAAAGGACTTTGATATCTGGTTGTTCCACCTTAATGAGACACATAAGGCGCCAAACCTGGACTTTGATCTCTGGTGGGCACCCTCATAACCATCCAACCACAATTTAATTCTATGGGAGATCTGATTGCATGGGGAATAAAATACTTGACGAGGCGAAGCTAGCGGGCATACAGCCTCGCGGTACGATTGGGTGCGACGGTACCCTAAACTGTTAAGTCTCCTAATTTTTTTTTTTTTTTTGCTATGAAGTCTCCTAAAATTTTGGTTTCGTGAATTTCCATTTCCTCTTGACTCTCGGGTGTGTGGCTTCATGTATGGAAGGCTTTTGTCACGTCCAATCAACAAATTTATGTCTAAAAATGGCCCTTTCCTTATTTTGATTTTTCACTTTGATTTTTGGGATCCTGGTGAAATCAGCAAAATAGGTGCGCGTGCGCGCTGTAAAATGATAAAAACCCTGCTTCTACGCACGCAAAAACACTAAGAAAAACATGATGCAAGATGCATTCATTAGGCTCCCACCAGACACGATTGCACTTTGGTGACCTCAGATTTGTCGGTGGAGAGTAGGGCATGGCAACGGGTCTTCCCCACCGGTGAGTGCCTTTCCATCCCCACCCCGCCCCTTTAGTAACCGGGGAGACTTTTTTCCATCCCCATCCCAACGGGTTCGGGTTGGGATCACAGATTCCCCATTAAGAAGGTAAATTCATATGATATTGTTCTAGTTGCACAATGTAATATTCTCGACATCAAAAAATATTGCCCACTTTTAGAGACATTGCCCACTCATGGGGGGGGGGGGGGGGGGGGGGGGGGGGGGGGGGGAAACAATATTGCCCACTTTTAGAGACATTGCCCATCCCAATGTAATATTCTCGGGGGGGGGGGGGGGGGGGGACAATATATAATGCAATAAAGAGACATTGCCCACTCATAGGGTCGGCTCTGACCCATGGCAAGGTGGGGTGACGCCCAGGGGCTCAGCCAATTTATAGGGGCCCATATCTGGTACAATATAGTACTATAAAAGTTTACGATTAGAAAAATGAGCCCCTCACAAGGCAAGTATTAACTACCTATTGAGTAGACACTTCAAAAAAAATAAACTATTGAGTAGAGTAGAAAAAAAAAGAGCCTTCTTACACGCCTACCCTACCCATTCAGTAGCCACGCACAGCCATGTCCAACATTTTTACGACACTTCATTTTCTCATGATCGCATCAGGCATGGTCACGCACAAAGTCGGAGACCGAGGCACAACGACCGGTGCTATGAACGCGGGCAAGGAATTGGGAGGGAGCAAGATCAAAAGGTAATTCTTGTATTAAAATTTCTATTAGACCTGTTGGCCGCCTGGTATATTTTTTTCTCATTCTCAAATTCTCGACCGGGTGACATATTTGTCTTCGGCTGAGTTTCCGCGTTTGAAAATTATTGGACGCTTAGAGATTTGTTAGCATGCTATTTCCCCGTTTTTTTGCATTTTAACTTCTAAAATATTTGGTTCAGAACAAATGCAAGAAACTTATCGGTGTTTATGGCTTTAAATTGATTTTATCCATTATGTATGGAATGGAATTTTATTTGTGCCGGGCCCATTCTTGGAGTTCGCTCTATGACCTCTGAAACCCTAGAGTCGGCCCTGCCCACTCACAACCTTTACAGGCACAGAAGTGTGTACATCTCGCCTATTATAGGAGCGCATTGATTATAGAGGATTTGTAAAACACGTGAATAATAAAAACAGAACGAAGAATTGCAATGTAATGCCATTTCTTTTGAGGAAAAACAAAAGGTAAACTACCAATTATTAGTTCTTCTAGGCCGTTATTTTTCTTAAAAAACGCACGTGCTTTCTATCTAGAAAAGGAAGGTTAAAACTTCTTTCCACTTGCCAGTTGCAACAAAAGTAATGCATGCTGAAGTTTTAAACAAAATCAGTGGAATTTTTTTAGAACGATTATATGTAACTGGACTTGTGATGGATGGTATAGAAAAGATCAGGGCTTACCTCCGTCCCACGTTTCGTCGGCTTCGTTTGTTGAGGACATGAGGTAGTGAGGTTGTTTAGCTGAGTTAATGGGCAATAATGAACGAGCAGGGGTTTTATATACACCAGTAGCCCTCGTGTAGTAGATTCTTTGCTTGTGGTTAAGAAGAGGAGAAGGCCAAGAAAGGAATTTGCAGAGTAGATTATTAACTTGTCGCACAGGAAAATATGCATGTGCTTTGCAAAAGCAAACAGATATACTTGGAGGAAAGAATACTACACCTCATCAGTTCCCAGGAGCGGATGTACTAGTTCAGTAGTTCTTAAGATTAGGCAGTCAAATGCATCTTTTTCTGACCCATCATAGGATATTCTTTTAGGGAGGAATCACTTATTATTTCTACGAGTATTCGTACACCCAACCCGTTATGAGCACCTACGAAATACTAAGTCGACATGTGAGACGCTATCTACGGGAAAGTCGCTTTCCAGCGGAAAAAAATTCCACCTTAGTGAGACACACATGGCAGCAAAGGACTTTGATATCTGGTTGTTCCACCTTAATGAGACACATAAGGCGCCAAACCTGGACTTTGATCTCTGGTGGGCACCCTCATAACCATCCAACCACAATTTAATTTTATGGGAGATCTGATTGCATGGGGAATAAAATACTTGACGAGGCGAAGCTAGCGGGCATACAGCCTCGCGGTACGATTGGGTGCGACGGTACCCTAAACTGTTAAGTCTCCTAATTTTTTTTTTTTTTTTTTTGCTATGAAGTCTCCTAAAATTTTGGTTTCGCGAATTTCCATTTCCTCTTGACTCTCGGGTGTGTGGCTTCATGTATGGAAGGCTTTTGTCACGTCCAATCAACAAATTTATGTCTAAAAATGGCCCTTTCCTTATTTTGATTTTTTCACTTTGATTTTTGGGATCCTGGTGAAATCAGCAAAATAGGTGCGCGTGCGCGCTGTAAAATGATAAAAACCCTGCTTCTACGCACGCAAAAACACTAAGAAAAACATGATGCAAGATGCATTCATTAGGCTCCCACCAGACACGATTGCACTTTGGTGACCTCAGATTTGTCGGTGGAGAGTAGGGCATGGCAACGGGTCTTCTCCCCACCGGTGAGTGCTTTCCATCCCCACCCCGCCCCCTTTAGTAACCGGGGAGACTTTTTTCCATCCCCATCCCAACGGGTTCGGGTTGGGATCACAGATTCCCCATTAAGAAGGTAAATTCATATGATATTGTTCTAGTTGCACAATGTAATATTCTCGACATCAAAAAATATTGCCCACTTTTAGAGACATTGCCCACTCATGTGGGGGGGGGGGGGGGGGGGGGGGGGGGCGGGGAAACAATATTGCCCACTTTTAGAGACATTGCCCATCCCAATGTAATATTCTCGGGGGGGGGGGGGGGGGGGGGGAAACAATATATAATGCAATAAAGAGACATTGCCCACTCATAGGGTCGGCTCTGACCCATGGCAAGGTGGGGTGACGCCCAGGGGCTCAGCCAATTTATAGGGGCCCATATCTGGTACAATATAGTACTATAAAAGTTTACGATTAGAAAAATGAGCCCCTCACAAGGCAAGTATTAACTACCTATTGAGTAGACACTTCAAAAAAAATAAACTATTGAGTAGAGTAGAAAAAAAAGAGCCTTCTTACACGCCTACCCTACCCATTCAGTAGCCACGCACAGCCATGTCCAACATTTTTACGACACTTCATTTTTCTCATGATCGCATCAGGCATGGTCACGCACAAAGTCGGAGACCGAGGCACAACGACCGGTGCTATGAACGCGGGCAAGGAATTGGGAGGGAGCAAGATCAAAAGTAATTCTTGTTTAAAATTTCTATTAGACCTGTTGGCCGCCTGGTATATTTTTTTCTCATTCTCAAATTCTCGACCGGGTGACATTTGTCTTCGGCTGAGTTTCCGCGTTTGAAAATTATTGGACGCTTAGAGATTTGTTAGCATGCTATTTCCCCTTTTTTTTGCATTTTAACTTCTAAAATATTTGGTTCAGAACAAATGCAAGAAACTTATCGGTGTTTATGGCTTTAAATTGATTTTATCCATTATGTATGGAATGGAATTTTATTTGTGCCGGGCCCATTCTTGGAGTTCGCTCTATGACCTCTGAAACCCTAGAGTCGGCCCTGCCCACTCACAACCTTTACAGGCACAGAAGTGTGTACATCTCGCCTATTATAGGAGCGCATTGATTATAGAGGATTTGTAAAACACGTGAATAATAAAAACAGAACGAAGAATTGCAATGTAATGCCATTTCTTTTGAGGAAAAACAAAAGGTAAACTACCAATTATTAGTTCTTCTAGGCCGTTATTTTTCTTAAAAAACGCACGTGCTTTCTATCTAGAAAAGGAAGGTTAAAACTTCTTTCCACTTGCCAGTTGCAACAAAAGTAATGCATGCTGAAGTTTTAAACAAAATCAGTGGAATTTTTTTAGAACGATTATATGTAACTGGACTTGTGATGGATGGTATAGAAAAGATCAGGGCTTACCTCCGTCCCACGTTTCGTCGGCTTCGTTTGTTGAGGACATGAGGTAGTGAGGTTGTTTAGCTGAATTAATGGGCAATAATGAACGAGCAGGAGTTTTATATACACCAGTAGCCCTCGTGTAGTAGATTCTTTGCTTGTGGTTAAGAAGAGGAGAAGGCCAAGAAAGGAATTTGCAGAGTAGATTATTAACTTGTCGCACAGGAAAATATGCATGTGCTTTGCAAAAGCAAACAGATATACTTGGAGGAAAGAATACTACACCTCATCAGTTCCCAGGAGCGGATGTACTAGTTCAGTAGTTCTTAAGATTAGGCAGTCAAATGCATATTTTTCTGACCCATCATAGGATATTCTTTTAGGGAGGAATCACTTATTATTTCTACGAGTATTCGTACATCCAACCCGTTATGAGCACCTACGAAATACTAAGTCGACATGTGAGACGCTATCTACGGGAAAGTCGCTTTCCAGCGAAAAAAAATTCCACCTTAGTGAGACACACATGGCAGCAAAGGACTTTGATATCTGGTTGTTCCACCTTAATGAGACACATAAGGCGCCAAACCTGGACTTTGATCTCTGGTGGGCACCCTCATAACCATCCAACCACAATTTAATTTTATGGGAGATCTGATTGCATGGGGAATAAAATACTTGACGAGGCGAAGCTAGCGGGCATACAGCCTCGCGGTACGATTGGGTGCGACGGTACCCTAAACTGTTAAGTCTCCTAATTTTTTTTTTTTTTTTGCTATGAAGTCTCCTAAAATTTTGGTTTCGTGAATTTCCATTTCCTCTTGACTCTCGGGTGTGTGGCTTCATGTATGGAAGGCTTTTGTCACGTCCAATCAACAAATTTATGTCTAAAAATGGCCCTTTCCTTATTTTGATTTTTTCACTTTGATTTTTGGGATCCTGGTGAAATCAGCAAAATAGGTGCGCGTGCGCGCTGTAAAATGATAAAAACCCTGCTTCTACGCACGCAAAAACACTAAGAAAAACATGATGCAAGATGCATTCATTAGGCTCCCACCAGACACGATTGCACTTTGGTGACCTCAGATTTGTCGGTGGAGAGTAGGGCATGGCAACGGGTCTTCTCCCCACCGGTGAGTGCCTTTCCATCCCCACCCGCCCCCTTTAGTAACCGGGGAGACTTTTTTCCATCCCCATCCCAACGGGTTCGGGTTGGGATCACAGATTCCCCATTAAGAAGGTAAATTCATATGATATTGTTCTAGTTGCACAATGTAATATTCTCGACATCAAAAAATATGTAATCAAGAAGGTAAAATTTAATCTGAGATACTTTCTATTATGGGCTACACAAAAACAATAAATCTGATAAAACTTAGAGTTTTAAAAATATACATTCTCAGATCTACACATTTATCTTTTTGTGTAGCTCAGAATACAAAGTTTTTGAAGTTGATATTTTGCACGTTAATGGGATATATCATTGGATATATGCGGAATTTTTTTCATAATTTTTTAAAACTTATAAATATGATTTTTAAAATTTTTAAACAGGAGGGAGCACTGGTGCCCGGGAGCAAACAAATCTCCACTAGGGGTATTACAACTTATCAATGTTTGCCAATCATTTGTTTTCTAATTTGTCAAATTCACATGTTGTATTCAGTTTCCTTTTTATGAACCACGATGATTCCGACTCGGCTCGCAATGGCACCGGCGGTCTTGACCATAAGTTCTTGTGGCGTTGCTTCCATTGTCAACGGGGGATTGGGCCTACTCGTCCGACCTTTGCCTTCTTCTCTAGATCAACTAGATGACCCGTTGCGCAACTGCGCAAGTGCCGAAATTAAGACCGTATTGTTGCCATAAGATCTCTTTGTTTCATACTTTCGTTACCCATCATTCAAATAAAATTAAGCCTGTTTCGTGCAAGTAATTGACAGTCATTTTCAGTTTGATATGGCACATTGCATATTAAAAACAGATGCCACCACTAAGTTTTTTTGGTCGAATACGGTGAAAGGACACAACATAAACAAATTATTAATAATAAATTACTTGCTGCAATACACAAGAGCACGTATGCTGGTAGTGAAGCATTGTCATACCGCTAATAACACACTTATTTTAACTTGTAGTTTAGAAGAGAAGTTTGGTCTAAAGACAAGCTCATAGAAACACGAACTGACCGACGATATGACAGTCTGAATCTAAAGACCAAATCACAGTAATCACTGCCCTAATTTGCATCATCGGAGAGTAAGATAACCAGGTAACTTAGATGGAGACCTGATTACAGAATAGATCACAAAATAGATCTAAAC